>CM061753.1:281454566-282054566 GCA_030979885.1 Lolium multiflorum | reverse complement strand
TCGATAGCATCGGAAAGTACTTAGCACAAAAAAAGAGAAGGGACTTACATCATCCAAAAGAGGAGTCGTGGAGCCACCCAATTGTAAGGCAGGCTCCGTGATTGATTCAACCCTTGCCCTTTTTGGCGAAGGGACACGGGGGCTTGCAGGAGGAGTAGGCTATTCGGTGTTTTGTTGAGGAGGCAAAGATTCTTCTCCTTCAACTTGCACTTCAGAAACAACTAAAGTACGCGACGTACTCGTTCGAGCAGTCGCGTCAATAGCTTGTGCTTCTTCCTCGTCACCACTGCAGTAAAATGGCGACAGTATAAGGAGCAAGATAGACAAAAAACGTCAAGAGCAAAACAGTAAGAAGCAAGGGGTAACTTACAAGCTGACGAGGGCATCATCGTATGGATTGAAAGCTGCCTTCCTATCTAAAGGACCAACTTCTTCGGCTTTGGAGGTGCCGGAATCTTCGACTTCATCCCTCTTCCTCTTGTTCCTTGGAGAAACAGCAGGAGGAAGGGAGTGTGTCGAGGCAGTGGCCTCAGACTCAACATCTTTTTCAGAAGAAGTCGCGGATTTGTGAGAACCCACGACTTCACTTTCAGGGCGCGAGGTACCTTGGTTGTCATCATCGACAACGGTACGGTCTTCAACTTCTCCACCCTCAGGAAGAGGAGGAAGAGAAGCGAGAACGGGGTGGTTCTGAGAAAAAGAAAGAGTGTCGATAAAAAAGAAGTTATGCAAAAAAAAGCTAGCAAGACAGTAGTCGATAAAATAGTAAAACTCGAGGAGACAATATAGCAACTAAGAGGAAAAATTACCTCGGGAAGGGGATTGGCGCCACTATATGGCGTAATGCGGCAAGAGGATGGAATTGGATCCTTCTTGTTGAGCGATGAGATTTTGCGGATAAGCTTTTCAAAATCCTTCAAAGGAAGGTCTTTTGAAAGCCTGTCGACATCTTCTTCACCAGCATACTTCCAGAGGGGATTTTTGCGAGCCTGGAGAGGCTGCACTCTAATCCTAAGGAAATAGGCAGTAATCTCAATACCCAAAAGTTCCTTTCCGCGGGTGTTCTGTAGCTCGTGGATGCGAGTCATCAGCGCTTCTATCGCCAACTTCTCAGCTTCAGTAGCTTCAGCATCCCAGGAACGGCGGCGAAGGATTTTGGCTTCTCCGTCAAAAGGGGCGATGTTGTCCTCCACTCGATTGGAGCTTTCTTCATGGATATACAGCCATTTCTTCCGCCAACCTTGGACAGAGTCAGGTCGAAATATTCGACGTCAGAACGAACACAGATAACAACGCCGCCAATATTGTAGGCGACGTTGTGGGAGCCATTACGGCGGAGGCAGAAGATACGCTTCCACATAGCCCAATTAGGTTGGACCCCGAGGAAGCACTCACACAATGTGATAAAAATCGACACGTGGAGGATGGAATTGGGCGTCAACTGATGCAGTTGAAGCCCATAGACAAACAAAAGACCCCGAAGAAACTCGTGGATTGGGGAGAAAGACCTCGGATGAGGTGGTCAACGAAACTAACCCGATACTCGATTGGAGGCCTTGGATAGCTCTCCTCCTTGGGGAAGCGGAGCGAGTTCTCCTTCTTGCTGAACCCCATCTTCTTCAGCAGGTTGATATCTTGGGCAGAGATCTTGGATCTTTCCCACTCGGCGCTTCCCAGATCCGCCGTCGCCATCTTTGACTCTGGAGTGCTGTGCCTAGTCAAGCGGATGCGAGGCGGAATCAATGAGTTTGGCGGCGAAGGGTGTGAGTGTGGTTGAGCGCTTGAAGCAATGGGAGCAATGGAGGATTTTGCAGAGGAGAAGCAGAGGTGCGGCGCGAGCGAAAGGACTAGAGGAGGAAGACGATGCCTTTATATAGAGGTGCGGTGAATCGACGCGCCATTGGATTGAGAGATTGCGGGACAGATGGTGTACACGTGGACAAGGGGTAAAAAGTAATTTCATACAGACGAGAAAGCACAGGAGCTACAGTACGTGCGCCAGGAAAAGCGGAGGACGTGTGTCCCCCACTTGCACGACGTGTCAATACGATGCGTAGTTTGGGTCCACAAGGCAGCGAGAGAGAACTTCTCGCGTTTTCCAGGAACAGCGGTCGTGGCTATCGTCAGCAGTGATGTCACCTTAGCAAGAGAAAATTTCTCAGCTTCATAAAAAAGGCGACAACAGAAGATTATGGATTATTTTGAGAGCCTTTGATCAAATACAAGTTTTTGATCAAATGCTCGGGGGCTACTTTGGAAAAATGAAAAATTCGAGAAAGACAAAATAGAAATGGCGAGAGCCTATGATTAAATACAAGTATTTGCTCATAGCCTGGGCTACTCCCATCGGGAGCGCTGTTCGCGCACCCGAGAGATTTGAAAACTATGCGACAGGTGAAAAATATAGCGACATAAGGCGTGGAGCCTACACCCAAGCACAAGTCCTTGGCTGTAGCCTCGGGGCTACTCCCATCGGAACGCTGTTCGCGTGCCCGATGAAATTATAAAAGAGAGAGAAAAATAAGAAGAAAAAGTGAGCATATTTTGAGTTATGTAAATAACTCTACATATACTCCCATCGGGAGAGCAATATAAGTCATCTGTTGACTCAATAAAATGTGCTATTCCAACAGCCGAAAAAGCACTCGACAATATATTCTCAGAACGCCAAAGTTGCGAACAATTTCTGAATGCCGCAAAACTTTGCGAAGGTAAGACCCCAGATCCGTTCTGTGTGGCGTGGCGCCGTCTCTGACGTCGGTTTGCTACTTTTTTCCGTATCAACAGATACGAAGAAAAATCCTAACGACGCGTTAGGTACCCGATAAATATGACGGGACTCGACAGAATGGTAAGACCTTAAGCGGCGCTGTCGAAGTTTACACCAGTATTCCGAAATCATGTCCAGGACGTGATCTTGAAGTAGGTTTTTGCGGATTGCCACTAGAGCAGTTAACTAGTACCTGATCCGTCAGATGAACTAGCCCCAACTACCATTATCCCTGTACAATATAGAAATTCGTATGCAAAGATATGTGATAAAGTTCAGAGTTATCGAATAAATATAAAGGTGGAGATTTTCCCTGACTCTACGATTCAAGCAAAATCTCGGGGCTACTGACATAGGCATCCCCAATGGGCCTGCCGAAGATGGTACCCGGGTTTACAAGGCCCACGACCCGAAGGATAAGGAGAATTCGGAAGCCCAACTTGCTAGTTAAGGAAAGCTAGAGTTGTATTAGGAGAGAACACTTGTAATATTACGGGAGGAGTTGGAAACCTTCCCGGACTCTGTAACTTGTACATCACGAATCCCTCGGCTCGAGCTCCTATATAAGAGGGAGTCGAGGGACAAAGAAAGCATCGATTCATTGTCTCACAAACCCTAGTTTTCATATCGTCGAGTACTTTTTGGCTGAAACCTTCGAGAACTACTTGCCCTCTACTTCTAACTAAAACCCTAGTCTACAACCCGTAGGCATTGACAAGTTAATCCCTTGTCAGCCATGCCCACCTCTGAAGTGATGCGTGAGTAGTTCATCCCTGAACTATGGGTCCATAGAAGTAGCTAGATGGTTGTCTTCTCCAATTTGTGCCTCATGTTTAGATCTTGTGAGCTTCCTATCATGATCAAGATCGTTCTTATGTAATGCTACATGTTGTGTTTGCTGGGATTCGATGAATATTGAATACTATGGTTGAGATCGATTATATTCATGTCATATGTTATTTGTGATCTTTCATGCTCTCCGTTGCTAGTAGATGCTTTGGCTAAGTATATGCTTGTGACTCCAAGAGGAAGTATTTATGCTTGATAGTGGGTGCATGCCTCTAGTTTTCTGGAAGAGTGACAATAACTTCTAAGATTGTAGCTGTGATGTTGCTACTAAGGAGAAAACAACAATTTTTTACTTGAGAGTAACTATTGTTAACTTTACACACATTGCTTAATGCGATAATCTATTGCTTGCAACTTAATATTGAAAGGGGTGCGGATGCTAACCGGAAGGTGGATTATTAGTCATAGATGCAGTTGGATTACGGTTATGTTGTAATGCCCAAATGAATCGCATAGTAATCATCTTGTCATGTATGGTTTTTATTCTGTCAATTGCCCAGCTGCAATTTGTTCACCCAACATGTTATTTATCTTTATGGAGAGACACCTCTAGTGAACTGTGGAACCCGGTCCTTTCTTTTAAACTGATAAAATCAACATGTTTTTTACTTACTGCAAGCACTGCTCTCTTTAATTCCAC
Source organism: Lolium multiflorum (assembly GCA_030979885.1). NCBI lineage: Eukaryota > Viridiplantae > Streptophyta > Magnoliopsida > Poales > Poaceae > Lolium > Lolium multiflorum. The sequence continues at coordinate 282,050,307 of CM061753.1, read as the reverse complement.
TGCAAACAAACATCTCTTTCCACACAATACGGTTAATCATGTGTTTTCAGCAAAACCGGTGAGATTGACTAACTCATTGTAATTTGGGGCAAAGTATTTTGGTTGTGTTGTGTGCAGGTTTCACGTTGTTGCTGATGCCGGTAGTTCGCCCTGCCACAAGTCAGCTAGAAACACCTTCAGATGTCACGCCTTTCTCCTACTGGTCGATTAAACCTTGGTTTTTATTGAGGGAAAACTTGCTACTGTGCTCATCATATCTTCCTCTTGGGGTTCCCCCACGGTGTGCATCTGCGCAACATCAACTTTTTCTGGTGCCTTTGCCGGGGAGAAAGAGGATTTCTGCAAGGGGAGTCTCTGATCTCCAATCTCTTTACTTTGTTATAGTTTTGCTTAGTTTATTTTACTTTATCTTCTTTGCTTCATTATATCAAAATACTATTATAGCTTTTATTTCTGTTGTTTTATTTTAATCTTGCTAAAAATGGGTACTCCTGAAAACACCAAGTTGTGTGACTTTACTAGCACAAACAATAATGATTTTGTTTTTACACCTATTTCTCCACCTGCTCGTGAAGCGGCTTTCTATGAAACTAAACCTGCGTTGTTAAATCTTGTTAGGAAAGATCAATTTTATGGTGTTAGTACTGATGATGTTGCTTCTCACCTTAATAATTTTGTTGAACATTGTGAGATGCAAAAATATAAGGATGTAGATGGTGATATTATGAAACTGAAATTGTTTCCTTTCTCTTTGGGAGGGAGAGATGAAGATTGGTTTCTATCTTTGCCTAGAAATAGTATTGATTCTTGGGTTAAATGCAAGATGCTTTCATTGGAAAATATTATCCTCCTGCTAAGATTATATCCTTGAGAAGTGACATAATGAAATTTAGACAATTGATAATGAACATGTTGCTCAATCTTGGGAAAGAATGAAATCTTTGGTAAAGACTTGTCCCACTCATGGACTGACTACCTGGATGATCATCCAAACTTTTTATGCATGACTGAATTTTTCTTCAAGAAATCTTTGGGATTCAGCTGATGGAGGTACCTTTATGTCTATTACTTTGGGGGCTGCAACAAAACTCCTTGATGACATGATGATAAATTATTCTGAATGGCACACCGAGAGAGCTCCACAAGGTAAGAAGGTAAATTCTATTGAGGAAACCTCCTCCTTGAGTGATACGATTGATACATTTATGTCTATGCTTGCTAATGGTAAAGCTCATGTTGAACAAACTAATATTCCCCTAGGTCAACAAGAGCATGTTGATGTGAACTTCATTAAAAGCAACAATTTTAACAACAATGCTTATAGGAATAATTTTGGTAGTAACAATTATAGGCCATATCCTTCTAATAATGGTAATTCTTATGGCAATTCTTATGGTAATTCCTACAGTAACAATATAAGTGCACCCTCTGATCTTGAAGTCAGGCTTAAAGACTTTATTAGTAAACAAACTTCTTTCAATAAATCTGTTGAGGAAAAGTTTGGCAAAACTGATGTTCTTGCTTCTAAAGTTGATAGCCTTGATCTTGATGTTGAATTTCTTAAATTAAAAGTTATGCCTCATGATGTTAAAGAAATCAAACCTTTGAATGCCATTCAAGTTAGAATTGATGACAATGTTAGGATGTTAGCGGAATTGCATGTTAGGTGGGAAAGAGAGGATGAAATTGCTAGAAATAATAATTTGACTAAAGTGTGTATCATTACCACCACTAGTAATACTGAAGTATCAAATGCTAGAAAACCTCCTACTATTAATGGTAAAATAACTGGTGTAGGAAAAGTCCCCAATCCTTCTATAAAATTGCTTAGAACCACTGAAACAATTTCTGATAGGAGTGCTAAATTTTTTCGAAGTATGGGATACAATAGTCCTTTTACATTTGATAATAATGACTTTGATTTTTATGATTGCAATATCTCTTAATTAATTAGGTTTTTACAAAATCTTGCTAGAAGTACTAATGATAGTGCTATAAATATGGCTTTTACAAAACATATTACAAATGCTCTCATGCAAATTAGAGAAGAGAAATTAAAACGTGAAGCTTCTATTCCTAGAAATTTAGAAGGTGGTTGGGAGCCCATCATTAAGATGAGAGTAGATGATTTTTATTGCAATGATTGATGTGATCTTGGTGCAAGAATTTTTGTTATGCCTAGAAAAATCTATGATATGCTTGATTTGCCACCATTTGAACAATGTTATTTGGATGTTCATCTTGCTGATATTGTTAAAAAGAAACCTTTGGGGAGAGTTAATAATGTTCTTATTACGGTTAATAATAACTTTGTCCCCGTTGATTTTGTTGTTTTGGATATTGAATGCAATGCTTCTTGTCCTATTGTTTTGGGAAGACCTTTTCTTAGAACTGTTGGTGTTATTATTGATATGAGAGATTGGATTATTAAATATGAATTCCCACTCAAGAAAGGTATGGAACACTTCCCTATAAAAATAAATAAGTCACCTTTTTATTCTATTATTAGGACAAGTTATAATGTTGATACTTCTTAACTTGACAGTACTTGATGCGAACTCTTTTTCTGCACCTAGCTGAAAGGCGTTAAAGAAAAACACTCTTGGGAGATAACCCATGTTAATTTTCTGTAGTTTTTTTTGTTGAGTTTTGGAAGTTGTTACCTCTGTAATAACCTCTTCTTCTCTTTTTTTTTTGCCAAGAATAGCCTCTAATAGGAAGAAAGTAAGATTTGGGAAAGTTGCTGTCCAGAAATAGATTATGTGCTGTTACCAAACAAATTCGTACTCCCAGCCAGAACGTAATTTTGAGCTGATAATTTTTGAGCATATGCCCCGGGTTATTATCTAACTTTCGTTAGTTTCGCACTTTTCGATCTGGGCAACAGAGGATTTTAGAAAAAATCGATCTTTACCTGATGTTCTGTTTTGACAAATTTCTGCCACTATTTGCATTTGCCTCTTATTCTCTTTCTTTTTGGGTTTTTTTTAGAGAAAGAACTTTTTGAAGAATTTGCTACAGTAACTAATTTTTGACTGGATGTTTGATATATATTAGAACTGGAGCCAAGTGGATTTGTTATTTTGATTGCACTAATGTTGCTAATGAGAATTGTGTGAAGTTTTGTATGAAGGAAGTTTTTAAGTGTAGGGAGAGAACAATGATGTAATGAGATGAAGAATGGAAAAAAGCACAAGCTTGGGGATTCCCATATCACTCCAAGAAATATTCAAGAGTTATAAGCGTTAAATCTTGGGGATGCCCAAGGCATCCCCTTTTTCATCAACAAAGTATCAAGTCATCTTTCTATACACTATATCTTTATTGCTTCATATGATATGTGTTGTTATGGAAGTGTCTTTATTTTTGTTTTTAGTTTTCTTTTGTTTAGTTTACTTCAGTATATGGTTCGATCCTAGCATATTTGTTTTGGAGAATGACATACTCCGTTTTAATTGCATAGAACACTCTGGTTTTCACTTTTATTGTTCTGCGAATGTTCTAGTTTGCTAGTACTGCGTTTAGCTCTGGTTTCTCCACTCTTATTTTGTTCAGAGCTTGTTAATTTTCTTTAGTTAGGTATGATTAGCTCTATGGACTTTATTGATTATTATCCATGAGAGTTGTTTCAAATAAGTTGATTGGTGTTGGAAATGAGTAAAATATTTCATGCTTATAGTGATGCAAAAGGAAGCCTGTTTAGACTATGGCATAGACTTTGGCATGTCATGTTGGATGTTATTCTTATTATATGATTAGTAGTTATTGTTGTAGCATGCATTGTCTCAAATATCGGAGAGTGCTTAATGTTCCATTGAAAGAATCATGTGTTGTTTCCATCATAAAAATCATAATATTGTGGTATTCTCCTATGATGCTTTATTTGGCACATGTTTACATCATGTTATGACTACAAACCAGTCACCTAAAGCCTCTATGATCATATATTTTTTGACTTATAATATCACTTTATGCATGATTATGTCCATTATTTCTCTCTTAGTTGGTCGCTCCCAGTCTTTTGCTAGCCTTCACATGTACTGAGTATGAGCTCTACTCGTGCATCCAACTTCCAAAAACCAAAGTTTGCCAATTATGTCCACCATACATACCTATATGGGGTATTTCACCGCCACTCCTAAGTGAATTGCTTGGGTGCTACCTTTAAAACTTTCAAATTATTAACTGCCTTGTGTTCCTATTTTAGCTCATGAGGAAGTATTGAATGGTTTATTGTCTTTTCATGACCTCATACCTTGACTAGCATGAATAATGTGCTAAGTCCTTAATATTGCAAAAAGAGCAAGGCAAGTGGGTGCCTAGCCCAACTTAAATAAACAAATAAAACTCTGCACACTATGTACTAGAGAGATCCTAAATAATGGTGTGTAATAGGAGAACTACATGGGAGCCATTCTTGAAGTCACTATATGAAAGGATGATGAACTTTTTAATACCAGTCATTGACATAGACATACATACCTCTCAAAATACATTTTCAACACCTCTGTTTATTAAAATAAAAAGCTCTAGCACATGAATAATCTTGCTTTCCTCTGCGTAGGGCCTTTCTTTTACTTTTATATTGAGTCTTCATCTATTTGCTTTATGCACCAATTAAGAGAGCAAAGTTGTTATTCTGAGTATAATGTGCATAGTCCCAAGACTTATTGATTGATTCATGATTATGTTATTGTTTGTTCTTAAATTACTAGTATCTAGTCACCCTTTGAACTTTAAAAGTGTCCTGGCATTTATGTTTTGCTATTCCATGAAGGACAAGCTGAATACCACTTTGTTATGCTTTCTCTATGCTAAAAAACAAATAGTTGCTTTCAGTGCACAATTATTCATGATCCTTTGTGTGAGTTACTTTTCATGTTGTAACATAGTTACTGAGTTCTATGGTTAGAATTATATCTATCATGCCTATGTTTATAGTACTTTGATCCCAGCTTACAATGCTTTACAACAACTTGATCAAGATTGTGTTGGCTGTATGTCACCTCAAAAATTATTTTTGTTATCACTTACCTACTCGAGGACGAGCATGGGTTAAGCTTGGGGATGCTTGATACGTCTCAAACGTATCTATAATTTTTGATGCTCCATGCTTGTTTTACACCAATTTCTATATGTTTTGTTTACACCTCATTTCACTTTTATACATTTTCCAGAACTAACCTATTGACAAGATGCCACAGTGTCAGTTCCCTGTTTTCTGCTATTTTTGTATTCCATAAAAGTTGTATAGGAAGCATTCTCAGAATTGGATGAAACAAAAGGCGAAGTTCCTATTTTACTGAAACAAAGACGGAGTCGAGAGGAGAGACGGAGGGGCGCCATGAGGCGGCCATGCCAGGCCTAGGCGTGGCCCCCTGGCCGCTTCTAGGGGTGGTATGGGCCCCCTGGCACCCACCGACATCGCCCTTCCACCTATTTATTCACCTTATCAAGAAAAACCTAATTACCCGAGCCTCCATCCACGAAAAGTTCAGTCACGGCCACCATCACTGACCCTAGCTCAGGGGGGGGGGGCTCTAAAGCTCTTCCCGGCACCCTGCCAGAGAGGGAGATCATCACCGGAGAGCTCTACATCACCATGTCCACCTCCGAAGTGATTCGTGAGTAGTTCATCCCTGGACTACGGGTCCATAGCAGTAGCTAGATGGTTGTCTTCTCCAATTTGTGCCTCATGTTTAGATCTCGTGAGCTTCCTATCATGATCAAGATCATCCTTATGTAATGCTACATGTTGTGTTTGTTGGGATACGATGAATATTGAATACTATGTTGACATCGATTATATACTTTTCATATGTTATTTGTGATATTGTATGCTCTCCGTTGCTAGTAGATGCTCTGGCCAAGTATGTACTTGTGACTCCAAGAGGGAGTATTTATGGTCGATAGTGGGTTCATGCCTCTAATAATTTGGAAGAGAGACAATAACTTCTAAGGTTGTAGATGTGTTGTTACTACTAGGGAGAAAACAACAATGGTTTGTCTAAGGATAATTCTATTGTTTAGTTTACACACATTGCTTAATGCGCTAATCTGTTGCTTGCAACTTAATACTAAAATGGGTGCGGATGCTAACCGGAAGGTGAATTATTAGTCATATACGCAGTTGGATTACGGTCTATGTATTATGTTGTAATGCCCAAATGAATCTCGTAGTAATCATCTTGTCATGTATGGTTTTTATTCTATCAATTGCCCACCTATAATTTGTTCACCCAACATGTTCTTTATCTTTATGGAGAGACACATCTAGTGAACTGTGGACCTCGGTACTTTCTTTTACTCTGGTAAAATCAACATGTTCTGTTTACTTACTGTAAGCACTGCTCTCTTTAATTTCACTGCAAACAGACATCTCTTTCCACACTATACGGTTAATCCTTTGTTTTCAGCAAAACCGATGAGATTGACAACTTCACTGTAAGTTGGGGCAAAGTATTTTGGTTGTGTTGTGTGCAGGTTCCACATTGTTGCTGATGCCGATAGTGCGCCCTGCCACAAGTCAGCTAGCAACACCTTCAGAAGTCACGTCTTTCTCCTACTGGTCGATTAAACCTTGGTTTCTTACAGAGGGAAAACTTGCTAATGTGCTTATAATACCTTCCTCTTGGGGTTCCTCAACGTTGTGCATCTGCACAACATCACCTGCCTTTCTCCATGTCCGCGGGCTACGACAGGGAGACCCACTATGCCGATTGTTGTTTGTGTTTGTCATGGATGTGTTCGCCGCCATGTTCCGCTCGGCTATATGGGCAAGGGTGTTGGTGGACCTTTCGGCGCACGTCTTGAAGCATCGCGTGTCGCTCTATGTTGATGATATTATCGTGTTCGCACACCCAAATGTCCACGAGCTGCGCGCGGTCAGGGCTGTCCTTGCTTGTTTTGGTGTTGTGTCAGGGTTGGCGGTAAACTACCTCAAAAGCTCCGCCGCTTGATTAGGTGTGGTGGGGATACGAGGGTCACCATCGCGCTAGTGCTAGAATGCCCGCTCCGTGAGCTACTGCATCTATACTTGGCCTGCCCCTCTCATTGCGCAAGCCAACCTTGGCTGAACTCCAGCCTGTCTTGGACAAGATGGTGAACAAGCGTTCCTTCCGTATGATGTCTACGCACGCTTCTTTTCCTGTAGACAGTGTTGGGCCTCCAAGAGCAGAGGTTTGTAAAACAGCAGCAAGTTTCCCTTAAGTGAATCACCCAAGGTTTATCGAACTCAGGGAGGTAGAGTTCAAAGATATCCCTCTCAAGCAACCCTGCAATTACGATACAAGAAGTCTCTTGTGTCCCCAACACACCTAATACACTTGTCGGATGTATAGGTGCACTAGTTCGGCGAAGAGATAGTGAAATACAAGTAATATGGATGATTGTAAGTAGTAATTGCAATCTGAAATAAAGATGGCAGCAAGCGAACATGTAGCAGAACTTGTTGGAAACGGTGTTTCAATGCTTAGAAACAAGGCCTAGGGATCATACTTTCACTAGTGGACACTCTCAACAATGATCACATAACTGAATAAATAAATGCTACTCTTAAACACTCTCTTGTTGGATAACAAACGCCATTCATTGTGTAGGGCTACAAAGCACACCTCAAGCCGGAGTAAACAAGCTCCACAACGTCCGGAGTTCATATTAAAGTAACATCTAGAGTGCATAATAGACCGTTGCAATTTAGACCGAGTACTAACATAGCATACACACTGTCACCAATAGCTATGAAAGGGGGAATAAATCACATCAATACTATCATAGTAATAGTTAACTTAATAATCTACAAGAGATTACAATCATAACCTACGCCAAGTACTACATGATGCACACACTGTCAACTTTACATCATGGAGGAGAAATAGACTACTTTAATAACATCACTAGAGTAGCACATAGATTAATAGTGATACAAAGCTCATGATCACATAAAGATCACACCATGGGAGAGAGAGATGAACCACATAGCTACCGGTAGAGCCCTCATCCTCGGGGGAGAACTACTCCCTCATCATCATGGGAGACAGCAATGGCGATGAAGATGGCGGTGATGTCGATGGAGATGACTCCGGGGACAATTCCCCGTCCCGGTGGCGTGCCGGAACAGAGACTTCTGTCCCCCGAAACTAGGTTTCGCGATGGCGGCGGCGCCCCTGGAGTCTTTTTGGAATATCGTTGATTGTTGTAGGGTTTTCGCGACGGAAGGAATATATAGGCGAAGGGGCGATGTCGGTGGAGTCCCGAGGTGGGGTCCCCACCTGGCGGCGCAGCCAAGGGGTGGCCCGCGCCCCCTATGGTGTGGGCTCCTCGCGGCCCCCCTTCGTCTCTCCTTCGGACTCCGTGAAGCCCCTGGAAAAATAAGAACGTGGCCTTTTGTTTCGTCCAATTCCGAGAATATTTCCTGTGTAGAATTTCTGAAACCAAAAATAGCAGAAAACATGAACTGGCACTTCGGCATCTTGTTAATAGGTTAGTTCCGGAAAATGCATAAAAACGATATAAAGTGTATATAAAACATGTGAGTATTGTCATAAAACTAGCATTGAACATAAGAAATTATAGATACGTTTGAGCCGTATCACCGTATCAGTGGTATACCAGTTGATGGCACTCGATGTTGACCCCTGGTTCCTGCAGGCCATCGATAATCTACGTTGTGGGTTCCTGTGGACAGGTAGAAACAAAGTGCATGGCGTAAACTGTCTGGTGGCCTGGGATGCGGTGTGCGCGCCCAAATACTTGGGAGGGGGCTCTGCCTGCCTAACCTTAGGTGGATGCACGCCGCCCTGCGCGCGTGTTGGTTATGGATGTAGCGCACGGACAGCTCTCGCCCTTGGGTCGGGTTCAAGTTGGCCATGTGTGCCGACGCCTCTGCAATGTTCCATGCTTCTGTGGCCATCACGGTAGGCGTCGGAGCAAGATTTCTCTTCTAGGAGGACTCATGGATCAACGACTTGTCAGTGGTGGCGCTTGCGCCGGAGGTGCTCAAGCTGGTCAGGGCGGCGTCGACAAACATCGCAAGGTCAGTGATGGCTTGGCTAACAAATTATTGGTTAGGGACATCATAGGCGAGCTACCTGTCGACGACGTAGTACAGTACCTAAAGCTCCGGGCCGCGGTGGGGAGTGTGCCTACTGGCGTCGATGCGGATGAGTTCAGGTGGAAGTGGACGGTGGATGGCCAGTACACGACGAAGTCCACATATTGCGCCTTTTTACACGGTACCATGGCTCTCCCTGACGCTTCTGAAGTGTGGAACTCCTTCGCCCCTTTCAAATTCAGGTTTCACGATTGGCCTGCTCTTCTTCGGACGTGCTGGATGGCCGACCGACGGTTGCGCCATGGACTGCCATCTCATGTGGCTTGGCCGATGTGCGCCAACGCCAATGAAACATCTGATCACCTAGCCTTGCAGTGCCCCTACGTTCGTGGAGTATGGGAGGGTTTTGGTCTACGTGCAACGCTACACCTGCCGGTCCCTGCTGTGGATAGCTAGCTCGACTCGTGGTAGCCGAGCTCAGTCGCCAACCTCTCTCATTCAGACGCTAAGATCCCAAACTCTGTCATCATGCTTGTCATCAGATCCTGTGGTTAGAGCGGAATGTGCGGGTTTTCAATGCCCAAGCCTCGCCGGCGAGCAGGGTTCTACATGAGATCGCTCAAGAGTGGAGCTTCGAGCTTACTAGTAGGCGTGGAATAGCGAGAGGTGTAGTGTAGAGTGTTTTTGCAGCCTTTTCGGTGATCTGGCGGTGTAGCCAAAGGGCTTGTACTTGGTACATTTCTATCTTCCTTAATGAAATGATACGCGGGTCTCCTACAGGTTCTCGAAAAAAAAGTCTAACCTTGTAGTACCAGGTACTTGATTATAGGATATCATGGAGCGGAAATAAACAAAATGCTTTAGCTACAAGCGGCCAGCCCATGTATTATTTTACACATGGACTTGAGTGTGACGGTTGCAAGATTTGACACATCAAAATAAAATAAGCAGAATAATGATCGGAAATTCAATTCAGCTCCTGGATGCGGACGCTCCCTCTACCTAAAAATTATATTTTGAAATGTCGAAAATTTTTGACAAAAACCTACACATACATCTTCAATCACAATATACGTGTGTTCATCAAGTTTTGCGAGGAACCAATATTTTTGTAATCTATGTAAAAATGAGAAAATTTATCTTCTGAAAAGGCTTATTTTTAGCATTAATTTTGTTTTTTTATACACGCCACATGACAAGTAGATTTTTCATGAAACGACTTTGTGAACACATAGCACCTGAATATGTACGTGCGAATTTTTCGTTTCAATTTTTTAAATTTAAAAATATGTATAACCTGCATTTCAAAATAAAGGAGCATATGATCCTATGTTCTAAAACACCACCCCCGAATAATGATGTACTATTTCCTGAAAAAGATGATAGTATTTGAAAACGAGACATCAGACACGCTAACGGTCGATGCAGACCTAACAAAGTGTTGACCAGGTCGATAGTTACGTACACGTCAAGGCCAGTCCAGCCATTCTGCGGTCACATGTGCACGTACTAGATAACGAGTAATATATGCGCACCATTAAAGCATGCACGGGCCTTCCCAATTCTATTCCGCACGACTTGTTCATGCCCTAAGAAAAGGGTATATAGGAAGTACGGTACAGTGAGAGTGAGACTGCATGTGACTTGCTGGTAGAGGATAGGAGAGTTGAAAACGCGCATGAGCCTCGGCCTATATAACTAGTTGCTCACCGTCGCCACAAACAAATATAGAAAGAGAGAACTAAGCCTATCTAGGGTGCAAGCAAGAACTAAGTTAGTTAGCACAGAGAAACATCATCGATCTATATATCATGGGGTACGACCTGCCCATGAAGCATGTTTTCATTGCTATCGTTGCTATAACCTCCATCCGGCGGCATTTGGTCGTCGCCGGCGATGTGGTCCAGCCGAGTAAGGTCTTGAAGCAGGTGCCAGCGATGTACGTGTTTGGGGACTCGACGCTGGACGTCGGGAACAACAACTACTTGGCGGGGCTAGACGTCCCCAGAGCAAACACGCCCCTCTACGGCGTCGACTATCCGGGATCCAAGCCAACTGGACGGTTCAGCAACGGGTACCACGTCGCAGACTTTATCGGTATGTACTCTTATCGAGCTTTGAGCATTCTTGTTGCTGAGATTTAGTATAACTTTCTACTGAAATTTGCGATGACTAATATCGAACATAGGGAGGAAGTATGTATTTATGCTGGTCGTGTGTGTACCTGTAACCATACGGAGGTTGCATGCTCAATTGATCATAGTCATCGTATAATTGAGTCATATAATGGTTCATATTTGCAGCAAAGAAGCTCGGTCTGAAGGAGAGCCCTCCGGCATATTTGTCACTTGCACCAGGCACCACCCCTCTGGTCGTCAGTGCTCTCGCTGAAGGTGTGAGCTATGCTTCCGCAGGAGCCGGTATTCTTGACTCCACTGTAAGTCCTTGATCGATCCATCTCAAGAACTGATACTCTTCACGTGCATGTCAATATCACCCATGAGTTCCACACGCAAGTGTTGTTAAGGCGTGGACATATGCATGGAATTAACTAATCACCAATTCATGGACGCATGCAGCATGCGGGGACCAACATCCCATTGTCGAAGCAGGTGATGTACTTCGAGTCAACCAAGGCCAAGATGCAGGCCAAGGTGGGCAGCACTGCGGTGCGAATCCTACTCTCGAGATCATTCTTCCTCATCAGCGTCGGGAGTAACGACCTATTCGTATTCGCGGCTGCGCCGACCGACGTTGTGGCGCTCTACTCCAGCCTCATCTCTGGCTATTCCGCCGCTATCACGGTACCAACCTCATCACCGCCTAAGTACTATTCACTCTGATTTTATATTGGTTATCACTGATTTAGTACGACAATAATGAATCAACGATAATTTATAGTATGAAACAGAGGGAGCACCCCCCAAAGGCGAGCAAGCTAGTCGACCAATGCATGGTCCTAACTCTATATGTTTGTCACGCGTGTAGAGCTTGTACAACATGGGCGCGAGGAAGTTTGGGATCATCAACGTGGGGCTGCTAGGTTGCGTGCCGGCCGTGCGGGCACTCAACTCGACGGCCGCATGCAACGACGGCCTCAATCTGCTTGCGGCGGGCTTTGATGACGCGCTCAAGTCCCTCCTGGCCAGCCTCGCCGCCAGGCTGCCAGGCCTTGTCTACTCCCTCGCCGATTCCTACAGCCTCTCACAAGTCACCTTCGCAAATCCACAGGCATCTGGTACATATCATACGCCTTTTCAGAAGTAGACGAAGAAGCACTTGCGTTACTGTTACTGATTGATTGTGACTAATCTGTGTATATGTGATTCGACACTGTGTAGGATATGTCAACATAGATAGCGCGTGCTGCGGGAGTGGGAGGCTGGGGGCGGACAGCGACTGCCTGCCCAACTCGGTGCTATGCGGCGACCACGACCAGTTTGTCTTCTGGGACCGGGTACATCCTTCGCAGCGGGCCGGAGAGCTCAGCGCTGCAGCATTCTACGACGGACCAGCCGAGTTTACAGCGCCCATCAACTTCAGGCAGCTGGCCCGGAAGATTTAGGCCATGAATCGTTCTACAGTGACTCTGCAATCCACACTGTAACTAGCGTTACACACTAGCTAGGCTGATACTTCATACACATCGCGTTCATCACCATGCTAATGCTGAAAGTGAGAGTGTTTTTGTATCTTATACTCTCATTTGTTTTCATTTATTGCAAATGCATGATGTTCTAATCATGAATAAACTGTAAAGTTGTATTCGGTCCTTGTTTCATACAGTACATGATTATATTTCTAAGGAATAACAAAAGGGAGTATGCAGCATGTTTAATGATAAATCTAATGATGTAGATTCATTTTTTTCAACATATCTTGGATGGGGCTGTGAAAACCTGAGCCAAACTAACCCACAAAATATCCATTGTTTAGAAAGAAAATGAAAAGGTAACAAAGCAATCACAATCCTCATACATTTTGAAAGATATATTTTGAGACATGTTTACAAGTATATTTGCGAAATTATAATTTTCAAAATTCAAACAAATTATTTTATTACCAATACTTTAAATCATACAGATAAGTTTTCTAATGTAAAAGAGAGCTACAATATACTTCCATTTAGGCTCGATTAGTCAATTCTTATCATTTGAATCATTCACACAAGATGGATGCGGTTTCTCTGTCATTTTAGGTTACTGTTTTATGTCAGATTTCCATATGATATTATTAGGGTAGTTTTAAGCTCTAAATGGTTCGGCACCACACCTACGATGCCAATTCTAACTTCACAAGATCATATAGAATGCAACATTTTGAATGACTCAATCTGATCCCATATGACATTGGCTTTGTTGTTCTTCTGCATGCTTATTTCAACATATAACTCAATGTTCTTTTTTAGACGGAAGGTTCGAAATGAGCCCGGCTTTGAATTAACGAAGTCATCAACCGGGTAGGAGTTACACCAGAAATTACAACACACACGCGCCAAGCGCAAACCGATACTCAAATTGAAGATAACACAGGTAACGTCAAGCCCACCGGAGCGCCAACTTGATCCATGAAGAGGGAGCTTTGTCCACCGGAGCACGGCCATGTTCGCACCAACAAAACCTCCACCGCACCAAGACTGCAATCCACGGGGGACTCAACAACGGGCCGACCACCTAACAGAGCTTGAGGAACCAAATGAGGGGGGGGGGGGGTCTTGCGGCGATGCCTCCAAGAAGGTGAATGACGCTAGAATACGCCATCGTCGCTGGCAGAGACAAAAGGTCCTGCAAAGTTTTTACCTAGACCCAAGAGCCACCACCCCTGGAGCTCGAGCTAGGTCTAGACCAAGAACACAACACCATTCCCTCGCATTGGGATAAGCACACCGGCGACGGCTACGACCAGACATCGACCTAGCAAAGCCCCCCAAGGCGCTAGGGAGGATATCAGCTACCGTAGCAACCCATGTAAAAGCAGCCATGCGACGCTGCAAGAGGGCTGCGACACCAGCGAGAAGTCACAGGGTGATCCACAAGACACTACCAGAGAGGCATGCCCAAAGCGAGGTATCCAAGGAGAGCAGATTGATGCGGAGGGACGGAGCTCATTACTTCGAACATGAGAGACATCATTGGGGCGCCTTCAACAAGGGAGCAACACCCGTAGGTCCCGCCACCACCGGCACAGGCCACGGCCATGCAGCTTTCACCGAGATCCAAAACCCGATCAAAGTTCCGGACGCCATCGCGAAGGCCTAGTGCAGATATAGCTGAAATCACTGTGGCGCCCCCAACCGAAGCCGCACTATGAACTAGCCCCAACTAGAATCAACCGCAAGGGGGACACAGACTGGCAGGAAATGCCCGGCCAGACCCATATCTAGACGTCAACGATGCTAGATCGGCAGCAACCCGACGACCCCACCATCCCTAGAGCGTCAACACTTGCACAATCATGACCAAACTGGTCGGATGGGAAGCATACCACAGCTGCGTGAGCAGCTCTACCAGTGAGCACGTGCTAGCCCAAGGACCCAATCCCGGATGGCTAGCAAGAACGTCACCCCACAACGGCGACAAAACAACCAGAAACCCCCATGGTTCAGACACAGTTGAGCAAGACTCCCGGACTCTGGCCACCGCGCAGTACCGGCAACCCGCTGCTCAGATGACTCCATCAACCCCAACCACACAACCACGACAGGCACAGGATGCCACTATTGGAAATGCAGGGGTGTGAGGGCGACATGGCCCACCAAACCTACATTTAGGTCCGCGGGCCAAGATCTGGCCGCCCCCACGAGCACCCCCTGCAGCACCGGCGGCGGCGGCCGGAGGATCCACCACTGCGCCCGAGCACAAGCCACCACATGGCGGGAGCCTGTGGCAGCCGGGCCAAGGACCAACCCCCTCCACTGCCGCTGGAACGAGCCACAAAATTTATGTATTGCATTGTCCTTGTACTGACATCTCTTTATTCAGGTATTCTTTATTCGTGAAATACAAAAGCTTCTCCTATACAACATGTTTGAGCATACAATAAATGCCACTTTCCAGTGCGAATCAGGGCCGAGGCGCCGAGCCGGCAATATCTAGGGCCATGAGAATCTGACTGCCATTTCTACTCCCACTAGTAGAAAAAGGGCCTACAGTCCCGGTCCATTCGGACCTTCAGTCCCGGTTTTTCAACCGAGACCAACCAGTTGGGACTAAAGGCTCAACCCTTTAGTCCCGGTTCAAATGTGCACCGGGACCAAAGGCCCCGCCACGTGGTGCGGCCAGGGGGCTCATGGTGGAGGACCTTTGGTCCCGGTTCGTGATACGAACCGGGACTGGAGGGTCTCTGCCGCGGCAGAAAAATGGCCATATCTCTGCCACGGCAGAGGTTGAGGGTGGAGCAGCGTTTCTCTGTCGCGGCAGAGTTTCAAGTGTTTATATTATTCATTCAATTCTGCAATGCATACATCATTCAAGAAACCACAAACATCATCATGTATATATAGACATCGTCATGAAATTCAGTACAAGTAATGCATGTTTACAATATATAAAGACGGGACCAGAGGTATCATATCTATTCATATCCCTAACATATAAGTACGAACTTCCGATGGTAGTCTCCATTTCGAGCTATGACCTCACTAAGAAAGAACCCCGCAAGTTTCTCTTGAATTGCTCGTATGCGATCCTCCGTTATGAGAGAGTCCTGCATGCGTTCCATCTAAATTAAAAAAAAGGAGATCAATATATATGAATGGAACTCAATACTATTGATGGTAATAAAATAAGATTGTGAAATATTGTTCACGTACACGAATGGCTTGTATAGCCTCCTCCGGTGCCCTGTGATAGGTTATCTCTCGAATGAACTTGCAGATGTAGTATCCACATAAGTTATTTCCGGGTTCCTGCTTCAAACACTTTACGAAAAAATAGTTCGATCAAACTAATAATCAAGCATGGTATTGAAACAAAATATCAAAGAGATTCGCGGACATAGCTATATATATAGTACTACTTACAGGGTGATCTTTAAATGTAAGCTCCGGTTTCCATTTACCTGGAACAGTATTAATGAACCGTTTCCAAGCATTGCCCGGCAAAGAAAAAATGAGTTAAATGAGTTATTTCATTAGTTGATGATATCATCGAATGAAAACATCTGAACATGCACCGATTGAAATTACCTCTGGAGAAGGGACGCCATGTTCACCCATTCATCATGTTCTTTACGTTTCGAGTCCATGACAAGTACTACTCTAGGGGTGACGTACCATACTGACTTTAGCAGTTTTACTTCACCAGAATTATATTTTTTGATACTAGATTTTTAGGCCATACTAGATTCAGGTCGTGGGGCTATATGATACTCTTAGTTCTTGTATCGGAAATATATTGTTCAGATCCTAGGGCTGTATGGTAGCTCTTCCTCTATGTGATCGACTGCAGCACGAACCTAGAAGCTTTACAAACTTTGGGCATTAACTTTGCTGTTCTTTTAGACTTCCAGATCATAGAGCAAATATACATTAAGACATAATCTATAATTTCAAACCTACAATGCATCTCACATCTTAACGGTACCAAAGATTACTGAAACTACTTGTAAAATGTTATGGATGTATTCATACTCAATTGTTGTCTATAATTGAGAAATGTTACATTTTTTGCAAAGGATATGGTGATTTTTTTATTCCATCGAGCATTCGAGCCGGCTTGCGAGCTTCATCGAGCGGGCTTGTCGAGCTTCGAGCCTTGATCGGAAGGTTTAGGCTTGGCTTGTCCGACCTTCGAGCCGAGTCGAGCTAGAGCCGAGCCCTATCGAGCTCGAGCCAAGCCTCGAGCCTTGAGCTTTGTGTCCACCCCTATACTACTCCTTTGTTAAGCTTAATGATTAGGTGAATATAGTGGAAGTTGCACATGCATAACTCGGCGGATTATTTAGACTTCACATCGAGTAAGCGAAAATCGAATGTATGTAAGATAGTTATAACACTCACTTGAAGTTGTAAGGAAAGAATATTTCCTCTTTGTTTGCTTGCTTCAGTAAAAATATTAGAATGTTTTCCTCTATGTCATTGGCGTACCGTCGAACCGTAACTTCATGAACGGTGTTTGGTCAATAAACTCAATGTCATGGAGCTTGCCTCTTTTGCATTCGAGCATCTTCATTCTGCATAATATATAGCGTACAAAAAGAATATAGTGAGGATAATTGTTAGTGCAAATGAATGAGCTGAGCTACAGACTTAATTACATAAATAAATCACTTACATGCAGTAGGAACTGATGATAGATTTGTCGAGGGAGTCTTGATTGAATAACTGAAATAGTTCTTCAAACTCAAGGTTTATCTCCCCCTTCCCCCGGAAGTAGTGCTCATCTCTAACTGCCACCGTGAGGTAGCGATCAATGTTCCTACAGGCTTGCAGGTACCATTCATGCAACCTTCGCATCTGAGTTCCTAGACGCGCGAGCTCGCCAGGTTTGACGAGATCATGTTCGTATCGATACTTGTTTACGAGTTCAGCAATTAGATAGTAATCTCCGTACTTAACATCTCCTCCAAGATCTCTAGCCGCCCGTTCGATCAACAATGACGTCTCTGGATCATCATAGGAGTACACGACGAAGGGGGTAGCGACTGATTTTCCTGTTGTCCAAGCTGGGCAATTTTTGTCGCTTTTCTCGCTCTAGAGGACTGTCCAAGAGAGCGGTCATAATCACATGCCAACTCAGCTTTCTTTTGTCTCATCTCGACAAAGTGTTTCATTGTATTCGGTGCTATAAACAGCTTTGGTGGAGGCTTCTTCGGCGCAAGAAACGCCTTCAACTCGGCGGCTGTGACTGCGTCGGTTTGCTCATCGGTCTGCCCATATGGAGACAAATCTGGAGTCTTGGACCTCTTTGGAGCTGATGATCTCTTCAGAGCTTTAAGAGGTGCCGCGGTACTTAGCTTCCTCTTTTGCTTAGCAGGTGGTTGCATACTTGGCGGAGTCTCCTGACGAGGAGGAGGCGACAGAGTATTCTCACGCGGAGGAGACCGCTCACGCAGAGGAGACGGAGGAGGCGGAGGAGACCGCTCACGCGGAGGAGAATCACGTAGAGGAGAATCATCATCGCGCAGAGGAGAATCATCATGTGGAGGAGACTGCGGAGGCGGCGGAGGAGGCGTAGGACGAGCTGGAGGTCGCATGCTTGGCTTCAAACCTGGAAACACAATGTTCTCCTTCCGCCATTGAATGGTGGTTCTAAGGGCTTCTCCCAGCTCTTTGATTTCCCCATCTTCACCTGCAGGTTGCTCAACGATCAACGCGCGGCTCATATCATGTCATCACTTCATCCACCATCATCTTGGACCAAAGGCCCCAAATGGACCAGGACCAGAGGGTGGGGTCGCTCCGCGCCGAACAAACCGGGACTAATGCCCCCACTGATCCCGGCCCATGTAAAACCAGGACTGTTGCTCTCAGGGGTGTGATACGTCTCAAACGTATCTATAATTTCTTATGTTCCATGCTACTTTTATGATGATACTCACATGTTTTATACACACTTTATGTCATATTTATGCATTTTCGGCACTAACCTATTGTCAAGATGCCGAGAGCCAGCTTGTTTTTTGGTTTCAGAAATCCTACAAAGGAAATATTCTCGGAATTGGACGAAATCAACGCCCAGGGTCTTATTATTCCACGAAGCTTCCATAAGACCGAAAGGATTATGAAGTGGGGCGACGAGGCGCCGCCACACTAAGGCCGCGCGGCCTAAGGGGGCCCCGCACCACCCTAGCGTGTGGGCCCCTCGTCAGCCCTCCAACTCTGCCCTTCCACCTACTTAAAGCCTTCGTCGAGAAAACCCCAGTACCGAGAGCCGCGATACGGAAAACCTTCCAGAGACGCCGCCGCCAATCCCATCTCGGGGGATTCAGGAGATCGCCTCCGCACCGCCGGAGAGGGGAATCATCTCCCGGAGGACTCTTCATCGCCATGATCGCCTCCGGATTGATGTGTGAGTAGTTCACCCCTGGACTATGGGTCCATAGCAGTAGCTAGATGGTCGTCTTCTCCTCATTGTGCTATCATTGTTCGATCTTGTGAGCTGCCTATCATGATCAAGATCATCTATTTGTAATGCTACATGTTGTGTTTGTTGGGATCCGATGAATATGGAATACTATGTTATGTTGATTATCAATCTATCATATATGTGTTGTTTAAGATCTTGCATGCTCTCTGTTGCTAGTAGAGGCTCTGGCCAAGTTGATACTTGTAACTCCAAGAGGGAGTATTTATGCTCGATAGTGGGTTCATGCCTCCATTTAATCTAGGACAGTGACAGAAAGTTCTAAGGTTGTGGAGGTGCTGTTGCCACTAGGGATACAACATCAATGCTTTGTTTAAGGATATTTGTGTTGATTACATTACGCACCATACTTAATGCAATTGTCTATTGTTTTCAACTTAATACTGGAAGGGGTGCGGATGCTAACCTGAAGGTGGACTTTTTAGGCATAGATGCATGCTGGATAGCGGTCTATGTACTTTGTCGTAATTCCCAATTGAATTTCACACTACTCATCATGATATGTATGTGCATTGTTATGCCCTCTCTATTTGTCAATTGCCCAACTGTAATTTTTTCACCCAACATGCTATTTCTTATTGAGAGACACCACTAGTGAACTGTGGACCCCGGTCCATTCTTTTACATCGAATACAATCTACTGCAATACTTGTTCTTTACTGTTCTTCGCAAACATCATTTTCCACACTATACAATTAATCCTTTGTTTACAGCAAGCTGGTGAGATTGGCAACCTCACTGTTAAGTTGGGGCAAAGTATTTGGATTGTGTTGTGCAGGTTCCACGTTGGCGCCGGAATCCCTGGTGTTGCGCCGCACTACACTCCGTCACCAACAACCTTCACGTGTTCCTTGACTCCTACTGGTTCGATAACCTTGGTTTCTTGCGAGGAAAAACTTGCGCTGCACGCATCACACCTTCCTCTTGGGGTTCCCAACGGGTGTGCTTTACGCGTCATCAAGACAGTTTTCGGCGCCGTTGCCGGGAGATCAAGACACGCTGCAAGGGGAGTCTCCCACTTCCAATCTCTTTACTTTGTTTTTGTCTTGCTTTACTTTATTTTATTTACTGCTTTGTTTGTTCTCTATATCAAAAACACACAAAAAATAGTTACTTGGTTTACTTTATTTACTATCTTGTTTGCGTTCTCCATATTAAAAACACAAAAAATTAGTTACTTGCATTTACTTTATTTAGTTTGCTTTATTTACTACTGCTAAAATGGGTACTCCTGAGAATACTAAGTTGTGTGACTTCACTAGCACAAATAATAATGATTTCCTATGCACACCTATTGCTCCACCTGCTACTACAACAGAATTTTTTGAGAGTAAACCTGCTTTACTGAATCTTGTTATGAGAGAGCAATTTTCTGGTGTTAGATGATGCTGCTGCCCATCTTAATAATTTTGTTGAACTATGTGAGATGCAAAAGTATAAGGATGTAGATGGTGACATTATAAAATTAAAATTGTTTCCTTTCTCCTTAAGAGGAAGAGCTAAAGATTGGTTGCTATCTTTGCCTAAGAATAGTATTGATTCATGGACTAAATGTAAGGATGCTTTCATTGGTAGATATTATCCTCCTGCTAAAATTATATCTTTGAGAAGTAGCATAATGAATTTTAAGCAATTAGATAATGAGCATGTTGCCCAAGCATGGGAAAGAATGAAATCTTTGGTTAAAAATTGCCCTACCCATGGACTGACTACTTGGATGATCATCCAAACCTTTGTGCAGGATTGAATTTTTCTTCGTGGAACTTATTGGATTCAGCTGCTGGAGGTACTTTTATGTCCATCACTCTAGGCACCGCAACGAAGCTTCTTGATGATATGATGATTAATTACTCTGAATGGCACACGGAAAGAGCTCCACAAGGTAAGAAGGTAAATTCTTGAAGAAACCTCCTCCTTGAGTGATAAGATTGATGCTATTATGTCTATGCCTGTGAATGGTAGATCTAGTGTTGATCCTAATAATGTTCCGTTAGCTTCATTGGTTGCTCAAGAAGAACATGTTGATGTGAACTTCATTAAAAATAATAATTTCAATCAACAATGCTTATAGGAATAATTCTAGTAACAACTATAGGCCATATCCTCCTAATAATAGTAATGGTTATGGTAATTCCTATGGTAATTCTTACAACAATAATAGGAGTGTACCCTCTGGTCTTGAAGCCATGCTTAAATAATTTATTAGTACACAAACTGCTTTTAACAAATCTGTTGAAGAAAAGCTTGGTAAAATTGACATTCTTGCTTCTAAAGTTGATAGTCTTGCTGCTGATGTTGATCTTTTGAAATTGAAAATTATGCCTAATGAAAATAAAGATATTAAGTCATTTGCTACAGCAAACGCCATCCAAGTTCGAATTAATGAGAATATTAGATTGATGGCTGAATTGCGTGCTAGGTGGGAAAAAGAAGAAAATGCTAAAGAGATTAATGTAGCTAAAGTTTGGACTATTACCACTTCTAGTAATGATAATGCTTCACATGTTGCTACACCTCCTACTATCAATGGTAAAATAATTGGTGTTGGCAATGTTTCTACTCCTAATGCAAAGTGTGCAAAACTGCCTGAAACTGCTAAAACTGCTGAAACTGCTTGTGATAAAACTGCTGAAATTTTTCAAAATATTGGGGACAATGATCCCATTGCTTTAGATCATAATGGTTTAGATTTTGATGATTGTCACATCTCTGAAGTTATAAAGTTCTTACAAAACTTGCTAAAAGTCCCAATGCTAGTGCTATAAATTTGGCCTTTACAAAACATATTACAAATGCTCTCATTAAAGCTAGAGAAGAGAAACTAAAACGTGAAACTTCTATTCCTAGGAAGTTAGAAGATGGTTGGGAGCCCATCATTAAGATGAAGGTCAATGATTTTGATTGTAATGCTTTATGTGATCTTGGTGCAAGACTTTCTGTTGTGCCTAAGAAAATCTATAATATGCTTGACTTGCCACCATTGAAAAATTGTTATTTGGATGTTAATCTTGCTAATAATTCTACAAAGAAACCTTTGGGGAGGATTGATAATGTTCGCATTACGGTTAACAATAACCTTGTCCCCGTTGATTTTGTTGTCTTGGATATTGAATGCAATGCATCTTGTCCCATTATTTTGGGAAGACCTTTTTTTCGAACTGTTGGTGCTATTATTGATATGAAGGACGGTAATATTAAATATCAATTTCCTCTCAAGAAAGGTATGAAACACTTCCCTAGAAAGAGAATGAAGTTAACTTTTGATTCTATTATTAGAACAAATTATGATGTTGATGCTTCGTCTCTTGATAACACTTGATACACACTTTCTGCGCCTAGCTGCAAGGCGTTAAAGAAAAGCGCTTATGGGAGACAACTCATTATTTTACTTCTGCACTTTTATTTTATATTTGAGTATTGGAAGTTGTTACTACTGTAGCAGACTCTCCTTATCTTTATTTTATCGCATTGTTGTGCCAAGTAAAGTCTTTGATAGTAAGGTTCATACTAGATTTGGATTACTGTGCAGAAACAGATTTCTTGCTGTCACGAATTTGAGTAGTATTCTCTGTAGGTAACTCAGACAAATCTGCCAATTTACGTGAGTGATCCACAGATATGTACGCAACTTTCATTAAATTTGAGCATTTTCATCTGAGCAAGTTTAGTGCCCCAGAAAAATTCGTCTTTACAGACTGTTCTGTTTTGACAGATTCTGCCTTTTATTTCGCATTGACAGTTTTGCTATGTTTGATGGATTTGTTTGTTCCATTAACTTTCAGTAGATTTGTGCAATGACCAGAAGTGTTAAGAATGATTATGTCACCTCTGAACATGTGAATTTTTGATTATGCACTAACCCTCTAATGAGTTTGTTTTGAGTTTGGTGTGGAGGAAGTTTTCAAGGGTCAAGAGAGGAGGATGATACAATATGATCAAGGAGAGTGAAAACTCTAAGCTTGGGGATGCCCCCGTGGTTCATCCCTGCATATTTCAAGAAGACTCAAGCATCTAAGCTTGGGATGCCCAAGGCATCCCCTTCTTCATCGACAAATTATCAGGTCACCTCTAGTGAAACTATATTTTTATTCCGTCACATCTTATGTGCTTTACTTGGAGCGTCTTTATGTTCTTGTTTTTGTTTTGTTTGAATAAAATTGGATCCTAGCATTCATTGTGTGGGAGAGAGACACGCTCCGTTGTTGCATATGAACACATGTGTTCTTAGCTTTACTCTTAATGTTCATGGCGAAGGTTGAAACTGCTTCGTTAATTGTTATATGGTTGGAAACAGAAAATGCTACATGTGGTAATTGGTATAATGTCTTGAATAATTTGATACTTGGCAATTGTTGTGCTCAAATAGATCATGTTTAAGCTCTTGCATCATGTACTTTGCACCTATTAACGAAGAAATACCGTAGAGCTTGTTGACATTTGGTTTGCATGATTGGTCTCTCTAAAGTCTAGATATTTTCTGGTGAGGGTTTGAACAACAAGGAAGACAGTGTAAAGTCTTATAATGCTTGCAATATGTTCTTATGTAAGTTTTGCTGTACGGGTTCATACTTGTGTTTAAAGGGATTCGTAGCATAGAAAACAAAAAAATTCCTACCGTGATACGCGTACAGCACGCGTCCGTTGGGAACCCCAAGAGGAAGGTGTGATGCGTACAGCGGCAAGTTTTCCCTCAGTATGAAACCAAGGTTTATCGAACCAGGAGCCAAGAAGCACGTTGAAGGTTGATGGCGGCGAGATGTAGTGCGGCGCAACACCAGGGATTCCGGCGCCAACGTGAAACCTGCACAACACAACCAAGTACTTTGCCCCAACGAAACAAAGGAGGTTGTCAATCTCACCGGCTTGTCGTAACAAAGGATTAGATATATAGTGTGGATGATGATTGTTTGCAAGAGAACAGAGAGAACAATTGATTGTATTTCAGTATAGAAAATTGGACCGGGGTCCACAGTTCACTAGAGGTGTCTCTCCCATAAGATAAATAGCATGTTGGGTGAACAAATTACGTTGGGCAATTGACAAATAGAGAGGGCATGACCATGCACATACATATTATGATGAGTATTGTGAGATTTAATTGGGTATTACGACAAAGTACATAGACCGCTATCCAGCATGCATCTATGCCTAAAAAGTCCACCTTCAAGTTATCATCCGAACCCCTCCCATTAAGTTGCTAACAATGACAATTGCATTAAGTATTGTGCGTAATGTAATCAAACTACATCCTCGAACATAGCACCAATGTTTTATCCCTAGTGGCAACAACACATCCATAATCTTAGAGATTTCTGTCACTTCCAGATTCACGGAGACATGAACCCACTATCGAGCATAAATACCCCCTCTTGGAGTTACAAGCATCTACTTGGCCAGAGCATCTACTAGTAACGGAGAGCATGCAAGATCATAAACAACACATAGATATAAATTGATAATCAACATAACATAGTATTCTCTATTCATCAGATCCCAACAAACACAACATATAGAATTACAGATAGATGATCTTGATCATGTTCGGCAGCTCACAAGACCCGACAATTAAGCACAATGAGGAGAAGACAACCATCTAGCTACTGCTATGGACCCATAGTCCAGGGGTAGACTACTCACTCATCACTCCGGAGGCGACCATGGCGGCGTAGAGTCCTCCGGAGATGATTCCCCTCTCCGGCAGGGTGCCGGAGGCGATCTCCTGAATCCCCCGAGATGGGATTGGCGGCGGCGGCGTCTCGGGAAGGTTTTCCGTATCGTGGCTCTCGGACCGGGGTTCGCGATGAAGGATATTTGTAGGCGGGGCAGGTCGAGGGGCGTCACGAGGGCCCACACTATAGGTCGGCGCGGCCAAGACCTGGGCCGCGCCGCCCTATAGTCGGCCACCTCGTGGCCCCACTTCGCTCCTCTTCGGTCTTCTGGAAGCTTCGTGGTAAAAAAGGACCCCGGGCGTTGATTTCGTCCAATTCCGAGAATATTTCCTTACTAGGATTTCTGAAACCAAAAACAGCAAAAACAACAACTGGCACTTCGGCATCTTGTTAATAGGTTAGTTCCGGAAAATGCACAAATATGACATAAAGTGTGCATAAAACATGTAGATACCATCAATAATGTGGCATGGAACATAAGAAATTATCGATATGGAGACGTATCAGCATCCAAGCTTAGTTTCTGCTCGGAGCAGGTAAACGATAAACAAAGATAATTTCTGGAGTGACATGCCATCATAACCTTGATCATACTATTTGTAAAGCATATGTAGTGAATGCAGCGATCAAAACAATGTATATGACATGAGTAAACAAATGAATCATATAGCAAAGACTTTTCATGAATAGTACTTCAAGACAAGCATCAATAAGTCTTGCATAAGAGTTAACTCATAAAGCAATAATTCATAGTAGAAGCATTGAAGCAACACAAAAGAAGATTAAGTTTCAGCGGTTGCTTTCAACTTGTAACATGTATATCTCATGGATATTGTCAACATAGAGTAATATAATAAGTGCAATATGCAAATATGTAGGAATCAATGCACAGTTCACACAAGTGTTTGCTTCTTGAGGTGGAGAGAAATAGGTGAACTGACTCAACAATAAAAGTAAAAGAATGGTCCTTCAAAGAGGAAAGCATCGATTGCTATATTTGTGCTAGAGCTTTGATTTTGAAAACAAGAAACAATTTTGTCAACGGTAGTAATAAAGCATATGTATCATGTAAATTATATCTTACAAGTTGCAAGCCTCATGCATAGTACACTAATAGTGCCCGCACCTTGTCCTAATTAGCTTGGACTACCGGGATCATCACAATGCACATGTTTTAACCAAGTGTCACAAAGGGGTACCTCTATGCCGCCTGTACAAAGGTCTAAGGAGAAAGCTCGCATCGGATTTCTCGCTATTGATTATTCTCAACTTAGACATCCATACCGGGACAACATAGACAACAGATAATGGACTCCTCTTTTATGCATAAGCATGTAGCAACAATTAATTTTCTCATATGAGATTGAGGATATATGTCCAAAACTGAAACTTCCACCATGGATCATGGCTTTAGTTAGCGGCCCAATGTTCTTCTCTAACAATATGCATGCTCTAACCATAAGGTGGTAGATCGCTCTTACTTCAGACAAGACGAACATGCATAGCAACTCACATGATATTCAACAAAGAGTAGTTGATGGCGTCCCCAGGAACATGGTTATCGCACAACGAGCAACTTAATAAGAGATAAAGTGCATAAGTACATATTCAATACCACAATAGTTTTTAAGCTATTTGTCCCATGAGCTATATATTGTAAAGGTGAAGAATGGAAATTTAAAGGTAGCACTCAAGCAATTTACTTGGAATGGCGGAGAAATACCATGTAGTAGGTAGGTATGGTGGACACAAATGGCATAGTGGTTGGCTCAAGTATTTGGGATGCATGAGAAGTATTCCCTCTCGATACAAGGTTTAGGCTAGCAAGGCTATTTGAAACAAACACAAGGATGAACCGGTGCAGCAAAACTCACATAAAAGACATATTGAAAACATTATAAAACTCTACACCGTCTTCCTTGTTGTTCAAACTCAATACTAGAAATTATCTAGACTTTAGAGAAACCAAATATGCAAACCAAATTTTAGCATGCTCTATGTATTTCTTCATTAATAGGTGCAAAGTATATGATGCAAGAGCTTAAACATGAGCACAACAATTGCCAAGTATCACATTATCCAAGACATTATAGCAATTTACTACATGTATCATTTTCCAATTCCAACCATATAACAATTTAACGAAGAAGAAACTTCGCCATGAATACTATGAGTAGAACCTAAGGACATACTTGTCCATATGCAACAGAGGAGCGTGTCTCTCTTCCACACAAGGAATGCTAGGATCCATTTATTCAAACAAAACAAAAACAAAAACACACAGACGCTCCAAGCAAGGCACATAAGATGTGATGGAATAAAAATATAGTTTCAGGGGAGGAACCTGATAATATTGTCAATGAAGAAGGGGATGCCTTGGGCATCCCCAAGCTTAGACGCTTGAGTCTTCTTGATATGCAGGGGTGAACCACCGGGCATCCCCAAGCTTAGATCTTTCACTCTCCTTGATCATGTTGTATCATCTCCTCTCTTGATCCTTGAAAACTTCCCCCACACCAAACTTAGAACAACTCATTAGAGGGTTAGTGCACAATCAAAATATACATGTTCAGAGGTGACATAATCATTCTTAACACTTCTGGACATTGCACAAAGCTACTGAAAGTCAATGGAATTAAAATATCCATCGAACATAACAAAACAGGCAATGCGAAATAAAAGGCAGAATCTGTCAAAACAGAACAGTTCGTATTGACGAATTTTATTGAGGCACCAGACTTGCTCAAATGAAAATGCTCAAATTGAATGAAAATTGCGTCATATCTGAGGATCACTCACGTAAATTGGCATAATTTTCTGAGTTACCTACAGAGAATTTTGCCCAGATTCGTGACAGCAAAGAAATCTGTTTCTGCGTAGTAATCCAAATCTAGTATGAACTTTGCTATCAACGACTTTACTTGGCACAACAAAACACTAAACTAGGATAAGGAGAGGTTGCTACTGTAGTAAACAACTTCCAAGACACAAAATAAAAACAAAGTGTTGTCTCCCATAGCGCTTTTCTTTAACGCCTTTCAGCTAGGCGCAGAAAGTGTGTATCAAGTATTATCAAGAGACGAAGTGTCAACATCATGATTTGTTCTAATAATAGAATCAAAAGGTAACTTCATTCTCTTTCTAGGGAAGTGTTCCATACCTTTCTTGAGAGGAAATTGATATTTAATATTACCTTCCTTCATATCAATGATAGCACCAACAGTTCGAAGAAAAGGTCTTCCCAATATAATGGGACAAGATGCATTGCATTCAATATCCAAGACAACAAAATCAACGGGGACAAGGTTATTGTTAACGGTAATGCGAACATTATCAACTTTCCCCAAAGGTTTCTTTGTAGAATGATCAGCAAGATTAACATCCAAATAACAATTTTTCAGCGGTGGCAAGTCAAGCATATTATAAATTTTCTTAGGCATAACAGAAATACTTGCACCAAGATCACATAAAGCATTACAATCAAAGTCATTGACCTTCATCTTAATAATGGGCTCCCAACTATCCTCTAGCTTTCTAGGAATAGAAGCTTCGCGCTCTAATTTCTCCTCTCTAGCTTTTATGAGAGCATTTGTAATATGTTGCGTGAAAGCCAAATTTATAGCACTAGCATTAGGACTTTTAGCAAGTTTTTGATAGAACTTTATAACTTCAGAGATGTTGCAATCATCAAAATTCAAACCATTATAATCCAAAGCAATGGGATCATCATCCCCAATGTTGGAAAAAATTTCAGCAGCTTTATCACAGGCAGTTTTAGCAGTTTCAGCAGCTTTGCATTAGAAGTGGAAACATTGCTAACACCAATTCTTTTATTATTATTAGTAGGAGGTGCAGCAACTTGTGTAGCATTAGCATTGCTAGTGGTGGTAATAGTCCAAACTTTAGCTATATTATCTTCTTTTTCATTTTCTTCTCTTTCCCACCTAGCACGCAATTCGGCCATCAATCTTATATTCTCATTAATTCTAACTTGGATGGCATTTGCTGTAGTAACAATTTTATCATGATGATTTTCACTAGGCATAACTTTCGATTTTAAAAGATCAACATCAGCAGCAAGACTATCGACTTTAGAAGCAAGTATATCAATTTTCCCAAGCTTTTCTTCAACAGATTTGTTAAAAGCAGTTTGTGTACTAATAAATTCCTATTATTATTGTAAGAATTCCCATAAGAATTACCATAGCCATTGCCATTATTATAAGGATATGGCCTATAGTTGTTACTAGAATTGTTCCGGTAAGCATTGTTGTTGAAATTATTATTTTTAATGAAGTTTACATCAACATGTTCTTCTTGAGCAACCAATGAAGCTAACGGAACATTATTAGGATCAACATTAGTCCTATCATTCACAAGCATAGACATAATAGCATCAATCTTATCACTCAAGGAAGAGGTTTCTTCGAGAATTTATCTTCTTACCTTGTGGAGCTCTTTCCGTGTGCCATTCAGAGTAATTAATCATCATATTATCAAGAAACTTTGTTGCCTCACCAAGAGTGATGGACATAAAGGTACCTCCAGCAGCTGAATCCAATAGGTTCCGTGAAGAAAAATTCAGTCCTGCATAAAAGGTTTGGATGATCATCCAAGTAGTCATCCATGGGTTGGGCAATTTTTAACCAAAGATTTCATTCTTTCCCATGCTTGTGCAACATGTTCATTATCTAATTGTTTAAAATTCATTATGCTACTCCTCAAAGATATAATTTTAGCAGGGGGATAATATCTACCAATAAAAGCATCCTTGCATTTAGTCCATGAATCAATACTATTCTTAGGCAGAGATAGCAACCAATCTTTAGCTCTTCCTCTTAATGAGAAAGGGAACAATTTTAATTTTATAATGTCACCATCTACATCTTTATATTTTTGCATTTCACACAATTCAACAAAATTATTGAGATGGGCAGCAGCATCATCAGAACTAACACAGAAAATTGCTCGCATAACAAGATTCAAGAAAGCAGGTTTAAATTCAAAGAATTCTCATTTAGCAGGTGGAGCAATGGGTGTGCATAAAAAATCATTATTATTTGTGGTTGTGAAGTCACACAACTTAGTATTTTCAGGAGTACCCATTTTAGCAACAATAAATAAAGCAAACTAGATAAAGTAAATGCAAGTAACTAATTTTTTTGTGTTTTTGATATAGTAAACAAGATAGCAAATAAAGTAAAACTAGCAACTAATTTTTTTGTATTTTGATTTAGTGCAGCAAACAAAGTAGTAAATAAAACTAAGCAAGACAAAAACAAAGTAAAGAGATTGCGATGTGGAGACTCCCTTGCAGCGTGTCTTGATCTCCCGGCAATGACGCGAAAAATTGCTTGATACGCGTACAGCACGCGTCCGTTGGGAACCCCAAGAGGAAGGTGTGATGCGTACAGCGCAAGTTTCCCTCAGATGAAACCAAGGTTTATCGAACCAGTAGGAGCCAAGAAGCACGTTGAAGGTTGATGGCGGCGAGATGTAGTGCGGCGCAACACCAGGGATTCCGGCGCCAACGTGGAACCTGCACAACACAAACCAAGTACTTTGCCCCAACGAAACAGTGAGGTTGTCAATCTCACCGGCTTGCTGTAACAAAGGATTAGATGTATAGTGTGGATGATGATTGTTTGCAGAGAACAGTAGAATAGTTGCAGTAGATTGTATTTCAGTATAGAAAATTGGACCGGGGTCCACAGTTCACTAGAGGTGTCTCTCCCATAAGATAAACAGCATGTTGGGTGAACAAATTACAATTGGGCAATTGACAAATAGAGAGGGCATGACCATGCACATACATATTATGATGAGTATTGTGAGATTTAATTGGGCATTACGACAAAGTACATAGACCGCTATCCGATGCATCTATGCCTAAAAAGTCCACCTTCGGTTATCATCCGAACCCCCTCCAGTATTAAGCTAACAATGACAATTGCATTAAGTATTGCGCGTAATGTAATCAGTAACTGCATCCTCGAACATAGCACCAATGTTTTATCCCTAGTGGCAACAGCACATCCATAATCTTAGAGATTTCTGTCACTTCCCAGATTCACGGAGACATGAACCCACTATCGAGCATAAATACTCCCTCTTGGAGTTACAAGCATCTACTTGGCCAGAGCATCTACTAGTAACGGAGAGCATGCAAGATCATAAACAACACATAGATATAAATTGATAATCAACATAACATAGTATTCTCTATTCATCGGATCCCAACAAACACAACATATAGAATTACAGATAGATGATATTGATCATGTTCCGCAGCTCACAAGACCCGACAATTAAGCACAATGAGCAGAAGACAACCATCTAGCTACTGATATGGACCCATAGTCCAGGGGTAGACTGCTCACTCATCACTCTGGAGGCGACCATGGCGGCGTAGAGTCCTCCGGGAGATGATTCCCCTCTCCGGCAGGGTGCCGGAGGCGATCTCCTGAATCCCCGAGATGGGGTTGGCGGCGGCGTCTGGAAGGTTTTCGTATCGTGGCTCTCGCATCGGGGGTTTCGCGATGAAGGCTATTTGTAGGCGGAAGGGCAGGTCGAGGGCGTCACGAGGGCCCACACTATAGGTCGCGCGCCAACACCTGGGCCGCGCTGCCCTATAGTCCTGCCACCTCATGGCCCCACTTCTCCTCTTCGGTCTTCTGGAAGCTTCGCAAAATAGGACCCTAGGCGTTGATTTCGTCCAATTCCGAGAATATTTCCTTACTAGGATTTCTGAAACCAAAAACAGCAGAAAAAAAGAACTGGCACTTCGGCATCTTGTTAATAGGTTAGTTCAGAAAATGCA
Organism: Lolium multiflorum; assembly: GCA_030979885.1. NCBI lineage: Eukaryota > Viridiplantae > Streptophyta > Magnoliopsida > Poales > Poaceae > Lolium > Lolium multiflorum. The sequence continues at coordinate 282,018,681 of CM061753.1, read as the reverse complement.
CAAATATGACATAAAGTGTGCATAAAACATGTAGATATCATCAATAATGTGGCATGGAACATAAGAAATTATCGATACGTGAGACGTATCCTACCGAAGAACGCAATCCAAGCCAAGATGCAATCTAGAAGATGGGAGCAACGAGGGGATGAACGAGACTAACCCTTGAAGATTTACAATGCCTACAAGAGGAGGCTCTCGTTGCTGCGGTAGATGATCACTTGCTGATGCAAAAGCGCGTAGAAGATCTTGACGGTGCCACAATCGGGCAGCACCTCCGTACTCGGTCACACGTTCGGTGTTGATGAAGACAACGTCCTTCTCCCCGTTCCAGCGGGCAGCGGAAGTAGTAGATCCTCCTCGGAATCCCGGCAGCACAACGGCGTGGTGGCGGTGGTGGTGGAGATCTCCGGCGAGCTTCGCCTAAGCTATGAGAGAGAGGGAGGAGGGAACCGCTAGGGTTTCTGGGAGAGGGGGCTCTTGGGGGTGCGGCCATGGTGGTCTTGGTGTGGCCGGCCAGCCCCTCCCCTCCCCTCTTTATATAGGTGGAAGCCCCAAGGATTAGGTCAAAAGTCTCCGAATAAGACCCCAACATAAACCTTCCATATGACCAAACCTAGGGGAAGTGGGACTCCCCCCTTTCCTTTGGTGGGGTGGCCGGCCACCATGGGGAGGAGTCCACTTGGGACTCTTCTAGAACCTTCTAGAACCTTCCAGGAAAAATACCGGATCATTTTCAAACCTAGAAAATGACTTCCTATATATGAATCTTATTCTCCGACCATTTCGGACCTCCTCGTGATGTCCTGATCCCATCCGAGACTCCGAACAAAACTTCGAACTCCATTCCATATTTCCATATCTACTTAAACGACATCAAACCTTAAGTGTGTCACCCTACGGTTCGCGAACTATGTAGACATGGTTGAGACTTCTCTCCGACCAATAACCAATAGCGGGATCTGGAGATCCATAATGGCTCCCACATATTCAACGATGACTTTAGTGATCGACTGAACCATTTACATACGATACCAATTCCCTTTGTCACGCGATATTTTACTTGTCCGAGGTTTGATCATCGGTATCTCTATACCTCGTTCAACCTCGTCTCATGACAAGTACTCTTTACTAGTACCATGGTATGTGGTCTGTTATGAACCATTCATATGCTTGCAAGCTATTAGACGACATTCCACCGAGAGGGCCCAGAGTATATCTATCCGTCATCGGGATGGAAAAATCCCACTGTTGATCCATATGCCTCAACTCATACTTTGATACTTAATCCCACCTTTATAACCACCCATTTACGCAGTGGCGTTTGATGTAATCAAAGTACCTTTCCGGTATAAGTGATTTACTTGATCTCATGGTCGAAAGGACTAGGTAACTATGTATCGAAAGCTTATAGCAAATAACTTAATGACGTGATCTTATGCTACGCTTAATTGGGTGTGTCCATTACATCATTCATATAATGACATAACCTTGTTATTAATAACATCCAATGTTCATGATCACGAAACCATGATCATCTATTAATCAACAAGCTAGTTATACAAGAGGCTTACTAGGGACTCCTTGTTGTTCACATAACACACATGTATCAATGTTTCGGTTAATACAATTATAGCATGGTATGTAAACATTATCATAAACTCAAAGATATATTATAATAACCATTTTATTATTGCCTCTTGGGCATATCTCCAATAGCATCCGACGTATCGATAATTTCTTGTGTTCCATGCCACATTATTGATGATATCTACATGTTTTATGCACACTTTATGTCATATTCGTGCATTTTCCGAACTAACCTATTGACGAGATGCCGAAAGGCCAGTTGCTGTTTTCTGCTGTTTTTGGTTCCAGAAAGGCTGTTCGGGCAATATTCTCGGAATTGGACGAAATCAACGCCAAACCTCCTATTTTTCCCGGAAGGCTCCAGAACACCGAAGGAGAGTCGGAGGAGAGCCAGGGGGCCCCACACCATAGGGCCGCGCGGGCAGGTGCCGCGCCGCCTAGGGTGAGGCCACCCTGTCAGCCCTGCGCCGCCTCTTCGCCTATATAACCCCTTTCGACCTAAAAACGCAGTACCAATTGACGAAACTCCAGAAAGACTCCAGGGGCGCCGCCGCCATCGCGAAACTCCAATTTGGGGGACAGAAGTTTCGGCACCCTGCCGGGACGGGGAATTGCCCCCGGAGCCATCTCCACCGCCGTCTTCACCGCCATCTTCACCGCCATCGCCGCCTCCATGATGAGGAGGGAGTAATCCACCCCGAGGCTGAGGGCTTCGCTGTAGCTATGTGGTTCATCTCTCTCCCATGTACCTCAATACAATAATCTCATGAGCTGCTTTACATGATTGAGATTCATATGAGTTTTGTATCACAATTTATCTATGTGCTACTCTAGTGATGTTATTAAAGTAGTTCTATTCCTCCTGCACGTGTGTAAAGGTGACTAGTGTGTGCACCGTGTGGTTCTTGTCGTAGGCTATGATCATGATCTCTTGTAGATTGTGGAGTTAATTATTACTATGATGGTATTGATGTGATCTATTCCTCCTACATATGCATGAAGGCGATAGTGTGCATGCTATGTTAGTACTTGGTTTAGTCTTTTGATCTATCTTACACTATAAGGTTACTAAATATGAACAAATTGTGGAGCTTGTTAACTCCGGCATTGAGGGTTCGTGTAATCCTACGCAATGCGTTCATCATCCAACAAAAGTGTAGAGTATGCATTTATCTATTCTGTCATGTGATCAATGTTGAGAGTGTCCACTAGTGAAAGTGTAATCCCTAGGCCTTGTTCCTAAATACTGCTGCGTTACTACTGCTTGTTTATCTGCGTTACTACTGCTGCAATACTACCACCATCAACTACACGCCAGCAAGCTATTTTCTGGCACCGTTGCTACTGCTCATATATATTCATACCACCCGTATTTCACTATCTCTTCGCCGAACTAGTGCACCTATTAGGTGTGTTGGGGACACAAGAGACTTCTTGCTTTGTGGTTGCAGGGTTGCATAAGAGGGATATCTTTGACCTCTTCCTCCCTGAGTTCGATAAACCTTGGGTGATCCACTTAAGGGAAAACTTGCTGTTGTTCTACAAACCTCTGCTCTTGGAGGCCCAACACCGTCTACAGGAAAGGAGGGGGAACGTAGACATCAAGCACTTTTCTGGCGCCGTTGCCGGGAGGAAAGGTAAAAGGCATTCATACTCCGGTTCCAGGTAAAGTACTTTTCTGGCGCCTTGTGTTTGTGCTCGAAGCTATTTCCTTTAGATCCTGCAATTGCAACTTTTTGTTTCTTGTTTACACTAGTTAGGCATAATGGAAAACAACAAAAAAATTAGTGAGCTTTTTAATCTTTTTCCTGATTTAGAATTGTTTGATGCGAAAATTAAAAAACCTATGGAACCTTATTTGCATGCTAGTAGCGATGTTATTAGTATGAATGCAATTACTGCTAATGCTATGAAGAAGTCTAAGCTTGGGGAAGCTAGTTTTTGTGGTCTTTTTAGCTTCCCATCTTTAGGGGAGAAAATTTGTTCTGATAATGCTTTATCTCCCACATGCGATAACTCTAATAATGCTTCTGATATTTTAAATCCACCTGCTGAAAGTATTCCGTATAAAATACCCATGAAAATTATTGAACATGTTATGGACAACCACTATAAAGGGGATGGAACTGTCCATCCTAGAGATCATTTACTGTTTTTGCACGAATTATGTGGGTTATTCAAGTGTGCAGGTATCTCTATGGATGAAGTGAGGAAGAAGCTATTCTCTGTTTCGCTGTCTGGTAAAGCAGCGCATTGGTATAAATTGTTGGAGAATAGGCATTCTCTTGGTTGGGAGGAAATTGCATCTCTCTTTTATTCTAAATTTTATCCTCCGCATGAAGTGCATATTGATAGGAATTATATTTATAACTTTTATCCTCGTGATGGAGAGAGTGTTTCTCAAGCGTGGGGGAGATTGAAATCTCTAATGCTCAAATGTCCCATTCATGAGCTCCCCCGTAATGTTATTGTTAATAATTTTTATGCGAGACTTTCAGGACAACACAAGGACTATCTGGACGCGTGTTCGGAGGGATCTTTCACAAGCAAGGAGGTTGAAGCTAGGTGGGATCTTCTTGATCGGATTGAGGACAACGCTGAAGGATGGGAGAACGACAAAGGTAAAGAGTCAGGTATAAATTATGATTATGAATGCATTGAAGCTTTTATGGATACCGATAAATTTCGAAATATGAGTGCTACTTATGGTCTTGACTCTCAAGTTGCTGCAAATCTTTATAAAGCCTTTGCTTCTCATTTTGAATTGCCTAAAAATAATTTTGATAAGTATCATGAACCTTTTAAAGAGGCTTGCATGAAGAATGAAATTGTTGTTAATTATTGCAATAAGCATGCTCAAACTCCTAAGAATGCTATTTCCTATAAGCATGTTAATTTTTGTGGAATACATAGACCTTGTGGAATTAATCAAATCAAAGATGAATATTGTATCCATCATGCTAATGAAAAAACTAGAAAGTGGTTTAGGGCTCTAGATGATCTTGGTAAAAAAGTTTGTGCCCTCTATCCTTTTATTTGTGAAGTTTGCCATGAAGTGGGTCATTTTAATTTTCAATGCTCCTCCAATGATAATTTGAACCCAATGAGTGCTGCAAATTTGTATTGTGATGATGAAATTACTCCTAATCAGCATGATGAACTTACTTTATTTTTGGGGTGTGAAGAATTGTCGAGAAAAATCTCTTTGTTACATATGAGTGATCTTGATATTGATGATGTCCTGCATGGGTGTTTTTCTTATTGCATTGATAATAGCCATACAAATACTTACATACAAAATATTTTAGAAGATGACACCTTGCCAAAATATGATAGGACCGCTGTGTGTTTTCAACTAATTAATGAAAAGGAGGGATCCTCCCAAGTTTCTTCTATTGTTTCTGAAAGTAAATCAGGTTATGCGGACAAGCCACCCTTCAAGCCTCTTCCACCTAAAGAAGGGAACGAGGAGAAGGAAGAGAAGAAGAAGAAGGGAACGAAGAAGAAGAAGAAGAAGAAGAAGGGGAATAAAAAGAAAGAGGTAACATCATATCCCCGCGTATATGAGATAACAATAGGTAACCGTAAGTATGTTGCTCCTAATGATTATTGTGATAATGAATCTGAATATGATGATCTTCCTATGCCCTTTACATACATTAGCAATCATGATTTGAATGAGCACACTACTTTTGATATTGCAAATCTCTGGGAAACTAATTCTGAAAATGATGATGATAATAATTGCCATAGTGTCAGTACTATCCATGCTTCCTCCCATAATGATATAGAAAGCTCTAAGCTTGGGGAAGAGGTGTTTGCAAATCCTTTAGCTACTGGTCATTATGTTCTTGATACATCTCCTTCTAATAACAATAATGGTGTGGACACAGATAAACCGATTGTGAAGGATAACTATTCTATTTCTTATGATGACACTATGCCTCCGATCTCTAATGATTATTATAAAGAATGCTATGATATAGGTTCTAACTATCCTTATGAAACTTGTCATAGTCATGATTGGATTACCAAAAACAATTCCCTTAATAGGCAACTTGTTTACCATGTTCAAATTCTTGATAATAATCTTGCTCCAATTACTATTAATGAGAATAACTCTTCTTATGCCAAATTTAATGATACTTCTATGCATATGAACCATGATAAGAATGTTTTAAGTGATGGGTATATTGTGGATTTCATCAATGATGCTACTGAAAGTTATTATGAGAGAGGGAAATATGGTCGTATGCATCTTAATAATATTAAGTTTCCCCTCTTTATGTTGAGAATCTTGAAGTTACTCGTGTTTTATCCTCTTATGCTTGTCACTTTGTTCTTCATGAATTCATTTGTGTACAAGATTCCTCTTCATAGGAAGCATGTTAGACTTAAATTTGTTTTGAATTTGCCTCTTGAAGCTCTCTTTTGCTTCAAATACTATTTCCCGCGAATGGATTATTAAAACTGCTGAGCCCATCTTAATGGCTATAAAGAAAGAACTTCTTGGGAGATAACCCATGTGTTATTTTGCTACAGTACTTTGTTTTATATTTGTGTCTTGGAAGTTGTTTACTACTGTAGCAACCTCTCCTTATCTTAGTTTTGTGTTTTGTTGTGCCAAGTGAAGCCTCTAATCGAAGGTTGATACTAGATTTGGATTTCTGCGCAGAAACAGATTTCTATCTGTCACGAATCTGGGATTTTCTCTCTGTAGAAAAATCAGAAAAATATGCCAATTTACGTGCGTGTTCCTCAGATATGTACGCAACTTTCATTAGTTTTGAGTTTTCTGATTTGAGTAACGGAAGTATTTATTAGAAATTCGTCTTTACGGACTGTTCTGTTTTGACAGATTCTGCCTTTTATTTCGCATTGCCTCTTTTGCTATGTGGGATGGATTTCTTTGTTCCATTAAACTCCAGTAGCTTTGGGCAATGTCCAGAAGTGTTAAGAATGATTGTGTCACCTCTGAACATGTGAGTTTTTGATTATGTACTAACCCCTCTAATGAAGTTTATGAGAAGTTTGGTGTGAAGGAAGTTTTCAAGGGTCAAGAGAGGAGGATGATATACTATGATCAAGAAGAGTGAAAGCTCTAAGCTTGGGGATGCCCCGGTGGTTCACCCCTGCATATATCAAGAAGACTCAAGCGTCTAAGCTTGGGGATGCCCAAGGCATCCCCTTCTTCATCGACAAATTATCGGTTCCTTCTCTTGAAACTATATTTTTATTCGGTCACATCTTATGTGCTTTACTTGGAGCGTCTGTATGTTTCTTGTTTTTGTTTTTGTTTGAATAAATGCTTGTGTGGGAGAGAGACACGCTCCGCTTTCGTATGAACACATGTGTTCTTAGCTCATAATATTCATGGCGAAGGTTGAAACTGCTTCGTTAATTGTTATATGGTTGGAATTGGAAAATGCTACATGGAGTAATTGCTATAATGTCTTGGGTAATGTGATACTTGGCAATTGTTGTGCTCTTGTTTAAGCTCTTGCATCATATACTTTGCACCTATTAGTGAAGAAATACATAGAGCTTGTTAAAATTTGGTTTGCATGAGTGGTTTCTCTAGAGTCTAGATATTTTCTAGTGAGGTGTTTGAACAACAAGGAAGACGATGTATAGTCTTATAATGCTTGTAATATGTCTTTAATGTGAGTTTTGCTGTACCGGTTTATACTTGTGTTTGCTTCAAACAACCTTGCTAGCCTAAGCCTTGTATCGAGAGGGAATACTTCTCATGCATCCAAAATCCTTGAGCCAACCACTATGCCATTTGTGTCCACCATACCTACCTACTATGTGGTATTTCTGCCATTCCAAAGTAAATTGCTTGAGTGCTACCTTTAAACAATTCAAAATTTATCACCTCTGATTTGTGTCAATGTTTTATAGCTCATGAGGAAGTATGTGGTGTTTAGCTTTCAACCTTGTCATTTACTTTTGACGGACTCTCACATGGACTAGTGGCACATCCGCTTATCCAATAATTTTGCAAAAAGAGCTGGCAATGGGATTCCCAGTCCCAAATTAATTAACAAAAATAGACACTCCTCCATGGTATGTGATTGTTGGACGGCACCCGAAGGATTCGGTTAGCCATGGCTTGTGTAAGCAAAGGTTGGGAGGAGTGTCATCATAATAAAACTAAAATAAAAAGGCACTCCTTCATGGTATGAGATTGTTGGCAGGCACCCGAGGATTCGGTTAGCCATGGTTTGTGAAAGAAAGGTTGGAAGGAGTGCCACCCAAAAATAAAATAATTCATGGGAGCCGCTCTTGGAAGTCCGGTTGGCGAGGTAGTTAGTGTACCCATTACCATTCGTTGACAACAACAAACACCTCTCAAAACTTTACTTTTATGCTCTCTATATGTTTTCAAAACCAAAGCTCTAGCACAAATATAGCAATCGATGCTTTCCTCTTTGAAGGACCATTCTTTTACTTTTATTGTTGAGTCAGTTCACCTATTTCTCTCCACCTCAAGAAGCAAACATTTGTGTGAACTGTGCATTGATTCTTACATACTTGCTTATTGCATTTGTTATATTGCTCTGCATTGACAACTATCTATGAGATATACATGTTACAAGTTGAAAGCAACCGCTGAAACTTAATCTTCCATTGTGTGGCTTCAATACCTTTACTAAGAATTTATTGCTTTATGAGTAACTCTTATGCAAGACTTATTGATGCTTGTCTTGAAGTGCTATTCATGAAAAGTCTTTGCTATATGATTCACTTGTTTACTCATGTCATTACCATTGTTTTGATCGCTGCATTCACTACATATGCTTTACAAATAGTATGATCAAGGTTATGATGGCATGTCACTCTAGAAATTATCCTTGTTATCGTTTACCTGCTCGGGACGAGCAGAACTAAGCTTGGGGATGCTGATACGTCTCCGACGTATCGATAATTTCTTGTGTTCCATGCCACATTATTGATGATATCTACATGTTTTATGCACACTTTATGTCATATTCGTGCATTTTCCGGAACTAACCTATTGACGAGATGCCGAAAGGCCAGTTGCTGTTTTCTGCTGTTTTTGGTTCCAGAAAGGCTGTTCGGGCAATATTCTCGGAATTGGACGAAATCAACGCCAAACCTCCTATTTTTCCCGGAAGGCTCCAAACACCGAAAGTCGGAGGAGAGCCAGGGGGCCCCACACCATAGGGCCGCGCGGGGTCCGCCGCGCCGGCCTAGGGTGAGGCCACCCTGTCCCTCATGCGCCGCCTCTTCGCCTATATAACCCCTTTCGACCTAAAAACGCGTACCAATTGACGAAACTCCGAAAGACTCCAGGGCGCCGCCGCCATCGCGAAACTCCAATTCGGGGACAGAACTCTGTTCTGACCCGCCTACGGGGAATTGCCCCGGAGCCATCTCCACCGCCGTCTTCACCGCCATCTTCACCGCCATGCTGCCTCCATGATGAGGAGGGAGTAATCCACCCCCGAGGCTGAGGGCTCGCCGTAGCTATGTGGTTCATCTCTCTCCCATGTACCTCAATACAATAATCTCATGAGCTGCTTTACATGATTGAGATTCATATGAGTTTTGTATCACAATTTATCTATGTGCTACTCTAGTGATGTTATTAAAGTAGTTCTATTCCTCCTGCACGTGTGTAAAGGTGACTAGTGTGTGCACCGTGTGGTTCTTGTCGTAGGCTATGATCATGATCTCTTGTAGATTGTGGAGTTAATTATTACTATGATGGTATTGATGTGATCTATTCCTCCTACATATGCATGAAGGCGATAGTGTGCATGCTATGTTAGTACTTGGTTTAGTCTTTTGATCTATCTTACACTATAAGGTTACTAAATATGAACAAATTGTGGAGCTTGTTAACTCCGGCATTGAGGGTTCGTGTAATCCTACGCAATGCGTTCATCATCCAACAAAAGTGTAGAGTATGCATTTATCTATTCTGTCATGTGATCAATGTTGAGAGTGTCCACTAGTGAAAGTGTAATCCCTAGGCCTTGTTCCTAAATACTGCTGCGTTACTACTGCTTGTTTACTGTTTTACTGCGTTACTACTGCTGCAATACTACCACCATCAACTACACGCCAGCAAGCTATTTTCTGGCACCGTTGCTACTGCTCATATATATTCATACCACTTGTATTTCACTATCCCTTCGCCGAACTAGTGCACCTATTAGGTGTGTTGGGGACACAAGAGACTTCTTGCTTTGTGGTTGCAGGGTTGCATAAGAGGGATATCTTTGACCTCTTCCTCCCTGAGTTCGATAAACCTTGGGTGATCCACTTAAGGAAAACTTGCTGTTGTTCTACAAACCTCGCTCTTGGAGGCCCAACACTGCCAGAGGAGGGTCGTAACAGTCTCCCACTTGCACTAGAGTCAATAATCTAGTTTACATATCTTTTCTTTTCTTTCTGCCAAAATATCTTTTGTAGTTTCTCTTTTAGCTTTCCTCATTATTCAGAAAAACACTTCAACATCATTAACTTCTAGGTTTGTTGGTCAAATACCAATAACATTGAGGTTCTTACTTTGAAGTTGATCATCATATGACAAGTGTTCCAGATTTCACTTATTAGTAACTTTGTAATATGATGAACAATTTCACTCATAAATTTTATCCATCATATCATGAAGACTTTCCGAGACCATGTCTGTACATGCTAGGCTCGTAAAGTTTTAACCTTGGTATTCGCATGTGCAAATCTAGCTTGCATCCGTTGTATGCACACGTAGAATCTATCACACCCGATCATCATGTGATGCTTCGAAACGACGAGTCTTAGCAACGGTGCATACTAAGGACGATCACTTCATGGATATGTGAATATCGTTAGTGCCCCAATAGTTGGAGGATTGTGACGTCTGGCGTCTTCAACCTTCATACATTTCCATAAAACTTACGAGTTTATGTAGTCTCACCAAATTATATTCTATCATCTTGCAATAAGGTCTTAGATATCACATATATCTCATACCTTGATTATTTCTGAAAACTAAATTTTCAGCTCCTTACTTTTCAAACAGATTTGAACTTCAAGTTTCACGGAGACAAGATAACTTTAGTCACTAATTGAAACCATAACTCTTTGAATCAACAATGTGAGCTTTACTAAAAGTTTGCAATGGGACTTAATCATTTCTTGATACTTTAACAATACGGTACCAGTCCGTAAAGTTTCTTGTCAGATTTTAACAGTATTTCAATCTCAATTACAAGACTAGTGCATGGTAGAAAACGGATGTCAATACTACAAAATTAATTCAAAATACTACTCAGACTATGTTCATGATAATTAGTTCATGTTTTAATCTAATTACTAATGAACTCCCACTTAATACAACATCCCTCATAGTTGTTAAGTGGTACACGATCCAAATCCACTACACCAAAATCGATCATCACGTGAGATGATGTAGCTTCAATGGTGAACATCAACATGTTGATCATATCATCCATATGACTCGTGTTCAACCTTTCGGTTTCCGTTGTCCCGAGGCCATGTCTGTACATGCTAGGCTCGTCAAGCAAACCCAAGTATTCCGCGTGTGCAACATGGCTTACACCCATTGTATGTGAACGTTGAGTCTATCACATCCGATCATCACGAGATGCTTCGAAACGACGAACTATATCAACGGTGCATACGAGGGGAGAACACTTTATTATCTTGATATTAATGTGAGGGATCATCTTATAATGCTACCGTCGCGTTCTAAGCAAAATAAGATGCATAAAGGATTAACATCACATGCAATTCATATGTGATATGATATGGCCCTTTAGTCTTTGCGCCTTCGATCTTCATCTCCAAAGCACGGACATGATCTCCATCATCAACGGGCATGATCTCCATCATCGTCGGCGTAGCGTCAAGGTCCATGGCGCCGTCTTTATGGTTGTTCACCTCATGTAGCAACTATTACAACTACTTTGAAAAACTACTCAACATGAAATTTAAAGACAACCATAAGGCTCCTGCCGGTTGCCACAATACAATAATGATCATCTCATACATATTCATCATCACATTATGGCCATATCACATCACCAAACCCTGCAAAAACAAGTTAGACGTCTCTAATTTGGTTTGCATATTTTACGTGGTTTAGGGTTTTCGAGTGAGATCTAATCTACCTACGAACATGAACCACAACGGTGATACTAGTGTTGTCAATAGAAGGAGTAAATTGAATCTTCACTATGGTGGGAGAGACAGACACCCACAAAGCCACTTATGCAATACAAGTTGCATGTCGAACGTGGAGCAAGTCTCATGAACGCAGTCATGTAAAGTTATCCCAAGCCGCTTCATCCCACCATGCCACAAAGATGCAAAGTACTCGAACTAAAGACAACAAAGCATCAACGCCCACAAAACAATTGTGTTCTACTCGTGCAACCATCTATGCATAGACACGGCTCTGATACCACTGAAGGGATTCGTAGCATAGAAAACAAAATTCCTACCGCGAGAACGCAATCCAAGCCAAGATGCAATCTAGAAGATGAGAACAACGAGGGGATGAACGAGACTAACCCTTGAAGATTTCCAAAGCCTACAAGAGGAGGCTCTCGTTGCTACGGTAGACGATCACTTGCCGCTTTCAAAAGCGCGTAGAAGATCTTGACGGTGCCACAATCGGGCAGCACCTCCGTACTCGGTCACACGTTCGGTGTTGATGAAGACGACGTCCTTCTCCCCGTTCCAGCGGGCAGCGGAAGTAGTAGATCCTCCTCGGAATCCTGGTAGCACGACGGCGTGGTGGCGGTGGTGGTGGGGATCTCCGACAGAGCTTCGCCTAAGCTATGTGGGAGAGAGAGGGAGGAGGGAACCGCTAGGGTTTCTGGGAGAGGGGGCTCTTGGGGGTGCGGCCATGGTGGTCTTGGTGTGGCCGGCCAGCCCCTCCTCTCCTCTTTATATAGGTGGAAGCCCCAAGGATTAGGTCAAAAGTCTCCGAATAAGACCCCAACATAAAACCTTCCATATGACCAAACCTAGGGGAAGTGGGACTCCCCCCTTTCCTTTGGTGGGGTGGCCGGCCACGATGGGGAGGAGTTCACTTGGGACTCCTCCTCCCTTAGGCTGGCCGGCCAAGGTGGGTGGAGTCCCTGGGACTCCACCTTCCATGCTGATTTCTTCCGGACTCTTCTAGAACCTTCCAAGAAAAATACCGGATCATTTTCAAACCTAGAAAATGACTTCCTATATATGAATCTTATTCTCCCGACCATTCCGGACCTCCTCGTGATGTCCTGGATCCCATCCGAGACTCCGAACAAAACTTCGAACTCTATTCCATATTTCCATATCTACTTAAACGACATCAAACCTTAAGTGTGTCACCCTACGGTTCGCGAACTATGTAGACATGGTTGAGACTTCTCTCCGACCAATAACCAATAGCGGGATCTGGAGATCCATAATGGCTCCCACATATTCAATGATGACTTTAGTGATCGACTGAACCATTTACATACGATACCGATTCCCTTTGTCACGCGATATTTTACTTGTCCGAGGTTTGATCATCGGTATCTCTATACCTCGTTCAACCTCGTCTCATGACAAGTACTCTTTACTCATACCGTGTTATGTGGTCTCTTATGAACCATTCATATGCTTGCAAGCTATTAGACGACATTCCACCAAGAGGGCCCAGAGTATATCTATCCGTCATCGGGATGGACAAATCCCATTGATCCATATGCCTCAACTCATACTTTTGCGGATACTTAATCCCACCTTTATAACCACCCATTTACGCAGTGGCGTTTGATGTAATCAAAGTACCTTCCGGTATAAGTGATTTACATGATCTCATGGTCGAAAGGACTAGGTAACTATGTATCAAAAGCTTATAGCAAATAACTTAATGACGTGATCTTATGCTACGCTTAATTGGGTGTGTCTCAAAGGTATCTATAATTTCTTATGTTCCATGCTACTTTTATGATGATACTCACATGTTTTATACACACTTTATGTCATATTTATGCATTTTCCGGGACTAACCTATTGACAAGATTTCGAAGAGCAAGTTGCTATTTTCTGTTGTTTTTGGTTTCAGAAATCCTACAAAGGAAATATTCTCGGAATTGGATGAAATCAACGCCCAGGGTCTTATTTTTCCAAGAAGCTTCCAGAAGACCGAAAGGATTACGAAGTGGGGCGACGAGGCGCGCACACTAGGGCCGCGCGGCCTAAGGGGCCCGCGCCGCCCTAGCGTGTGGGCCCTCGTCGCCCTCCGACTCGCCCTTCCGCCTACTTAAAGCCTTCGTCGAGAAAACCCAGCACGAGAGCCACGATACGGAAAACCTTCGGAGACGCCGCCGCCGCCAATCCCATCTCGGGGATTCAGGAGATCGCCCCGGCACCCCCGGAGAGGGGAATCATCTCCGGAGGACTCTTCATCACCATGATCGCCTCCGGATTGATGTGTGAGTAGTTCACCCCTGGACTATGGGTCCATAGCAGTAGCTAGATGGTCGTCTTCTCCTCATTGTGCTATCATTGTTCAATCTTGTGAGCTGCCTATCATGATCAAGATCATCTATTTGTAATGCTACATGTTGTGTTTGTTGGAATCCGATGAATATGGAATACTATGTTATGTTGATTATCAATCTATCATATATGTGTTGTTTAAGATCTTGCATGCTCTCCGTTGCTAGTAGAGGCTCTGGCCAAGTTGATACTTGTAACTCAAGGGGAGTATTTATGCTCGATAGTGGGTTCATGCCTCCATTTAATCTGGGACAGTGACAGAAAGTTCTAAGGTTGTGGAGGTGTTGTTGCCAGTAGGGATAAAACATCAATGGTTTGTTTAAGGATATTTGTGTTGATTACATTACGCACCATACTTAATGCAATTGTCTGTTGTTTGCAACTTAATACTGGAAGGGGTGCGGATGCTAACTGAAGGTGGACTTTTTAGGCATAGATGCATGCTGGATAGCGGTCTATGTACTTTGTCGTAATGCCCAATTGAATTTCAAACTACTCATCATGATATGTATGTGCATTGTTATGCCCTCTCTATTTGTCAATTGCCCAACTGTAATTTGTTCACCCAACATGCTATTTCTTATTGGAGAGACACCACTAGTGAACTGTGGACCCCGGTCCATTCTTTTACATCGAATACAATCTACTGCAATACTTATTCTTTATTGTTCTTCGCAAACATCATTTTCCACACTATACAATTAATCCTTTGTTTACAGCAAGCCGGTGAGATTGACAACCTCACTGTTAAGTTGGGGCAAAGTATTTGGATTGTGTTGTGCAGGTTCCACGTTGGCGCCGGAATCACTGTTGCGCCGCACTACACTCCGTCATCAACAACCTTCACGTGCTCCTTGACTCCTACTGGTTCGATAACCTTGGTTTCTTACTGAGGGAAAACTTGCCGCTGCACGCATCACAGCTTCCTCTTGGGGTTCCCAACGGGCGTGTGCTTTAGGGTGCTGGACAAAACGTCTGTTTTCTACTAGTGTCCCTTGCCGACTTCTACGGCCACACAGGCAAGTTATCTTCGCAAACCCACCCCGCATCCGGTACCTAGCTTATCTTTTCAGGAATGTTCTGCACGTTTTATTTTTGCTATAACTGATATATATCTGCGTATGTGAATCCATATATACGGTATGTGAACATAGATAGCGAGTGCGAAACTGCAGGAGCGGGAGGCTGGGGTCGGACAGCGAATGCCTGCCCAACTCGGTTGTATCCATCCTTCGCAGCGGGCCGGAGAGCTCACCGTTCGCCGCATACTACGACGGACCGCCTGAGTTCGCGGCGCCCCATAAACTTCTAGTAGCTGGCCCGGAAGATTTCGTCTAGGGGTGGACACAAAGCTCAGGGCTGAAGGCTCGGCTCGGGCTTGATAAGGCTTGGCTCGGGCTCGACTCAGCTCGAAGGTCAGACAAGCCAAGCCTAAGTCTTCCAATCAGGGCTCGAGGCTCGACAAGCCCGCTCGATAAAGCTTGCAAGCCGGCTCGAAAACTCGATGTTATAAAAAAATCAATATAACCTTTAGTAAAAATGTAACATTTTGCAACTATAATCAACAATTAACCCACCAGTACATGTCATATACTCATATGTCATCTTCAGTCTAGCACCTTAGCATGCTTGCTGAGAGCTTTTCACACACAAACTGCAAAATAGTTATGAGCTTTCTGCAGTCCACCACCTTAGCAACTAAGTTAATCATTCGTAAAATACAATTTAGCCGGACATAGCTTTGTTGAATTACTCAACCTGACTAATCAACTAGCTCTGCTGCATAAAATCAACTTCTGTGTAAAAGAAACATCACGTTAGAAAGGAATAATAAATGGAGAGATCAAAGGATGCCTGCCTTCGATGAAAATCATAGCTACAGATACTTCACACGGGGAAGAAGTGCCAAGAACCAACCAAGCCTACCAGACCCGTGGGCTGTGGCGGACAGAGGTAGAGAGCTTCCTACTGCTGCATCCTGAACGGAAGGCTGGCCGGAGAAGAGTCAGCGAGGCGACGACGAACGGAAGGCCGGTGGGAGAAAGGCGTCGGTGGCGGTGCCGCCAGCGCGAGATGCGAGCGAGGAAAATAATCGAGCGAGGAAGGGATCGTTTGACTCGTGGTAAGGCAAGGTACGGGCAGTTTTTTGGGTATATTTCCGTCCGGTTTGATGAGCCTTCGAGCCGAGCCTTGAGCTTACCGAGCCGAGCCTCGAGCCTCTTTTTTGGAAATATTTGTGCTGCAAGCCGAGCCAGGCTTGGCTCGAACTTCGACGAGCCTGACCGAGCCGAGCCATGATCCGGCTCGGCTCAGCTCAATTCCACCCCTAATTTCGGTCATGAATCGTTCTACGCTCTACAATGGCTCTCTCCATGCTCCACGAGCACGAGAGAGTAATTCAGACTGTCCGGAGACATCACATAGAATAAACATATGGACTATTTTTTTTTATGGGGAAATGGGAAATCCATTAACCAGAGGACGCAGCTAACTCGCTGGCCACCATAACCGATACAATCTGAGGCGGATCATCCGCCCACCCTACACACTCATCCTCCACCTCAAGGCCAAGTTTAGCCAGGCTGTGAGCTACATTATTACAACTACGAATTACAAACGAAAATTCGAAAACATCGAAATCTCTAATGCAATTGCTTCTGATATCACGAAGAAGGACTCCAATCGTCGCCAGCTCATGACTTGAAGAGTTCAGTGCATTCACCAGTACTTGTGAGTCCGACTCGAAGATAACCATATGCAGACCCAGCGCAGCAGCACCCTCTATCGCCGCTGCACACGCCTCCGTTTCCGCTTGCAGAGCATCGTGCAGGTGCCTCAGTTTTCCTGCTGCTGAGATGAATCTCCCTCATCCGTTCGCGCCACAAAACCCCAGGCTCCAGCTTTAGTTGAATGAGGGAAAGCCGCGTCAAAGTTTACTTTTGTGAAGTTCTCCCTCAGCCTTTTCCATCCTGAGCTTGAGTGGTCATCAGTTCTTATCGTTGACGTCTCGGACTGAACTCTCTCGCCCTCCAGATCAAACTCACACCAATGCTTCTGAATGGCATGGCAGACCTGGTCCGTCGATCTCATCATTTCTCCTGTGTTTGCCTTATTTCTTGTTGTCTACCAGTCCCAAAGCAACAATAGCGTCATATTCCTTCTCTTCCTGGGTAAAGCTAGCACCTGTCTCAGGACCTCCATTGGAGATTGCGCCTCAAGGAGAGACACTCGGACATCCTCAAGAAACAAGAGAGAATTCCTTATTTGGCCCTGCCTAAAGTTTGCCTTCCTTTATTGGCCCTGGTAAAATTTGTCTTCCTTTTTTGACACACAAAGTTTGGTTGGTTCCTTATTTAGCCCTCTAGTACAATTTAACCACTAACGGTGTTAAGTAGATATCTAAGATTACACTTTTGCCCCTGCTGTAATATTTGATCAGATTTAAAAAATAGAGAAAAGAGAAAATAAGGAAAAAAGAAAAAAACAACGCTGCATCAAACCCGACCCGCCCGACCCCGACTGGCCAAACCACCTTGTGATCTCCTCCCAAACGCCGGCCACTCCCATCGTCGCGCCGCCCCATCCCCAACCCCGTCGCCCCCTTCCAAAGCCCGCCACCGCTACCTCGACCACACCCCCTCCTCGACCCTGACTCCCCGACCCCCGACGGCGGCTGACCATAGAAGCAGCGGCGGCAGCTCATCTCGCGGCGGAGCGGCGGTGGCGCGGAGTGATGTCTACTTCCCCCTCCTTTTCCTGTAGACAGTGTTGGGCCTCCAAGAGCAGAGGTTTGTAGAACAGCAGCAAGTTTTCCCTTAAGTGGATCACCCAAGGTTTATCGAACTCAGGGAGGAAGAGGTCAAAGATATCCCTCTCATGCAACCCTGCAACCACAAAGTAAGAAGTCTCTTGTGTCCCCAACACACCTAATAGGTGCACTAGTTCGGCGAAGAGATAGTGAAAACACGTGGTGGTAATGAGCAGTAGCAACGGTAAGACAGAAACTTGCGGCGTGTAGTTGATGGTGGTAGTATTGCAGCAGTAGTAACGCAGTAAAACGGTAAACAAGCAGCGATAGCAGTATTTAGGAACAAGGCCTAGGGATTACACTTTCACTAGTGGACACTCTCAACATTGATCACATAACAGAATAGATAAATGCATACTCTACACTTTTGTTGGATGATGAACACATTGCGTAGGATTACACGAACCCTCAATGCCGGAGTTAACAAGCTCCACAATTAATGTTCATATTTTAGTAACCTTATAGTGTAAGATAGATCAAAAGACTAAACCAAGTACTAACATAGCATGCACACTGTCACCTTCATGCATATGTAGGAGGAATAGATCACATCAATATTATCATAGCAATAGTTAACTTCATAATCTACAAGAGATCATAATCATAGCATAAACCAAGTACTAACACGGATGCACACACTGTCACCATTACATCGTGCGGGAGGAATAAAACTACTTTAATAACATTGCTAGAGTAGCACATAGATAGTAGTGATACAAAACTCATATGAATCTCAATCATGTAAAGCAGCTCATGAGATTATTGTATTGGGTACATGGGAGAGAGATGAACACATAGCTACCGGCCCGAGCCTCGATGGAGAACTACCCTCCTCATGGGAGCAGCAGCGGTGATGAAGATGGCGGTGGAGATGGCAGCGGTGTCGATGGAGGAGCCTTCCGGGGGCACTTCCCCGTTCCGGCGGCGTGCGAACAGACTCCTGTCCCCCGGATCTTGGCGTCGCGATGGCGGCGGCTGGGAAGGTTTCTGGTTTCGCCAATCGTATCGGGTTTTCGATCCGGGGCTTTATATAGGCGAAGAGGCGGCGCAGGAGGGTCGAAGGGCGACGACACCATAGGGCGACGGCCGGGGCCGGCCGCGCCGGCCTATGGTCGGGCCCAGGTGCCCCTCGGTCCTTCCGGGTGTTCCGGATGCTTCCGGTGAAAATAGGAACTTGGGCGTTGATTTCGTCCGATTCCGAGAATATTTCGTTACTAGGATTTCTGAAACCAAAAAAGCAGAAGGAACTGGCACTTCGGCATCTTGTTAATAGGTTAGTTCCAGAAAATGCACGAATATGACATAAAGTGTGCATAAAACATGTAGATAACATCAATAATGTGGCATGGAACATAAGAAATTATCGATACGTCGGAGACGTATCACGGAGGCAGGGACTTAGCCATGGGAGTCGAAGGTGCGGCGGAGGGAGAAGGTGCGACGGCGGAGCATCCATCCGCGAGCTGTACGGTGGGCGGGGCTGCGGCTTTGGGCTCGACGTTCGCAGGGTTCAGTCGCCGGCATCCCTCGGTGTTAGGGGCTGCTGCTGGCCTGGAGGGCGGCGGCGATCCGTGGGCGTGGTCGGCGGAGAGGCCTAGGGGCGAGCGGGCGGCGTCGCTTGGACTTGGGCCGTGGGGGACGGCCGACGGTGCCGAGTCCTGGGCGTGGGGCGACGAGGACGGTTTGCTCAAGCCGTCTCGGTCAGGGTCGGGCCTTTTTTTCTTCTCTATTATTTTCTCTGTTCCTTTACTGATCTACCGATGGGGGTATGAAAGTCTAGAAAAAAAATGTTTGACGGAAGTAGCTAACAGAATTGACGGGAGGGCCAAATAAGGAACCAACTAAACTTTGTGTGTCAAGAAAGGAAGCAAAATTTTGCCAGGGCCAAGAAAGGAAGGCAAACTTCATCTAGGGCCAAATAAGGAATTCTCTCAAGAAATAATGCTCTCCACACCTGTTTAGCCTTCTTACATTTCAGGAATAGGTGCCCCCATCCTCATTCATACGGTAACACATAGGACATCTAGTGTCCAGCTCAATCTTCTTCCTACTTATATTCATCCGTGTCGGGAGACTATTCCGTGCCAACCTCCATAGAAATATCTTGACCTTCCCCGGAAGATTAACTCTCCATAACTGCTTCCACAGCGGATCCATCTCCTGTATTGCTTCTGACGACGATGCGACACCCCTCCTATGTGTTTTCAGACTCATACCAAGGTGGTACGCCGACTTCACTGAGAACACCCCTTTCTTATCCGGATGCCACGCCACACAGTCCTCCATACCACCACAAATGGGAATTTTGTAGACAGGTATTTGCATGTTTGCACTTGCATGTACTTGCTCCTCTAAAAGCTGGCCCTGCTCCATTGCCATGAAACGTTAACATATATAGTTCATCAGTCCTGCATCCAAATGTATCTCCACAAAGATTCTGATGATAAGAACTACCGATAACAAGGAGGAGGTGCGATGGAAGACCCTATCGTTTCTTTCAATCCAAAGCGCTAACGCCACTAAGGGCTCCTTTGATTCAAAGGATTTGCATAGGAATTGTGTAGGATTTGGTTCCTATGGGAAAAATTCCTATACATGTTGTTTGATTCATAGGAACATATCCTATAGGAATCTTGTAGTGTAATTCCTATAGGAAAAAAGCATTAGCTCATACCTCCTGGAAAAATTTCTTTGCTACAATCAAACAAACTTCATCTTCCTATAGGTTTCAAGTAGACATGACATTCCAATCCTATACCTTTCATATTCCTATGTTTTTCTTATCATTTAAATCAAAGGAACCCTAACATCGCGAGGCAGGCAATTGCTTTTCACCTATGACTACGGGCGCGTGGAGCTAGAACTATTCAAGTTATGCAATGAGTACTCAATATTTTTTGCCTAAAATTTCAGTATAAGTTCCTATATGTATATACAGATTAGAGTTCCCCCATTTTCGAAACAAAATTTAGAGTTGTTTTGTACGTTTTTTTTTTTTTTTTGAACTGTTGTTTTGTACGTGTTGAAGTCGTGAAAATCGAACCAGCACGCTGTCGAGAGGCCTCCCGAGATCAGCGGACAGCGGTCCAACCTGGGCCAAAATACCCAGTTTGGGCTTAGACGGGGCTTTTTTCTTTAGTTGGGCTGCCACCAGCGACTTGAATCGACACGCGCGCAGAGTCCTCCTCTTCCTCGTCGTTAAGAGAACACATGGATCTCGCTCATGCCGCCGCCTGTCGCCACTCGCCAGGCCGGCCGGTGCTCGCCGGCGCTCCGCTAAAGTCCCGAGGTTCCGCGAAGCCACAAATTCCAGCTGCCCATCGGCGCTGCGCAAGACGAGCTCGATACAAACGAGCACACATCTAAAATTCAGAAGCATCGTGACGGCGGTGCTGCGACACCATAGAAGTTAGAACAGCAGACCGGCAGCAGTTTTCATCACTACAATCCGTGAATTTACAAGTGATCAGCAGTGCTCTCCCATCGTAAGATTAACAAGTGCTCAACTTGTAATTTCTGTTTATATTTTCTCTAAATGAGGTTCTCCTTAATTAGTTAAGCAATCACTTGTAGGTCTGAAAAGTGAAGAACAAGCAAGCCAAAAACAGGACAAGTGTGGTGATTTGAAACGTACGTGGGATAAAGCTGCAAAGAAGCGAAAGATAACTATCGACATCAAAATCAAGATAAAGAAAAATGTGAGAAATCCTCCTACTATGAACAATTTATAGTTATCTTTTTTTTTTCTTGTGAAGTTACACATAGTATATGGTTGTGCTAGAATTTTCTGACATCGAATACCCAACGTGAAAATCGTGGCTCCGCCAATGCCTATGATATGTCTGAAGGATAAGGTGATGCCAACAATCCTCGACATTGTCCATGGCCACCCATTGGGTTGGTTGGATCTCCACCGCCCCGAGCCACTACTAGACATTGTCAAAACTGCGTAGAGGATAGCAGCAATGAAACATGATGTGCACTGAGGTTTCCGGCTGCCTCGACAAAGGCCGCAATTTGGACATCCAGGAGTAGTAAGGCGGTTTGTTTTCCATACACGATTTTGAATAATAAGTGAAGCAGAAAAAATTGCACTTCATCTTGTAGTCTGATTTGGCCGTGTTCTCCCTTGACTTTGTTAGCCTCCAAGAAATGTTTATCGGCCACCCCTATTAGACGAAATAGATCAGGTAGTTTGAGACTACTCGGATAGTTTCCGAGGCTGGCATTGCATGTATATATAGAAGGAGAGTACAGGTTAGGATTACAAGTTGTATACGAGACAGACTCTATACACAACGTACGAGTCAAGTTCTATCTCTAACACCCTCCCTTAATCACAACTTGGACAAGTTGAGATTATGCTTGAAGTCTTCAAATGCTCTGTAAGGCAATGGTTTAGTGAATCCATCAGCAACCTGATTTTTAGAAGAGATGAATCGGATCTCCAGCTGCTTCCTCAACACTCGTTCTCTAACGAAGTGAAAATCTATCTCAATATGCTTGGCCCTTGCATGAAACGCAGGATTAGCTGATAAATATGTGGCTCCCAAATTATCACACCACAAACACGGTGTCTGTGTCTGTCTAACACCCAATTCAGCAAGCAAGGACTGAACCCACATTACTTCAGCTGTTGCATTAGCTACAGATTTATACTCAGCTTCTGTACTTGACCTGGAGACTGTAGCTTGCTTCTTAGCACTCCAAGAAATCAAATTTGGTCCAAAGAACACAGCAAACCCTCCTGTGGACCGACGGTCATCAACACAACCTACCCAGTCTGCATCAGAAAAGGCACTGACAAGTGCAGACTTAGACTTCGTAAACTGTAGGCCAACTGTCACTGTATGCTTGACATACCTAAGAATACGCTTGGCAGCAGTCCAATGAGCAGTTGTAGGAGCATGCAAATACTGGCAAACTTTATTGACTGCAAAGGATATATCTGGACGTGTCATTGTAAGATACTATAGAGCACCCCTTCTATACTTGATACTATCATCCGGACCCAAAGGATCCCCTTGCTGTGCAGTAATCTTCTCAGAGGAGGACAAAGGCGTCGGCACACCTGTGCAATTTAACATGCCAACACGGGCTAGAATGTCATGAGCATACTTGGACTGATTAAGGACTATACCATCATGAACCTGCTGAACTTCAACGCCCAAGAAGAAGTTTAGATCACCAAGATCCTTCAATGCAAAATCTTGACTCAAGTCTCGTAAGAGTGCATCAGTTGCAGCTTGAGAGGAACTAGCAACAATAATGTCATCCACATATGTAAGCATAAAGATGGCGACATGAGACTTGCGATAAATAAATAGAGAAGTGTCGGACTTGGAAGCAAAGAAACCAAGAGCAAGCAATTTAGCACTCAACCGAGAATACCATGCTCGAGGCGCCTGTTTGAGTCCATAAAGAGCCTTATCCAATTTGCACAAGAAGTGTGGAGAGCTTTTACTTTCATACCCAGGTGGTTGTCGCATATATACTTCCTCTTCCAGAACGCCATGAAGAAACACGTTCCTGACATCCAACTGTCGCAAACTCCAACCTCTGGAAATAGCCAAGGACAAAACAAGACGTATAGTAGCCACTTTGACAACAGGACTGAAATTAACCTCATAGTCAATCCCATAACGCTGTTTAAAACCTTTAGCAACAAGCCTAGCCTTATACCTGTCAATAGAGCCATCGGACTTGCGCTTAATTTATACACCCATCGGCAGTCAATGACATTTTTACCCTCTCGCGGCGGTACCAATGTCCACGTTTTATTTTTCACGAGAGCATCGAACTCTTCATCCATGGCTCCCTTCCAGTTCGGATCAGCAAGTGCAGATTGCAAACTAGTTGTCATCGGCTGTACAAGTCAAGAGCCAACGAACTGTTCCATCTTTGTATTCACGAGGCTTCACAATTCCTTTAGAAGCACGAGTATTCGGACGAGGAGGAGGGGAGGCCACAGGCTGAGACGCACCAGGGTTTGGAGCAGAAGATCCAGAACTGGCACCAGAATCACCAGGGTTTGGAGCAGAAGATCCAGAACTGGCACCAGAATCAGTATCGTCTGCCCCGCCCGATCCTGTCGTGGCGTCCGACGCGGAGGGCGTTGCGCCAGGATCCGCTGCGGCACCTGTAACTGACGGTGTGGCCAAATTGGTGGGCGTGGACGATGTGCGGGCCGCAGACGATCTGGGTGGACTGCCGCGCGCGGAACGCGCGGAAGACGCGGGGCCACCGGCATGCATGCGAGGCGCTGACGCGGCTGACCCGGGAGCAGAGCCTGGCGCTGATCGGGCAGATCCGGACGCAACCTGGGGTGATCCCGATGCTGCTCCGCTCAGAGTATCATCCTGGGATCCAGCGGCGCTGTTGTTTGCACCTGAAACTTGAGAAGGACCATATGAACTGCTAGGAGCACCATTTTGACCCGAATTTTCACCACCTGTTGTAACTTGACGCGCTGTATCCTGCAAGGTATAGGGAATAGAGCTAACAGGCAGGTTAGTAGCATGAGTATTTTCCATAGTAGAATCATCAACAGTATCGGTCCCCTGCTCAAAATTGCGAAGAGAAGGATCAAGTAGAAGAATTTCTTGGCGAAGAAGTGCACCAGCATTAGGATGTAGAGATTTAAAAGGGAAAATAGTCTCATCGAAGACAACATCACGAGAGACATATACTCGACCAGTAGACACATCTAGGCACTTGACCCCTTTGTGACGCGGACTATATCCTAGAAACACACATTGTTTGAAGCGAATGGCAAGTTTACGCTTATTGTATGGGCGAAGATTAGGCCAGCATGCACAACCAAAAACACGAAGAGAGGAATAATTGGGATGAGTGCCAAGGAGACGATGGACGGGAGTATCATTATTAATAACTCTACTAGGTAGCATATTGATGAGATATGTGGCTGTGAGAAAGGCTTCATCCCAAAATTTCAATGGCATGCCAGAATGAGCAAGGAGAGAAAGACCAACCTCAACAATGTGACGGTGTTTTCGTTCAGCAGAGCCGTTTTGCTGATGGGCATGTGGACAAGAGACATGGTGTGAGATACCCTGAGTCTAAAAAGAGAGTTGAGTTTAATGTATTCACCCCCCAATCGGATTGAACTGTAAGGATTTTTCTATCAAATTTGCGCTCAACAAGTTTTTGGAAATTGACAAAAGCAGCTAGGGCATCAGATTTATGTTTAAGCAGATAAATCCAAGTAAACTTGCAATCATCAATAAAGCTTACATAATAATCATGACGACCGACCGAGATAGGGGCAGGGCCCCATACATAAGAGAAAACTAACTGTAAAGGGGCTGTAGAAACACTAGTAGATATAGGATAGGGTAACTGATGACTCTTAGCCTGCTGGCATGAGTCACAAACTGACACAATATTGGTATCTCTAACACACGGAAGCTTATGCTTGCTTTTTATTTGCCTAACAATAGCTAAAGACAGATGACCTAGTCGACTATGCCACTGAGATTTGTCGAGCTTGGCGGCGACAAAAGCATGCTTCATGTCTGAAGACATCAGGGAAGATATAAGAGGATAGAGGCCGCCAACACACCGTCCTCTATGGATGATTCTCCGGGTGACCTGATCCTTAATCAAAAAGAAGAAGGGGTGAAACTCAATGAAGACACCATTATCATATGTGAAACGATGGACAGAAAGGAGATTTTTGGATGCATGAGGGACATGTAGGATATTGTGAAGATGAAAATTTCGAGTAGGGTTACGAACTATTGAATGACCTATATGGGAAATATTCATACCTTGCCCATTGGCCGTGTTGACTCTATCGGAGCCCTTGTAGGTGTCCCTGAAGGTCAAATTGTTGAGCTCACTCGTGATGTGATGGGTGGCGCCGGAGTCCTGGTACCAATTGGTGTCAACACCATAGGCGGCATGAATTTCCTTGTCACCATAGTCATCATCCTCGGAGTAGCGGGACCAGCAGTCTTTGGCAGGATGGCCTTCTTTATTGCAGATTTGGCAAGTGACGTCAACCCATGGAGTAGTGCGACGACGTCCGCGGCCGTGGCCTCGCCCCCCTCCAGGGGGTCCACGGCCTCCACCACGACCAGAGTTAGAGAACGAGCGGTCGTCCCGCCGAGAGTCACGGCGGTCATCGCGGCGATCACCACGGTCGCTACGGTCGCTGCGGTCACCGCGGTCACCACGAGAGCGGCTAAAGTTGTTGTTGCCGGTGGAGTAGTTGCCGAAGCGGGGACGCCATTGCCGATTCGCCGCATTGGCAGAGCTCTCAAAATCTGGCTGCGAGGGTCCATTGAGCATCAACTGGCGCTGGTCGTAGGCGTGAAGATGGGAGTAGAGGAGACTCAAAGAAATCGGCGTGGTAGCCACACCGAGAGCAGCCACCAAGGAATTATAGTCAGCGCCGAGACCAGCCAGTATATAAGAAACAAGTTGCCGATCCGTAAGAGGATGACCGGCGGCAATAAGTTCATCAGCAAAGCCCTGCATCTTGGACAAAAATTCAGAAGTTGTCATCTGTAGCTTCTTCGTGTTGGCGAGGGAGACCAGAAGATTGTTGATTTTGGCCTCGCTCTGGGCAGCGAACATCTCTTCGATGGCCTTCCAGACTCCTGCAGCGTGTTCAATCCGATGCACATGCGGCAAAATCTCGCGGGAGAGAGACTGTAGGAGATAGGAGAGAACAATTTGATCTCGAGACAACCAGGATGAATAGGCTGGATTTGGTCCCATCTTTGCAGCAGTATCAGCGGATTTGTCTGCGGGAGCAAGCTCAATCTGGGTCGGCGGCGCGGCATCTGTGCCGTCAAGAAGGTCGGTGAGCTGCGTGCCACGGATGGCGGGGAGGACCTGAGAACGCCAGAGCGGATGATTGTCGCGGGAGAGCAGTTCGCGCGGAGGCAAGCCGAGGTTGATCGGCGGGTTGGAGGAGGACGACGCCATGGCGGCTGTCAAGCGATCGAGAACAGCAGCGGCGGCGTCGAAAGTTTGCGACGTAGGCTATCGACGGAAGAGTAGGTCTGATACCATATTAGACGAAATAGATCAGGTAGTTTGAGACTACTCGGATAGTTTCCGAGGCTGGCATTGCATGTATATATAGAAGGAGAGTACAGTTTAAGATTACAAGTCGTATACGAGACAGACTCTATACACAACGTACGAGTCAAGTTCTATCTCTAACAACCCCATCACCTAGTTGGATGTCCTCAAGACGGGTCCAAAGATCTATGAATTCAATTATGTGTTGCACCGATAGACCATTTTGTATATCTTTTTTCTAGAGCGAAATGGTTAAATTCAAAACATGGCCATGGGCCATCACTACGGGGACGACCAGCTACACCGACGGCCCCGCACCGTCGGCACAACAACGTTCACCGTCGGCACCGTCTCTGCCGACGGTCACCGTCGGCGTCTCCCCGTCGGCACAGCAGGCGTCGGGGTCTGCGCGTGCACCGTCGGCACAGAACTTCACCGTCGGCACAGCCGTACGCCGACGGCTGGACGGTGGCCGTCGGCCGCCTCATCGTCGGCACAGCCAACCAGCCGTCACGCCGGCGCCGTCAACGTCCCCAGCTGTGCCGACGGTGTAACCGTCGGCACAATTTTTTTTTTCAGAATGGCGGCAAAACGGTGGCTGTTCAAACTGGAAAATCGCGCGAAACTGGGCCTGGCTGTGCCGCACAGACCCTGCCATTTGGCACAGCTACGGGCCTGTGCCGACGGTGACACCGTCGGCACAGCCAGGCCCAGTTTTTTCTGATTTTTGCCAATTTGGCCTCGTTTGCTCAGAAAATCGCAGAAAATGCACATATTATAGGATTGAATATGCAGTAACATATATATCACCATATAGCACACAGATATCACCGTATAGCACCAAATCTCACAAATATAGCATCAAATCTCACAAATAGCACAAATATAGCATACAAGACCATGGTACATACACCGGATCCACTACAAAGATGGAGCGTGTCATCATGTGCTAGTACAATGTAGAAACTATGGTGGTGCACCACCCGAGTGACGATCTAGCTACAGACGATCTAGCTCCGAGTGGGTGAAGTGAGGCCGCTGTATTTCGACGGTTCTAGAATGGCGACGGTGGCCAACCGGAAAATCCCAACGGCTGCGACGGTGTCACCGGCGGCATGCCCTGCCATTTGGCACAGCTTGGCCGACGGTGACACCGTCGGCACAGCCAGGCCCAGTTTTTTCTGATTTTTGCCAATTTGGCCTCGTTTGCTCAGAAAATCGCAGAAAATGCACATATTATAGGATTGAATATGCAGTAACATATATATCACCATATAGCACACAGATATCACCGTATAGCACCAAATCTCACAAATATAGCATCAAATCTCACAAATAGCACAAATATAGCATACAAGACCATGGTACATACACCGGATCCACTACAAAGATGGAGCGTGTCATCATGTGCTAGTACAATGTAGAAACTATGGTGGTGCACCACCCGAGTGACGATCTAGCTACAGACGATCTAGCTCCGAGTGGGTGAAGTGAGGCCGCTGTATCTCGACGGTGCTCGGGGAGGTAGAACCACGACGAGAGCCACCGGAACCAGAAAAATGCCGAGGTTCGGCAGAAGCACCAGGAGAATGGCGACCGGGGTGCATCGGCGTACCACAAGGAGTGTCGTTCCCGGATTCTCCCAATCCCTACATGTTGGAGGGAGTTAGCAACTTAGCCATGTCACACCAAGTTAGCAACTTAGCCAAGTTAGCAACTTACCGGGGTCAACTGACGCTGACGCTTGTACATGATATAGAACTCCTCCTTGGACGGGAACACTGGCGTCGGCCCCGGATGAGGTGGCTCTGGGAGTGGTTCCTCTCGCACTCCAGTCATCATGAACCGAGTGAAACTCTGCAAGAAACGGGAGAGATAGCTCAGATTCAAACATGGGGACTTATGATGTTTTGCAACCATAGAGATTGAAACTTACCGCCATCTGGTTGCTCGTCCACTGGACATAGGCATCTTTCACAAGGTCATGCTCCTTAACCTTCTCGAGATACTCCTCGTAAGCTACTGCATAGGCCTCCTCGAGCTGAGTCTACAATTTCAGAAATAATGCGTCTCATCAACATAGCCATTCAGGAACAAGAGTCAAAACAGAGGATGAAAGTGTGGATGACTTACATCAACCTCTACCCGAGAACGGCATGTAGTCCGCGAGGAGGTAGCGTAGCTGCCGGAGGGGAGGGTAGCCTTGATCTGCGTGAAGTTCCTCTGAGGCTTGAAACCCCCAGCAAGGCAGGCAGGACGTCCATGCGGCTGGCCGGACCCCGCCAGCATCATCGCCACCTCGTCGACCGGCTCGGTCATAGGGTCCTCCACCTCTGGATGGAGCTTGGCGTACTCCTCGCAGTATCTTTCCTTGTTCTCTTTGGCCTTGCCGTAGTACATCTCAGGCGCGGGCCGAGGCTCGTTCGGACCGGGCGTCACCAGCTTCATGTGCGTCCACGCTTCCATCTCACCAAGTTCCCTCCCGAGCTTCTTCCCCTGCATCACAAAACAAATGTTATGCATATCATCGAAAATCAAAAAAATGCAGCTTGTTCCATTTTTATATGTACCAGACGCTCCCGATAGCGATCGGTGCTGCTGCTCCCCGCAGTGTGTGTTCCCTGAGAACCACGGTTGGCCTTGTTCCGGTCGCTCACGGCCTTGAAATCGGGGTTTTCGCCGACCCAATTCTTGACCAACTCCATGAAGGCGGCCCTCTTATTATTATCAGCCCAATGTGGTACAACCTGCAAAATCAAAACTCATTTGAAGAACAAACAATATAGTTGCAAGTTAGCCGCGGTACATAGAATCGCATTGACAATTACTTACCGACATGAAGTCATCTATCGTCATAGCCGGGGCGAGTCCCTGCACAATCTCAGGCTTTGTGTACCTTACGCCCTGCTCAGCATAGAAGTGGCCGATGCACGTGATCCTCTGGTTGTACCACTGCTGCCGTGTCAACTTCCGACACATGTTACGGAGCACCACGTCCGCCCTATCCTTATGCTCAGTCGCCACCCTATAATTGCGCTGCAATCAAGCATAACAGAAAGTGTGAGAGGCATGAGTTATCACGGTGGGGTTATCAACTACATATGAACGAAACCCAAAGAGTATGCATTACGTACCCAAAACTTCTTGATCACGGCGTCGGCGGCGGAAGCAAAGCCAGGGTAAGGCGCTATCTCATAGTCTTCCCAAGTGTAGGCTAGCTTGGACTCGCCCCCAAGGACCGGAGTGTACATCCCCGGCCAGTACTTCCTAATAGCAGCTCCAATCAGACTCCCTGGCACGCGGACATTCTTCCCCGTGTATGTGAAATTCCTGCACAATTATCAAACATTAGAAAATGCTAAGTGTCATAACGAAAATGAAATCACCTTACTACTTACTCTATCTTTCCTGGGACAAGGAGCCACTTCTCATCCTCCGTAGCAGGTTCCTTACTCTCATCGGGAACCTGCGCTTCCCCACGAATCCGCAACTTCTTCGGAGCCATCTCCGTCGAAGCCTCCTCGTCCCTAGACTCCTCCTCCTCCTCCCTAGTGTCCTCCTCCTCCTCCCTAGTGTCCTCCTCCTCGTCCAGCGACTGTGAAGCCACTGAGCCAGAAGCAGAGGGAATGTCAGCTAGAAGGAGCTGTGCATTCCCCCCTCGTCCTCCAGCTCGTCCTCCCCCTCGTCCTCCAGCTCGTCCTCCCCCTCGTCCTCCAGCTCGTCCTCCCCCTCGTCCTCCCCGTCCTCCGTCTGCGTCTTCGTAACGCCGGGTGGGAATAATGGGTCTTGCACTCCGTCTGGAAGCACCCGGCCCTGGCTTCCGCTGATGCATCTGATCAAGCAAGGAGCTCGATGATGCCTTCCGTCCGCTCATATTGGGCAATTACCTGCATAAGAAAAAGAGAAAATAATTAATAAGCATGTTGAAAATTAATAAGCATAATGACAAATATAGGTACTAAGCATAATGAAAAATGTAGGTATTAAGCATAATGACAAATGTATGTATTAAGCATAATGATAATGTAGGTACTAAGCATAATGACAAATGTATG
This sequence comes from Lolium multiflorum, assembly GCA_030979885.1. NCBI lineage: Eukaryota > Viridiplantae > Streptophyta > Magnoliopsida > Poales > Poaceae > Lolium > Lolium multiflorum. The sequence goes on along the minus strand of CM061753.1, from coordinate 281,987,655 downwards.
TATTAAGCATAATGATAATGTAGGTACTAAGCATAATGACAAATGTATGTATTAAGCATAATGATAATGTAGGTACTAAGCATAAAAGACCCTCACCATTCATCACCACTCTCATCTCTAGGCATTGGGTTCTCAGCCTCACTATCAAAATCAGTATCATATGAGTATTCATGGTCGGCATTGGGTTCCGGTTGAGTCTCGACAATGTTGTCTTTGCTCGCATGGCGCTTGGTGAGCATAGCTATGTCCTTCAGGTCCACCACGGTCTCACCACGCATTTGTACATCGTTGTGGAGATCCTGAAGACCTATGTCTATTTGAAGAGCCCCGAACTGCTCTTCCTCTTGATAGAAAATTCCCTCATATGTTACCGGGTCAATGTTGTTGTAATCGTCCTCGGAGGGGATGGGTAGCTTACCATGTGGCGATACCTGGAACACGACTTCCCAGCCCATGAGTTCCTCATTCTGACATGGGTAGGACAAATAATAAACTTGCTTGGTTTGGTGAGCCACAACATAGACGTCGGATCCGCTGTAGGTGGTTGTAGGCCTAACTTCAACTAAACCAATGGAAGGGGTGCTTCTCATTCCACCGTGTGGGTCAAACCAGTGGCATTTGAACACAAAGAGCTTGAGTTCTATGTTTGCGTTGTTGAACGTCAACTCGTATACCTTTTGTAACCTTCCATAGTAATCAAGATCATCGGCTCCGCGGGTGTAGACCCCAGTATTTATTGTTTTTGCATTAGGCCGGTTCTTCTGGTGAAACTCCGTATGGAAGCGATACCCATTTACATCATACTTCTCATGCGTATGGACTCTACGGTTAAAACCCTGGGAAACGCATCTCAACTCATCTGTCATCTCAACGTTGGGATCAGCTCCCTACAAGTTCAGTTCAGATTATTTTGTGCATTAGTTACGTGTAATAAGACAAGTCACGGATTGCAAAGTAAGAGGAACATTTGAGAAATTACTTTTTCATGGAACCAGTTCACGAAGCTTTTATTTAAGGGCGGGGCACCCTCTTTCAGAAGAGTGTACCACTGCGTGGGAGTGGGACCATTTCTTCCTGACCACATTTCATCATGGAATTGGCTGAAAGGAGAAAATACGTATTAGACCAAAACCAAGTTACTGGTTGCAAAGTAATTGGTTCATCATTTTACCTCATGAAATCGACCACTTCCTCCATGTTCATAAGCACGTAAAGCATTATGCAATCCTTCTCTTCTGGCGAAATGTTCTCCACTTTTGAGGCACCGGCCTTGCCACCGGGATATTTGAAGAGCAAGAGCTTTGGGTCACGGTTGGGCTCATCGGAATTGTACCGAGCGACCGGGTTATGCTTAGTGGGCACATCATTGGCATAGTACATTGTCGTGGCGTCTGCCATCTCATGGAGGAGAGTTGCCTCAGCTATGCATGCTTCAATCTTATTTTTGTTTCCACATTTGTACCGAATATATTTGAACTCCCTCTCAATACAAAACTGCCAACGATACTGCACCGGTCCCCCCAAGAGTGCCTCGTTGGCGAGATGCACGATGAGATGTAACATCGGAGTGAAGAAGCCTGGGGGGAATATCATCTCTAACTTGCATAGCATGTCCGGCACTTGCTGCTGCAGCTTCTCAATCACCTCGGTACATATCTGCTTAGCACAGACCGTGCGGAAAAAATGGCTCACCTCCGCAAGCACTCGCCAGACATGATCGGGGAGATACCCTCGAAGCATCACCGGCATCAGCCGCTCAATCCATATATGATAGTCGTGACTCTTGAGCCCGTTTATTTTTCCTGTAGCAAGATTGACTCCCTTACTCATATTCGAACAATAACCATCAGGGAACATCACGTCATATTTGAGCCACGTAAATGCCTCCTTCTTGTCGGCGCTATCAAGACAGTACTTGGCATGCGGCTTTAACCAACCTTTTCGATTGCCCTCAGGAGGCTGCATGTGTAGAGCCACCCTGTCACATATCTCCTCAATATCGACTCTAGCTGAAACATTATCCCTTGACTTGCCTGGTATGTTGCAGCAGGTGTTAAGGAATGCCTCCCCACAATTCTTTTCGGTGTGCATCATATCGATATTATGGGGAAGTTCAAGGTCCTTGTAATACTCGAGCTCTGTTATGCCTGCTATGTGAGTCCAGTTGTGCGTTTTACCATATCCCTCAAATTGGTGGCCGGGTTCCTTACTAGGCTGGAGAGCACGTAGCTCAGCATCAACAGTTGCACCATTGAACTTTGGTATTTCTTTATGTTCAAGCACAACTACGCCTTTCGTGAAGTTTTTCTTGTCAGATCTGAACCGATGCCCTGGACTGAGGAACTTGCGGTGTTTGTCAAAGGCAACATATTTGTGTCCAGCTTTTAGGTGCCTGAATTCTAGTTCGTGCCTGCACACTGGGCATGGAAACTTACCAGCTGTACTATGCCCACAGAATAGGGCGTACCCGGGTAGGTCATGCATCGAATAGTGGAACCAAACTTTCATGATGAAGTTTCTCTTTGATGCTCGGTCGTATGTCAATGTACCGTGATGCCACGAGTGGTGCAAATCATCCACAAGTGGTTGCATTAAGACACTCAATTTCTTCCCTGGATATTCAGGCCCTGGAAGGATCATCGACAAGAATATGTTCTTCCTTTGCATTACGACTCCGGGAGGGAGATTGAGCGGAATAACAAACACGGGCCAGCAGCTGTACGCGGCAGTCGACATACCATATGGGTTGAATCCATCGGTTGCTATCGCAATTCTAACATTCCGAGCCTCACTTGCCTCATTTGGGTGCTTTTGATCGAAGCGCTTCCATGATTGACCATCAGATGGATGTACCATGGGTACCCGTTTCTTCTCGTCTTGCAATCTTATCCCGGTCTTATGCCATGTCATCTGCTTGGCAGTCTCCTCGAACATGTAAAGCCGCTGGATTCTTTTGATGAATGGGAGATAACGAAGAATCTTTATGGCTACTTTTGTCTGCCTCTTCTGACCATTGCCTACATCTACCTCATGATACCTAGAGTGACCACACTTGGCACAGTACTTGTCATCCGCATAGTCTTTCCAAAACAAAAGGCAAAGTTTTGGACAGACATCATATGTTACATAATCCATTTTCAATGCTTTCAAGATTTTCTTCGTTTCGTACATGGTCTTGGGCAAGCAATGACCTTCAGGCAACATGTTACCTACTGTGTTCAGAGTCTTTTCAAAGGATGCTCGAGTACTCTCAAACATGCACTTGTCGGCTAGCAACTGCGTGATGCCATCAAGTTGAGACATTTTTGCACCCGGGTATAGAGGCCTCCTAGCTGAGGCCATCATATCAATGAAGGCCCTCGCGGTTGGCTCAGGTTCCTCCTCTGGAAGTTCCTCCGGTTGTGGCGGTCCCTCCGGTTCAGGCGGTTCCTCCGGTTCAGACTGTTCGTCCCATGGTAACTCTGGCATGTCAGCATCCCGAAGATCATCTAGCAAGTTTAAGATGCCATCGTTCTCATTGCCATCGATCCGCTGCCGCATCACCTCACCTCTATCACGTTCGTGCCGAGAAAAGTCGACCGGCGGGTCGTAGTCACGCATATACCCATTCCACCAAAGGTGTTTAGTCATCTCTAGAATATCCTTAGGATGACGCCTCCTGCAGACATTGCAAGGGCAACGGGGACGAACAATCCCCTTCGAACCACGAGCTAACTCCTTCACTAACAAATCGGTCTTCCATTTCCATTCATCTGTCACTTGAGTCGAACTAACACGGCCACTGTACATCCACTCATTATCAGCCATCCTGCTTTATTGCGTGACAAACAACAAATAGTAGCATGAAATTGAATGCATCATATTTTTATTTTTCTACCGGCGAAAACGCGTGCATCAACCTACATCTCTACTAGGTGGGCTCCTAGCAGCCCCCGGACCCGTAGTTGGGTACGTTCTCCACGTTCTGCTCGGGTGCGAGACAGAATTTCGGCAGCACCTCCCCGCTGCTCTCCCGATACACGTCTCGGCAAAAAGCCGAGAGGATGTGCATCCGGAGAACAACAGGGAGGCGCTGACGAAATCCTGTCTCGCACCCGAGCAGAACATGGAAAACGTACCCAACTACGGGTCCGGCGACTGTCCCGTAAATGCCACAAGCGTTACGGTTCAAAATATGCTGACCACTAATGCATATTTATCCGCGTAACGCTTGCGGACGGGAATTGACACCTAGGTTACGCGACTTGACGGATAAATTAAATCTAATGACATAAAAAATGCGAAGGGGGAGTCGGCAATTCAGCTCACCCTCGGCTGTAGAGGAAGTAGTCGAACAACCGGCGATGTCGACGGCCGTAGAGATGCGCCGCAAGATCCGGGATCGTCACGCGGGATGCTCACTACGGGACCTGTTAGAATAATCAAAATTTGTCAATGCAAATTCATCAATTGATAAAACAAATGCATTTCTACAAAATTCTAATTTATTTCATTTCAATTTCCATTTCTATTCCTTCATTTCAATTTCTATTTACATTACAAAATTCTATTTTACTTCATTTCAATTTCCAAATTCTTTACATGTTTCTTTCAAATTCTTAACATTTCAAATTACCTAGCTAATTGCAAATACCTCCGAAGCACCGATACTTCAAAGTCTGCCGTGTCCGCGTATAATACTCCGCCGATACTCCGATACCCCGATACACGGGCGATACACGTATCCTAGGAGTATCGGCTTTTACGAATTTAAAAAGAAAGAAAGAAAATACCGATACACCACCGATACACCGCCAGGGACATCATCGACACGGCTATCTAGTGACTCTAATAGCCAGTGCGCTATCTATCTATTTGCTTGATTATTCTCTCCTCCGCCGCCTCAATTATTCTTTGACTTCACAAGTCATTGCATAGCATTTCATTAATTTTATATGTACATTCGCCGTATCGCCGTATTGTTGTTTCTAGAAATTGCCGTATCCCGTATCCCCGTATCCGTATCGCCGTATCTGTCTCGCCGTATCGGTGCTTTGTAGGCAAATACTAAAAAGCTAAAAAAATAAACAAAAGGTAAGAGTACCTTACCATATGGCCGGCGGCGGCGGGGTGCTGCGGGGACGGCGCGGCGGCGGGGTGCTGCGCGGACGGCACGGCGGCTGGGAACGGGCCCGGGGCTGTATGCGGGGGCGAGGAGGCTGCCGGCCGGGCGGGGAGGCTGCGGGCGGCGGGGTTGCTGCTGCGGCGGAGCAGCTCGGCCGCGCGGGGGCCGCGGCATCGGCGGAGCAGCTCGCCCGGGGGGCGGCGGCGGGGTAGCTCGGCACGGGGAGCGGCGGAGCAGCTCGGAGCAGCGGTGGCGGCGGAGCAGGGCGGCGGGGTGGTGGCGGCAGGTGGCGGCGGGGGCGGCGCGGCGGTGGGATCCGGCGGGCGGCAGGTGGCGGCGGCGAGGCGGCGGTGAGGGGCGGCGGCGGCGCGGCGGGGTGCGGGGGCGGGTGAGGTTGGGGGCAGCTGGTTGGTTTGTGGCCCCCGACCGTGTTGACCTGACCGTTATGGCCACGGCACTGTGCCGACGGACGTATGTGCCGACGGTGACCGTCGGCACAGGTAGGGTTTTTTTTTCTTTTTTTAATTTTTTTACTGCAAATAATAAGAATAGATTATCACACATGGCATGGAAAGCAAAGGTTGGGCCCACTTTACCATGAAATAGGAGCCGACAAACCCGCAGCGGGAGTTTCCACGTACAGATTCAGGATTACAGCAAGTGTTCGTGTGGCACGCGTGTCTGAATAAGGCCGTGCCCGGGACCTATATATTGCATGCACCAAACCTACATCACACATATACACATATGATATGGACACATGCAAGGTTTCCAGGGCTTCCGACGCTCCGGTGGTCTCTATCCAAAACCCTATACATGCATGCATCTGCCTAAGTGTAGGAACCCCATGTCCGAGAAGCCGGGCACACCCGGAGGGGGTAGCATTGAATATAGAACCATCTCAAATCACTTTTTGCATGCCATGTGGACACACACAACTTTTGGGGCCATTCCCTAGGTCCGATGCTCGATTTCTGACGAAACCCTAGTTCTGTTGACCGCGCCGTCTACCCCTTTGACTGCATCCCATCGGGTTTCCCGGTGGGCGTATGCCTACGTTTGAGCTTGGTTAGGTCATAGGTACATGTGGAAACAAGTACCATACCCTATGATCCCAAGGTTCTCTCCGGTTCACCTCCGAGGAGTTCCCCCTATACATGCAGAATCTGCCTAAGTGTAGGAACCCCATGTCCGAGAGGGCACACCGGAGGGGGTAGCATTGGATATAGAACCATCTCAAATCACTTTTGTGCATGCCATGTGGACACACAAATTTTGGGGCCATTCCCTAGGTCCGATGCTCGATTTCGACGAAACCCTAGTTCTGTTGACCGCGCCGTCTACCCTTTGATGCATCCCATCGGGGTTCCCCGGTGGGCGTATGCCTGTTTGAGCTTGGTTAGGTCATAGGTACATGTGGAAACAAGTACCATCCCCTATGATCCCAAGGTTCTCTCCGGTTCACCTCCGAGGGAGTTCCCCCCTATACATGCAGAATCTGCCTAAGTGTAGGAACCCCATGTCCGAGAAGCCGGCACACCCGGAGGGGGTTGGATATAGAACCATCTCAAATCACTTTTGTGCATGCCATGTGGACACACACAAATTTTGGGGCCATTCCCTAGGTCCGATGCTCGATTTCGACGAAACCCTAGTTCTGTTGACCGCGCGTCTACCCCTTTGATCGCATCCCATCGGGGTTCCCCGGTGGGCGTATGCCTACGTTTGAGCTTGGTTAGGTCATAGGTACATGTGGAAACAAGTACCATCCCCTATGATCCCAAGGTTCTCTCCGGTTCACCTCCGAGGGAGTTCCCCCTATACATCTGCCTAAGTGTAGGAACCCCATGTCCGAAGCCGGCACACCGGAGGGGGTAGCATTGGATATAGAACCATCTCAAATCACTTTTGTGCATGCCATGTGGACACACACAACTTTTGGGGCCATTCCCTAGGTCCGATGCTCGATTTTCCGACGAAACCCTAGTTCTGTTGACCGCGCCGTCTACCCCTTTGACTGCATCCCATCGGGGGTCCCCGGTGGGCGTATGCCTGCGTTTGAGCTTGGTTAGGTCATAGGTACATGTGGAAACAAGTACCATCCCTATGATCCCAAGGTTCTCTCCGGTTCACCTCCGAGGAGTTCCCCCTATACATGCAGAATCTAAGTGTAGGAACCCCATGTCCGAGAAGCCGGGCACACCCGAGGGGGTAGCATTGGATATAGAACCATCTCAAATCACTTTTTTGCATGCCATGTGGACACACACAACTTTTGGGGCCATTCCCTAGGTCCGATGCTCGATTTCTGACGAAACCCTAGTTCTGTTGACCGCGCCGTCTACCCCTTTGACTGCATCCCATCGGGGTTCCCCCGGTGGGCGTATGCCTACGTTTGAGCTTGGTTAGGTCATAGGTACATGTGGAAACAAGTACCATACCCTATGATCCCAAGGTTCTCTCCGGTTCACCTCCGAGGAGTTCCCCCTATACATGCAGAATCTGCTAAGTGTAGGAACCCCATGTCCGAGAAGCCGGGCACACCGGAGGGGTAGCATTGGATATAGAACCATCTCAAATCACTTTTGTGCATGCCATGTGGACACACACAAATTTTGGGGCCATTCCCTAGGTCCGATGCTCGATTTCCGACGAAACCCTAGTTCCGTTGACCGCGCCGTCTACCCCTTAGATCGCATCCCATCGGGGTTCCCCGTGGGCGTATGCCTGCGTTTGAGCTTGGTTAGGTCATAGGTACATGTGGAAACAAGTACCATCCCCTATGATCCCAAGGTTCTCTCCGGTTCACCTCCGAGGGAGTTCCCCCTATACATGCAGAATCTGCCTAAGTGTAGGAACCCCATGTCCGAGAAGCCGGGCACACCCGGGAGGGTAGCATTGGATATAGAACCATCTCAAATCACTTTTGTGCATGCCATGTGGACACACACAACTTTTGGGGCCATTCCCTAGGTCCGATGCTCGATTTCCGACGAAACCCTAGTTCTCATTGACCGCGCGTCTACCCCTTTGGCATCCCATCGGGGTCCCCGGGCGTATGCCTCGTTTGAGCTTGGTTAGGTCATAGGTACATGTGGAAACAAGTACCATCCCCTATGATCCCAAGGTTCTCTCCGGTTCACCTCCGAGGGAGTTCCCCCCCATACATGCAATCTGCTAAGTGTAGGAACCCCATGTCCGAGAAGCCGGGCACACCCGGGGGTAGCATTGGATATAGAACCATCTCAAATCACTTTTGCATGCCATGTGGACACACACAACTTTTGGGGCCATTCCCTAGGTCCGATGCTCGATTTCGACGAAACCCTAGTTCTGTTGACCGCGCCGTCTACCCCTTTGATGCATCCCATCGGGGTCCCCCGGTGGGCGTATGCCTACGTTTGAGCTTGGTTAGGTCATAGGTACATGTGGAAACAAGTACCATACCCTATGATCCCAAGGTTCTCTCCGGTTCACCTCCGAGGGAGTTCCCCCTATACATGCAGAATCTGCCAAGTGTAGGAACCCCATGTCCGAGAAGCCGGCACACCCGGGGGGTAGCATTGGATATAGAACCATCTCAAATCACTTTTGTGCATGCCATGTGGACACACACAAATTTTGGGGCCATTCCCTAGGTCCGATGCTCGATTTCGACGAAACCCTAGTTCTGACCGCCGTCTACCCTTTGATCGCATCCCATCGGGGTTCCCCGGGGGCGTATGCTGCGTTTGAGCTTGGTTAGGTCATAGGTACATGTGGAAACAAGTACCATCCCCTATGATCCCAAGGTTCTCTCCGGTTCACCTCCGAGGGAGTTCCCCCTATACATGCAGAATCTGCCTAAGTGGAACCCCATGTCCGAAGCCGGGCACACCCGGAGGGGTAGCATTGGATATAGAACCATCTCAAATCACTTTTGTGCATGCCATGTGGACACACACAAATTTTGGGGCCATTCCCTAGGTCCGATGCTCGATTTCGACGAAACCCTAGTTACGTGGACCGCGCTGTCTACCCCTTTGATGCATCCCATCGGGGCTCCCTGGGCGATGCTACGTTTGAGCTTGGTTAGGTCAGGTACATGGAAACAAGTACCATCCCCTATGATCCCAAGGTTCTCTCCGGTTCACCTCCGAGGGAGTTCCCCCTATACATGCAGACTGCCTAAGTGTAGAACCCCATGTCCGAGAAGCCGGGCACACCGGAGGGGTAGCATTGGATATAGAACCATCTCAAATCACTTTTGTGCATGCCATGTGGACACACACAACTTTTGGGGCCATTCCCTAGGTCCGATGCTCGATTTACGACGAAACCCAGTTACGTTGACCGCGTAGTCTACCCTTTGATGCATCCCATCGGTCCCCGGTGGGCGTATGCCTGCGTTTGAGCTTGGTTAGGTCATAGGTACATGTGGAAACAAGTACCATCCCCTATGATCCCAAGGTTCTCTCCGGTTCACCTCCGGAGTTCCCCCTATACATGCAGAATGCCTAAGTGTAGGAACCCCATGTCCGAGAAGCCGGGCACACCGGAGGGGGTAGCATTGGATATAGAACCATCTCAAATCACTTTTTTGCATGCCATGTGGACACACACAACTTTTGGGGCCATTCCCTAGGTCCGATGCTCGATTCTGACGAAACCCTAGTTCTGTTGACCGCGCCGTCTACCCCTTTGTGCATCCCATCGGGTTCCCCGGTGGGCGTATGCCTACGTTTGAGCTTGGTTAGGTCATAGGTACATGTGGAAACAAGTACCATCCCCTATGATCCCAAGGTTCTCTCCGGTTCACCTCCGAGGGAGTTCCCACTATACATGCGGAATCTGCCTAAGTGTAGGAACCCCATGTCCGAGAAGCCGGCACACCCGGGGGGTAGCATTGGATATAGAACCATCTCAAATCACTTTTGTGCATGCCATGTGGACACACACAAATTTTGGGGCCATTCCCTAGGTCCGATGCTCGATTTGACGAAAACCCTAGTTACGTTGACCGCGCCAGTCTACCCCTTTGACTGCATCCCATCGGGGTTCCCCGGTGGGCGTATGCCTGCGTTTGAGCTTGGTTAGGTCATAGGTACATGTGGAAACAAGTACCATCCCCTATGATCCCAAGGTTCTCTCCGGTTCACCTCCGAGGGAGTTCCCCCTATACATGCGAATCTGCCTAAGTGTAGGAACCCCATGTCCGAGAAGCGGGCACACCCGGAGGGTAGCATTGGATATAGAACCATCTCAAATCACTTTTGTGCATGCCATGTGGACACACACAAATTTTGGGGCCATTCCCTAGGTCCGATGCTCGATTTCGACGAAACCTAGTTCTGTTGACCGCGCCATCTACCCCTTTGACTGCATCCCATCGGGGTTCCCCCGGTGGGCGTATGCCTACGTTTGAGCTTGGTTAGGTCATAGGTACATGTGGAAACAAGAACCATCCCCTATGATCCCAAGGTTCTCTCCGGTTCACCTCCGAGGGAGTTCCCCCTATACATGCAGAATCTGCCTAAGTGTAGGAACCCCATGTCCGAGAAGCCGGGCACACCCGGGGGGGTAGCATTGGATATAGAACCATCTCAAATCACTTTTGTGCATGCCATGTGGACACACACAACTTTTGGGGCCATTCCCTAGGTCCGATGCTCGATTTCTGACGAAACCCTAGTTCTGTTGACCGCGCCGTCTACCCCTTTGACTGCATCCCATCGGGGTCCCCGGTGGGCGTATGCCTGCGTTTGAGCTTGGTTAGGTCATAGGTACATGTGGAAACAAGTACCATCCCCTATGATCCCAAGGTTCTCTCCGGTTCACCTCCGAGGGAGTTCCCCCTATACATGCAGCCTAAGTGTAGGAACCCCATGTCCGAGAAGCGGGCACACCCGGGGGGTAGCATTGGATATAGAACCATCTCAAATCACTTTTGCATGCCATGTGGACACACACAACTTTTGGGGCCATTCCTAGGTCCGATGCTCGATTTGACGAAACCCTAGTTACGTTGACCGCGAGTCTACCCTTTGTTGCATCCCATCGGGGTTCCCCGTGGGCGTATGCCTGCGTTTGAGCTTGGTTAGGTCATAGGTACATGTGGAAACAAGTACCATCCCCTATGATCCCAAGGTTCTCTCCGGTTCACCCAGGGAGTTCCCCCTATACATGCGGAATGCCTAAGTGTAGGAACCCCATGTCCGAAAGCGGGCACACCCGGGGTAGCATTGGATATAGAACCATCTCAAATCACTTTTGTGCATGCCATGGACACACACAAATTTTGGGGCCATTCCCTAGGTCCGATGCTCGACGACGAACCCTGTTACGTTGACCGCCGTCTCCCTTTGTTGCATCCCATCGAGTTCCCCGGTGGGCGTATGCCTGCGTTTGAGCTTGGTTAGGTCATAGGTACATGTGGAAACAAGTACCATCCCTATGATCCCAAGGTTCTCTCCGGTTCACCTCGAGGGAGTTCCCCTATACATGCAGAATGCCTAAGTGTAGGAACCCCATGTCCGAGAAGGCGGACACACCCGGGAGGGTAGCATTGGATATAGAACCATCTCAAATCACTTTTGTGCATGCCATGTGGACACACACAAATTTTGGGGCCATTCCCTAGGTCCGATGCTCGATTTACGACGAAACCCTAGTTTGACCGCGCCGTCTACCCCTTTGACTGCATCCCATCGGGGTTCCCCCGGTGGGCGTATGCCTACGTTTGAGCTTGGTTAGGTCATAGGTACATGTGGAAACAAGTACCATCCCTATGATCCCAAGGTTCTCTCCGGTTCACCTCCGAGGGAGTTCCCCCTATACATGCAGAATCTGCCTAAGTGTAGGAACCCAATCCGAAGGCACACCCGAGGGGTAGCATTGGATATAGAACCATCTCAAATCACTTTTGTGCATGCCATGTGGACACACACAACTTTTGGGGCCATTCCCTAGGTCCGATGCTCGATTTCGACGAAACCCTAGTTCTGTTGACGCCGTCTACCCCTTTGACTGCATCCCATCGGGGGTCCGGTGGGCGTATGCCTGCGTTTGAGCTTGGTTAGGTCATAGGTACATGTGGAAACAAGTACCATCCCCTATGATCCCAAGGTTCTCTCCGGTTCACCTCCGGGGAGTTCCTATCATGCAGAATCTGCCTAAGTGTAGGAACCCCATGTCCGAGAAGGCGGGCACACCCGGGGGGTAGCATTGGATATAGAACCATCTCAAATCACTTTGTGCATGCCATGTGGACACACACAACTTTTGGGGCCATTCCTAGGTCCGATGCTCGATTTGAAACCCTAGTTCCTTGACCGCGCCGTCTACCCCTTTGTTGCATCCCATCGGGGTTCCCCGGTGCGATGCCTACGTTTGAGCTTGGTTAGGTCATGTGGAAACAAGTACCATCCCCTATGATCCCAAGGTTCTCTGGTTCACCTCAGGGAGTTCCCTATACATGCGAATCTGCCTAAGTGTAGGAACCCCATGTCCGAGAAGCGGGCACACCGGAGGGTAGCATTGGATATAAAACCATCTCAAATCACTTTTGTGCATGCCATGTGGACACACACAAATTTTGGGGCCATTCCCTAGGTCCGATGCTCGATTTACGACGAAACCCTAGTTCCGTTGACCGCGCAGTCTACCCCTTTGTGCATCCCATCGGGGGTCCCCCGGTGGGCGTATGCCTACGTTTGAGCTTGGTTAGGTCATAGGTACATGTGGAAACAAGTACCATCCCATATGATCCCAAGGTTCTCTCCGGTTCACCTCGAGGGAGTTCCCCCTATACATGAGAATCTGCCTAAGTGTAGGAACCCCATGTCCAGGGCACACCGGAGGGGTAGCATTGGATATAGAACCATCTCAAATCACTTTTGTGCATGCCATGTGGACACACACAACTTTTGGGGCCATTCCCTAGGTCAGATGCTCGATTTCTGACGAAACCCTAGTTACGTGACCGCGCCGTCTACCCCTTTGACTGCATCCCATCGGTCCCCCGGTGGGCGTATGCCTACGTTTGAGCTTGCTTAGGTCATAGGTACATGTGGAAACAAGTATCATCCCATATGATCCCAAGGTTCTCTCCGGTTCACCTCCAGGGAGTTCCCCCTATACATGCGGAATGCCTAAGTGTAGGAACCCCATGTCCAGAAGCGGGCACACCGGAGTAGCATTGGATATAGAACCATCTCAAATCACTTTTGTGCATGCCATGTGGACACACAAATTTTGGGGCCATTCCCTAGGTCCGATGCTCGATTTGACGAAACCCTAGTTCGTTGACCGTCTACCCCTTTGATGCATCCCATCGGGGGTCCCCGGTGGGCGTATGCCTACGTTTGAGCTTGCTTAGGTCATAGGTACATGTGGAAACAAGTACCATCCCATATGATCCCAAGGTTCTCTCCGGTTCACCTCCGAGGAGTTCCCTATACATGCGAATCGCCTAAGTGTGAACCCCATGTCCGAGAAGCCGGGCACACCGGGGGGGGGCATTGGATATAGAACCATCTCAAATCACTTTTGTGCATGCCATGTGGACACACACAACTTTTGGGGCCATTCCCTAGGTCCGATGCTCGATTTTAAGCGAAACCCTAGTTACGTTGACCGCGCCGTCTCTACCTTTGGCATCCATCGGGTTCCCCGGTGGGTATGCCTACGTTTGAGCTTGGTTAGGTCATAGGTACATGTGGAAACAAGGATCATACCCATATGATCCCAAGGTTCTCTCAGGTTCACCTCAGGGAGTTTATACATGCGGAATCGCACAAGTGTAGGAACCCCATGTCAGAAGGGCCGGAGGGTAGCATTGGATATAGAACCATCTCAAATCACTTTTGTGCATGCCATGTGGACACACACAACTTTTGGGGCCATTCCCTAGGTCCGATGCTCGATTTCTGACCCTAGTTCTGTTGACCGCGCCGTCTACCCCTTTGACTGCATCCCATGGGTCCCCGGTGGCGTATGCCTACGTTTGAGCTTGCTTAGGTCATAGGTACATGTGGAAACAAGTATCATCCCATATGATCCCAAGGTTCTCTACGGTTCACCTCAGGGAGTTACTATACATGCAGAATCTCTCTGCCCTTTTTTTCCCGCCCACCCTTTCCGCCCTTCTCTTCCCGCCTTTTTCCCGCCCACCCTTTCCCGCTCCTTCTCTCCCGCCCTTTTTTCCCGCCCACCCTTTCCCGCTGCTTCTCTCCCGCCCTTTTTTCCCGCCCACCCTTTCCCGCCCATTCTCTCCCGCCATGTTTTCCCGCCGTTTCAGCCCCTCGTCGGCCTATATATAGCCATGGCTTCTCCACTAACAGCACTAGCAACATTTCTCCCTTCATCACTTCTCTCATCCAATAGAACCACAAAATCCTCTGAGCTGCCGCTGAGATGGCTCCTCGTCGCCGTAGCAACACGGGCTTCATCGGCGTTCGCCTGCGGCCTGCGGGACATTTCGCGGCTGAAATCACCGCCGGTGGTACGCGTGTGTGGCTCGGCACCTTCTACACGAAGGAGGCTGCTGCCCGCGCATACGACGTTGCGGCTTGGAGGTTTGGCCGGCCGCGCCACGAAATGAACTTCCGGAGGTCAGGTCTCTGACGGAAGCTCGAGTCTCTCTACTGAGCCACTACTTCGCTCCGGAGAAGCGCGGCGGACAGGGCTGGCCGCGGCGATTGATACCACCGAGGCGGACGAGCAGTTCATGGCACAGTGGCGCAGAGACCATCCCGGAGACGTCGAGGCAACGCGCGCATTCTGAAGGAGAAGCGACGTACAGGAGAGAGGGAGGGCGGGAAAGCGCGGAAGGCCGAGGTTGAAGCAGAGTACGCCAAAGGAGAGGCGTCGACATGGGGGAGAATGATGAACGGTGGTTGTGGAACCTCACAAACCGCTTCAGAGGACACCCCCAGCGAGGATGAAGATTTCGACTTCTCTGATTAATATGTGTGTGTCGAGTCCGTGTGTCTAGCGGGTCATGTGTCGACCCAGTGTTCTTTAAAAGCTTTGGTTTGTGTGTGGGTCTAGTTCTTTAAGTGTTTTGGTTCATGTGTGTGGGTGTAGTTTCTTTAAGTGTTTTGCTTCCTCTGTGTGGGTGTAGTTCTTTAACTGTTTCGGTTCGTGTGTGGGTCTAGTTCTGTAAGCGCTTTGGTATGTGTGTGAGTCTAGTTATTTAAATATTTTGTATCGTGTGTGGGTCTTAAGTATTTTGTATCGTGTGTGGGCCATTCACCCCCTCCGAGGTTCGATTTCTGGCGAAGGGGTTCTATACCGCCCTTATACATATATATAGGTTTCTCGCAAAGGGGTTCGCCAAAATAGCAGTGAGAAATAAATAAATAAAAAATGATATGGATTAATAATTATATGGGTAATAATTATCTCTTTGATGCAAAAAAAAACAGGAAAAACCAAAAAATGTGCATAATTGGCTGTGCCGACGGCCGCCGTTGTGCCGTGGGTCACCGTCGGCACAGCACAAGGGGGACCCAGCAGTCAGTTGCTGTGCCGACGCCGCCGTTGCGCCGTGGGCTACCGTCGGCACAGTGCAGACGGCGCCGTGACAGGTTAACGGCTCGGCCCTCTGTCAGATCGTGTACCGACGGTTCCAGATGTGCCGACGGTGACCTTCGGGCTCCACCTAGCTGTGCCGACGGCCGCGGTTGCGCCGAGGGTGGCCGTCGGTGTACCGTGCGTTGTGCCGACGGCCGTGCTGTGCCGACGGTCAGCTCCGTCGCCGGTCGACGAGGGCCGCTGTGCCGACGGCCCCGACATTTGGCCGTCGGCACATGGGCTGGCCGTCGGCACATGGAGTTTCTCCCGTAGTGCATGGATGCACCCGTGTGGTACGAATGGAGGATGAGTTAGGTTATCAATTCTTGAGATCAACTTCCCATCTTGCATGGCGTCTTGTACCTGACGGGCCCTAAAAACGTTTAGTGCACTGACTTATGCTTGTCACTTTAACAGATACATGAACAAGATAATTTTGTACAGTCGCTCACTTCCTCGGGATGTTTCTCTGTTAAACTTTGTACATGGATTTGCTAAATGGGTTGGTTTTCCTACGGAAATACCTTTGGAAGCTAAAAGTCCCTACAAATGTTAAGATCTTCATGTAATTCTTGCGTAAGAAATTTATTTTAACTAAGGATACCCTATTAAAGCGTAGGTAGAATGGTAGTAAGAAATGTGGTACTATTTGTTATTCACACGAGTGTACCAATCATTTATTTTCCGAGTGTCCTTTGGCATGTTTGATCTGGAGAGTTGTTCAGTTTACTTACAATATACCACCGGCTAACGTTAAGAGTATGTTTAGCAATTAGCTAAATTAAGCGGTAAATGAACTAATAAAGCGCAAATTCGTGTTGGGACGTGTCCTTTGATTTTTTTGGCTTTATTAAAAGGAGAATTAAAAGGACATACGTGTGCTAACGACGTAACAACGGACGATCAAGTAGGTGCATATAGTCAACGATCCAGACACATTTCCACCAACCAAAGCACTGGTCCCTGAATTTTATATCCCGGCAAGAAGACTCTTGTTACACAACGATGTTTCGTCGTCTACGACACAACTCTTCGATCTTAGCTAGTCATTTAAAAAAATCAGTGGACGTTCGTCCTCGATCGAGCTGTGTCGTCGTATGTGCCAGCTTTCTTATTAGAGTTAGACGATGACATGGAGCCGTCAAAGAACACAGACAGTGTACGGTCGAAATGGTTAAATTCAGAACATGGCCATGGATGCACCAGTGTGGTACGAATGGAGGATGAGTTAGGTTTCCGATTGTCAAAGATCCAGTCACGTTTCCACCAACCAAATCTGACAGGGATTTTGCATCCGGCAAGAAGAGACTCCTGCTGCACAACACGCGCGTACCAGCTAGCTAGCACGTCACTCCTTGCTAGCATGGTGCAGTGTACAAATCAGTGAGCACAAAATGTGACCGAGCAGCTGTGTGGCGTCTACGGTCTACGCATTGTTGTATAAAGGTGACAAAAGGTAGTATTTCTCACTACAAGGGATTAGGCTTTTTTCTTGACAGGCTTAAACTGTCATAGAATTAAGCCTTCCTGTCGTAGATTACATTTAGTTAACAGGTTCTGTCATAGATCATCCATCAGAGAAGAGTTGTCAGAGATCTAGATGGATCCCTGACATAATAGATGTTGATTAAATGATATCCGACAGGGTGAGTTTTGTTGGAGATATTTTTCAGCACCCTCCCTCTGCCACAGGCTTGTGACAGCCTTGTTAGAGCATCCCCACTCGTTGGCGCTGTTGCGGTCAGAAACCCACCGGCGAGCAGCGACGGCAACACAGTAGAGCCGGGAACAACTTAGGGCTGCGGCTGGCCCTGGTCCCTCCGAGCGACGGCCCGCAAAGACTCGGCACGCACGTCCGATGCTGGTGCAAGGGCGTGCCACCTGACCTATACCTGGTCAAGAAGGTGATGGATGTGCCTCGCTTAGTTTCCTGCATGGCATACACGTAAACATTAAATACGAGCCTCGATCGGCTCTCAGGTTGTCCTGTGAATCGGCTCAAAGAGCCGATCCACCCATGATTCGCACGAGGTGTACGAATATATGGTGGTCCTGCTTGATCAAAATAGAGCTAAAACGACCTACTACGATTTAGGGTTTTCACCACATAATCGGAACATCCTACTCGTGATTGAGCCTGGCGGCCACGCACGGTGATCGTAAACCGACCCTAAACAAGGCCTAAAAACCAACACGAGGTTGATCCCCGGAACATCCTGTCTAGGGCTAGCAAACTACACCCTACGCGCCACTGGATCCTTCAACCCGTTTGTAAGGCCTAACTATGCAGATATTAAACTAATCCTTGAAGAACAAGGAGCAACCATAACGGATCGGATCTACTAAATAATGATCAAGCGGGGTGCCGCCCTACACCTAAGATAGGTGTAAGGGCGGCTAGACGTCTAAGGGTTGCACTACGACAGCATATGATACGATGAACAATGCTAACCCTAACACATCTAAGATAACTACGTTGCTCGCCATCAAAAAGGCTTCAGTACGAGCAACGCATGGATAACGAATAAACTTGTACTGCCTAGATCGCAAGATGCGATCTAGGCAGCATGATGCTTACCGGAAGAAACCCTCGAGACAAGGGAGTTGGCGATGCGCCTAGATTGGTTTGTGGTGAACGTGATTGTTGTTTATTTCATAAACCCTAGATACATATTTATATTCCGTAGACTTTCTAACGTGGAAAGAATCCCAACCGGGCACGAGCCAAACTCTAACTAATCGATACGTATCCTACTATATTAAGATACACGGGCAAACTAGCCCAAACTTTGCATATAAGGCCGATTCACGTATACTCTTCCATGTATATCCTTCAAGCCCATCTTGATCGCGGCCCACCTCTGACTCAGTCAAATTCTGGTGATAACACATGCCCCCCTGGTTTTGGAATTGATAATTCCAAAATCACTGCCCCTCTTCGTCGGGTCATGTCGTGGCAGAGCAGAATCGTCACAGTATTCTTCATCATGATGCCCTGCCTTCTCAACTTCTCCGCAAAACTTGATAGCCTTAGCATTACTTCCTCAGAAACTGTAATGGCATTAAATCTCCACTAGGCTCCCCCTTATTTAACTGTGCCGAACGGTTCGTCACTTCATCCCCTTGCTCTGCTCAGGCCATCGACACCTAAAAAACCCTCTTTCCCTGTAGCAATGTCTTCTTCTTCCTCCATCTCCTCAGGCCTCTCTCTCCAATCTTCCTCCTCGAGCGAGCAGGAGTGGAACTTTGATCCCGTGCCAGATGGCCCACCCGAAGCACTCGTCGGGTCAGATGGTGACTTACCCCTGACCGATGGGAAGACGACCTCGAGTTCCTCATCGAAGGGGAGCTGAAGAGCGAGAGCGAAGACGACCTCCACTCCTGGGCGAACTCCACCTCCTCCAACGAGGAGGAAGAAGAAGAAGGAAGAAGAGGAAGAAGGAGGAGGATGATTCCTCCTCCTCCGCCGGGTATCCGCCGGCGAAGCGCTTCCGCGCTTGGGCGGACAGCGAGGATGATGATGATGACGAGGAAGAAGAGGCTCCGGCCGTGGGCTGGGGCAGCAGCGACGAGGAACTCTCTGGAAGCAGCGCCGGCGGCAGCTACAATGGCGACGATGAGGACAGCGACGACCCCTAGAACAGGGGCCCACTAGTGTAGGACTAGTAGTAGCAGTGCCCTAGGCATCGGATGCCCCTTTTGAGAGCCATCGGCTCTTTCTTGTAAAGCCGTTCCTTTGAATCAATAAGAATTGTTCTTCTAATTTGACTCTCAATTAATCCAATTTCAAGTCCTCCGTTTGCCGCACCAAGACCGATAATAACGTATCGGACTTTTCGCCTCCGATGCCCATGAAGCCAGACTCAGATACCAATTAGCCCGTCAGTCAAGCACTTCTCAAATTCAGACTGCAATTTGGTGTCTGACCACAATACTTTGCAATCCTATAGCCGATGGCTGTTCATCGGCTGTTTTGAGAATCCACTAGACCCTGTAGATGACGACGGCTTCCCTTTCAGGCTCCTTTCCGCAGCTCTAGTAGTCTTCTTTTGCAACAACTCACCGCTTTCGAAGAAGGTTATGATGCAGGGTCAACCGATGACACTCCAATCGGCTTCCAAAAACAGAGCATCTACCAGGCCAGCTGCCCCCCGAGCCTCAGTCAAGGCGAGAATAGCGGTGAGGATGCACAGATCAAACAAAGGGCTTTGAGCTCAGGTAATCTGAGACAACCACCATGCAAAGTCAGCCAAACTTGCCCCCATTGATCACCTTTCTTCCGCTGAAAGCCGATGTTGTAGACGAAACACCAACAGCTTAATGAGAGGCTGCCTTGCATGCCAAAACTGGCTTCTGACAGTACTGCTGAACTGGCGCAAAGGGTTGGAAGTCCTCGAAGAGCAGGTTCGGGCACCAAAATCGGCTCATTGCAGCTGAGGAAGCTCTCATTGTTCATTCCCTCGAGGAAGCAGAAGGCCTCACAGCTGAACTGGACTTGGTGAAAATCCGCGTCTTGAACACGCAGTAGGTAGATCCCATGTAATTGTACTAGAGTCGATGGCTGTACATCGGCTTTGTTTCTTAGCTCTAAAGTCGATGTCCGTGCATCGGCTGTATACCATGAGAAATTTTTTTTTACTGGCCGATTTTCTATCGGCCCAATATTTCACTGCACATGTATCGCACATGTTCATCCGATTAGGTGCCCCCCGAGCGAATCGGGTAACTGCAGATATCGGCTCTGTAGTTAGCCAAGGCACTGTATTTGAACGTCGGCTCCATTAGGATTAGTGTTGACTCTCATCAGCCGACGTAAAACCGCTGCCCATTAGGTCGATGTTGAGCACAGGCAGAACGTATGGTGAGGATAATTTTGGCCGATTGCTGGAATCGGCCTCCATGTTGATCGAAGCGCTCAATAAAGGTTTTGCAATGTCCCCCATAAATCTTTGGGGCCGATCCCAAGGATCGGCCTCGCCATATTTGCCCATAGGTTTGTTCTTGCTATATGGTCAGGCCGGTGGATAAGACCAGCCTAACCCCGTTCTTCGTCACGTCGATGCGCTCGCAGTCGTCCAGATTGATGCCTGAAAGTGGCTCTTGGCCTGCTGTCTCCCAAGCGTTTATACCAGCCGTTGAAATCTCGGCTGAGTCATCTGCATCCCTCTACCTCATCTCCATCCCACTTACGCATTGGTGCATCGTGGATTGAATGCAACAGTTGGCGTGGATCCAATCTCTTCCTAGCGGGACAGCATAGGTGCTCTTGCTATCGACAATAAAGAACGTCGTAGGGATGGTTTTCCTTCCTACGGTCGGATCCACGTTCAGAACACCTTGTGCGTCAGACGCTTGGCCATTGAAATCGCTCAATGTCACGTTGGTCTTGATCAGATCCGAGCTAGAGCGTCCCAACCGACGTAGCATGGAGTATGGCATAATGTTGATTGCCGCTCCGGTGTCCACCAGCATCTTGTTGACAGGCTGCCCATTGATATAACCTCGCAAGTACAGGGCCTTCGATGACTGTAGCTTCTTTCGTGGCTTCTCAAAGATAAGCGGCCGTGGGCCGCAGTCAAGTTGCGTCACAGGTGCTTCGTCTAATGGAGCACTAAACTCCGTCGGAAGGATGAACACCATGTTTGTGCCAGCCGATGTTTCATCATCGCTTTCCTTTGCTTGGGCGCCACTCCATTTTTTGTGGTCGACCCTCTTCATCCAGGGTTCGTTGAATTTTCGCGGCTAGATCAGGCCGCGCCTTCCTTAGCGTGTGCAGGTATAACCTTTCAGCTTCCTCCAAGCCACGCAGTCTCTGAACCCTACGCTTTTGGGAACGGCTGAGTCCATCGGGCACCACCTTGGCCGGTGGTACCTGTCTTCTTCTTCTTTATCATCGTCTTCCAAATCCTCGAGATCTTCCACCCGAGGGGACTCAGCGTGCTTGTTCCGAGGCGGGAGAGGTGATGACCCACAAGTATAGGGGGTGTATCGTAGTATTTTCGATAAGTAAGAATGTCGATCCCAACGAGGAGCAGAAGGTGTTGACAAGCTTCGATGAAGGATTCACCGTAAATGCTCTGAGACAAGTATTCGGGGGTTTTGATGTAACGGTTGAATAAAGTACGAGTAAGTAAAGTGCGAGAGTAACAATTGCAGCGAGTGGCCCAATCCTTTTTAGCACAAAGGACAAGCCGGTTTGTTTACTTATAATGACCAAACGTTCTCGAGGACACACGGGATTTTAGTCTAGTGCTTTCGCTACATACGGCTAAATAATCTTCATTGTTATGATAAGTGTTGTGTGGGTGAACCTATGCTAATGTACCGCCCTTCCTAGGACTAATACATACTTGTGATTATACCCCTTGCAAGCATCCGCAACTACAAGAAAGTAATTAAGAATAAATCTAACCACAGCCTTAAACTTTGAGATCCTGCTATCCCTCCTGCATCGATATACCAACGGGGGTTTAGGTTTTGTCACTGCAACCCCGCAATTGGCAAACGAGTACAAGATGCATTCCCCTAGGCCCATAAATGGTGAAGTGTCATGTAGTCGACGTTCACATGACACCACTAGAAGAATAACACCACAACTTAAATATCATACCATTGAATAGTACTCAACCATAGTTCACTACTAACATTTAGACTTCACCCATGTCCTCAAGAACTAAACGAACTACTCACGAGACATCATATGGAACATGATCAGAGGTGATATGATGATGAATAACAATCTGAACATAAACTTGGTTCAATGGTTTCACTCAATAGCATCAACAACAAGTAGAGATCGATACCGGGAGAGTTTCCCCTATCAAACAATCAAGATCAAACCCAAATTGCTACGGCGGTGACGGTGTCCAGCGGTGGAGACGGTGGTGATGATGGTGGAGATGATGATGATGGTGATGGAGATGATGTCCGGCTCGATGACGGTGACGATGGCGTCGATTTCCCCCTCCCGGAGGGAATTTCCCCGGATTCTGCCCGCCGGAGAGCTCTTTTCTCTCTGGTGTTCTCGCCCGCAGAGGCGGCTGTAACTCTTTGCGAGGTACCCTCGTGGCTTAGGTTTTTGGGACGAAGAAGAAAAGGAGGCGAAAGGGGCTGTGGGGCCCCCACACCACATGGTGGCGCGGCCAGGCCATGGGCCGTGCGCCCTATGGTGTGGGCCCACCCTGGGTCCAGCTGGCTCCTCCTTCTGGCTTCCTTCGTCATCTTGAAAAATAGGATTTTTGGTATAATTTCCTTCCACAGTTGATCTTCCGAAATATTGCGTTCTGACGGTGCTTTTTCCAGCAGAATCCTGGCTCCGTGCTTGATCCTCCAATAATGATGAAACATGCAAAATAGATGAAATAACATAAGTATTGTGTCCCAATATGAAATATATCAATGAATAACAGCAAATTATGATATAAAATAGTGATGCAAATTGGACGTATCCCCCCAAGCTTAGACTTCGCTTGTCCCCAAGCGAAACTGAGCTCGATAAACAGGACCACATGTTTATGGAGTGAAGAGTCGATAAATAAAATACGGACAAGAAGCATCATATTCATTCGCACAAGACATTATAGTAGACAACTTCCTCATATAACTCAACTTGAAACAAGTATAAGGTAATCACAAATAAAGGTGCATAAGAAATCATAATTGGTGATGGCAAACTTCGTTCTTGGTCAGAGAACAATTAACAGATTATACTTATCTCATTGAGCAGCGCTCTCATGTTAAAGTTTATAAGGCACAACTTGCATACTCAATCATAGTGGTCTCTTCATGATCATTGATAACTTGCAAAGCTATATTCATTAAGATAAAACTTGTACTAAACAAGGAAGAATAAAAGACATGATGAAGCAAATCACAATATAATGGTTTGATCACAACTACTCAAATGCTTGCTTGAGATGGAGGGAAATAGGTTTACTGACTCAACATAAAGTAAAAGACAGGCCCTTCGCAGAGGGAAGCAGGGATTAAATCATGTGCTAGAGCTTTTTCAGTTTTGCAATCATATAAAGAGAATAAAAGTAACATTTTGAAAGGTGTTTGTTGTTGTCAACGATTGGTAGTGGGTACTCTAACCCCCTTGCCAGACAACCTTCAAAGTGCGGCTCCCATATTATTTTCATTTTATGTGGCACTCCTTCCAACCTTTCTTTCACAAACCATGGCTAACCGAATCCTCGGGTGCCTGCCAACAATCTCATACCATGAAGGAGTGCCTTTTTATTTTAGTTTTATTATGATGATGACACTCCCCCAACCTTTGCTTACACAAGCCATGGCTAACCGAATCCTTCGGGTGCCGTCCATCAATCACATACCATGGAGGAGTGTCTATTTAGTTTAATTAAGTTGGGACTGGGAATCCCATTGCCAGCTCTTTTTGCAGAATTATTGGATAAGCGGATGAAGCCACTAGTTCATTAGTGAAAGTTGCCCAACAAGATTGAAAGATAAAACACCACATACTTCCTCATGAGCTATAAAACATTGACACAAATAAGAGATACTAAGTTTTGAATTGTTTAAAGGTAGCACATGAAGTATTTACTTGGAATGGCAGAAAATACCATGCAGTAGGTAGATATGGTGGACACAAATGGCATAGGTTTGGGTTCAGGTTTGGATGCACGAGAAGTATTCCCTCTCAGTACAAGTCTTTGGCTAGCAAGGCTAATTAGCAAGCATAAGAGTTGAAGGAAACAAACAAATATACATGTGATAGAAATAATCATGCATCTTCCTTATAAGCACAAACAGTTTTAACTTCAGAATAATAAGCTATGAGCTAACAAGAAAGAAAGACAATGAAACATCTACATGTATTTCTCTTTTCTACTTAAACCTCAAAGTGTTGTTGCTATTGACCAATGCTAAGTTTGCCAAAACCAAATAGATTTATTCAATGCTCCCAAAGTGATACCAATACTAATGACAAGGTAAATCATATAATAGAGATTGCAAACTAAAATAAGATGTGCAATATGTAAATGATAAGACTTCTCATTAATATTCCATAACGATAACTCACACCAAGGGATACATAGACAACCAACTAAAGGAGAGATACTTCCAAACGCAACCCATCTTATATGATAACTTCCCTACTCATGATATGACACTACTTGACAATAAAAGTAAAAGGTAGTGATGATGTGATACCGCGGCACTCCCCCAAGCTTGGAACAAACCAAGGGGATGCCAATACCGATGATGAATTACTCCTTTGGCGATGGTGATGACTCCCGTCATCAAACTTCCAAGGAAGAGGCTCTCCATCAAGAAACGACATCTTGGTCTCGGGAATCCTGAAACTAGCAGCACGGCTTATGTATTTAAACCTGTTTTCATACTCACAGTTCTGATTCTGAACGTCATAGAGTTGTGCTTGGAGCTTGTTGGTGGTGTCGTGAAGTGAGAGGATGTCGCTCCAAAGCTTTGCAGTTTCCTTCTCATGTTCAGCAATGAGTTCAGACACAATCCTGTGGAAGATATCCACCTCACGCTCAGCCATCTTCTTGTATTTGAAAACCTCTTGTTCTAGCTTCTCCATCCTGTCTTCCAAGCTTCCTTCTCCTTTAGGACCCTGGACATCCTTGACCTGCAGTTCTCCTTCAATAGCAGCAACTCCTTGGGGTGCATCCTCAGCTCCTCCATGTACAAGTTGCCAACATCCTTGCAGGAGCTGTCCTTCGGAGTTTCCGACGAAGACATGATGGCTCTAGATCCGAAGCAAATCCTGGCAAAACAGCTCGAAACAAAACACGTCGAGAAAACGATATACGGACCTCCAGGGGTCCGGGGGATTATATAGCAAAAATTTTCACGACAAAAGGAAAGTACCAGGATCGAACGAGTCGGAAAGGGGCGACGAGGCGGCCAAACCATAGGTCGGCGCGGGCCGGGTTAGGCCGCGCCGGCCTATGGTGGCACCCCCTCGTGCGTCATTTCCACTCCGTTTCGAACTCGTAATTTTTCATATTTTCCAAAACAGCAAAAATATTGTTCGAAAAGTAAATTGCATACTTTTCATTACCAGTACTGTTACCTATTCAAAGTCGGGTTCTGGCGGACTGTCAATTTGTCCTTTGATGAAAGCCTCCGGTGTTTCCACTTGAATAATATCAACATCAACATTATAGGAATCACCCGAGATATAATGCTTGAGTCTTTGTCCATTCACCACTTGCGTGGCATTGCCTTGGAGAGAGCTAATTTTAATTGCTCCTGAACGATACACCTCCTCAACAACATACGGTCCTTCCCATTTCGAGAGTAATTTCCCTGCAAAAATCTGAGACGAGACCGATACAATAGGACTTTATCCCCAATATTAAATTCTCTTTTGATAATCCTTCTATCATGCCATTTTTTAACTTTCTCTTTAAAGAGTTTAGCATTTTCATAAGCTTCACTTCTCCATTCATCTAGAGAACTTAATTGCAACAACCTCTTATCACCGGCAAGTTTAGGATCTTTATTTAATTCTCTAACAGCCCAATAAGCTTTGTGCTCTAGTTCTAAAGGTAAATGACAAGCTTTCCCATAAACCATTTTATAAGGTGACATTCCCATAGGATTTTTATAAGCAGTTCTATAAGCCCATAGTGCATCCTTCAATTTACTAGCCCAATTCTTTCTAGTTTTATTAACGGTCTTTCCCAAAATAGATTTAATCTCTCTATTTGATAATTCTACTTGACCACTAGTTTGAGGATGATAAGCGGAAGCAATTCTATGATTAATACCATACTTAGCAAGAGTTTTTCTAAAACCTCCATGAATAAAATGAGAACCTCCATCAGTCATAATATATCTAGGCACTCCAAATCTAGGAAAAATAATGTCTAAAAGCATTCTTAAAGAGGTCTCACCATCAGCACTTTTTGTAGGTATTGCTTCCACCCATTTAGTAACATAATCAACAGCAACAAGTATGTGAGTGTTACCTTCTGAAGACGGAAAAGGTCCCATGAAGTCAAATCCCCAACAATCAAACGGTTCAATAACAAGAGTATAATTCATAGGCATTTCATTACGTCTGGAGATATTACCAACCCTTTGGCATTCATCATAAGATAAAATAAACTTTCTCGCATCCTTGAAGAGAGTTGGCCAATAAAAACCTGATTGTAGAACCTTTTGCGCGGTTCTATCTCCGGCGTGATGTCCTCCATAAGCACTACCATGACATTTACTCAATATCTCTTGTTGTTCATATTCGGGAACACATCTTCGCATAATACCATCCACTCCTTCTTTATATAAGTGTGGGTCATCCCCAAAATAATGCCTCAAGTCATAAAAGAATTTCCTCCTTTGCTGAGCTGAAAAGGTTGGAGGCAAGTACTTGGAAACAATAAAGTTAGCATAATCAGCATACCAAGGACTGTCTCTCGAGCTCACCTTTATTACAGCCAATTATTCATTTGGAAAACTATCATTAACAGGAACAGGATCATAAGCAATATTTTCCAATCTAGACAAATTATCAGCAACAGGATTATCGGCACCTTTCCTATCTACAATATGTAAATCGAATTCTTGCAAAAGAAGTACCCATCTAATAAGCCTCGGCTTAGCATCTTTCTTTGTCATAAGGTATCTAATTGCAGCATGATCAGTATGAATGGTAACTTTTGAATCAACAATATAAGATCTAAATTTATCACAAGCAAAGACTACAGCTAATAATTCTTTTTCAGTTGTAGCATAATTTCTTTGAGCAGCATCAAGAGTTTTACTAGCATAATGAATAACATTCAGTTTTTTATCTACTCGCTGTCCAAGCACCTACACAAAATCACTAGCATCACACATAATTTCAAATGGTAAGTTCCAATCAGGGGTTCAACTATAGGAGCAGTTGTTAAGGCTTTCTTAAGAGTTTCAAAAGCTTCCTTACAATCGTCATCAAAAACAAAAGGTACGTCTTTTGAAGAAGATTAGTAAGAGGCTTTGAAATCTTGGAGAAATCTTTAATAAATCTCCTATAAAACCCAGCATGACCAAGAACACTACGAATACCTTTAACATCCCTCGGATAGGGCATCTTCTCAATTGCTTCAACTTTAGCTCTATCAACATCAATACCTCTCTCGAAATTTTATGCCCCAATACAATTCCTTCATTAACCATAAAGTGGCATTTCTCCCAATTAAGAACAAGGTTAGTTTCTTCACATCTCTGCAAAACTTTATCAAGGTTTCGCAAGCAACTATCAAAAGAATTCCCATAGACGGAAAAATCATCCATGAATACCTCTACAATACTCTCACAAAAACCATGAAAAATAGCAGACATGCATCTTTGAAAAGTAGCAGGAGCATTACATAAACCAAAAGGCATACGTCTATAAGCATAAGTTCCATAGGGACAAGTAAAAGTGGTTTTCTCTTGATCTTTAGTTTTAACAGCAATTTGTGAAAACCCAGAATAACCATCAAGAAAGCAAAAATGAGTATTTTTAGACAATCTTTCTAGCATTTGATCAATAAATGGTAAAGGGTAATGATCTTTCTTAGTAACTTTATTAACTTTTGAAAATCAATGCACATTCTATATCCTACAACTACTCTTTGAGGGATGAGCTCATCATTATCATTAGGTACAACAGTCATTCCTCCTTTCTTGGGAACGCAATGCACAGGACTAACCCATCTACTATCAGCAATAGGATATATAATACCAGCTTCAAGAAGTCTTAATACCTCATTCCTTACCACTTCCTTCATCTTCGGAATTAGACGACGCTGATGTTCAACAACAGGCTTTGCATCATCTTCCATATTAATAGCATGTTGGCAAATAGAAGGAGAAATCCCTTTCAAATCATCAAGAGTATAGCCAATAGCTCCTCGGTGTTTCTTCAATATTTCCAATAACCTTTCTTCTTCAAACTCTGTAAGCTTAGAACTAATAATAACAGGATATATTTTCTTATCATCAATATGAGCATATTTAAGATTATCAGGCAAAGGCTTTAAATCAAAAACAGGATCTTCCTTTGGTGGCGGTGTTGTACCCAGATCTTCCACCGGTAAATCATGCTTAAGAATAGGTTGGCGAAGAAAAATTTCCTCAAGCTCATCTCTTTCTTTCCTAAAAACTTCACTCTCGCTATCCTCCAAATGTTGCTGCAAAGGATTGTTAGGAACAAGAACAATAGATGCACATTGCTCCATTTTAAAATCATCACTAGGCAAATCAGCTTTATAAGGAGTTTTGGTAAATTTAGAGAAGTTAAACTCATAAGATTCACCAGCAAATTTAGTCAAAATTTTCTCTTTCTTGCAATCTATAATAGCTCCACAAGTATTTAGAAAAGGTCTACCAAAAATAATAGGACAATAATCACTAGCAGCAGAACCAAGTACCAAAAAGTCAGCAGGATATTTAATCTTACCGCATAAAACTTCCACATCTCGAACAATACCAATTGGAGAAATAGTTTCTCTATTAGCCAGCTGAATAACCACATCAATATCTTCAAGTTCACAAGAATCAATTTCGTGCATAATCTCCGTGTAAAGCTCATAAGGAATAGCACTAACGCTTGCACCAATATCACATAATCCATAATAGCAATGATCACCAATTCTAACAGATAGCATAGGAACACTAACTTGTTTGGGTTTATTAGGATGTGAAACAATATTAGAAGCATCTTCACAGAAAATAATATGACCATCCTCCACATTTTTAGTCACAAGATCTTTAACTATTGCAACAGCAGGTTCAACTTTTATTTGTTCTTCAGGTTCTACAGGTTTCTTTTCACTTTTATGAACCGCACTATTTATAACAGGGTACTCCTTCATTTTAGCAGGGAAAGGAGTTTTTCAATATAAGCTTCAGGAATAACATGATCAGCAGTTTCAACTACAAAGCATTTATTAATAGATGAATCAATTTTATCTTTATAAGGTTCATGATACTTATCAAAATTCTTCTTTGGCAATTCATAATGAGAGGCAAAAGCTTTATAAAGATTTGCAGCAACTTGAGAATCAAGACCATATGTAGCACTCATATTACGAAATTTATCAGTATCCATAAAAGCTTCAATGCATTTATAATCATAAATTATACCTGATTCTCTATCCTTGTCATTCTCCCAACCTTCAGTATTTTCTTGGATCCGATCAAGAAGGTCCCTTTTAAACTCTTCTTTGTTGCGTGTAAATGATCCAGAACAAGAAGTATCCAGCAAGGTCTTGTCTTGAAAAGAAAGTCTTGCATAGAAATTATCAATAATAACATTACCAGGAAGCTCATGAATGGGGCATTTGAGCATTAAAGACTTCAATCTCCCCCAAGCTTGGGCAATACTCTCTCCATCATGAGGCCAAAAATTATATATGCGATTCCGATCCTTGTGAATTTCACTTGGAGGATAGAACTTAGAATAAAACCGGGGCACAATATCATTCCATTCAAGAGAATCCCCATTATCCAGTAATTTATACCAATGCGCCGCCTTACCGGACAGCGATAAAGAGAATAGTTTCTTCCTCACTTCATCCATAGCAATACCTGCACACTTGAATAAACCGCATAATTCATGTAAGAACAATAAATGATCTCCAGGGTGGACAGTTCCATCCCCTTCATAGCGGTTATCCATAACACGTTCAATAATTTTCATAGGTATTTTATATGGTATCACTTCCTCACCTGGCGCCTCATCCACTACCGTTGCAGTAGTAGTAGATTTCCCAAATAGAAATTGAAGAGAAGATCTCTCCATAATGACTTATAGCAGCAGGCAGAAATAAAATCAGCACAAACAGTAAAGGTTTTCCTTACCAATTCCACTTACCAATAGCGCTTCACTCCCCGGCAACGGCGCCAGAAAATAGTCTTGATGACCCACAAGTATAGGGGGTGTATCGTAGTATTTTCGATAAGTAAGAATGTCGATCCCAACGAGGAGCGAAGGTGTTGACAAGCAGTTTCGATGAAGGATTCACTGTAAATGCTCACAGACAAGTATTCGGGGGGTTTTGATGTAACAGTTGAATAAAGTACGAGTAAGTAAAGTGCGAGAGTAACAATTGCAGCGAGTGGCCCAATCCTTTTTAGCACAAAGGACAAGCGGTTTATTTACTTATAATGACCAAACGTTCTCGAGGACACACGGGATTTTAGTCTAGTGCTTTCGCTACATACGGCTAAATAATCTTCATTGTTATGATAAGTGTTGTGTGGGTGAACCTATGCTAATGTACCGCCCTTCCTAGGACTAATACATACTTGTGATTATACCTTGCAAGCATCCGCAACTACAAGAAAGTAATTAAGAATAAATCTAACCACAGCCTTAAACTCGAGATCCTGCTATCCCTCCTGCATCGATATACCAATGGGGGTTTAGGTTTCTGTCACTCCGGCAACCCCGCAATTGGCAAACGAGTACAAGATGCATTCCCCTAGGCCCATAAATGGTGAAGTGTCATGTAGTCGACGTTCACATGACACCACTAGAAGAATAACACCACAACTTAAATATCATACCATTGAATATTACTCAACCATAGTTCACTACTAACATTTAGACTTCACCCATGTCCTCAAGAACTAAACGAACTACTCACGAGACATCATATGGAACATGATCAGGATGATGAATAACAATCTGAACATAAACTTGGTTCAATGGTTACACTCAATAGCATCAACAACAAGTAGAGATCGATACCGGGAGAGTTTCCCCTATCAAACAATCAAGATCAAACCCAAATTGCTACGGCGGTGACGGTGTCCAGGGTGGAGACGGCGGTGATGATGGTGGAGATGATGATGATGGTGATGGAGATGATGTCCACTCGATGATGGTGACGATGGCGTCGATTTCCCCTCCCGAGGAATTTCCGGCGGATTCCTGCCCGCCGGAGAGCTCTTTTCTCTCTGGTGTTCTCCGCCCCGTAGAGGCGGTTGTAACTCTTCGTGAGGTACCCTCTGTGGCTTAGGTTTTCGGGACGAAGGATTTCGCGAAGAAAAGGAGGCGAAAGGGGCTGTGGGGCCCCCACACCACATGGTGGCCGCGCCGCCCTATGGTGTGGGCCCACCCTGGGTCCAGCTGGCTCCTCCTTCTGGCTTCCTTCGTCATCTTGAAAAATAGGATTTTTGGTATAATTTCCTTCCACAGTTGATCTTCCGAAATATTGCGTTCTGACGGTGCTTTTTCCAGCAGAATCCTGGCTCCGGTGCTTGATCCTCCAATAATGATGAAACATGCAAAATAGATGAAATAACATAAGTATTGTGTCCCAATATGAAATATATCAATGAATAACAGCAAATTATGATATAAAATAGTGATGCAAATTGGACGTATCAAGAGGCCCTAGACATTGGAACACGGACACGTTAGCTGCATCCTTCCTCTTCTGTCTACATTCTGGGCAGTTGCCGATTGTAGGCAATCGGCTCATTCCTGAATCCCAGCAGTGTCTGAAGAAGGGACAGTCCCAGTGCCTATCTTCGTCGTCTTGCTCCCTTGACTTTTCCTTGGCACGGCGCTCGTTCTCCTCCTCATCGCGATCATGCCGACGATGTCTCCTGGCGTCCCTAGCCAGACGATCTCTTTCACCATCGTCGTTGGGTCGTCGGCGTTGGTCATATTGACTCACATACTTGTTGAGGAGGTGATCAGAGAGAGGTCGCTGATATCTCACATTCCTTACTTCTCCCTCTGTGATGTAGCGCTTGCCATCGTGACGGAGCCGATCGCGTGGAACGGCTTCCTCTGTGTCCTTGCTACGAGAGCAGCTGCCCTCGTCTCCGTCCTTACCAGAGTGGTGTCCAGGCCTACCATGTTGATGTTGAACGAGAATCCTGGCTGGCACCCTCCAGGGTAAGTGCACTCCACCATGTTAATGGCGGGGAAGGGGTGAGTGTCGACTTTCATGGCGTACTGGTTGAAAATTAGACGTCCTTGTTCTATCGCCATTTGGATCTGCCGACGCCACACCCTGCATCGTTGGTGGTATGGGAGAACGAGTTATGCCATTTGCAGTATGGCTTTCCGTTCGCTCCTGTACCGTGGGGATTTTGAGGCCTTCGGGTAACTTCAACCGCTTCTCCTTACGTCGAAATCAAACCCTCAGGCGGACCTGGTGGCTTAACCCATTTGCAGGATATGGGGGTTGCTCCCCGAGTCCATTCAGCCACTGCTACCTCTTGATCTCCCGCGGACCCTTCATCTTCATCTGCTTCAACCAAGACTACCGCACACTTGAATTTGTCCTGGTACAAGTCTAGGTGGCGCTGTTCATATAACGTCCGAACCATGTGCGCTAGTGAAGGGTAGTGCTTGAGAGGCCATATCCTTGATTGGTGATGCAAGGCCCACCACTGCCAACTCGACCTTCTTTTTCGTCACACGAGCGAATAACATCGGTTCCTAACGATTAAGCGCGGACGTATTCGCTACATTTCTCCACGCTTCGACGTACTTGTGCTAGATCGGCAATGCCGGCCTCGGAAGCCTCTCGAGTGATGCATGTGGAACTGCTCCTCCAGCGCTTCCAAGTCCGGATTGAGTGCGGTGGCAGCGATGTGTACCACCCGAAAGCCGATCCTGTGAGGACTGCGAAGAACCTCACACGTAGCTCATCCGCTGAGATCGTGCCCTGTGCAAATATCGGCTCACATGCTCGATGGAGCGGAACCATCTGATCCATTAAACTTGGAGAAATCGGGAGCCGATATTTGGGTGGTAGCGGGATCAACTCGTACTCGTTGGGGTACGGCTTGGAATAGCTGATTGTCCTCCTTTTCGGCACCATGCCGAATGGTCTCTCAGATGGTATGATCCGATCGCCGGGGAGTCGAACTCCTGAAGATTCGCGGAGTGGCATACTTAGCCAGCCATGCTTGCTTTCCAGCTCTGAGCCAACTGGGAGCTGAGCTCTGGAGGTTTGTCGGAGTGGCATACTTAGCTAGCCACGTCGCTTCTCAAGATCTGTTCCCGAAGTTCCTCCTGTTGTTCCGAAGTCCCTGTTGTTGCACTGGTTTGTGAGTGCCCGATTCTGATCACGTATGTACACGTGTATCGTGAGGGATCTCCTTAGGCGCCTCATGCAAGGCGGTAGTCACTAGGGTCACCACCGATCCTGTAGACGACGTATGCGGTGAGTTCGGCACTTCTGGTGCTACCAACGCGAATGGCAGCGGGGGGACTGGCGTGGCATCTCTCCTTGGTATGTCCCGAGAGCTGGTCCTGACGGAGAGTGCGATGCCTCATGATTTCCTGGATCACCCGAAGAGCGACACGCTCAAAGTGTTCACCAGGCTCTCGAGTGGCGGTGTAGCGAATGAGCTACCATGAAGTTAATCTCCGACGCAGGGACCTGGTGCGTTCTTCCGACGGGGCGGACAGGTCCACTCCATCGAGCGCGCCTTGGGTGAGAACCTTTCCACCTGATGCCATGTGAGCGGGTTACGTGAAAAGAGCCGATGAGGTCGGCCGAGGATTGCTTTGACCTCGTCATACTTCTTCTTGAGCTCCTCGGTCAGATCCTCGTACGTGACTGGAGTGCCGTCCGCCATCTCAGATGTAGATGGCGATGCGGTTGATGTCGACGATGGTCCCACCGGCGTGCAGAATGTGTTGCGGTGAAACCCACCGGCGAGCAGCGACGGGCAACACGAGAGCCGGGAACAACCTAGGGCTGCGGCTCCTGGTCCCTCCGAGCGACGGCCCGCAAAGAGCACGCACGTCCGATGCTGGTGCAGCGTGCCACCTGACCTATACCTGGTCGGGAAGGTGATGGATGTGCCTCGCTTAGTTTCCTGCATGGCATACACGTAAACATTAAATACGAGCCTCGATCGGCTCTCAGGTTGTCCTGTGAATCGGCTCAAAGAGCCGATCCACCCATGATTCGCACGAGGTGTACGAATATATGGTGGTCCTGCTTGATCAAAATAAAGCTAAAACGACCTACTACGATTTAGGGTTTCACCACATAATCGGAACATCCTACTCGTGATTGAGCACGGCGGCCACGCACGGTGATCGTAAACCGACCCTAAACAAGGCCTAAAAACCAACACGAGGTTGATCCCGGAACATCTGTCTAGGGCTAGCAAACTACACCCTACGCACTGGATCCTTCAACCCGTTTGTAAGGCCTAACTATGCAGATTAAACTAATCCTTGAAGAACAAGGAGCAACCATAACGGATCGGATCTACTAAATAATGATCAAGCGGGGTGCCGCCCCTACACCTAAGATAGGTGTAAGGGCGGCTAGACGTCTCGGGTTGCACTACGACGGCATATGATACGATGAACAATGCTAACCCTAACACATCTAAGATAACTACGTTGCTCGCCATCAAAAAGGCTTCATACGAGCAACGCATGGATAACGAATAAACTTGTACTGCCTAGATCGCAAGATGCGATCTAGGCAGCATGATGCTTACCGGAAGAAACCCTCGAGACAAGGGAGTTGGCGATGCGCCTAGATTGGTTTGTGGTGAACGTGATTGTTGTTTATTTCATAAACCCTAGATACATATTTATAGTCCGTAGACTTTCTAACGTGGGAATAATCCCAACCGGGCACGAGCCAAACTCTAACTAATCGATACGTATCCTACTATATTAAGATACACGGGCAAACTAGCCCAAACTTTGCATATAAGGCCGATTCACGTATACTCTTCCATGTATATCCTTCAAGCCCATCTTGATCGTGGCCCACCTCTGACTCAGTCAAATTCTGGTGATAACAGGTGCTCCCCACGCCCAAATCCGGCGAAATTTTCGTCCGGATTGGAGGAAGATTTGGCGTGGGGAGGAAGTTC
Organism: Lolium multiflorum; assembly: GCA_030979885.1. NCBI lineage: Eukaryota > Viridiplantae > Streptophyta > Magnoliopsida > Poales > Poaceae > Lolium > Lolium multiflorum. The sequence goes on along the minus strand of CM061753.1, from coordinate 281,952,161 downwards.
CGTCCCCCCGGCAGGAAACCCCCAACCTCGACCATTTGACATATTCAAACAAATTTAACATAAAATTTAACAAGTTCGGCGACCAAGAGTACGAAAATTGCTGAAACAAATTCGGCGAAAATCAGTAGCAGGCCAAAGTCGGGAAACAGGCCGGCGGAAGAGCAGCCTGATAGGCCGTCGTCGAAAGACGGCGGAATATAGGCAGGTGGGGAAGGAGGGACGGCGGAATCTGGGCAACAAGCCGCGGGGTGGTGCCGGCGGCGAGAGAGATACGAGGGGTGGAGGTGGGGTTCGTGTGTCGAGTCACCGACAGATCGGGCCCTTCCCCGCTTTTCACTCGTCCGGAGTCCCCGATAGGTCCCCGGGGGCCGGGGATGGCGTGGGCTCGCCGGATGGATGAAGGGCCAAATCCGGGCGAAAACGAGGAACCGGGGTCGCGACTGGGCCGAATTTCGCCGTCCAGATGGGAAAATCGTCACTCGGGGGCCTCGTCGGGGGGACGAGTGGAGATGCTCTTAGCAATCGTGCGTTCTTTGCCTCACGGCCATGTTGAAGTTTGTTCTTTACTTCTCCGATAGCCTAGTTGTGCAGTCATGTTTCACCACAACACCCAAACTGAATATCTACAATAAAGATGTCATAGATGTTTAATTGTACTTACTATATTTTCTAACACTATTTTTCTGGTGCCACACCTAAACACATAATATATCGTTCATTCCAAGAAACAAAAAGACAATAAAGTTTTGACAATAAATTAATATAGTATACCAATCTTGATCGGAGCAGTATCATCAACAAGGAAATAGTTCAGTTTCAATAATGTGCTTGCTAACACTAGCAATACTGAAACAATGTGCAAACCTAACAGAAGTGTGTGAACCGTCAAACTACAGAGACGTTGATCTAAGCAGCTCTAGAAAAGAGTCCACATGTCCATTAGTCTCAAGTGTAGTCTCAGCTGACCCATGTACATTTCCACCCATATTCTCATTCCCAGTACCACTTGTCCCACGAGTAGGAGGTTGGATTCCGTCATTAGCAATGTTATGTTCAGCTTGTCTGTACCCAAATGAACTATCACTGGTCTTTGAACAGTAGCTTCATTTGAATTTTGATGAACCTGAAATTATATTTAAAAAAGTGAGTTAACAAGTAGATTATATATCTCTTAATCCTATCTAAACATGTTTTTCACACGATAAGTGAACATGTTAGCATCCCCTGATATGCATTCCAAGGGTTGATGAGGGAATTATTCCAACTGAAAGGTGGAACTAATGGAAACGTGTTGCTCTGCATTTGTGTCTAACAAACTAGTAGTAAGTCAAATCTTTCATATGTGCCTTTTCAGTATATGAATATCAATAACCAACATGTGGCATGTCAAATAAAATAGTTAAGTACCTGGCCAAGCTGAAAGTAGGAGAACATTTCCCTCAAATAAAATAGTTAAGTACCTGGCAAAGCTGAAATTAAACATACTGCAGCAAAGACCGTTTGGTCAAAAAAGTGTCTAGATACATCTAAATCTAGATTAACATGTGACATTTTTTATGAACGGACGTAGTTGAATTTAGCTCGCTCTATTAAAAAAAAATCCCTCTTGTACAAAGCAGCAGCAGCTAGCCTGACTATAGTCTAAGAGCATGGATTTGGTGTTAAAAGTAAAGGTAGGGAGAGTTGGTACAACAAACGTGCTGCTCCCCCTAAATCCCTAATCAGTCATGCATGCACTTGTATAACCGCGCATCCCGGCCGAGCGAGAGATTAACTCGGGACGCTCTAGAGTGCATTGCGTAGGTCAATCAAATTTTGTAATATACTCTGTTCATCTCATGAAACATGTCTGAGTTAATTGTTTAGGGGACGGATGGAGTATATTATATGGAACACGTGAGCAGACATGCATTAGTCCATGCTTGCAAAAGCGCAGCAGAATCCGGCTAGAATCCGAACGAAACCACTATACCTTCCATGGAGGAGACGAGGATCATATAGATGGGACGTACACGTACATGCGTCTCTGTGATTTTTTCCAAGTAGCTAGTATATGAGTCTTTTTCTTTTTGAACATATGTAAGGACTAAGGAGTATACGAGAGTAACCATTAGATTGTACAATGTACTAATAATCGTGTTGTGATCGATGATAAGAGAATAGGGGATTAGGGTTCCTTGTACTCCCTTTGTAAGGCGTATAGGTTTACTGGTTTAGCATGGAAATTGAATACAAATGTGAAAGGAAATTACACCGGATATAGACAGATTGCCCCTAAGCAAGAAAAATGAGAAGTTTGTATAAAATAAAAGAACGTAATCAAGTCCCTAAAAACATTGTCCAAACAAGTGGTGCACGTAATACACCCTATATATACTCTAAAATATCTCTCAAGAAGCTGTATACGAGCTGATCAGTTATTTCACGTTATATTATCTAGGAAACGTAGAGAGTATTTGTGAATGAGCTGCCTACTGCTTTTGATCAGTTAAGCGGATCGATAGGGTCAAAATTCGGTAAATTAGCAATATGAAATTCCTGTCAATGTCACGGGTCGTGTCTCATTAATCGCGTATACGATTTGACGCCCACACGGGCCGGCACCAGCTAATAATGGTGCGTAGAAAACTAAAGAAAACCACCTAAAAGCTTCCCATGGCCGTCATTTTTATTCTCCTCATTTAGTCAAAAAGCCAAGGTCTTATTTACACATCTCAACCAAACGACCTGATGATGAGTCTCCGGGAAGCAAACGGCCACCAGACGCCACTCGCTCAACGCACGCGCTCACACACTGACACTGCATGCAGATGCAGGTCGAATCCCTGGCTGAACGGGTGTGGTGTCGCAGCTCAGCCGTCATTTTGGTTGAGAAATGAGAAATTTGTTTAAGGTTTTCGGTGCGACTGCTTTGACCACGAGGGAGATCACAAAATAGGAGTATGAAAGTAGGCCGAAATAAAGCAATGTGGTGTGATCTTCGTGAGCAATTACATGATATCATTACCGATTAGTTGATTTTATAGGGTATTACTCCTTCCATTCACAAATAGTTTGGGCTTTAGCTATAGTTAACGTCAAACTTGGTAAACTTTAACTAAATATTTAGCAAAACAAATCAATATTAATAATAGATTTTTTTTGATAAAGGGCGCTCTAGTACCTAAAAAGATAAGTATTACATGCAGCCTCTGCATAACTAAGATGTACACACTCGCAAACTAGTCCAACTGCAAAAAATATGTAAATGCCAATTACGTATCATCATTGACAGAATGTAAAAACGCCTATGACGGAGATCCTATCCGGAGACTATGTGGCCACCCATGTAAAAACTTCAAAGGTGTCTTTATCTTCCAAATCGTATTATTATTATTATTATTATTATTATTATTATTATTATTATTATCATCATCATCATCATCATCATCATCATCATCATCATCTAGCAGTGTTTGGTTGGATCAAAGCTTTGTACATGCACAGAATCAACAGAGAAATTACTACTATCATGAATATTTCATCGAAATTCATCCTCCCCTTGCGTTAGCGGGACATTATCCAACTGATGGCATTGCATTCCAAGATGCTTAGCATGTGACCGATTAAATCTCTCCTAAACTTCGTATTCGGGGGAGTAGACTCCATAAACTCTACTACATCCGTTCCTACGAATAAGGCGCACGCGAGTTTCAGTGTAACTTCGACCGAACAAACTGAATAACAATATCTCGATTATATAGTAGAATCGTATTAAAAAATAATTTCTACTAATACTGATTTTGTATCAAATATTTTTTATGTACATAGATTAATTTTGGTCAAAGATAAAACACGAAAAGCAAGGATGCCTTCTTCGTTGAAGCGGAGAGACTGTATTCTCAGGATCATTATGAAGTACCTTTTCATACTATATGCTTTGTACTATATGTGTTGATATCTTTTGCTATATTTTCATTTAAATTTGATAAATCTTGACTTTGACTGGCCCTGAACGTGAAGTATAAATAAAAAAATGGAGTGAGTATTATGACTACTTTGGTCATGTGCGTCCTGCGTCTCTGCTTACTCCCCGAATGGCCAACTCCACCAGCGCCCACTACTGATCCCAGTGCACCTACTGCCCACTGCCCGTGGAATTGGGCACCAACCCCAAAATCCATCCTGTCCCCGTCCTATAAAACACACTCCACTCAGCACTCGGCAGCACATCTCCACAACCAACTGCACTTTCAGCTCTTACGTACACCACCGTGCACAGACTCTCTAGCTAGCGCATTCTCAAGTCTCAACTCAATGGCGTCGCCAATCCTCCCGGCATTCACGGTGCGACGGGGCGAGCCGGTGCTGGTGTCGCCAGCGGCAACGACGCCGACGGAGACGAAGGCGCTGTCGGACCTGGACGACGCCGAGGGCATGCGCTTCTACAGCTCGGGCATCCACCTGTACCGCGCCGACCCGTCCAAGCAGGGCGTCGACCCGGCCGCCGTCATCCGGGAGGCGCTGGCCAGGGCGCTCGTCCCCTACTACCCGCTCGCCGGCCGCATACGCGAGGAGGCCGGCAGGAAGCTCGTGGTGGACTGCGAGGCGCAGGGCGTCATGTTCGTCGACGCCGACGCCGACCTCACCGCCGCCGACTTCGGGGACGTGCAGAGCCCGCCCTTTCCCTGCTTCGAGCAGTTCATACTGGAGGCCACCACCGTCGCCGGCGTTGAGCCCGTCATCGACCGCCCCTTGCTCTACATTCAGGTATGTACAGTTGTACGTACACATGGCAGTCATCTGATACTGGTCACAGTTATTGTGATGAGCAACTAACGATGCCCTTGTTGCAGGTGACGAGGCTCAAGTGTGGGGGCTTCATCTTCGGGCAGCGCTTCTGCCACTGCGTGGTGGACGCGCCGGGCGGCATGGAGTTCGAGAAGGTCATCTGCGAGCTGGCGCGCGGCGAGCCCGGGCCGTCGGTGCCGCCGGCGTGGGGCAGGGAGATGTTCATGGCGCGGCAACCCCCACAGCCATCATACCCGCACCCCGAGTACAGCGAGCCAGCGGGCGGCGCGGACAGGATGCTCTCGACGCCTGCTAGCGACATGGCGCGCGTCCCCTTCTTCTTCGGGCCACGCGAAATCGCGGGGCTGCGGCAGCGCGCGCCGCCGCACATGGGCCGGAGCTCCCGGTTTGAGCTGGTGGCGGCGTGCATCTGGCTGGGCCGCACGGCGGCGCTAGGGTACGGCGCCGACGAGGAGGTGCGGCTGTCTTTCATCGTCAACGCGCGGGGACGCCCCGACGTGCCGCTCCCCGAGGGCTTCTACGGGAACGCGTTCGCCTACTCCGTGGCGGCGACCACGGCCGGGGAGCTGTGCGCGGGCGGGCTCGGGTACGCGCTGGAGCTGGTGAAGAAGGCCAAGTCCGCCGTGACGTACGACTACCTGCAGTCGGTGGCGGACCTGATGGTGCTCCGTGGCCGGCCCCTGTTCGCGCTCTCCCGGACGTACATCGTCTCCGACGTGAGCCACGCCGGGTTCAAGAGCGTGGACTTCGGGTGGGGCGAGCCCGTGTACGGCGGGCCAGCCAAGGGCGGCGAGGGGCCGTTGCCCGGCGTGACCAACTACTTCTCCAGGTCCAAGAACGGCAAGGGGGAGGAGGGCACGGTGGTGCCCATCTGCCTGCCCAAGGACGCCATGGACAAGTTCCAGCTCGAGGTCCAAGGCCTCACCGCAGAGATCCTCTAGGCGCAAGTATACCTACGTACGCGTGCATCGCCATAACACATAGTACGTCGTCGCGTACCACAAAGTACATCGCCATTGATGCCAATGTGCCATTCTATCTACTCCCTATGACATATTAAGAGTTTCTTGTGTGCTCATTTAATCGTTTATCTTTGTCTGGCATGTACGAACAGTATAACACATTTTTAACATGTTTTGTCCGTACAAATTGTATGCATTTTTACTGGACTAATAAGAAATGAAAAGTGTCCTAGCATATGAAATCAGCTTGACGGAACGGGAAGCGGATCAACTGCTGCAAGAGAGTGTTTATATTTTCTTCTAAGAAAAGGTTTGAGGGAGGTTTTTTCTTCTAAAAAAGTTAATGGATATGATCTTTAGCTAGCTACAAAGTTATATAACAAAATGAACGACACAATAGTACAAAATATATCCACTGTTGTGTGGCACGCTACCCATGAGTTATGTTGGAAACTTGGATCATTTGAAAGAACATTCGTGCGTTCTTTTGTTGGATAAAGATGGCCCCCTCATTGTTAGTCCATAGTCCATATATATGAAATTGTTGGAATTACCTTTTCACAAAGATATTCCCTCATTATATCTCTAGCAACTATGATGGTCTTTAGTTTCATCGTTCCCTTCACCCTATTCTTGGATTTGTACTTGGCTGCGGTTTCTTCGACAAATACCCAGATTCCGATTTTACCATCAAACGTGACTTCCTTTTGCTCGTTGTATCGGGGTTTGGCCACCACAGTTAAGAACATAATCTTTCCTATATTGTTCTTGTTGTGAATAGTTCACACTGGATCTTGTTCTTCCGGCAGTGGATAGTATTTCCTGCTCCTCTTTGTCATGTTAAATCATTTCTCATTGATATGAACTATGTTCTCCATACTAAGGAACGATGGTTCTGCCTCGGCTGTTGATGTTTGATCAATCATTGAAGTGCAAAATTTGAGCCTAGCAATCTTGTTTTCTGGTCTCAAAGCTGGCTTGAGGGTACTTGTATGACGTGTTATTTTACCCCAATGTAACCTTTTCTGCAAGGTGGCATACGCGACACCCAATTCCCTTGCGAGCGCCCTCGGTATAGACCTTTTGTTTAGAGGAATGGAAGGCATCCATAACAGACCAAGATGTACTTTCTTTCGTCCGCACCGCCGCTTCTTTTGATTTGAGACATCAACCTCTAGCTCTTTTATCGTGTTCTGGATGGCGTGGTGGTCGCGGTGGCGGGCGAGGTGGAGCGGGCAGGGATGTAGCTGCCTTATGCGGGGACGGATAGCAGGGGAGCTCGCCTCTACTCCCTCGAGGCCGCGCCTCACATGCTCCTCGAGGCCCCGCCTCCTCTGCTCCTGGAGCGGCCGCAGACGGCCAGCTCACCATCGACGTGGAGCGCGCGAGCCTAGCCACATTTGAGAAGAATTGAATCAGCAAAGGGATTTCACAAATTTACAATTGCACATTGGCCATGTCAACTAAATCAGGCGGATGGAGTACTATGTAAAATGTAATCGCTGTGATGAAGATCGCACTCCAATATGACAATATTCCATAGCTTTATCCCAGTCCATCGCAAGGAGGCGGGACTACTTTCATACCCCTTTTCTGTGATCTCGCCCGTGTGGTCAAAGAAAGTCGCACAGAAAACCTTAAACAACATTCTCATTTCTCAACAAAAACGACGGCTGAGCTGCGACACCACACCACACAAGTTCAGGCAGTGTCAGTGACACAGTGTGTGTGAGCGCGCGGCTTGCGTGAGTGGCGTTTGGTGGCCGTTTAAATTGCCCGGAGACTCATCATCATCAGGTCGCTCGGTTGAAACGTGTCCATTTGAAGCTTTCTGTGGTTTTTTTCGGTTTTCTGCGTAGCATTATTAGCCGCTGCTGGCCCGTGGGCGTCAAAATCGTACGCACAAATGATGCCACATCGCATTGACCTGCGTGATGTTGACAGGAAGCTGTTATGCTATTTTACCCATCTTGCAACTTATATCTAGCTTGCATGAATTAGCCGTTTATTTAGTTGCAACCCAACCCAACATAGCAAGTATCATGTACAATAGTATGGTCTACAAGTGGACTGGGAATTATCAAAACCGTCCATCAAAAGCAACTCGTTCGTTTTTCTCACGGAGCACTAATTCGTCCATTAATCACTTATCATTTTTTTTTGAAAATACAACATAAAAAGGTGTATCGATCATATAAAAAGGTGTCAAAGAAGGCAACGTTGTCGCTACCGCCGGGGAGGGGGAAGGGGGAGGGGAGGGGGCAGCTCCCAACCACGCCTAAGTTATGAAAAACAAAAAGCGTGCCACGGAAGAGCTTAGCAAGCCGGTTTCGACGCATTCCGGTGAACCTGATAAGTCGGAGTAAATACAAAGGAAAAAATATTCTCTCTGTTGCCAAATTAACAGACTTAATTTTATGTAGATACACCTATATTTAGGCACCAGATAAACTTTAGTTGATTAATTTAGCACTTGTACGAGACACGAAAACACTTGTGGGTACTACTCCGTACATCCCATCGGCATGATCCCGGGCTCCTGGCTAATCGTCCACGAAGGCATCATGCATACTGGTTTTGTTGCGTGTAGTTATGCTGCTCTCTTGCATGCATGGACCAATACCCGCTCCCCAGCTGTTCCATATAATACGATACACATTTATGTTTGACCAATTGACCCACGTACACGAAGGCATCATTGTGGTTTTTTTTAGACCCGGGATGGGGCTGTGGCTACACGAGTGCGCATGCGTGCATGAATGATTAGCTAGCGAAAAAAGTTTATTTTAAACCTTGAATTGGTAGAGGTTCGAGGAAATGAACCCTGAACTCGAAGTCATTTATACCTTAAACTTGTAAATTCCGTCTAAATTAAACCCTAGACCTGTTTGGTGGCACTGGAAAATCAACAATCCCGGCCGGGATTACGGGGCCTGCGTGTCATAATTATCTTCTTCCTCATGTTTTTCCTCCATTCACTCCCAATCATATCTGAGCAGGTGTGCTGCTCACAGATGGAGCACGCCCGCAGCACAACGTCGCACACGTGCCATGCTGCTTCGTCGTGCGAGGCCGTGGCCCCAGGCGCTGGCGTGAGCACAACTCAACCGATTAATTTACTTTTTTTTTATCAGAAACCGATTAATTTACTTGTCTCCCCGATCTCTTCTCTCACTATGAGGTAAGGGTGTCAAGTGGGATCCCACTTTTGTCCCACTTGTTGTATAATTTGACTTTTCTAGTACAAAATTTGACATCAAAATTTGAACTACATAGTACAAAATGACATCCCACTGGGATCCCACCTTGACGCCCTACTATGAGGCCTCGTTCGTTTATTCCCTTGGGGCCAGGGATTGATCTGGATCGTGGCTCGGTTCTGGTTTGCCAGCTCGGCTGGGTATTTTTTCCAGCCCATCAAAATTTTGTCTTTGTTTACTCCCGATGGGAATATTAGCCCAACTTATCCCGTTCAGCTCGTACATAGATGGTCTGGATAAAATCTACCCCCACCCAATGTCTGGTAAATTTTCCAGGACGTGAGATGAGAGAGAGAGAGCGCCAAGGGACGGGGAAGACATGGACGCTGATCCGGGTGGCCTAAACGAACACATAACTCTTGGAGGGGTTAAACAGAAATTAGTTTGACATGGATTGGGTGATGGTGCGGGATCAACCCAATCCAAGCCTGGATCGGTTCCATCCTTGGATCGAATCCCAACAAAACGAACAGGGCCTGAATTGATACACACACGCAGATTGCGGCCAAAGTACTCCTAGGTGGTACTAGTATTGGGTCGAGGCTTGTCGCAACACTCGAACCTCCATGAATTTTGGGTATCTGATTCGTCTGAATTTGGGTGGCCTACGCCGACCGGCGCTTGCAGAGGCGACAAAGCCCTCTCGTCTCTGCCGCCGCGGCGCGCGGACTCGCAACCGTGCGTAGCCTCCGCGTGACCTTGGTCAGGCATCTCAAGCTCGCTGCCTCGCAGGACGCTCGCGCTTGGTTGCATCGTCGTCCCGTGCGGCGCTCAGCGCGCGTCGCCGTGCCGTGCAGCGCTCTGCCAGCCGGGATCACTGATAGTAGGCTATAATCCCGGGCGGGATCATTGCTTTTCCTGTGTAACAAAAAGCTCCAGGGTTTGATTTAGACTGGGATCGATTAGTTCAGATCTTTAGGGTGTAAACAACAGGGATTTCAAGTTGAGGGTTTATTTCGCCCAATATCTATAAGTTTAGGGTTTAAAATAAGATGTTTCCTTAGCTAGGGGGGAGAAGCAAGTTAGTTGCACGAACTCCTCCCTCACTTTGTCTCAAAAAGAACGAGAAAACACCTGCATGCCGTCGAAATCTTACTTGTACACCACACGTGTATATATGATGGAATTAATTAGATTGCTCCAATATATATAGCTAGGGTTGGCATCCGTAAACTCTGATTGATTTGACGGACTGACTGATTGACTGCAGTGGCAAGTGTACCAAACGGCAGTTGCGACAGTCTAGTCAATTTTAACATTCACAAACAATTAAAGATACATAATCCTGCCTGGATATAAAATCCTGTGGGATTTGGCTGGTGCAAATGTGACCGGACCTTTGACCATTGTAGACCTAAACTGATCCTGCGTGGCCACCATCGCACCAACACTGTCGGGCACCCTCGTGGCGTATTCTATGTTTTAAATTGAAGTTTAGTTGACCGTATGTTCTTTGATGGTGCAAAAATAGGGTCGATCTCCACGTCAGCGTCTCACTGCAAGCGTGAGAGACGGATGCTGACGTGTACGTGTGCTCTTGGCCATACTTCAATTTCATCTATCCTGGTAACAGTCCCGGCAACCTGATAGGGTTACATATTCTACACATACCTCTGAATATAGGGGGAAATCTAGGACTAGCTTGTAGGTATCCGAGAGTGCGGATATCACATCTCCTCTCAAAGTTGTAGCCTTGGTACTCTGTGATCTGTGGATCATGAATCATGGTGGTGGAACAAATTCGAAGGGTGAAGTGGTGGCAGGTCTCGCTTCGCCGTTGATACCCTCACTCTGTTCAGCATTGTATCACATTATTATCATTTTTTGGGGCATGTTTATGCTTTTGCCTAAGTATTTTTCTGGCAATCGAACTCCACAAAGGGTTGTGGTCGGTTTATTTAGCAAGCGGGGTGATAGAAAATTTCGAAATCCTGACACAAAGAAATCCGCTAACCAGATGAGTTTACGGGTTCACTGTAATACGTATTCAGCGCTCGTTTCGTGCCTTATCTGATGACGCTAGCCGCTTTGCGCTCCCGCCTTCCGGTTACTGTTTCTCTCCCATCCATTCCTCTCCAGCTTCCACGCAGCTCCCAACACCGCTGAGCCAGCCAGCCAGCGAGCGGCGAGCGCGCGCTCAAACCTCCATGGACGCCCACTACCTCGTACGCCGCCACCTTCACCCGCCGCCGCACCTTCTTCCGCCACTCCAGCGTCCGCCTCCCATTCGCAGACGCCGGCGCGGCGGCTTCACCACCGCCGTCGCCTGCCGCTCCACCGCGGCAAACGACCACCACCAGGAGCGGCCGTGGGAGTCCTACGACCGCGACATCCAGCCGCATGCGGGCTCCGACCTCGCGCGCTCCCTCCGCCTCCTCGCGGACATGCAGGCGGCGGGGATGCGCGCCAGCGCCGCCGCCTACGCGCGCCTCATCCGCGCTCTATCCCGCGCCGGCCGCACGCTCGAGGCCGAAGCCCTCCTCCTCGAGCTGCGCCACCTCGGACCCCCCCTCCCCTCCGCCGCGCACTACAACGCGCTCCTCGAGGGCCTCCTGGCCCGTGCCCACCTCCGCCTCGCCGACCGCCTGCTCCTCCAGATGGCCGACGACGGGGTGCCGCGGAACCACCGCACCTACACGCTCCTCCTCGACGCCTACGCGCGGGCGGGGCGCCTCGAGGACTCCTGGTGGGTGCTCGGCGAGATGAGGCGGCGCGGGGTCCGGCTCGGCACCGCCGGGTACAGCGCGCTGGTGCGGCTCTACCGGGACAACGGCATGTGGAAGAAGGCCACCGACCTCGTCCTGGAGATGCAGGAGGTCGGCGTGGAGCTCGACGTCACGATCTACAACGGCCTCATCGACACCTTCGGCAAGTACGGGCAGCTGGCCGACGCGCGCAGGGTGTTCGACAAAATGCGCGCCGAGGGGGTCAAGCCGGACATTGCGACCTGGAACGCTCTGATTCGGTGGCACTGCCGGGTCGGGAACGTGAAGCGCGCGCTGCGGTACTTTGCGGCGATGCAGGAGGAAGGGATGTACCCTGACCCGAAGATCTTCATCACCATCATTGGCAGGTTGGGGGAGCAAGGGAAGTGGGATGAGCTCAAGAGGCTGTTTGATAAAATGAGGAACCGAGGGTTCAAGGACAGTGGCGCGGTGTATGCGGTTTTGGTCGACATTTACGGGCAGTATGGCCTTTTCCGTGATGCCAGCGAGTGTGTAGCTGCTCTGAAAGCTGAAAAACTGCAGCTTACTCCTAGCATCTTCTGTGTACTGGCGAATGCTTATGCTCAACAGGTTAGTTCTGCTGGACATGGAGGACATCAACTTTGCGTAACTGAATGTTCAATGGTGGTGTTATAATTTTTTTTTCCAGTGCATGCTGAATTTTCCTGTCAAAACAATGATCCTAAGTCTCTAAAACAATTAATATAACAAACTGCAGCTGTAGATTTGGCATAATAAAAATCAAGAAATAATTCCCTAGAAGTCCAATTTTTTGGTTCAAATGTGTTACATCATTGTAATAAAACTGCCATGACAAATAGTTACATTTGCTACATAGGTATAGCTTTTTGTGTTATCACAAAATCATAAGTGAGACGACCTGCAAGAAGTTCATCTTTTTCTTCATGTGGTTTAGCACTATGTCTGAACCAGGATTTCCCAAGAGCAAGTAATTGGGCATACTTGCTACTTAAGGTTTATAAATGATATAGAAAACTTCAAATATTTATGACGTTGTAGTTGTGTTCCCGTACTGGAAAAGCTTAATGGGTTTCATTAACATCAATAACTCTTGGCCCCTTAGGGCTTGAGATTCTTGATGTAATTTCTGCTAGCTGTGTTACCTATAATCATCAGCGAGACAATTTACATGAATTATTCTTCCATCTGGGTTAGCGCTTTAGCTCACCCAGGACTATACAAGAGTAATGTAGTTCTTGTTTGGAATTTGGATTGAAAGTGGACATGAATTATTGTTCTACTTTGTTACTCCATAAGAAGAAGCTTAGATGGTTTCAAAACCATCAATATTCACCTGTACTTTTCAGCTTGTGAGCATCATGTTCGTATGGGTATCACTTTTCAGGGTTTGTGTGACCAGACTGTAAGTGTTCTTCAGTTAATGGAGGCAGAAGGGATAGAGCCGAATCTTGTTATGCTGAATTTGTTAGTAAATGCTTTTAGTACTGCTGGAAGGCATTTGGAGGCAGTAGCTGTATTCCAGCATATCAAGGACAGCGTATGTACTTTCTCCTGAATGAACATGCTGTTATTTTTATGAATTCTTCTTTGGGTGCCATGATTCTTTCTTTGTACTATCTCTTACCTGTGCTTGTTCTTTCTCAGGGTATGAGCCCAGATGTTGTGACTTACACCACACTTATGAAGGCTTTCATGAGAGTAAAAAGATTTGAAAAGGTTCTCCGGCTGTATATCTACTCTCCATTACTACTTCAGTCGCTTAAATATCTATGCCTTATGCTACAAAGAAAACCTTCTTTGTTGGTTAAACTTATGATGTCTTGCAGTCTTAACTGTAATGGTAAAGAGGTTCTTTTTAATGGCACACAACTCTCCTTGAAGAATGAGGATTTTATTATCCTGATAAATATCATGCTAATTATAATTGAAATTCAAATCTGGGGTCCTATTTATGCTGTAGGGATTTTCCATACAGGTTGTTTATTATAAAATATATAATTTAGACTTTGAAGCATTACAGCCATCTTTGAACCTGAATAATTTGACAAGCTTGAAATAATTTTGGTTATTTTCCTGAATAGTATTCGAAGTATATTATGAAATGGAGCACACTGGTTGTACCCCAGATAGAAAAGCTAGAGAAATGTTGCATGATGCCATCGTTGTACCTGAATAATTTGACGAGCTTGAAATAGTTTTGGTCATTTTCATGAATAGGTTTTGGAAGTTTATAATGAAATGGAGCGCGCTGGTTGTACCCCTGATAGAAAAGCTAGAGAAATGTTGCATGATGCCACCGTTACAATGGAACAGATGAGGTGTAAGTGTTTTATTTGCAGTTGCTCTCTTGCTTTTCTTTTCCAGGATGTATTGGTTGATGCATTCTTTTGCAGATTACTGAAATTGGAAGTAGGAACCCCGGCAACTCTGAAGTGGCTGACATATATAACTTCGAGTATCACTTCTTTGCTTGCACCTCGATGGGTATCTTGTAAGAGTAAACGTAAGTGAGCTGATTTTATTTGTTCAGAAATTTGCATATAAATAGTTCGCCTAATCTCTTAACACTGTATGATGTCCTTTTGCACTATGTTGCTCCAACTGTATTTTTCGAGTAGTCTGCAGCTGAATTTGATGAGCGTAGCTTAAATACTACTCCCTGTTTAGAAAAAGGAAGGTGTGACCTCAACTTATATAAGCATAACAAGAAGTTGTGAAGATGTTCTCTTATAACTTACTCATTTCAAATTTGAAGACATGGTTTTTCCAACTATAGTACTCGCTCCGTTCCTAAAAAAGCTTCCCAACTTTGCCTAGATATGGAGGTATATAAACATGTTTTACCTATAGATTCATCCGTATCTAGAAAAAGTTGCGAAGCTTTTTTTTAGGAACGGAGGGAGTAGTTGATACTTTGGCCCTCTTTTGAATGGCAGATCATCAGACAACAATCATTGCACAAAGGAAGTTCTAATCCACATGTATGTGGTATCTTATATCATATGAGAAGTTCATGGAATCTGGAGAATTCTCCTCTAGCATATCCTCCATTGGAGATTCTCTGTTGTACAATAACATGGGCCGGCAAACAGTGACAACTGTTGCTCTAGTTGCTAGACTCTGGAGTTCTAAGGTAGGGCAGAAGGTCATATCTTTTGGTGTCTGCATATTTCCAGCTCTATAATGCAGGTATGCAAGCTAACAAACAATATGCATCTTTGTTCTGGAGTGCAGATTTCATAGTAAAGGAAATAGTTAGAGAACTTTCGAGCATCAGGACAAGAATCAGAATGGGAAATTCAAATCATGAATAGTTAGACAGGGATACAAATATTTCTGGAGATGGCGAAGTGCCTCGTAAGTTTGCAGGTTCCATGCATTTGCCTCTTTCTGAGTCACATTTGTATCTTTTGAACGATAAAGACAATATTAGGTGCACTGAGCATTGACTTGTATATCACTTGTTTCACCTAACTATGTGATAGCTTATGTAAACAATTGAGTCTTTCGAAGTAGACAAGTAAGGTGATTCTTTGTAACCATTTTCTTAAAGCTACTCTTTTTGTCTCTACTTTACATTCTTTCTGCTCTCAGCCGACGGAGTGTGAACTCGAAATTCTATCAATCAATTAGTTCTGTCACAGTCCTTTGTTTGTTTGTGTACTACAATCTTCTGAATTGTTAAGTCTCCTTGCTGTTGTTCTAACCTTTCAAGTTGTCAAGACAGGCTGTAAACTCGAAATTCTATCAATCAACTAGCTCAGTCACTGTCATGTGCTTGTCTGTTTACTGCAATCTCTTGAATTGACAAATCTTTTTTTTAGCTGTTGAATTGTCAAATCCTATTGCTCTTGTTTGAATCTTTTGAACTGTCAGGTCCTATTGCCATTCTTCTCAGATTACAAATTACTTGCAGCCCCACTTGTGCCCAACCTCTACTGGATTTATTTGCAAGCAGATTATATGTCGCAAGTGTGTGCATGTCATGGTGGCTATGGTTTGTAGATTTAGGCTAAGAAACAGTGACAGAGGAACAGACACTGACAGTGTAGCTTCATACATATATTCATCCATCTCATACGAAAAAACAGCAGAATTTATACCCTTTTTGTCTGAAGTTTAACTCTTATAACTAGTACTATGCATTGTAACCTAAAAATCCCCAAAGCAGCAGCTCCGGAAGACGGCAGATTTCCCGTTCACTTGAGGTCGTCATCGTCGTCGAGGTCGCTGAGCAGGTCGTCAATGGCATCGGTGTGCGTCATGCGCGCGGAGGCCTGCTTGACCCAGCGCGCCATCTTGGCCGTCTCCCTGCTCACCTTGACCTGCTCCTCCAGCGCCTTCTTCATCCTGCGCTGCTGCTCCCTGAGCTCCGTGGCCATCCGCCTGTTCTCGTCGCCCCACTCGCCGGCGTCGACGCCGAGGACGTCGCCGGTGTACCTTTCGGCGTGGGTCTTCTTGCTGCTCCGGGTCCTCTGCGGGGCCTTCTTGGGTGAGAAGGGGAAGCAGCACGCCTGGCGCGGCGGCGGCGGGGACCGGGAGGAGGAGGAGTCCGTCCGCCGGTTCCGCTCCTTCAGCGTCGGCCGGCCGCGCCGTGGCCCGAACAGCCGCTCCAGGTCCTCGTCTTCCTCTTCCTCTCGAACCGCGGGGACGGTCGGCTTCGGATGAGGCTGCGGCGGAGAGCTGTGCTCCTCCTTCCGGGCCGCCTGCGGGTCAGGCGCGGGAGGGTTCGCTTGGGGAGGCGAGTCGGCGGGAGGATCGTCCCGGTGGTGCGGCGGCGCGGTGACGCTGCGGCCCAGGGTCTTGGCGGGCGGGGGCAAGGGGGCGGCGGCGGGGAGGGACTTGAGCTTGCGGAAGCGGGACTCGAGGCTGGAGGGCAGCGCCGCGGAGTCGTCGAGGTGCGCCGTGTTGAGCCTCGCGATCTGCTCCAGCGCGACGAGGTCCGCCGCCTCCGCGAGGATGGCGTCCACGGCCGACTTCCCGCCGCCGTAGGCCATGGCGGAACCGAGGTTGCGGGTGGACGGGATCAGGAGTGAGCTAGGAGTGGAGGGCAGAAAGAGTGTGGCGTGGCGTGGGCACGGCTGGTCAGTGATTGCTGCCGGGTCGAGAGAATTCGATGGTGGGGCAGTTTTGTCACGTCAGGCGCTTGGTGGAGGGGCCCGCCCCGCTCCGCTCCTCCTCGGATCCCTCGGCTGGCTGCTGACCGTTGTGGGCTGGACCGTGTCTGCGCAGAAAGGCGCGCCACCGCCTTCTCCGGCACCGGCGGGGCGCACTGCTCCGACCGGCGGCCGTGTAAAGTAAACTCGTCGGTGTTCCGTCGCATGGCAGGGGCGAGCGCTCCGGCTTATATGGGGCGCAGCGCAGGCACGATCGGTCGATCGGGGAGTTCTTTCCTTTGGTAAATGAGAATAAAAATGGCAGGCTCGAGAGGTTCAGATACACACGTTCAATTGAGGTTTTTTTGACAGGTTTAATTGAGGAATTGATACGTATAAATGTGATTAATGAGAGATAATGCTATGATTGATCGTGCATCGCTGGCCAGATCATGCACTCGGACCAATATATGGTAAATGTAAATTTGGCAGCGGGCACAACGTTTCTATGGGAGAAAAACATAACGTGCTAGCTGTTGGCTGCCGCCTCGTTTTATATTTTTTTTACAAGAAAGAGAAAAAAAAATAGAGGAACATGCAGGCTTTATTGCTCAGCCTTCTCCAGGAGTACAGTTGCGAGATTTGGAGAGTTAGATAGCCAAATGCAGGGTCCATTAAGGCACATACAATGGGGTGATGTTAGACTTCCTTAGAGAGAAGAGAGGTTGTCTTCTCTTATCCGAGGGAAAAATATTTTCTCCATTGTATATGTATGTCTTCCTTTAAAAACAAATTTCCAATAAAAATTTAATTATTAACATTAATTGTTAGAGATGGCTATAAGAGATAATGCACTGTATGACTTATATCTATTTTTTTGAGAATTCGGTAGGTGAGCTGCTCGATATATTAATAGAAGAGAGTTTCTAGTACAACGGCATCGACAACACGATCAAGCAGTGGATGCCAAGCCATACAGTGCATTATGGACGGGGCTTGCCTGTGTCCAACTTATGTGCCCATCAGTGCGCCCGGACACGCGTCAACCATCGGGCGGTTTCCCACGTCCGCTTGTTTTTTCATCTGAAAAAAAAACAAAAGAAATTACGCGTACGCATACGAGTCCTCTCGTATCGTCGTACGATGCCTTGCTTTTCTCCTGTCAGAAACTGGAGCTCGAGGTGATCAGTAGAGCATGGAGGCGGATGCCGGAGAGATGAAGTCGCCACACTGACCTCCGCCGCGCCCCCGTTTAGCTCTCGCGGACTGCTCGCCGTACGCTCAGCAGGTCCCCGCTGGCGCTGCAGGACCTGCAGGAGCTGTATCTCGGGTCAACGCAGTTGCTTCGATCGGCTCGCGCGCGGCCTCCTGGACTACTTCAATTCGAGAGCGCAGCATGGACCTGGGGGAGGCTGTTCCTAGGCGTCCTGCTTAAATCGTTTCCAGCGCGGCAGCCGTAAGATCCTCGATCGAGTGGTCGCGTGTTTATCGTTCACCGGCGAGGTAGGCGCTCGGCGACAACCTGCAGTTCGTTGACCCAGACTGCCGCTCGGTGCAAAAACATGAAGCCCCTTCAGGTAAAGCAGGCGTTGGGGCTGCTGGTGTGGAAGGAGATTCTTTTGGATGTCCCTCGTAAATCCAGCCAAAGCAGAACGGCGGAGGAGTTGCCGCCCGCGTGACAGAAAAAAGGGGGCGGGGGGACGTGGGCGTGGCCGGGCATCTCCACCCCCTCCGCCCTGCGTTCTCTACTCCAGCTCTGCATTCCGACGAGAGAAGATGGAGGGCGCGGCTTATACAAGTCGATTCATATGCGGTCTGTATTTCCGAATTGCTCTTTTTTTAGATAAACCAAACCCTCAGGGGAAGCGTCGGATGTGGGACAGCTGATGGGCTCATGGGCACAGGCAATCCGCGTCCATATCTATTGCCTTCTCTAACTGATGTGGTAGGGTAAGGGCATGTACAATGTGATGACGTCAGCCTTCCCTTAGAGCCGCCACGTAGGATATTTGCTGAGTTGGAGGAGAGAGAATAGAGAAAGAGAAGGTTGCCTTCCCTTAGCTAAGGGATGATCTCTTAGAAAATAAGAGAAGACAATTTGCTCCATTGTACCACATGTCTTCCCTTAGCAGCCTATTTTCCTACCAAAATTAATTGATTCTCATTAATTGCAAGAGATAACACAAATAGACGATGCATTGTACACGTTATCATTAGTGTCCTCTCTAGATGATGTGGATAGCTAAGAGAAGGCGTGTCTTCTCTACCATTGTACATGCATATCTTCTCTACCATTGTACATGCCCTGTTGCAAGTGTAGCCTAGCCTCTATTTTTGGAAAATTTGAAAACGACATCTCGAGGTGTAGAAAAAATCTGAAAAAATAAATCCTAGATGTGTACAAAATCTCAACCCAAGACACCTTATATTTTGAACCACATAAAAAAGACAAAATCTAACAAAGCGAGCGGCCTGCACCTTTTCGGTTTCTTACTGATGCGGATATGCGGGGAAAACCATATATATCGCGTGTTGCGTGCGCTAATAGTACCCTGGTGCATGCAGGGACTGAGCCAGTTGTGTCGGCCCAGTAAAGCATGATAACAATGGTTTTTGGTAGGTTTTCCTATGTTTTGCTATTTTTTCGCAGGTTTAGGTTTTTTGTTTTACTTTTTTTTTGTTTATATTAAGAAAGACAAAAATTGACCAGCCCACACATTGGGCATCTCTCTCTCCCTAACCCTATGGCATGCTCCCCTATACCCTATGTCGTTAGGCCCCTCCCCCTCTCCCTCTGACGGTGGCCGATGCTGAGATGGGAGAGGGTCCCACCGTGATCCCTATGGGGGATTGGTCACTACATCTTGCGGGCCGGCAATGGCCAGTGGTGGTTCTTCTACTCGATGCACCCAAGGTGATGTGGTCACCGGGAAGATGGTTCCCCACCTTGTCCATGATATTTGCTACAGGGATCATGTGGTGATACTACAAGGCCTAGAAGAACACTCTCGGCAGCCCATATCTAGCTGCCAACCTAGATGGCCATCAGGTGGCTCGATCTCCTTGATGTTGGTGATTTCAACCGTTCCTTGCCCAACTTCCAGGCAGTGGAGGCCCTTTGAAGGTCTTGTTACGACGCTCGGCTTCTTCTTGGGACCAAGTGGTTTTGTCCCCAACTCCGATGCTGCACTCCGGGGGTGATGATGCATCAGGACCTTATTGTTTTTTTCCTAGATTTTTTTAGGATCCTTTTAGTAAAAGTTTGGGCTTGTTTTGTAATGGTTTTATTTTTGGAGGTCTGCTTTGTAACTTGTACCCTCACCACCAATAATAGTTAAGCAGTATTCAGGCCCTTTGGGCCGGTTCCAAGTTCAAAGAAACTTTTTTGTTCAGATTAGAAATTTTCTCTGGTTTTAAATTATTCAAATCAAATTTGAAAAGTGTTCATTTTTAAATTGCTCAAATTTAAAATTATTCAAATTCGAAAATTGTTCTAATAAGAAAAGAAAAAAGAAACTGTACAACCATTTTGCTATGCCCAAC
Organism: Lolium multiflorum; assembly: GCA_030979885.1. NCBI lineage: Eukaryota > Viridiplantae > Streptophyta > Magnoliopsida > Poales > Poaceae > Lolium > Lolium multiflorum. Next base: position 281,931,801 of record CM061753.1, on the reverse strand, counting down.
TCCAAAGAGCTTGCGGCTTCATGGATCAGCTTTTCGTGTTTTCCTTGTATGGGCTGGGAATTGTGACGTGTAGTTTGGTAGTGTTCGGTCACTTCGGTGTGTTGTGTTTTTTTTTTTGCGATTATTCGGTGTGTAGCGTTCGGTCACTTCGGTGTGTAGTGTGAAAGCACACTCGTTAATTAATTGGGCATTCCTCTACTTAATTAATAGATTGGGGCAAAGTTTTTGCCTCCCTTTCAAAAAAAAGAAAGCACACTCGTTCGTCGTCTTCGTCCCAAACAGCAAAGCGGCTCTTTTCAAAATCTGGGATGAGTGTAGGCGGCGGCTGAATCAATTGTTTACACAGGCTCCAGCTCTGTCGTACCGGCTGTTTTTTTTTTTTGCTCGCGACCGTTAAACGGGACAAGACACACATTACACGGACGAAGCCCGTGAGGGTGCGGCCGTGCAAACGAGGTCCGGTGTACTAGGACTGACTATAATTCCGAAAAGTGCTTTTAGCTCACGGGCTCCAGTGCTCTCGCTCAGTTAAAAAAAATTAAAAATATTTTTAAAAGTTATAAAAAATCATGAAAATAAATATGTACATTACCATTGATACATCCCACAATCATGAAAAATCCCAATCCGAAATTCGTTTTATTTTGGCCTGGACAAAAATAACAAATTCTGATATGTTTTGGAGATTTGAAAATGACTACTCAGATCTACAATTTTGTCATTTTTGTGTAGCTCAAAATATTATGTATTTGAAGTTGATTTTTTACCCGTTTGTGGGATACATCATTGACTATGTGTGGATTTTTTTCCAGAATTTTTTACAACTCAAAACTATTATTTTTATTTTTTTAAAAAAAACGAGATCACTGGTGCCCATGTGCACCAAATCTCTGTCTGCTTTACTCAAGCCCAGCGAGCAATGACCAACCTCGGCTCTTTACTTTATTTGTGCTAGCTAGTACAATATCGCCTCTGTTCGGATGGAAGCAATGGTGCAGCAGTTCTGCTAGGCAACGGGAGATATCGGCCATTTGCACAAAAATAACCCAAAAGTGAAAGAAAAGCACGGACTGATCCTCCGGCGAAACTATTTCACCCATCTAATTCTTTTGTGTGGCGCCCCTCTCATGGGCGTCACACATGCCAATGTGGCGCCCGTCCGGCCGGCGCCACACACCCATCCGACGTGGCCCGTCGACGCTGAGCTGGGTGAGCCGATCCGACGTGGCAGCCCGTGTGGCGCCGCTCACGCCGGCGCCACACATTGAAAGTGTGGCGCCGCTCGGAAGGGCGCCACACATCCACTTAAGTTTGCCCAAAACATACTGTAAGATAAATCGTCGGGACTTAGCCGTTTTGCGAGGCTCTTTGTGTGGCGCCGATGCCACGGGCGCCACACTACATGTGGCGCCGTGCAGCGCCACACAAAGAGACTCGCCAAAACGGCTAAGGACTAATCGTCCGGAGCCCTTGGATGTTTTCGACCCAAAAATTGATATATGTTGGCATGTGTGGCGCCTATGACACGGGCGCCACACAGTGCAGTGCGGCGCCAGTGCGGAGGGCGCCACACATTGACTTGTGTTAAAACCATGACAAATCCTAGCATATTCAAACAGGTTTGAGTACAGCATTGCACATATGTACGACACAACATAATGGTTCAAACGACAAATAAGGTTCGACGACATCAAGGTTCCAATTACAATAAGGTTCAACGACATGAACGTTCGAGAAGATCAAGGTTCGACAACATCATGGTTCGACAACATAAAAGGTTCGACAACAAGAACATAGCCAAAGGGACATCACTGCGTGGCAAAGGCTCCCTCCCCCCTCGCCTTCTTCTTCTTAGATTCTTCAGCCAATTCTTCCTTCTCCCTTATGTCACGAGCCAACTGAACGACCGAATCGAAGAAGTGGTGCCGCTCCTCCGTCTTTGCATCTTCCATTTGAGCTCTTTTCTCCTTGATGCGTTCAGCCTCCCTAGCCACCTCTTCTAGGTGCATCCTATTGGCCCTCTCCCTCGCTATTTGCTCAAGTTGGCAGCTCCTTAGGAATTTTGCTCGTGCCTCGCGGTCCCGTTCGGCCTTCAACTTGTCGTTCCTCCTCTTGTTGCGCAATAGGTATTCCTCATACCCCCTTTGCATACGGGCACGCTCGGCCATCTTCTTCTCGTGCTCCTCCTTCTCTTTCCTCGCAGCTTCTTCCTTCTCCCTCTTCCGCACCGTCCTTACCGCCTCCTCCCAAACGGACTCCTCCTTGTCATTGCCCTCCCATGCCCCTTCCCCTTGGTGGGTTGAGTTGCCATACCTGAAAACCAAATTGAAAAATCAAAGTTAGTCATGGAATAGGAAAATAGAAAGTACAATGCAATTATTAACTTGGAGACTGATGCGCGTAGATGTACACGTCCGTTGGGAACCCCAAGAGGAAGGTATGATGCGCACAGTGGCAAGTTTCCCTCAGTAAGAAACCAAGGTTTAATCGGACCAGTAGGAGTCAAGAAGCACGTTGAAGGTTGATGGTGGCGAAATGTGATGCGGCGCAACAACAGGGATTCCGGCGCCAACGTGGAACCTGCACAATACAACCCAAGTACTTTGCCCCAACGAAACAGTGAGGTTGTCAATCTCACCGGCTTGCTGTAACAAAGGATTAACCGTATTGTGTGGAAGATGATTGTTTGCAAGAAAACAGTAAAACAAGTATTGCAGTAGATTGTATGCGATGTAAAGAATAGGACCGGGGTCCACAGTTCACTAGAGGTGTCTCTCCCATAAGATAAAAGCATGTTGGGTGAACAAATTACATCGGGCAATTGACAAATAGAAAAGGGCATAACAATGCATGTACATGATATGATAAATATAGTGAGATTTAATTCGGGCATTACGACAAAGTACATAGACCGCCATCCAACGCATCTATGCCTAAAAGTCCACCTTCGGTTATCATCCGAACCCCATTCGGTATTAAGTTGCAAAGCAACAGACAATTGCATTAAGTATGGTGCGTAATGTAATCGACAACTACATCCTTAGACATAGAATCAATGTTTTATCCCTAGTGGCAACAGCACATCACAACCTTAGAACTTTCACTGTCCCGGTGTCAATGAAGGCATGAACCCACTATCGAGCATAAATACTCCCTCTTGGAGTTAAGAGCAAAAACTTGGCCGGAGCCTCTACTAATAACGGAGAGCATGCAAGATCATAAACAACACATAAACAATAGATTGATAATCACCATAACATATTATCCTCTATCCATCGGATCCCGACAAACACAACATATAGTATTACATAGATGATCTTGATCATGTTAGGCAGCTCACAAGATCCAACAATGAAGCACAATTAGGAGAAGACGACCATTTAGCTACTGCTATGGACCCATAGTCCAGGGGTGAACTACTCACTCATCACTCCGGAGGCGATCATGGCGATGAAGAGTCCTCCGGGAGATGAATCCCTCTCCGGCGGTGCCGGAGGCGATCTCTGAATCCCCGAGATGGGGGGCGGCGGCGGCGTCTCTGGAAGGTTTTCCGTATCGTGGCTCTCGGTATTGGGGTTTTCACGACGGAGGCTATTTGTAGGCGGAAGGGCAGGTCAAGAGGCGGCACGAGGGGCCCAGGTGACAGGCCGGCGCGGCCGGGCTGGCGCGCGCCTGTCATCCGCCACTCGTGGCCCCACTTCGACTCTCCTTCGGTCTTCTGGAAGCTTCGTGCAAAAATAGGACCCTGGGCGTTGATTTCGTCCAATTCCGAGAATATTTCGTTACTAGGATTTCTGAAACCAAAAAAGCAGAAAACAGAATGGCTCTTCGGCATCTTGTTAATAGGTTAGTTCCAAAATGCGTAAATACGACATATAATGTGCATAAAACATGTAGGTATCATCAATAAAGTAGCATGGAACATAAGAAATTATCGATACGTTGGAGACGTATCAGCATCCCCAAAGTTCGTCCCGAGCAGGTAAAACGATAACAAAGATAATTTCTGAAGTGGCATGCCATCATAATCTTGATCATATTATTTGTAAACATATGTAATGAATGCAGCGATCAAAACAATGGTAATGACATGAGTAAACAAATGAATCATAAAGCAAAGACTTTTCATGAATAGTACTTCAAGACAAGCATCAATAAGTCTTGCATAAGAGTTAACTCATAAAGCAATAAATCAAAGTAAAGGTGTTGAAGCAACACAAAGGAAGATTAAGTTTCAGCGGTTGCTTTCAACTTATAACATGTATATCTCATGGATATTGTCAACATAAAGTAGTATAACAAGTGCAATATGCAAGTATGTAGGAATCAATGCGCAGTTCACACAAGTGTTTGCTTCTTAAGGTGGAGGGAGATAGGTAAACTGACTCAACAATAAAAGTAAAAGAATGGTCCTTCAAAGAGTAAAGCATCGATTGCTGTATTTGTGCTAGAGCTTTTATTTTGAAAACATGAAACAATTTTGTCAACGGTAGTAATAAAGCATATGAGTTATGTAAATTATATCTTACAAGTTGCAAGCCTCATGCATAGTATAATAATAGTGCCCGCACCTTGTCCTACTTAGCTTGGACTACCGGATCTTTGCAATGCCATGTTTCAACCAAGTGTCACAAAGGGGTACCTCCATGCCGCCTACAAAGGTCTAAGGAGAAAGCTCGCATTTTGGATTTCTCGCTTTTGATTATTCTCAACTTAGATATCCATACCGGGACAACATGGACAACAGATAATGGACTCCTCTTTAATGCATAAGCATGTAGCAACAATTATTATTCTCATATGAGATTGAGGATATATGTCCAAAACTGAAACTTCAACCATGATTCATGGCTTTAGTTAGCGGCCCAATGTTCTTCTCTAACAATTTGCATGCTCCAACCATTAAGGTGGTAGATCCTTCAGACAAGACGGACATGCATAGCAACTCACATGATATTCAACAAAGAATAGTTGATGGCGTTCCAGAAGCATGGTTATCGCACAACAAGCAACTTAATAAGAGATAAAGTGCATAAGTACATATTCAATACTACGATAGTTTTAAGGCTATTTTGTCCCATGAGCTATATATTGCAAAGGTAAATGATGGAATTTTAAAGGTAGCACTCAAGCAATTTACTTTGGAATGGCGGAGAAATACCATGTAGTAGGTAGGTATGGTGGACACAAATGGCATAGTAGTTGGCTCAAGGATTTTGGATGCATGAGAAGTATTCCCTCTCGATACAAGGTTTAGGCTAGCAAGGTTATTTGAAGCAAACTCAAGGATGAACCGGTGCAGAAAAACTCACATAAAAGACATATTGTAAACATTATAAGACTCTACACCGTCTTCCTTGTTGTTCAAAACTCAATACTAGATATTATCTAGACCTTAGAGAGACCAAATATGCAAACCAAATTTTAGCAAGCTCTATGTATTTCTTCATTAATGGGTGCAAAGTATATGATGCAAGAGCTTAAACATGAGCACAACAATTGCCAAGTATCACATTATCCAAGACATTTTAGAATTACTACATGTAGCATTTTCCAATTCCAACCATATAACAATTTAACGAAGAAGAAACTTCGCCTTGAACATTATGAGTAAAGCCTAAGGACATATTTGTCCATATGCAACAGCGGAGCGTGTCTCTCTCCCACAAAGTGAATGCTAGGATCCATTTTATTCAAACAAAACAAAAACAAAAACAAACCGACGCTCCAAGTAAAGAACACAAGATGTGATGAAAAATTATAGTTTCGGGAGGAACCCGATGATGTTGTCGATGAAGAAGGGGATGCCTTGGGCATCCCCAAGCTTAGACGCTTGAGTCTTCTTAGAATATGCAGGGTGAACCACGGAGGCATCCCCAAGCTTAGAGCTTTCACTCCTCTTGATCATAGTATATCATACTCCTCTCTTGACCCTTCAAAACTTCCTTCACACCAAACTTCAAGCAAACTCATTAGAGGGTTAGTGCACAATTAATAATTCACACATTCAGAGGTGACACAATCATTATTTACACTTCTGGACATTGCATAAAGCTACTGGACATTAATGGATCAAAGAAATTCATCCAATATAGCAAAAGAGGCAATGCGAAATAAAAGGCAGAATCTGTCAAAAACAGAACAGTCCGTAAAGACGAATTTTAAAATGGCACCAGACTTGCTCAAATGGAAAAATTCAAAACTAATGAAGGTTGCGTACATATCTGAGGATCACGCGTAAATTGGCAGATTTTTTCGAATTTTCTACAGAGACTTGTGCCCAGATTCGTGACAGACAGCAATGCTGTTTCTGCGCAGCGATCCCAAATATAACATCAACCTTGACATAGAAACTTTACTTGGCACAAAAACATGATAAGGAGAGGTTGCTACAGTAGTAAACAACTTCCAAGACTCAAATATAAAACAAAGTACTGTAGTAAAAACATGGGTTGTCTCCCATAAGCGCTTTTCTTTAACGCCTTTCAGCTAGGCGCAAAGTGCAAATCAAGTAACATCAAGAGTAGAAGCATCAACATCATAACTTGTTCTAATAATAGAATCAAAAGGCAACTTCATTCTCTTTCTAGGGAAGTGTTCCATACCTTTCTTGAGAGGAAATTGATATTTAATATTACCTTCCCTCATATCAATAACAGCACCAACGGTTCGAAGAAAAGGTCTTCCCAACACAATAGGACAAGATGCATTGCATTCGATATCCAAGACAACAAAATCAACGGGGACAAGGTTATTGTTAACCGTAATGCGCACATTATCAATCCTCCCCAAAGGTTTCTTTTTAACATTATCGGCAAGATTAATATCCAAATAACAATTCTTCAATGGTGGCAAGTCAAGCATATCATAAATCTTTTTAGGCATACAGAAATACTTGCACCAAGATCACATAAAGCATTACATTCAAAGTCATTAAATTTCATTTTAATGATGGGCTCCCAACCATCTTCTAACTTTCTAGGAATAGAAGTTTCAAGTTTTAGTTTCTCTTCTCTAGCTTTTATGAGAGCATTTGTAATATGTTTTGTAAAGGCTAAATTTATAGCACTAGCATTAGGACTTTTAGCAAGTTTTTGTAAGAACTTTATAACTTCAGAGATGTGACAATCATCAAAGTCTAAATCATTATGAGCTACAGCAATGGGATCATTGTTCCCAAGGTTGGAAAAAATTTCAGCAGTTTTATCACAAGCAGCAGTTTTAGCAATTTCAGGCAGTTTTGTACGCTTTGCACTAGGAGTAGAAACATTGCCAACACCAATTATTTTACCATTGATAGTAGGAGGTGCAGCAACATGTGAAGAATTAACATTACTAGTGGTGGTAATAGTCCAAACTTTAGCTACATTATTCTCTTTAGCTAGTTTTTCATTTTCTTCTCTATCCCACCTAGCACGCAATTCAGCCATTAATCTTATATTCTCATTAATTCTAACTTGGATGGCATTTGCTGTAGTAGTAATCTTATTATCAATATCATTATTAGGCATAACTTTCAATTTTAAAAATTAACAGAGGCAAGCCTATCAACTCTAGAAGCAATAATATCAATTTTATCAAGCTTTTCCTCAACAGATTTGTTAAAAGCAGTTTGTGTATTAATAAATTCTTTAAGCATAGCTTCAGACCAGACGGTACACTCCTATTATTGTTGTAAGAATTCCCATAAGAATTACCATAACCATTACCATTAGCGAAGGATATGGCCTATAGTTATTACCAGAATTGTTCCTATAAGCATTGTTGTTGAAATTATTGTTTTTAATGAAATTCACATCAACATTTTCTTCTTGAGCAACCAATGAAGCTAAAGGAACATTATTTGGATCAACATTAGATCTACCATTCACAAGCATAGACATAATCACATCAATCTTATCACTCAAGGTAGAGGTTTCTTCAACAGAATTTACCTTCTTACCTTGTGGAGCTCGTGTGCCATTCGAGTAATTTATCATCATATCATCAAGAAGTTTTGTAGCCGCCCCAAAGTGATGGACATAAAGGTACCTCCAGCTGAATCCAATAAATTCCATGAAGAAAAATTTAGTCCTGCATAGAAGGTTTGGATGATCATCCAAGTAGTCAGTCCATGGGTTGGGCAATTTTTTATCAAAGTTTTCATTCTCTCCCATGCTTGAGCAACATGTTCAGTATCTAATTGCTTAAAATTCATTATGCTACTTCTCAAAGATATAATTTTAGCGGGAGGATAATATCTACCAATAAAAGCATCCTTACATTTAGTCCATGAATCAATACTATTCTTAGGCAAAGATAGCAACCAATCTTTAGCTCTTCCTCTTAATGAGAAAGGAAACACTTTCAATTTAATAATATCACCATCTACATCCTTATACTTTTGCATTTCACAAGTTCAACAAAATTATTAAGATGGGCAGCAGCATCATCAGAACTAACACCGGAAAATTGATCTCTCATAACCAAGTTCAAAAGCAGGTTTAATTTCAAAGAATTCTGTAGCAGGTGGAGCAATAGGTGTGCACAGGAAATCATTATTATTTGCGTTTGTGAAGTCACACAACTTAGTATTTTCAGGGGTATTCATTTTAGCAACGGTAAATAAAACAAACTAGATAAAGTAAATGCAAGTAACTAATTTTTTGTGTGTTTTTGATATAGAGAGCAAGACAATAAATAAAGTAAAACTAGCAACTAATTTTTTTGTGTTTTGTTTAGGTGCAGCAAACAAAGTAGTAAATAAAATAAAGCAAGACAAAAACAAAGTAAAGAGATTGAGAAGTGGAGACTCCCTTGCAGCGTGTCTTGATGTCCCCGGCAACGGCGCCGAAATTTGCTTGATGCGCGTAGATGTACACGTCCGTTGGGAACCCCAAGAGGAAGGTATGATGCGCACAGTGGCAAGTTTCCCTCAGAAGAAACCAAGGTTTAATCGGACCAGTAGGAGTCAAGAAGCACGTTGAAGGTTGATGGTGGCGAAATGTGATGCGGCGCAACAACAGGGCGGCGCCAACGTGGAACCTGCACAACACAACCCAAGTACTTTGCCCCAACGAAATGAGGTTGTCAATCTCACCGGCTTGTGTAACAAAGGATTAAGCGTATTGTGTGGAAGATGATTGTTTGCAAGAAAACAGTAAAACAAGTATTGTAGATTGTATGCGATGTAAAGAATAGGACCGGGGTCCACAGTTCACTAGAGGTGTCTCTCCCATAAGATAAAAGCATGTTGGGTGAACAAATTACATCGGGCAATTGACAAATAGAAAAGGGCATAACAATGCATGTACATGATATGATAAATATAGTGAGATTTAATCCGGGCATTACGACAAAGTACATAGACCGCCATCCAAGCATCTATGCCTAAAAAGTCCACCTTCAGTTATCATCCGAACCCCATTCATTATTTTGCAAAGCAACAGACAATTGCATTAAGTATGGTGCGTAATGTAATCGACAACTACATCCTTAGACATAGAATCAATGTTTTATCCCTAGTGGCAACAGCACATCACAACCTTAGAACTTTGTCACTGTCCCAGGTGTCAATGAAGGCATGAACCCACTATCGAGCATAAATACTCCCTCTTGGAGTTAAGAGCAAAAACTTGGCCAGAGCCTCTACTAATAACGGAGAGCATGCAAGATCATAAACAACACATAAACAATAGATTGATAATCACCATAACATAGTATCCTCTATCCATCGGATCCCGACAAACACAACATATAGTATTACAGATAGATGATCTTGATCATGTTAGGCAGCTCACAAGATCCAACAATGAAGCACAATTAGGAGAAGACGACCATCTAGCTACTGCTATGGACCCATAGTCAGGGGTGAACTACTCACTCATCACTCCGGAGGCGATCATGGTGATGAAGAGTCCTCCGGGAGATGATTCCCCTCTCCGGCAGGGTGCCGGAGGCGATCTCTGAATCCCGAGATGGGATTCGCGGCGGCTGATACGTCTCCAACGTATCGATAATTTCTTATGTTCCATGCCACATTATTGATGATATCTATATGTTTTATGCACACTTTATGTCATATTCGTGCATTTTCTGGAACTAACCTATTAACAAGATGCCGAAGTGCCTTCCTGTTTTTTTGGTTTCAGAAATCCTAGTAACGAAATATTCTCGGAATTGGACGAAATCAACGCCGGTTCCTATTTTGCCGGAAGCATCCAACACCCGAGAGCGCGGAGGGGCCGTGGGCCCAGATGATAGGGTGGCGCGGCCGGGCTGGGCCCCCCTATGGTGTGGTCGCCCCTTCGCCCCTCCGACGCTGCCCTTTCGCCTATATAAAGCCCCCGCATCGAAAACCCTTAAGGAGAAAGCCACGGTACGAGAAACCTTCCAGCCGCCGCCATCGCAAGATCTGGGGGACAGAGTCTCTGTTCCGGCACCTGCCGAGCGGGGAAGTGCCCCGGAAGGCTTCTCCATCGACACCGCTGCCATCTCCACCGCCATCTTCATCACCGCTGTTGCTCCCATGAAGAGGGAGTAGTTCTCCATCGAGGCTCGGGGCTGTACCGGTAGCTATGTGGTTAATCTCTCTCCTATGTACTTCAATACAATGATCTCATGAGCTGCTTTACATGATTGAGATTAATATGATGAGCTTTGTATCGCTACTAGTTATGTGCTACTCATGTGATGTTATTAAAGTAGTCTATTCCTCCTGCATGGTGTAAAGGTGATTAGTGTGTGCACCGTGTGGTTCTTGTCGTAGGCTATGATCATGATCTCTTGTAGATTGTGGAGTTAATTGTCATTATGATAGTATTGATGTGATCTATTCCTCCTTCATAGTGTAATGTGGACAGTGTGTGCACTATGTTAGTTCTTGGTTTATTTTGCAAAGATCTATTATGCTCTAAGGTTACTTAAACATGAATATCGAATGTTGTGGAGCTTGTTAACTCCGGCATTGAGGGTTCGTGTAATCCTACGCAACGAATGATGTTCATTATCAAACAAGAGTGTATGTAGCACATATGAGAAGAAGTATTTATTATGCGATCAATGTTGAGAGTGTCCACTAGTGAAAGTATGATCCCTAGGCCTTGTTTCCAATACTGAAAACACCGTTTATTTACTGTTCTGCATGTTTACTCGCTGCCATATTTTATTCAGATTGCTATTACCACTCATATACATCCATACTACTTGTATTTCACTATCTCTTCGCCGAACACCTATACATCGACAAGTGTATTAGGTGTGTTGGGGACACAAGAGACTTCTTGCTTTGTGGTTGCGGGGTTGCTTGAGAGGGATATCTTTGACCTCTTCCTCCCACGAGTTCGATAAACCTTGGGTAATCCACTTAAGGGAAACTTGCTCTGTTCTACAAACCTCTGCTCTTGGAGGCCCAACACTGTCTACAAGAATAGAAGCTCCGTAGACATCAAGCACTTTTGGCGCCGCCGGGAGGAAAGGTAAAAGGCACTCATACTCGGTTCCAGTAACACTTTTTCTCCATTGTGCGTGCTCGAAGCTATTTCCTTTAGACTTAATTGCGACATTTGGTTTCTTGTTTACACTAGTTAGGCATAATGGACAACAATGACCTTTTTATTCTATTTCCTGATTTAAGACATGGATGGTTTGATGCGAAAATTAAAAAACCCATGGAACATATTAATATGAATGCTTTGAACACTATTGTTGCTAATGCTATGGAAAATTCTAAGCTTGGGGAAGCTGGCTTTGATGAGCATGATATTTTTAGTCCCCCAAGCATTGAGGAGAAAATTTACTTTGATGATACTTTGCCTCCCATTTATGATGATTATAATGATAGTAGTCTTTTGTTACCACCTGTTATGGAGGATAAATTTGATTATGATTACAATATACCTCCTATATTTGATAGCTACTTTGTTGAATTTGCTCCCACTACAATTAATAAGAATGACTATGCTTATGTTGGGAGTAGTAATTATTTTATGCATGAGACTCATGATAAGAATGCTTTATGTGATAGTTATATTGTTGAGTTTGCTCATGTTGCTACTGAAAGTTATTATGAGAGAGGAAAATATGGTTGTAAAAATTTTCATGTTACTAAAACACCTCTCTATGTGCTGAAATTTTTGAAGCTACACTTGTTTTATCTTCCTATGCTTGTTACTTTGCTCTTCATGAACTTGTTTATTTACAAGATTCCTATGCATAGGAAGCATGTTATACTTAAATGTGTTTTGAATTTGCCTCTTGATGCTCTCTTTTGCTTCAACTTCTATTTCTTGCGAGTGCATCATTAAAATTGCTGAGCCCATCTTAATGGCTATAAAGAAAGAACTTCTTGGGAGATAACCCATGTGTTTATTTTACTACAGCAATTTTTGTTTTGTTGAGTCTTGGAAGTTGTTTACTACTGTAGCAACCTCTCCTTATCATGTTTTTGTGCCAAGTAAAGTTTCTATGCCAAAGTTGATGTTATATTTGGGATCGTTGCGCAGAAACAGCATTGCTGTCTGTCACGAATCTGGGCACAGTTCTCTGAAAATTGAAAAATCTGCCAATTTACGAGCGTGATCCTCAGATATGTACGCAACTTTCATTAGTTTTGAGTTTTTCCATTTGAGCAAGTCTGGTGCCAGCTTTAAATTCGTCTTTACGGACTGTTCTGTTTTTGACAGATTCTGCCTTTTATTTCGCATTGCCTCTTTTGCTAGGTTGGATTCATTTCTTTGATCCATTAATGTCCAGTAGCTTTATGCAATGTCCAGAAGTGTAAAGAATGTTTGTGTCACCTCTGAACATGTGAATTATTAATTGTGCACTAACCCTCTAATGAGTTTGCTTGAAGTTTGGTGTGAAGGAAGTTTTTAAGGGTCAAGAGAGGAGTATGATATACTATGATCAAGAGAGTGAAAGCTCTAAGCTTGGGGATGCCCCCGTGGTTCATCCCTGCATATTTCAAGAATCAAGCGTCTAAGCTTGGGGATGCCCAAGGCATCCCTTCTTCATCGACAAAGTATCGGTTTCTTCTCTTGAAACTATATTTTTATTCGGTCACATCTTATGTACTTTACTTGGAGCTCTGTGTGTGCTTTTATTTTTGTTTTGTTATCTTAGTTCTCTGAATAAGTTCATCCTTGTGTGGGAGAGAGACACGCTCCCTGGTTCGTATGAACACATGTGTTCTTAGCTCATAATATTCATGGCGAAGTTTCCTCTTCGTTAAATTGTTATATGGTTGGAATTGGAAAATGCTACATGTAGTAATTGGTATAATGTCTTGAATAATGTGATACTTGGCAATTGTTGTGCTCATATAGATCTTGTTTAAGCTCTTGCATCATGTACCTAGTACCCATTAATGAATAATTACATAGAGCTTGTTAAAATTTGGTTTGCATGATTGGTCTCTCTAAGTCTAGATATTTTCTGGTTGGGGTGTTTGAACAACAAGGAGACAATGTAAAGTCTTATAATGCTTACAATATGTTTATATGTGAGTCTTGCTGCACCATTTTATACTTGAGTTTGCTTCAAATAACCTTGTTAGCCTAAACCTTGTATCGAGAGGGAATACTTCTCATGCATCCAAATACTTGAGCCAATATTCATGCCATTTGTGTCCACCATACCTACCTACTACATGGTATTTCTCCGCCATTCCAAAGTAAATTGCTTGAGTGCTACCTTTAAACAAATTCAAAAGTTATTACCTCTTATTTGTGTCAATGTTTTATAGCTCATGATGAAGTATGTGGTGTTTATCTTTCAATCTTGTTGGGCAACTTTCACCAATGGACTAGTGGCTTCATCCGCTTATCCAATAATTTTGCAAAAAGAGCTGGCAATGGGATTCCAGTCCCAAATTAATTAACAAAAATAGACACTCCTCCATGGTATGTGATTGTTGGACGGCACCCGAAGGATTCGGTTAGCCATGGCTTGAGAAAGCAAAGGTGGGGAGGAGTGTCATCATAATAAAACTAAAATAAAAAGGCACTCCTTCATGGTATGAGATTGTTGGCAGGCACCCGAGGATTCGGTTAGCCATGGTTTGTGAAAGAAAGGTTGGAAGGAGTGCCACCCAAAAATAAAAATAAAATGGGAGCCGCTCTTTGAAGGTTTGTCTGGCAAGGGGTTAGAGTGCCCATTACCATTCGTTGACAACAACAAACACCTCTCAAAACTTTATTTTTTATGCTCTCTATATGTTTTCAAAATCAAAGCTCTAGCACAAATATAGCAATCGATGCTTTCCTCTTTGAAGGACCATTCTTTTACTTTATTGTTGAGTCAGTTTACCTATTCTTTCTATCTTAGAAGCAAACACTTGTGTAAATTGTGTGCATTGATTCTTACATGTTTACCTATTGCACTTGTTATATTACTTTGTGTTGACAATTATCCATGAGATATACATGTTAAAGTTGAAAGCAACCGCTGAAACTTATATCTTCCTTTGTGTTGTTTCAAAGCTTTCTACTAAGAATTTATTGCTTATGAGTTAACTCTTATGCAAGACTCATTGATGCTTGTCTTGAAAGTATTATTCATGAAAAGTCTTTGTTATATGATTCACTTGTTTACTCATGTCATTACCATTGTTTTGATCGCTGCATTCATTACATATGTTTACAATATGATCAAGGTTATGATGGCATGTCACTTCAGAAATTATCTTTGTTATCGTTTTACCTGCTCGGGACGAGCAACTAAGCTTGGGGATGCGATACGTCTCCAACGTATCGATAATTTCTTATGTTCCATGCCACATTATTGATGATATCTACATGTTTTATGCACACTTTATGTCATATTCGTGCATTTTCTGGAACTAACCTATTAACAAGATGCCGAAGTGCCAGTTCCTGTTTCTGCTGTTTTGGTTTCAGAAATCCTAGTAACGAAATATTCTCGGAATTGGACGAAATCAACGCCCAGGTTCCTATTTTGCCCGGAAGCATCCGAACACCCGAGAGCGCGAGGGCCCCTGTGGCCCAGATGATAGGGTGGCGGCCAGGCCCGGGCCGCGCCCCTATGGTGTGGTCGCCCTTCGCCCCTCCGACGCTGCCCTTTCGCCTATATAAAGCCCCGCATCGAAAACCCTTAAGGAGAAAGCCACGATACGAGAAACCTTCCAGAGCCGCCGCCATCGCGAAGCCAAGATCGGGGGACAGGAGTCTCTGTTCGGCACCCCGGAGCGGGGAAGTGCCCCGGAAGGCTTCTCCATCGACACCGCTGCCATCTCCACCGCCATCTTCATCACCGTTGCTCCCATGAAGAGGGAGTAGTTCTCCATCGAGGCTCGGGGCTACCGGTAGCTATGTGGTTAATCTCTCCTATGTACTTCAATACAATGATCTCATGAGCTGCTTTACATGATTGAGATTAATATGATGAGCTTTGTATCGCTACTAGTTATGTGCTACTCATGTGATGTTATTAAAGTAGTCTATTCCTCCTGCATGGTGTAAAGGTGATTAGTGTGTGCACCGTGTGGTTCTTGTCGTAGGCTATGATCATGATCTCTTGTAGATTGTGGAGTTAATTGTCATTATGATAGTATTGATGTGATCTATTCCTCCTTCATAGTGTAATGTGGACAGTGTGTGCACTATGTTAGTTCTTGGTTTATTTTGCAAAGATCTATTATGCTCTAAGGTTACTTAAACATGAATATCGAATGTTGTGGAGCTTGTTAACTCCGGCATTGAGGGTTCGTGTAATCCTACGCAACGAATGATGTTCATTATCAAACAAGAGTGTATGTAGCACATATGAGAAGAAGTATTTATTATGCGATCAATGTTGAGAGTGTCCACTAGTGAAAGTATGATCCCTAGGCCTTGTTTCCAATACTGAAAACACCGTTTATTTACTGTTCCGTTGCATGTTTACTCGCTGCCATATTTTATTCAGATTGCTATTACCACTCATATACATCCATACTACTTGTATTTCACTATCTCTTCGCCGAACTAGTGCACCTATACATCGACAAGTGTATTAGGTGTGTTGGGGACACAAGAGACTTCTTGCTTTGTGGTTGCGGGTTGCTTGAGAGGGATATCTTTGACCTCTTCCTCCCCGAGTTCGATAAACCTTGGGTAATCCACTTAAGGGAAACTTTGTTCTACAAACCTCTGCTCTTGGAGGCCCAACACTGTCTACAAGAATAGAAGCTCCCGTAGACATCGGCGGCGTCTGGAAGGTTTTCCGTATCGTGGCTCTCGGTATTGGGGTTTCGCGACGGAGGCTATTTGTAGGCGGAAGGCGCAGGTCAAGAGGCGGCACGGGCGTGACAGGCCGGCGCACAGGCCGCCGCGCCGCCCGTCATCGGCCACCTCGTGGCCCCACTTCGACTCTCCTTCGGTCTTGGAAGCTTCGTGCAAAAATAGGACCCAGGCGTTGATTTCGTCCAATTCCGAGAATATTTCGTTACTAGGATTTCGAAACCAAAAACAGCAGAAAACAGCGGCTCTTCGGCATCTTGTTAATAGGTTAGTTCCAGAAAATGCGTAAATACGACATATAATGTGCATAAAACATGTAGGTATCATCAATAAAGTAGCATGGAACATAAGAAATTATCGATACGTTGGAGACGTATCAGAGACACATACGGATAAGGCCCCGCTAGGTATCCTATCATGCTAGTACCCCGACGGCCACCATGCTGACTTCTACTAAGCCCAACGTGAATCCTTGGACCTTGTCGCCATTGTGTTTGATGCCTTGCGGCTTGTTGCCTTGGAGCTTGTTGCCGTGGAGCTTGTTGCCGTGGGGCTTGTTGCCTTGGAGCTTGTTGACTTGGAGCTTGTTGGCTTGGAGCTTGTTGCCGTGGGGCTTGTGTGCTTGGAGCTTGTGTGCTTGGAGCTTGTTGTCGTGGGGCTTGTGTGCTTGGAGCTTGTTGCCGTGGGGCTTGTGTGCTTGGAGCTTTTTGGCTTGGAGGAGGTTGACGCGGAGACGGTTGGCTTGGACCTTGTTGGCTTGGGGTTTGTTGGCTTTGGGTTTGTTGGCTTCGAGGTTGATTTGAAGCTTGTTGGCTACTTGATGCTTGACTTGTGCTAGCATCATTGCCCTTTGATTTTTTGCCAAATGTGCACTTCCTTTTATTGTGGCCCTTACTATTGCATGATCCACAATTAGTTGGCTCGCGAGCCTCTTGGAATAACTTGTTTCCCGAATGACCCCATCTATCCATATCTCTGTGATACCTCTTTGTCTTTCTTCTTCCACGTTTCACAACCTTCCATTCCGGATCTGGCCAAACTTGCACACCATGATACTCCGGCCATTGTGATTGATCCAAGTAAGGAGAAAACCTTGGAGCCCATGTCCTCTTTGTGGCTTCAATTGAGAACTCGGACTCCCGAACGGTGAGCGGGTTATTGTAGTCGACACGTCTAGTGCGTGCCGCTGTTAGCAAGTGGGAGCAAGCCAAATGAAGCAAATAGGGCCTCTTACATGTGCATTCACATGTCTTTATGGACACACGGAAAGCCCGGCCTCCGTGTTGGACACCACCTTGTGTGGTGCCTCCCGGCTCATTCACTTGGTAAACCCAGTCAACATTGTCATAACATGTAGCCGTTTGGGAGTCGGCCTTCCTCGCCTGAAAATCCATGAACTCTTGAACCTTCGTTGGGAACTCGCAATTATTAGCAATTTCCTTCTCCGTTTCATCGGTGTAGTTCTGGAAATAGACATTCAACTTCTCGAATGTGTATTGAATGATTGCCGTCACGGGCAATGCACGGACACCCTTCAACACATTGTTGAAGCACTCGGCCATGTTGCTTGTCATTTGGCCATATCTCCTCCCATCCTCATCATAAGCTCTCGCCCACTTTGAGTTAAATATGAGGTGTCTATGAAGAAACTCTTGACCACCCGCGTTGAAGAAAACTTTTGCCACCATCAACCACGGCTCCATCCGCAAGACTAACATCACGGAACAATGGTACCCGGATATCCCGTCCGGTTACCTTCTTGAAGATCTCGGCTCTTTCGGCTTCCTTAGCCGTCAAGCCATCCTCATCAACCTCCTCTTCGGGTCCATCATCATCCGAGTCCGACGCATAGCATCGGGAATAAGGAATGGAGTGGTCCATCTCCTCTTGCGTCCAATATTTATCCAAATCACCGATATTGTTGCCATTCATCTCGAAACCATCATCACCATCGTCATGCTCGTCATACTCATTATCCAACGGAGGTTGTTGGGCAATGGGAGATTGGACAATAGGAGATTGGGTGGCTTCTTCTTGGCTCATGGGTGGTGGACTCCTCTCTCGAACGGGGGAGGATGGCCGGTTAAGGTCAAGCTCGATACGAGCATCAACCGTCTTGGTTGCAAACAACTCCAAAGCCTTATCTTGTGACCCGGCCACCGTCTCCTTGTAAACGGACCAACGTTGCTCGGAGTTGATCCGCATTGTCTTCCAACGGGTGTGCATTCCAAACCCCACATTATGCCTTCCCTCTAGCTCAACACCATCATTTGGCTCATTCCAATTCAACTCAACCCTCACTTGTGCTACCACCTCCGCAAAGCTAGGGCTAAGGTCAAACACCAAGTCAACCTCTTCCGGATCCGGCTCTATGTTTCCCTTCAAATAAGCATCCTTGTCCACATGATGAACATGAACAATTCTTTCCATCCCCCTAGCATAATGGGAACAACACATACACACATGTGTTCATTAGTTACCATAATCAACATAGTCTATCCATACAAACTAGCACACTACCATTTCTCCTACTTCAACAACCCTAACATCCAACCAAATCCATCTCCACCCTCAAATCAACCAAATCCACATCTAGGGTTTGACATTTAGATTCAACCAATGGCACAAAATCAATGGATGAAAAGAAGGGGAACGGAGGAGATTACCTCAAGGAACGAGTTGGGAACGATCTCCACGGACAGATCTGATGATTTGGTGGTGGATTTGGTGGGGGGAGAGGGAGAGAGAGAGCCGGGCGCCTGTGAGGAGAGAGGACGAACAGAGGGAGAAAGAAAGAAGAAGAGGGTCGGGCTGGCTGGGCGCGCGCGGCCAAACTTAAGTGGATGTGTGGCGCCCTTCCGAGCGGCGCCACACGGGCTGCCACGTCGGATCGGCTCACCCAGCTCAGCGTCGACGGGCCACGTCGGATGGGTGTGTGGCGCCGGCCGGACGGGCGCCACATGGGCATGTGTGGCGCCCATGAGAGGGGCGCCACACAAAAGGGTTAGATGGGTGAAATAGTTTCGCCGGAGGGTCAGTCTGTGCTTTTCTTTCACTTTTGGGTTATTTTTGTGCAAATCGCCGGAGATATCGCACAGCCTAGAATGCGCATGTCAAAGAGGTACGGTGGAGGGCGGAGGTGGCATGCTGCTGTTGTGCCTCGATCGGTGCGGAAAGCCATAGCGTCGTGGAGGACAACGGAGGAAGAAACCGCTGTGGAAATTTTTTTATTCTATTGTGTTAGTATCTATATGGTTAAAGACCTTTGGACCTTCATTATATAGCTTCGTCC
The DNA here is from genome assembly GCA_030979885.1 of Lolium multiflorum. Classification (NCBI taxonomy): domain Eukaryota; kingdom Viridiplantae; phylum Streptophyta; class Magnoliopsida; order Poales; family Poaceae; genus Lolium; species Lolium multiflorum. The sequence goes on along the minus strand of CM061753.1, from coordinate 281,912,292 downwards.
AAGTGTTTGATTGTACTGATCCTGTCACTGGAACTTGGATTGCATTTTAATAGCACCTTTGTTGAGTGTTTACTTGCATTCAGAGGTCCGAAATTAGGAACACTCGAAATCCAGACATTTCCTTTATAAGTTGTTTTATTTATTGGCTTTATCTTCCCTCTGTGGATTATGCTCTCAGTTTTGTATTTTATTAAAATTCTATGATGCTTACCCTTCAGTTGGTATGTTTTCGGCAAATCATTCCTAACAGAGTTGTCAGCTATACTTAGAGCATAGATCAAGAAAGACGGGTCGTCCATTATTTGTACTAAAAATGCGGAGGGATAGAATTACAGATGTACTTCTTATTATATCTGTTTGTAAAAGAGCAATAATAATGTAATATATACTAATGTAGATTCTTCTATGTTTGTATTTACTTTGCTCTACTTTCTCTCAAAGTACTCTGTTATTTTTAGCAGCCAATGCACAGATTCACATGTTAAAACATTGATTGGCATTAGATCATTGTCTGGCTTAGTTGACGCAAATTTTGCCTTCTTCTTTTATTTAATTATATGAGTATTTATATTGCTTCCAGAGACCTCACATTTCCCGCTGCATGTGTATGTCAGTGTTTTAGGACAACAATTTGAATATTTATAAAGATCTCTCACCTGCTTCGTCATTCTTTTCAGGTATATTCTAATTACTGTCACTGCTTTGTAATTACCATTCATGGAATCGTGACTTCATCTCCGGGTAAGAAACTATCACCTGTCTCCTTTTTCATATTAGATTTATTTTTCTTCAGGGTTCAATCCCTTAACTTCTGCTCTTTGAGTTCATCTGCGGTGTTGCATCTTCTATCAATCCATATAATGGCAAAGCTAAGGATGAGGATCAAGCATATGCATATGTTGGTGGTGTTTTGCTTGCCTTTCTTTAGTTACTCAGACTTTAAGGTATGCATTACCACCCTTCAAATACTAGGGATTTTGTAATGTCATATGTTTCTTTTAATGCCAGGGTTCTTTCACAAATTAAAGTATATCGGGAATTGGAATGATTTGTGCATTAATGCTGCAAATTTGTGCTTCACAGTGTTAATGGTTTTGTGACTCATGTCCGCTCATGAATAGACACTACCTTCTGAAGCTTTGATGTCAATACTACTTATACAAGTATCCGACTACTTATACAAGTACTAACTGATCTGAGACTTACTAAAGAAAGCCACTCATTAGAACTTCTAAAAAAGGAAAAGTTTTATGCTTTCAGCCTTTTAGATACACTTCCGTCAACTTAGTAATAGAATATCCAGAACTACCTCCTTATAATGCACAATACTTCGTCTAACGCTTTCATGCCACAAGACTGTAAATTTCAACTTATGCATATTTGTACAAAACAGACTCAATGAGGAGCAGGTCTGCCTTTTTCTGATCAAACCTTCTTCCGACTTTGCTACTATGGAACAGAGCTGCGTTTCTACATTATGAAAAACATTCCGTTTACAGGGGGCCTTTACTGTATGATATACTCCTTTTTGCGGTGCATAACGCTAGCAAGCTACATTTAACAGTAGAAGTTGAGGTGACTCAGTGATTCCTATACAAAGAATCAATCATCTTTCAAGACTCGAAATATGCTCTCCAGAAATTTTCTCCGACTTGAAGGATCAATCCTCTTATTTTGCGTGTTCTCTTTCTACTTTTAAGCTAGAATTGTAACATATGATGAAAGGTTTTTTTAATTCTGAGAATTAACCGACTGGATAGACAGTGAGCATGAATCAGATCTATGTTTCATTTTATTCATGCTTTATGTGCAATTATTTTAATAAATTAATCATGCATTTAGTGCTTATATATTTCATACATGCATATCTTCATTTGATCTCACTCGAAAATTCCAAATGTGACAAAAAAAAGGAGCTTAATTTTGTTTGATTAATACTGCAGGTGAAAAAGAGTTACTACAATTTCTATATACTGGCGACATTGCTCTCTGAAATCTCATGTTCTTTTGTTGGCATCTAGAGAATTCTAGGAGATTCATCTCTGATGCCTTTTTCTTTTCGGTGCTCTTTTATAGACATTTCAACTTATTGGACAGTTTCTTACTTTAAATTTCTCTGTAAAAGTATTCTCAATCTGTTGACAACGGAATATCTAAATTCTCCTATCCATTGGCCCCGGAACAGATCAAATGAAGAACGTTTAGGCTTCAAAGGTTGTGATTTATGATCTAACACAATCAGATTTTGGGATCAATTATATTATTTGATAGAATCTCTGTTTCTCTCATATGAACTGCTAGGCCATTGGTGATTGTACGTAGCCTACATGAGATACGTAGATGATTAGTAATTAAGTGTACAGCAATCATTATACTCAATGTGTCAGTTTTTGCTGTTCAGAGCACCAGTATGATTATCTATTATGTATAATTATCCAGTATGTAAACCTTTAGCCACTGTTATGTACCTTAGGACTTGATGAAACACAAATTTCTAGGTATACTGCCGCTTTACCCTTTAGTATTGTGCTATCTTCCCTTGCTTACGTGTACTGCAGGAACTCCATCAGTTCTTACTAAGCCTGCTAACTGCTGCTCTTTTTTTTTTTTTTGCAAAAGCTAACTGCTGCATTATTAAGCTCCTGAATATGCGACCCGCACGTTTGGAACCTGGCAACGCGCAAGGATGAAATCAGTAGCGTCAACACCTTGTCTGAGATTCGGGTTTAATATAGCCCCTAAGCAATACGGTTGGTTTAATTGTCTGAACTAGGCAGATACGAAGATAAATACAACGGCATCATCAGTGCTTTTAATGCATGCAGAGTCAGTGTTTTTAATGCTCGTGCATGTTGGCCTGCGTTTTTCACCTTCCTTGTTACTACCACCTGTCCGTGAGATTCGATGAGTGATTAATGCTCCATAAGATAAGAACATGTTAATCTTTAGAGTAATACTAATCATGTAGGAAGGCAAAAAAATGTATCAAATATTAGTGCGTTCTGGGAGGAGAAAATACACTACCAGGTAGTAGGGGATTACTCGATTTCTAAGGAGGTAATTTGGAGTCTCGCCTAGCATTTTGCTTATTTAAACGGTGTCGTACAAAAGCTCTCCCGATTGAGAAGTAAAAAATTCAAAAACCCGGTGTAAGCAAAATTAGCAAACACAATTACACGTGTAAACTGAATTATCTTAAGTAACATCAAATTTTCAGACAGAACGATTCAACAAAAAATAAAAAATTACTATTAACTAATTGTAGTTAGCACGGGTTAATCTTTAATACTGATCGTGTAGTTAGGCAAAAAACGCATGCAGTCAGGTCAGTGTAAAAGCGCTGCCATCGAATCATTAAAAGTTAAGAACACGGTGTAAGCAATATACGGAGTACTCCAAATGATTATCTTAATTAACATCAAATTTTTAGACAGAAACATCAACAAAAGTAAAAAAAAATGACTATTAAACTAATTGGGACTCCGAATTATTAATCTGTGAACAGCTAGAAGTGGATTCGTGCACATTCCATAATTCTTTTTCCGAATCTGGTCAATCAGATGTGAATGAACTAAAATACATGATCTCTTAGTCGTCGATGAGATCTGGACAAGTATATGAACAGCACAATAATACATATACAATTCACCGTTGAACCATTTTGTTGGGAGAAGAAATTACACCCTTCAACACTTGTCTTTACCAGATCGGAATGAAATCAGAATAAATGTGTATAAATCCAACATGAAAAAAGAGAGAAACCAGAAGAAACATCACCGGCCAAGAGAATCGGTCTAGATCCTACACTGAAAAAGTGATGGCGTACATGAATCATGCAAGCGAGCCAGAACCAACCTTCTGGAAGAACTACCCGAAGGTTTCTACTAGAAGCCAGCCCAGATCTGCTCCGACAGATTTCATAAATAACTCACAAAAATCACGACACTTGTTTTCTGGATGGGGGAGCTCGCAACCTTGTTGCTCGGGCGGGGGAGCTCGCTGCCATGGAGCACGGTGGCGGCCGGAGGAGCTCGTTACCTTTGAGCTGGGCGTGACCGGAGGAGCTCGCTGCCATAGGGCTTGGATGCAGGAACAAAGCGGCTAGGGGAGTTCGCTTGGAGGTTGGGCGAAGGAGCACATCAGCAGGTGGAGGTTGGGCGAAATATCACGGCGGCTGGAGCTCGCTGCCGGCAAGAAGCTAGCTAGGCAGCTAGCGCATGGCGGAAATGGGGACGATCGGAGAGACGAAGGTGGACATGCTGCTTTGGAAGTTAATGCGGGACGCGTCCACTAGCCATCCACAAGAAATGAATTTCTTTGAAAATACACACCATATACCTGACGAAATACGCATGTGTCAGACACGTGGTGCTCTTTGATTGGAAGCGTTTTCATCCTCGCCCGTACCCGGGTTCCATTAGGCATTTCCGCTGAATGTGCCTCTATATTACAAGCAAAAGCAGTTAAATTATTCTTTAATATTTATTCTTCCTGATTGCAAATAATGATCATATTCTCCTCTTGCGTACTCTTTACTGTTTTCAGCTATTACATTGTTGCTCTTAATTAGCTTATACAAGAAACATAGAAGTTCTGTACTCTTTCTATCTACATATCCAGACTTGTTCCTACGGTGTCTTCTTTCAGTAGTGCTACCATATGCTATGCATTTCAGCTACCAAGACACGCAGACAGGCAATTCAGTCATGGAGGCCACTTTTGAAACCAAATCTAAAGCAACATTTCCCCAGATGCACAGACTAGCAAATCAGTCACGGAGACGGAAGAACCATACCAGGCCATCGATCCCTTCACAGCTCACAGCGAAGTCGATGGGCGCCGACCCCGCTCAGGCGTAGCTTGATATATAGCTTCTGCACTCCAACATCTCCATCAGGTCACTCCGCCTGGAGGATTGGCCGAGCGGCGCGCCGGCACCTCTCCATTTGCCCTTTCCTCCACTCCTCCCTCTCCCTCGAGCCGAGCTCCACCTTGAGGAGGCCGAGTGGCGCCCATCTATTTCTCTTTCCCTCCACTCCTCCATCGATCTTCCTACGCCGACCTCCACCTAGAGCAGGCAGATGACCACGGGCACGCGCTGCAGAGCCTGGCTTCCAGGCCGAGTAGCGAGGCTAGGCTTTGCATCACACTAGGCCGCCGTGGGTGAAAGCAACGAACGGAAATAACCTCGGCATCAGGCGCGGGAGCACGGTGCATCGCTTGGACTCCTTAATTTGAGGTAGCTAGCTACTGTTACGTTCTTATGAACACTAGCGAGGTAGACAGAGGTAGGTGACGGCAAGCCGATCTACTTTTTTGACCCCCAGGCATCTCACCGTGACCCATCCCATGGCGTCGGATGGTCGAACGACAAAACGACGGACATCCCTAAACGGATGGCGCGGCGTCGGGACGATCCAAAGCCTAAATCTTGGACGAGTTTGCGTGGCGCGGACGCGAAAGGTGGTCGCTCGCGTCCTCCCTTGTCCGCCCCCAGCCCGCCTGTCGCCTCCCACAACACAAGCCCGTCGCACACATCTCCCCAGCTCCGCCGCCACCCACGGACCGGCGATTTGGGAGCGCGTCGACGCCGGCCATCGTCGTCGAGACGCCGGCAAGCGGGCGGAAGCATAGGTCGAGGCCCCGCGCTGCCCGCCGCGTCGCGAGTCGGAGACGCCGCCGCCGGCCGTTGTCCTCTCACCGTCGCGACACCTCCCGCCGTTCGCAGCGCCGTTTCCGCCGGAGGTGAGCTCTCTGCACCGTGTTTCAGCACCGCAAGTCGCTGAGACGGCCATGCTGGGTCCCTATGAAAGCATTTGGATCGCCTCCGCCTGCGAGGTGTTCGTTGAAATGCTCGAACTAAAATGTGTCCCTTTTCGATCATGGTGGACAGCGACGACGAATACTACTTCAAGAACTTCATCGACACGTCGTCGAAGAGGAGTCCGACGATGATTTTTTCACGGATGCTGCGCTGCTCATCCACGAGCATATTGTCTCGCAGATCCCCGTGCACCGGGCCGGGCGCGCCGCCTTGGACCGCAAAAGAGAACGCGGCCACGACCAGCTCTACAACGACTACTTCCAACCCACTCCATTGTTCGTGCCGTCCTTGTTTCGCCGTCGTTTCGGATGACCAGGCCGCTGTTCCGCCGGATAATGGATGGCGTCAAGATCTACGACGACTACTTCTGTGCGAAAGTGGATGCAATTGGCAAGGTAGGCCTCTCTTCGTACCAGAAATGCACGGCAGCGATTAGGATGCTCGCATATGGCGTTGCCGGTGATTTCGTAGATAAGTACACGCGCATGAGTGAGTCAACCGGCTTGGAATCGATGTACAGGTTCTAGAGCTGATCGGTTCGTTCGGAGAACGTACCTCCGGCAACCTAATGCGAGGACACAGCTCGTTGTCGATCAACGCTTCGGGGTTTCTGGGATGCTTGGCAGCATAGATGCATGCAGGAGTGGAAGAACCCCCGGGGGGGTACAACGGCCATTCGAGGGGTGCACAGTCATTCTTGAAGCTGTTGCTTCCCATGACACATGGATTTGGCACTCATTCTTCCGAATGGCTGGCTCGCACAATGACATCAATGTGCTCTCTGGTGTTTGCTAGCGTACGGTAAGTCCCCGATGTGGATTTTGAGATCAATGGCCACCACTATACCAAGGGGTACTACCTTGCTGATGGTATCTATCCACCTTGGGCTACACTCGTGAAGACAATCCGAAACCCCACCTCAGAGCAGGAGGCAAGGTTTGCCAAAGAGCAGGAGGCAGCCCGGAAAGATGTCGAGCGGGCGTTTGGCATCCTCCAAGCTCGTTGGGCTATCATTAGACACCTGCCGAGCCTGGGATGTGCAAACTCTGTGGGAGGTGATGACCGCTTGTGTAATCATGCATAACATGATTGTTGAGGTAGAGCGGGATGATTCACTCTTTGATAATGACTGGGAAGGCCAAGGAGAGTTGGTTACTCCTCAAGGTGCTCCGGCATCATTCCAGGACATTCTTCATGCGCACCATGAAATTCGAGATCTAGCTGTACACAACCAGCCAGGCTGATTTGGTCGAGCACATGTGGCGGCATGTAGGCAACAATGCTGCAAACAACAATGATGAAGGAAATCCTGAAGCCTAGAGCATTTGTATCGTTTTTTCATTTTATTTGAATAATACTTTATCCTTGATTACATGGACTATGTAATGTGTAATACATTTTGAGCATTTGAACTATTTTATATATTTTATATAATATGTTTTTGCGTTTTTCTAGTGAATTTACAAGAAAAACATACCATAGGGCGCCGCGACCCAAATCTGGCGCGTTGGGCGCAGCGCGCGACCCAAACGGACGCGGGGCTCTGTCCGCGCGTCCGCTCAGCCACGCAAACGGCCCAAAACGGACGGCTCAGCGCGTCCGTTTGGGTTGCTCGGTTGGAGATGCCCTGAGGTGATGGCATTGGGCTATGGCGAAGTGTACTTGGCGATCGCCCTCCCCCTCTGTGGCGCTATTGCCGAGGCATGCAAGCGGTAGTGACTAGGGCAAGTCCCGGGCATGATCTGGTACAGCAGGTCATGGCCGATGCGCGTATCGTACGACGGGCAGCTACCGACACAAGTGTGTGGGGTTGCCCGCTCCGCACCGCGCGGCGATCGGGAGGCGGCGGCACAGGCTTGGTTTGAGCCTGATCTGGGCTTAGAGGGCTGAACTGCCACACACGTCGGTCACCTCAGGGCGTAGTCATCCCTCACGGCTTTAGACGGTGTTGGTGTGACGCTGAGAAGGCATGCGAAGGGGGACTTGTTCGCATGTGTGCTCCGTTTATACAACACCGGAAGGGACCAGTGGCGGCCTGGGTCGCCTTCTCCTCTGCATCACAGTGGTGTCATGGGGCTGCTGGCTGGGTCTGACTAAAGTTGGTTTGGCCCTGCATGTCTTATTGCACCAAGATGTCCATCTGCTTGACGTCAGCCTTTTTGATCTGGCTGTTGACGAGTTTCGATCTCTATGTCAAAGATTTCCAATGGGATATCTAGATTGGAATCGATCCGGTCGTGCATGCTCTTATCTTTAGCCAATAACGATTTATAAGGGCATGATGCGAAGCTTCACTTTCTTATTGGTTCCATGGGACATGTGTGTGTATAGATTTTGATGATATTGATAAAGGTGGAGAAAATCATGGTGGCTTCTCAAGTTATGGTGGAGAGGTATGTTGGTTGCGATGAAATATACTGCAAAGGTTCTACATGTATGTCGAGTGTTTCTTGATCTACCGCAGTGGCCTCGACAAGAGAGGATTGAATGCAGTTTTTGTGGTGCTCCTCGATTACCGAGTCACGTGTTTCAAGGTTAAAATCTAAGATCTGATCTTCATTGGTTGTACCTAGCCATAACATTGACATGAGATTATTTTAGGAACTCAGATTTCTCCAAGGTGAAAACCCAATATCTTCGATTGGGCGACAACAACATTTGTGCATTGTTTCCTTTTTGGAGAAATTGCTTTTGTAGAATCTCTTTTATAGTCCAGGTGTTGTCTTTGCCTCTTTGGTGGTGGTTAGAGTGATGTTGTTGTGTAAGTTTCATCACCACGATGAGTCTTTGTTTTCTGCTTTTGTTTTTTTTCTTGATTGTCTAATTGGTGTATTAATATATTTCCTTCATCGAAAAAATATGGATGATTACTCTCCTCGGGTTGAATCTGGGCTGAAAATATGTCAAGGTGGGAAACTAATCCAAAGGGAACGAGACGAGGATCGCACCACACCACCAACAGAGAGACAAAGCATTCATATAAAGGGGTTGTTTTTGGTGTGGGAATTAAACACATATGACTTCGGATTGTGTATGTGTCACCTCCTAAGACGGTGGTCTTAATGGTGAGTAATTCCGCTATGGTCAAATTAATTCTACAAAGAAATATTTAATCAACAAAAACCATTTTTTGGTGGGTTAATTGTGAGGCACACACATCTAACTAACGACTTCTTAGATCTAGTGCATGCATCACTGCTAAGTTTGGCAACTAGACCCCAGTCCCCGATCCAGGTGGTTAATTCACATATTAGGGGTTGGCTTTAGTTAGAGTCTAATCTCCGTGGGACTCCTATCAATGGAATACACTCCCCAACTTGTAAGTCGGGGCTGCTACTGACCTATCACTATCTATATGGAGTACCCATTAGTTACTCACTAAAGAAAATGGCATGATAGGCTCAAGTAATAGAGAGACATACATATGCCAGAAAACCTAAATCTGACCCTCACATGTTCATGTTTCCCCTTTCCAGACCCTCTCCCACTCCCTACACGCCACATCCACTATGCCACACGATTTCAGCTCTCTCCATAATCGAAAACTGACCCATGGCCTCCCCACGTCACCGCCGCAAGCTGTCGACGCCGTCACTCTCCACCGCCACCCCCTCTCAGCCAAACTGAAACACTGTTACCGGATGTTGGAACATTCTTAGTCACATAACAGGTGCTTAGTCTTTTATTGTTCTAATTTTTTGCTAGGTTACTGCCTTTGTTGTTTGCTTTCTATTTATCTAGTTCTCTGCTTGTGACATTGCTTGTTGATGATATCTGTTCACGGAGTACAGAGTGGGGATGAGTTGCATCTGGGAGCGGTGATCTCTGAATAATACTTGTACTAAACTTTATTACGTTTTTGTCAGTCCAATTTCTCTCAACATAAATGTTAACTGGTACAATTTACTATTGTACTTAGAAATTTTATCCACATATATACATATTTTTTTTATTATACAACTTTAACCTCGATCTTGAAGATGATGCACCAATTTGAACAACATATATTGTAAGAAAAAGGATGTTGGTTGTTTCCTTGTCGAGGCATCGCCTCTTAAAATAATTTTGTTGAACCAAATTACTGTAGACCCGAGAGAAATAAAAAAAATGAGATGTCTTCACATAATAATTTAAGTTACTTAGATCAATTGCAACTATATGTATATATTTGTGTTTATTTTTTTGTTTTCTTAAATGTAATGGCAGAGCGCTGCAAAAATCACTAAGGTTTCTAGAGTGCATTATCATCCTTTTTAGGGGTAAGTAAATAGAGATGATAATTATAAAAGCACGAAGGAAAATTCTAGAATCAACTAACGATAAATAGGGTTACTACCTTGAATATTTACACTGCTTGTTTATTTGTTATTTCAGTCTCAAACATGTCTTTCATGTTCACAAGTTCAGCAATCAGTTGGGACACATCCTTCCGCTCATGTTGTATAATAGGTGTCTTTTTCTGTCATTCTGCAATATGCATTCAAAACCTTGCCTTGTACTTGGCCATTAGTTGGGTACATTTCCCCAGGTGGGAGCGACCGGGTCCTCATTGTTGTTCTGAATCCCAAATCATTGTCGAAAGAGCTAGCGTACAACTCTGGTGGCTCTTAATTCGCAAAATTATATACTTCCTCTTTTGATTTATAATAAGTAGGGTTAAGTGCACTTTTGGTCTCTTAAGTCTTGAAAAAGTGTAATTTTGGTCCCTTAACTCTATTTTAGTCTAAATGTGCCATCAAACTCTCAATTGAGTTCAATTTTGGTCCCTAGCAGCGGTTTAATGATGGTTGACTGGTTTTGACTGTCTTTTTTTTGCCATCGTGGACAAAATTGACCGGTTTAAAACTACGTGGGATCATTTGTCCACAATCAACAAACAGAAGAAATCCCCTTGTCCTAACACACATGTGCGCCGGCTCCGACTTTCTTGCTTGGTGCAGCCGTCCTCGCCACTTCAGCCGCCTCCGCCTTTTCTCCTGACGTAAAAGCCCTCGCATGTCTGCCACTTCTGCATTTCCCGCCCTACTTATCCGCCCTCGTAGTGTCAGGCGCCATCGCTAGGTATTAGGGAAGAGCTATGGTTACTATGTCAAACGGCTAATAATCATGATCCCGCAGGTAAACATTCGTAATGCTAATTGTATAACTGATCTCGAGGTGAGATGGTCATATATGGACTAAACATGTCCAAATATATCCACGGTGGCAAAAAAGAGAGTCAAAAAACCGGTCAACCATCGTTAAACCGTTATCATGGACCAAAAGTGGACTTAATTGAAAGTTTGAGAGCAGGTTTAGACCAAAACAAAGTTGAGAAACCAAAGTTAGATTTCTGCAAGATATGAGGAACTAAAAATGCACTTAACCCTAATAAGTATCAGGGCATTAGTTTAAATTTATTTAAATACAAACTAGAGTACCGACACTTATTATGAATCATAAGGAGTAGAAAATTTATGATCCACACGTAAATGTATTGCAGCTACTTGGGTTGACGCATCCATGGGGCCAAGGGCGCCAAACAACTGAGTTTGCAAACCTCTTCGCGATTTACAATTCAAAACCGGGTCTAGATATTGCCATAATCTTGAGCACACAAACCATGTCGTGATTTATGTGTGATGGTGGTTGTTATATTTGTAGCTTATCCAGATTCAATTTACACTACATTATAATAGCGCCTGTTTTCTTACGACCACGCAAGAGCTTTCCACATATTAATAAAGAAGAGGAAAACCACCATTGTGGTTCAAGACTACAGAAGAGACTATACTAGAAAAAGACTTAGCTACAATATCGCTAGTGTTGCGCCACTTCTATATAGCAGTGACGCACAATAGGTGCGTCGCACACGATAGGTGTGCCACTACTTTCACAGCTACCTAAATAGTGCACCACCATTATTATTGACCAAGGTTTGATCCATCATCTAGACATACCATGATTGACCAAGATATGTCTACGGGGCTGCTAGGACTGTTGGGCACCACTTAGCAGTGGCGCACCATGTTTAAGATGCCCATGTGCTATGTTATGTCATCCTATGGACCGCCTTTTCAGTGTTCAAAAAGAATAAAAGAAAATGATAGAAAACAAAAATCTTATGAGATGCTCATGTTTTATGTCATCTAGTCTTGATGAAAATTAACATACATGAATTTCAACTTTATTTGCAGAATGGTGTCATGTTTCAGTAGAGCGGCTTTTCTAGTTGCATACAACCTCCCGATGAAAAAGTTTTTTATATGAAAATATATCTACGAATTTTTTTAAAATCTGATTTCAACTGCCTATGGCCATTTAGAGATTTTTTAGATTCCCCAAAATCAAAAAAGAAACATGAGTGTTTTCAGCTTTTAGTTTTCAGGCAAAAAAATTCAAATTATTTACCACGCCTTGTGGTGCGGCACTGCTAACTTTCATGCCTCCAAAATTCGAATCGGAACTCCATTTTTTTTAAAAAAATTGTGCACCATCTCATAGTGCGCCATTACTAACTTCACTCCCTCGAAATTGGATGGCCGGCCACCAACCCTTATCCACCACCCATCTCTCTCTCCTCCCTCCCTACAGCCATCTTCTCTCCTCCTCCTCCTTCATCCTCTCCTCTTTCTATCCTCCTCCTCGTCCTCCATCCTCTCCTCTTTATCTCCTCCTCCTCCATCCTCTCTAGGGGTTAAGACATGCCCTACAACCAAGAAACATGCATTACACGTATGTTTTTGCATGACCCTAGGCAGGGGCGTAGCCAGCCCCAGGCAACACTGGCCATGGCCTGGGGCGTGGAAGCTAATTTCTTTGTTAACTTTAGCTAATGTACGTACTATTCTGCACTATTTGTCACTGTAGCATAAGGTTGGCCTGGGGCGTTGCTCTATCCTGACTACGCTACTAACCCTAGGTATTGCAGAGCATCCTTAGCTCAATATGTGCTCTTGAGTATAATTATCGTCCATTGCAATAAAGAGAAATGCAAATTACTTTACAGCCTCATACTTTTATTGGACAGACAGATTTCAGAAATGGAGTTAGTGAACCTAGTTCATTGATGCCCACAAGTGTTAGTGCAATGTACATTGTTTGGTAACTCTGTCTCTATATTATCGTGTCCTAGTTCAGTCAACCGCCCAAGAACAATCATTTGTGGCACAAATAGGATACATACAATTCAATCATCGGTTATAGAAAGTAAACAATATCATAGTGAGAGGGAAAATAGGTCTCATACTTCTATTGGACAAACAAATGTCAGGGACGGAGTCAGTGAACCTAGTGCATGACCTCCTAAAGGTCTCCTCTCGAGCGTCTCCGGTAGCAATTACCTGGCGTGCTGCACGTGCCTTGACTGAGGCCCTTGCCGCATGCCGCTGGCCGTCCGTGCGGCCCTCCGACGATGCTGCTCGCGTTGAGATGTTTATGTGTGTCGAGAGCGTCTGAGGTAGTGCGCGCAAACTCTGGAGCCGAGTCACGGCCTCATGCCGACACCGTCTTCCTCTCCTCCCCTGCGTGTCACCTGGTAGACCGCTCGAGCTGCAGTGGTACTGCTTCGAGGAGCGTCATGACAAAGAGGGAAACAAGGTGCAGATGTGGCCTATGCACGCCTCTCCAGTGCGGTGGTGGGAGTAGGGGATGGGGACGGCCAGACGGGTGGTGAGAATTTAGAGATTTGGTCAGACAAAGGAGGAAGAAAGAGAACTAGAGGGGCAGACTATTTCCTGGGTTTTTGGAAAAAACACACCGCCGTGCCTGACCTAGAAACGAAACAGTTGCAACTACCCTCGCCTGTATATGGGCCCTCTTTAAGATGCCTTGACATCTGGGTTCCACGAGCGCCACGTCAACAAATACATGGCATTTCCACGAGCGCCAGGTCAACAAATACATGGCATTCCAGTCACCGTATATGAGCATGCAACTCGTCTTCAGTAATTGTAAATTGGTATTTTCGAAGTAGAATGACCAATCTGAACTCTCCAACAAGTTCACTTTTTTTTTTGAGGGAAGTCGGTCGCTACTTTATTCATTACTAACAATCTTGGGAATACAAACTTCATCTGGCGTATCTAGGAACCAGAGATGACGACCTTGGGAATACAATCTTGGGAATACTAACTCACGATTCACTGACGACTTAGCAAGGCCATGTGCCTCCATGTTCGAGCATCTTCGTTCATAACGAACGAAACCGGCATAAAACCCTCAGCTCTAGCCTTTATTTCTTGGATAATACTACTGATCACCTCCATGTTCAGTTACTTGCCATGTATTTTACTCTTTTAGTTAATGGACTGACATGTTGGCCCTAGACATTTGCTAGGCCGCTTCATGGGTCGAGGCAGCTTTTCGTGTTTCCCTGGTCTGGGCTGGGAATTCTTACGTGTAGCGTGGTTGGTAGTCTGCGGTGTGTAGTGTGATAACACATGTCATGTGCATATTTGGGAGGGGCACAGTGGGTCTATTAAAATCTGGGTTGAGTGGGTGTAGGCGGCGACTGAATCAATTGTCGTCCTCCTGCAGAATAGCCAACTCCGTCGTCGTACCGACTTCGTTTGCACGCGACTCGCGACCGTTGAACAGGAGACACACGTTACACGGGCGAAGCCTGTGCGGGGCCGTGCAAAAGTTGTCCGGTGTGGTACTGCCTGGTCTTTTATAATTCAGCTTTGCTACTCCTAACAGACTAACCTACCTTTTTGTTCACGTGTTTTGACACGTTTCCTCAAAACAGCCCTCCCAACCTATACAAAATGATGAGAGACCCTTCTACAATTCAAATCAAAGGTAAACAACAACAAAAAAATGGTACTCCGTACAAGAAAAATTAAAACCTGGCACTAAAGAAAGATAAAGAACGAGACCGAGAGGTAACGATAGAATGCACCGCCGTTGCCGAGACCGAAATGGCCAAGGGTTTTCACCCCAACGGAGAAGGTACCCACAAAGACGCCCTGAAGAGGGTTACGACGCCCACATGCATCGCCGCCACTAGAGTTGAAACGTTGAGGTGTTGCCTGAAAAAACCTGTGCGCGTACGCTAGTAGCTTGGACCACCCACTGTCGCTGAGTGAGGTCCTCCTAACGCAATCTGGGATAAGCCTTGTTGAAGCGCCGCCAACTCCAGGATCCCCTGCCACCCGCTCCTCGCCATTCACATGACAAAAGAGCAAGGCCATCACCACCGCCAAGTCGCTCATCGTAGGGATGTCCATGCAATCCACCTTTTGAGGCCATCGCACTGACATCCCAAATCTCGCACTAGTGACATGGTCGGAAACACCACAACGACAGGGATGTCAAGCCAGCCAATCGATCCAGGGGTGGTGCGGAATAATAGGACATGCAAGGAACCACAAGTCAAATCTGCAGCTCCAAACAGAGCCGCCAACGTGTCACCAGATCTAGGGCCAATGGCCCGGACCCAGCCCCCCAACCACACCATGGCCAAGGGGTGGGCTCCCAGGCCTACCGGGAGCCCCTGAAGCCATGTGGACAACACTGCCCACCCAACCCATATCTGGGCGGAGGGTAGGCACCCTGCCATTGATGGCCAGCTCCGCCTAGTGTTGTCCCGCGCTGCATCACTGCCAGCTCCGATGGGAGGAGCCGTCGCCGTGCCAGGCCAACATCGCCGACCAGGATCTGCAAGGGACGAGCTCGAACCAACACCATCGGAGCCGCAGTAGACACAAGCACCGCCACCTACCGCCGCCTCCACCTATGAGCGGCCGCCCCTAGCGCTGCTCGCCGTCCCGCACATAGCTCTTCGTGCCAAGAAGGCCTGCCGCCGCCGGCACCACGTGCAGGGGCGGAGATACTTGAAGCTACCAAGGTGCAAAATGCACCAGGGTAGGAAAAAAAATAACCTTGCAATTAGCCTGAAATCTAGTGTGTGCAACCCTCTAGACAATTGTTTGTGCGCCGTGTGGCTTGAATTTGTCTAAAATTGTAAGTTAGCTAGGAGATGTGCACCCTGATTAGCTTTGCTCTAGCTCCGCCACTGATCATGTGGGCTTAATTTGCCTGGCGGCGATGGCCTAGGACGGAAGGGACGAAGAAGGGGGCCTGCGGAGAAGCTAGGGTTCCGCCCCTGAAAACATACTGTTTGGAGTACATTCGAGTGGAAGTAAAGATGCCACGGTTATGCTCGGCAAATGAAGAGATCTGGACAGCGTAGAATCGCGTGTCAGACTGTCAGAGAGATACGGTGGAGGCGCATGATATCTGCATGACTAATCGTACGTCAAGGTGGGCAACAAACCGAAAGGTGAAAATTGAAGATCGGACCAACCTAAAGGCAAAGCGTGGAGCGGAAGGGAGCTGCGAAATAGACTTGCTTGCCTAAATTGGGATTATACTACCTGCCAAGGCGGCGGTCTTATAATGGTGACCAATGCTGCCGCGTGTGATCGGTTTCTACAAAGGAATAAACAACAAAACTGTCTTTTCGTGGGGTTCTCAAGTTGTTAGTGAGTGTTTTCATCCTGGTGCTCACGTTTACACACGCTGGGCAGGTGCCAACATTCTTAGTCCTATGAAGGTTCATATTGCTGTGTATGAGCATTTGTCTATTTCTTGTGTGTTAGCGCTTTTTGAAGGTACAAACACGTACGCACTTGTACAAAATATTGATTAAACATCGGTATAGCACTTGCGCGTTGCTAAGGGTTAACTTCATGCATGTTTACTCAATTACTCGTAGAAATGTAGAGCAGTGCCCTGCTAATGTAGTGAGGGCTATCAAGTTTTTTTAGCAAACCATATGGCCTTACCGGTTTATTAAATAAAGTAAAAAAACTAACCTTCTCATGGTAAATATCCAATATAAAACAAAATAATTGCCATCAAGGTTTTTCTAAGTCAGCCACCTCTAGTTTTATTTTATTTTCTCATGTCAACTTTCCACATTGAGTCAGCTAAAGAGACCGCAGAAGACCAAATATGCAAAAAAGAAAACTAACCTTCCAAGGTTTTGCCAGGGACACACCTCTTGCGGGGCAAATTGTCGAACCATTGATTCATCATTGAACTATCCGCGTAGAAGACTAGGGGCCGGCACAAAAGGTCACGGCGAGACAAACTCTGACCAAAATACGCCTCACACTATCATTGCCCCTCCTATTGCTAGAATAGCGAAAGCATCGAATGTCTACAAGATCGAGATCGTTGATTTGTGGGACCAAAAGCACCCCAAGACCTCCAATGTTGGATACCCGAACCATGAAGATCACATTAGCATGGGACTAAAACTACGGGGTGTTATTTATGTAGGATGTCGCCTTAACATCCATGGCGTTGCCGTCGAGGACAAACAAACATATTATAGCAAGAAGAACTAAAAGTACTCTCCAACATTAATCTGTAGTTCCTCTCGTCTTCGCGTGCACAAGAGGTCGCCAGACATGGGGAATCAAGGAATGCATTTGAGATAACATAGCTCCTCTAATCAACTAGGGTATTTTTCATAGGATACATAGTGGCCGACGACAACTTTAATAAAGCTAGAAACAGCCTACGAGCAACCAATTTGCTTAGGTTACCGGCCAGACTTTACAACATCGAAACAATGTGAAAGATAACAACCACCACATTTCCAAATTATAACCATCTCACTTGTCTAGGGTTTCACCTTCTCCTTTGTGTTCTGCTTATTTAATGTAATCTTGATACTCTATCAACGAAATATACAACCTTCCTTTCATAATAAATATCTTAGTTGTGAATTCCACCTTTTATTCTCTAGTTATGCATTTGTGACATTAGTTGGGCAGCGGTAGAGCCTCACCGCCTGTGACCGAGAGGTCCCAGGTTCGAGTCGCGGTCTCCTCACATTGTACTTTGTGAGGGTAAGGCTTGCCACTAACACCTTCCCCAGACCCCGCACAGTGCGGGAGCTCTCAACACTGGGTACGTCCTTTTTGTGTGTGTGAATTCCACCTTTTATTCTCTAGTTATGCATTTGTGACATTAATTACCCGAAAATTCGTGTAGATTACCCATTTTAAAAGCTTTGAACTCTTGTTTTCTGATGTGTGTTCATTGGGCAAGGTGTTACGTGATCAGAAGGGTGCAAAAATATCAAGACGATAGTGAGAAATTAAACATATGGTTTAAATAAGTTTGGACACAATCGTCCATGATGCTCTCTGATATTTGCATATTTTGTCGCCCCACATCGACGTATCATGCCTATCCTATCTAACAATAATAAGCAAAATGCTAAATTGAGGCTATCCTTGTTTAAAGCCTCATAATTATGATATTTTGGTAGTAGTTCAACCAAATGGGGTAATATGTGTCACAAATGATAACTATGGGGATAAAAAGTGGAATTCACTCATATCTTAGATTTGTTGATGAAATATACAACCTCCGTTTCATAATAAATATCTTAGATTGTCGAGATTCGCATATATCTACATACTAAAACACATCTAGATATATGGAACACGTGTTATGGAACCGAGCTAATTTTTTTTTTTTGGAGTAAACGCTATGATCCGAGGTAGCTAATCATGCCGATTAATTAGGCTGATAACGAATCATTGGTTAGATGGTAGAAAAGTGGTTCCACCTTCCAAATCTCATACTATTTGACGACGTGTCTAAGTAAATTTTAATACTCTTAGCAAAACGTCTGCAGAGATTTTGTCAATTTCGAATTCGGAACGCGTTACGTGGGTTTCGACGTTAGATGCTCATAATATGTTAAAAAAACAGGTCAATTCGTCAACCGTGTTGGCGAAGATGGTGGCCAGTAGTTTATTGGCAGATAGAAAACGAGCACCTAAAAGAGAAGAGAAACACGACGACGGGGAAGAGGAAGAAGAAGGAGACCATCAGATTGGACCGCCCTGCCGCAGCGCAGCTACCAGATTGGACCTCTTCGCCACCCTAATTCAAGATTTCCAGTCCTCAAAGTCTCCCTTCCACCTCTAAATCACACCTTAATCCCCCCTCTCCACTCGTCTCCAATCCAAGTTTCCAAGTTCCACCACACACGGAGTTTTTTCCAACCTCCGGTCCTTCGTCTCCCGACTTCCGTCCTTAAATTATCTCCAGCATCTTAGTTAGTTGCAAGTCAAAATCTTGCTGCTTTAGTGTCGCCGCGGTTGCTGCGAAGGAGGAGGAGGAGGGTAGGTGGTCCGTGCTCGCCGGCCGGCGATGGACGAGGAAGCCAGAGGGCGGGGGGCGGTCAACCCGTACTGCCCCAACGCCGACAACCCCTACCACCGCTGCGCCGCCTACTGCCCCGTCGCCGCCCCCGCCCCGGCGGCCAGCAAGCCCCCGCCGGCCCAGAACGGGACCGCCCGCAGCAACGGCGAGGCGGGAGGGGCACAGCGGCAGGCGGTCAACCCGGACTGCCCCAACGCCGTCAACCCCTTCCACCGCTGCGCCGAGTACTGCCCCGTCCCAGCCCCCGCCCCCGCCGCGGTGAAGACCTTTCCGCTGCCGCCGGGTTCGGACCAAGAACTGGCCCAGAACGGGAGGACGCACAGCGACGGCGACCTGCAGCCCAGGCCGCGCCGCCGCGAAAGGACCGGCGGCTCCGGGGGCCTCCCCCTCTACGTCTTCCGTGAGCAACTAACCAACCAAACTTCCCTCTTTCCTCCCCCAGTTCGTCGTTGTCTGTCGCTACACGCATGCTCACATCTGAGAAAATGACAAATTTTGATCGATAAAAATCTGATTTTTTCATGCCAGTGCGCGAAGGCTCGGACGGCGAAGGCAAGAAGGTGGACCCGCGGTGCCCCAACAAGGCAAACCCGTTCCACGTCTGCACCGACCACTGCCTCGACAAGATAATCGACGCCGGCCGATCGTCCGAGGGCGGCAAGTCTCCCATATCCCTCTTCTCGCGCCGCTCCGGCCGCTCCACGTCCTCGTCAGAAGGTTGTTCCTTTGCTTCATCTCTTGCTACTGATAGCCACATAAACATGTTGTGTCTATGTGTTTGCTTCGTCTCTTACCGTGTTCACTCCGTTGATTATGTGCAGATGGCAGTGTCAAGTCCGGGAGCAGCAAGAAGTCAGATGCCAAGTGCCCGAATGCTGGCAATCCGTTTCATGAATGTGGAGAGCACTGCACTGCCAAGATTAAGGAGGCGGAGAAGCTGAAGAAAACCGATAAGAAGTCACCGCGCAGCAAAGGTACAATAAAATACTAGTGCTGGGCTTACTCTAGTTGATTTGGATTTGTTATGTCTTAATCAGTCGGGTTGCAATTCCGGCGGTTCTCATATTTCAAATTCACAAACTACTAGGAACTTTATGCCTCAGACCAGGGAACTCTTGCCACATTTGTGTGTGCCCTGCCTAAAGATGATTTTATTCTTTCTGGAGAAAATGCTCAATTGACGCTCTCTTTGGTTCTTCCAAACTGGGTTTTGTTTTAATTTGCGCATTTCAGTTTTTTATTGGTTTCACTCATATAAGCACCCTTGCAGGTGGGAAGAGTATTTCACCGGTGCAGAATTGGAAGGTGGATCCGAGGTGCCCAAATGCGGGCAACCCATTCCATATATGTGCTCAGTACTGCTTCGACCATTTGAATGAAGCAGCACCTACAGCTCCAAGCAAGCCAGGTGTGTTCTTTAAGTTACCCTCAACCTGCTAGTGGTCTATGTATGGATATGACAAATTGATTTTTAAGGTCCACTTGGCAGCTATTTATGCTTATCTATATTTCGGTTTATTTTCAGACTCGAAAAAGGGAAAGGCTGTCATGAAAGCGGAACCAACAAGAGAAATCAATCCTGATTGTGCCAATGCATCCAATCCCTACCATAAGTGTGGCGAATATTGCAAAAGAAATGGCAACAGATAGACAAGGTACATTCATAAGTTCATTTTTTTTTAATTGTGAGAGAATAATTGGTTGGTGTGAACTGAAGTTATCTTATAAAATGTAATTCCTCAATCAGTTTTTTATAGTAAGCAAATATATTTTACTTAATTTGTGTAGTATTTTATCAAGCCAAGGTTTCATAGTTGCAATTTCAACATGCTGAGTTATCTTGATTGAGCTGAACTTCTGGTTTGAACCCCTTGTGGGTTAAAGTTTGGTGGTTGTAAAATGTCAACTATCCCAATTCCTTTTGACCGAGTCCACACTCCATCTAAGAATAATTTGCCTTCTTTCAGTTACCTGCTAAGTTAATGTTCCACGCCTAGTTACTCAACCAATGTATTTATAACATAGCTATGGGCACATACACTTCGAGGCTCCCCGAAAGATCATTAAGGTCTCTCATCGTCCGAATCTGCTTTCAGCACTTTTGGTTGTTGGTGAAAGAAAATTCTTTCCGGAGATTTAATAGACATCACATGCGTAATGCCTTATATGTCATGTGCTTGTTTTCATATACATTCCTTTAGTCCTAGTTAAGTAACGGTCCACATGATACCATAGTAAAGAAAAAGACAAGGCTTATGATATTTCTTAAGGCAACAAAAGGATTTATTTGTCGGATTGAATTTCTGTTAAATTTCCTTGTCAAACACCTCTAATGCTGAGAAGGTTTATTTTACCAAAGGCTTATGAATCCAGATTTCCTTTCCTCCACACATTTGGGTATTTTCTTTATTGTTGGTTGAATTCTGCGATGCTCCTGCAACGAATGTGGCCTAACTTAGTTCATCTACACCCACTTTATCTGATTTTCCTTGGTCCAGCTTTGAACTTTCTTATGACTTGCTCGTACCCAGTCAATCTATCTTTCTCTTTTCCCTAGCCAAACAAAGTCTAGTCAATGTTAACGTGTTATATGTTTGCTTCAAAATAATGCGTTGTGGTAGTTGGATATAAAAACATACACCTGAGAACAGTATACAACATTTTGGAGAATGTGAAGAACAATAAACACAAGTAGCACACGCATGGTGGTAGTTGGATACATATATCTGAGAAACAATAAGCACTATTCTGGGTAATGTCAACAGCAATAAACATATCACATGCCTTGTTGTTAATTATTATTTGCTTCAATCATACAATTGGTGACGACAATACCTCCTTTCGTGCTGCTAGGCTGTCAAGACGACGGTTCTCCTCCAGGCAGATGATGGTGAAAAATAAGTAATTTTCTGGTGACAGTAGCCTTGTAAGTTGCACTAGTAGCTGTGTTTCGGTCGGCTCATTTTGTAGTGTGGCTGCCTGCAGTGGCTCCCTGACTTTGCTGTATTTGCGTGTATACTTCTATATATACTCTCCGTGGTCGTATCAGGGAGTTGCGTATGTAGAGGCCAGCGTATTGTATTACCTGAATCTTGTAAAAATAGAGAGAGGTCTGTATTCTTTTGTAAAGTATTACTACCATTTTAGTGGTTTGTTTTCCTTTACAAGTAGAGAGAAAAGGAGCCTGATCGATGTTTGTTGGTATCGGTTTTGTGGGCCTTTATTTTCTCTTCGGATTGTCACCATTGTGGTTGAGACGTTGATGGTGTACGAGGATGGCTCATTATGGGATCAGCTCTTTGGCATGAATGAGCTGCTCTTTCTTGTTGGAAAGCTTTGCTCATGCCATTAGGGAATTGCTTTTCCTTCTAGAATGTGCATCATGGTGATGGAGTGAGCCATCATCAATGGCCGGCAACCTAGCACCAGTGATAACCCACTGCAGCACATGAGGAGGAAACTGAGACGCGAAACCTACAAGAAGTCGTCCCACTGACTGGTACTTCTGGAGGCTGGAAGAATGTGAAATCAAAAGGTGAAAACTGCAAGTCCAGCCACTGAGATTCTGAGGTGAGAAACTGCTGGATCTGGCGAGGACCCTGGAATTCTGAGGTGTATGTGACTATGTGGTCAGAACTCCCGTTTCTTTTGACCAAGAAATGGCAGATTCTTTGGTGTGGGCGTTGCTGATGTGATCCGCGGAACGGGTTGGTGCGTGCGTGCGTGCAAGGCCCTTTCTTTAACTGTGGTTCACACGTACCCAGCGTGAGGACGAAAAGACCAGGAGAAATGTCGCTGGAGGCGTGCTCTGGTTAGGTTTTTTCCTTTCTTTTGTGGAAGCTTCGTCTCCGTGATGTGGAGGCCTGACGTCGAAAGATCCGATCGAGTGATCAGCAGCCCACCTGGTGTCGGTTCATAGGGTAGTGGCGAGGAAATTGCATATTGGAGGGACCATTTTTTTTGCACAAACCAGTGACTCGAATTTCTTATTGCACAATAGGGGTCGAATGATGTGTTTTAAGACTAGTCACGGTGGGTAGTATTTTATAGCAATATCATGCATATGATACTAGCGTAGGATACTACCTTTATGTAAAGGTAGTATCTTTTAGTTATATTCATGATTTTGTATATAAATATATTAATATATATATATATATAGAGTTTGGTGTGCACCATACGTAGATACGCGTATTTTTGCTTTGTAGTACACATACCTGAGGGTATACATACCTAAGTTACACATACCTAAGGTATACATACCTAAGATATGCATACTCAAGTGATACATACCTAAGGTATTGCATACCTAAGGTGTACGTACACTGATACGTGTATATATATGTTAGATATGTGTAACTTGCATGTGTGTATGTTAAGTATGTAAATGTTAGGTATGTGTAACTTGTATGTGTATATGTTAGGTATGTAAACCTTAGGTATGTGTAATTTAGACACGTACACTCCAGGTATGTACGAAATACACGTTGGGTGCCCATGCTCCTAGGTGCCCCATCTGAGCTTCCTATATATATATATATATATACAAGATTTATTTTTCTAGTACCTACGATATAACTATGATCTCTCTCATTATTAATTGCAGTGACACATTAGCTTTTTGTATGCATGATGCTAGCTATGATACTTCCATTATGGAAAGTCTAACATCCCATCAAACCATGGAAGTGTGCCTAGCAGATTACCCGACTGCCACTATGGCCTTGGGTGTGTGCCCTTTGCATGCCCAAAATCTTACTTAGGGATAGAGCAAGTTGAGCCAGTTTGCAAACACCCACTCCCATTGATCCTAGGTGTGGCGACCCGATGCGACAACCCGAATGCATCTACGGTCGGTTGGCTACGTCGGTAGCTCCACATGGTCGATCCAGGCTAGGGAGAAACCAACTTGTTCCCGGTTTGGTTCCT
Organism: Lolium multiflorum; assembly: GCA_030979885.1. Taxonomy (NCBI): domain Eukaryota; kingdom Viridiplantae; phylum Streptophyta; class Magnoliopsida; order Poales; family Poaceae; genus Lolium; species Lolium multiflorum. The sequence goes on along the minus strand of CM061753.1, from coordinate 281,888,366 downwards.
TTCTTCGCAGGCGATGGCTACGGCGGCATCTAACTGCCATGTCTGGAATCGAGCCATCGCAATCTAGAATCGAAGGGAACGGTGGTAGCAAACTTGTTTGCCTTGCTTAGGCCCTAGAGAGTCACTAGTTTGCGCAATAAAATGTTTGAGTCACTGGTTCGAACAGTAGCCCTAAGAGTTGCTGGTTTGTGCAGTTTACTCGGTAGTGGTAGCTTTTCTTTCGGCACCTGCCTCGCCCACGGTGGCATATGAATGAGGGGTGGGGAACCAACAATCTCGTCGGCGGGAGGTGAAGGGCTTGTTGTGTGGCTAGGTGACGGCTGGGGTTGTTGGAGACTGTTGTACTTAATGAACAAAATGACCCCCTTCTTGAGTTGTCTTCTTTTATTCTAGAATGGGTCGCTTTATTGATCAAGTGGTATCAATACAAAGATTTTCCAAGATACACTCCGGAACAGCACGGTGAAATAAAAACTAGAGCGAGAACTTCACACAACTTACCTAGAATATACGCTACTTCATTCGAACCACACTTCACACAGCAGAAAGACAGCGAGGTTAAACCCTCAGTCATGCACTTGATACTAGACACCAGGATGCCAACATTCGATCTGTCCACCATAAAAGATTTCGAGTCGCAGCAACAATCTTGTTTTTTGAGCTGAAGTGACGAACAATCGGAAGAAAAAAAAAACGACGTTGCCGCTTCAACTGACTGTGGATGAACCAATTCGGCTTGGACCCACTTTTCTTTTGAGAATATGCCTGGACCCAAATGGATTGTTTCAGGCCTTAGTGGAACAAGGAACCCAACGGAATAGATGGCTCAAAGGTCCATACACAGCACGACCCAAATTGCCCACCTGCCCTTTCGTTTTACTTTTTTTTTCTTTAACAATCCGATCGCGGTTCTTCGAGCGAACCTAGGGCTCGTCACAATCTAGGGCGCGTTTTGTTTGCCTGCACGGTGGGTGGTAGAGTGCATAGGTTGAAGAAGATTTTTTTTCGTAGGCTACCAAACGACACGGATCCAAAACAGCCTACACCGCATGAACCTCAAAGCACTAAAAATGGCGCTTAGCCAGGCTCCACTACTACGTCTGAATCAGGCGTTCCTCTGGGACAGGCCCGTTAAAAATGAAAACGCGTGAAGATTCCTCTTAATTCCAGTGCCGGACTGTTGAATCCTCACATGGCATCCTCACATGCAGATGCATGCACATGCAGGATGTAGTCACAAGCAAACAACTAACCCAAAATCTTGAGTAAAATGCATGAGACATCATCGAACTTGTGCGTACAAATCAGTTTAGTCACTGTATTCAGGAAAGCTCAATTTACGGTCATCAAAGAGGCACTGCAGGTTCACATACCATCACCGCAGATGGTCCAGCTACGTATTTGGTGATGTGGCTGCATGGGACCCTTATGGTAGTGGCAGAACTATCCCAACCGGCTATAGTTTTTACAGGAAACCACCTAAAGATCTCTTGTTTCCGAAGAACACCCAACCTGTTGAGAAGGATTGGTTCCCTTCGTTCTTGCCTCAAGTCCCAAATCCGGCAATGCCAATGTAGGATTAGGACACACCGGAGCGCCCCTGCCTAACCACACCAGCACGGCCTCACCTCCCCATCCCGTGTTCCATTCTCGACCTAGCAACCCATGCTCGTCTAGCCGGAGGAGTCACGAGAGCACCGATGCAACACCATGGTCGACGACAAAGATGGACAGAGCAGGAACACGTGTCGAAGGAACACATAGGTGTCGATCTGCCGATTACGGGCCCCACACCTTATTTCGTCGGCATGGAAGACCAATCCGAGCAAGGCGGACTTCTAGGTAGCCTGTCTAGGCTTGCGGGGGCCGAGACCGGCACCACACCGTGGTAAAACATCATTGCAGCGAAGGTGTGACGCATGGCGGAGGAAGCCACGTCGGCAGGTGCGACTTCTACATTGGTTGGCACGTCGGCTTGTGAGGACTGAGGAGGAGCATCAACAACAACACTGAGAGGGGGACACAACACTGCGAGGAAGGTCGGGGAGGGCCGAGTCGCGCATCGAAGGTCGCCGCTGCACGGGCAGGGACCTGTCTATTTGCCTCACGGGCACCGCATCGACGAGCTCATGTTGGGTGAGGGCGCACTTGGCCTTGGCCACCGACGACGTCACGTTCGTCGGACGTAAGGGCATCTCCAGTGGGTTGACCCAAACCGGCGATCCAAACGGTCCGTTTCTATCCGTTTTGGTTAGCGCACGAACATGATGCGCCGTGCTGTCCGGCCTGCCCGGACAGAGCACGCAACGGCGCGACCCATTCGGTCTGCACTGGCTAGTTGGCCCACGTCACAGTGGAGAGAAAAATGGCGTGAAGTGTTAAAAAAGCGCGAAAATTTAATAGAAATTTCATTGACTCAACATAATTTACATAGATTAAAAACAAAATCTAAACTAGTGCTCCTCGTCGTCGTTGGAAGCAAGGTTGATGAAGGGCGGGGGGCACCCACACCTGCTGCGCCAAAGAAGGCACCTCCGCCGGCTGTGCGTACCGCGGAGGTGGCGGCGCGTACTGCGGTAGGGTCGGTGGCGGAGGAAGTCGAACATCCTGGCCGTCCCACGCTACCTGTGGTGGCGCGTGCGGCGGCAGCGGTGGTACGTACCGCCTGTTGGTGCGTCTTCAGCGGCAGGCGCAGCGGTCAGGGACGGCCTTGATGGCAAACACTGCCCGGTCAATCTTCTGCCTTCGGGTAGCTTTTAGGTGGGTCCGCGGCACGCGTGCCCAGACGCGCTCGTTGTCCGCGAATTATCCGGCCCGACACATCGGTTTCTCAAATTTAAGGTGTGAATGCATCGGGCAGACGGGTCGGTTCGTTTCTGTCGTTCCGCTGGAGGCGTGCGCGGGCTATCCGCCAGTCCGCACAGACTGAAATGGTCGGTCTATGTCGAGGGCGTGGGAGCGCGGACACTCCGCTGAAGACGCTTACGCGGGAGAACACGGGAGGACGAACAGAAAATTCTCAGTGATGCAGGGAACGCGCGAGGGAGCTGGTGTTGCAGGGGCCGTGGAGGGTGCTTGTCGTGCGCAGAAGGCGGGGATGAGCGCCGCCGGTGGTGCTCGGAGGTTGGGGATGAGGAGCACTTTCACCCCGTGAAGATGGCCTCTGGCCGCAAGAACTAGCTGAGTCGTGGTCTCATGGAAGAATACTGCTCCTTGTCTTCTGGTCTCATGGAAGAATACTGCTCCTTGTCTTCGGCTTCCGCGAGCGTTTGCGGCAGCGACTGAAGCAGCTGAGATCGGCGGAGCAATTTGGAGAGCGGCGTCACAATCAACCCATCCGGAGGACAGTGGTCAATTAATTTAGGGGGATTTTGGCAAAACAAAAGCACGGTTCACAGGTCAACACCGTGCCACGTCTGCGGATACGTACATGTATCGTAGCCAGTGACCGTACGCGAGCGGACAACGCATCTTCCATGACCGTAAATTAAACTTTCCTGAATACAGTGACTAAACTGATTTATACGGACAAGTTCCATGATGTACCAAGTGGCGGTGTTTTCGTTCAGCGATGCCATTCTGCTGAGATGTGTGTGGGCAAGACACACGGTGGGAAATTCCGGTGCGCTGAAAATAGCGATGAAGCCTATGATATTCACCACCCCAGTCAGATTGGACAGCCCTAATCTTTGTGTTCAAAAGGCGCTCAACATGAGCTTGAAACTCATAGAAGACGTGCTCAACATCAGACTTATGCTTAAGGAGGTAGATCCAACAAAAACGAGAATAATCATCGACAAAACTCACGTAATATTTGTAACCACCAGATGAAGCAATTGCAGGACCCCAAACATCAGAATGAACCAACTCAAGGGGAACAGTGGAAACACGATAAGAATCTTTATAAGGTAATTGTCGACTTTTAGCACGCTGACAAGCATCACAAACCAAAGTTTGACTAGAGGAAGAACACAAAAGATCATTTTGCCTAACAATAGACTGGACTACATTATTCGAAGGATGACCGAGACGCTGATGCCACTGGGACGGAGTGATCTTGACGCTGGATGACGCATGGCGAGATGATGAAGATGCACGGCTAAACGGGATGGGGTACAGCCCGTCCTGGCTTCTACCGTGAAGAAGGGTGCGCCTCGTGGCCTTGTCCTTAACAAGGAAAAAGAATTTGTGAAATTCAACAAAGACGTCATTATCGCAAACAAGACGATAGACAGATAAAAGATGCTTGCTAATGTGTGGAACATGGAGAACATTGCGAAGCTTAAGAGATGAACCGGCTAAATTTGAATGACCAATATGCGAAATCGACAAACCTGCACCATTGGCCACTTGCACTTGGTCCGTCCCGCCATAGCGCTCATGCATGTGAAGGCGCTCAAGATCACTCGTCAGGTGATCCGTCGCACCGGAGTCCATGATCCAGTGCGGAGGGTTGTTGGATAAGGTTGATGCCGTGTTGCCGGAGCGAGAGTGGTCTTCGTAGCGATAGCGACACTCCGAGGCCTCATGTCCCCAGTTCTTGCAGATTTGGCACTTGGGACGCCAGCGACGACCGCCGTTGCCTCCTCCATTGCGTCCGTTGCCGCCACCATCACGGCGTCGGTCCTGGCCACCGCCATCGTGGCGCCGATCCTGCTGCTGGTTGCCCGTGGAGCCTCCTGACGGGCGACGATCTTGCTGCTGGTAGGTGGGCTGCTGCTGATAGCCGCCCGACGCGCCACCAGATGGTCGACCAAGATTGGTCTGACCTGGGCGCGACACCGCGTTCGCGGACGAGGTCCACTCATCGCCCTCGGCTTGCTGCGACAGTTGGAGCGCCTCATAGTTCAAGACCATGGAGTAGAAGGACGGCAGCGTGACCGGAACGGTCGCCATGTTGAGCGACGCGGCGATGGGGTTGAAGGCCTGCCCGAGGCCAGTCAACATGTAGTCGATGACGTCGTCATCGGAGAGCGGAGAGCCGGCGGCGGCCATGGCGTCAGCAAGCGCCTTTACCTTCTGCATGTACTCGCCCGCCGTCATGTCCTGCTTCTTCAGCGCCTGAATCTGACGCTTGAGGTGCCGAACCCCGGCACGGTTCTGCGCGCCAAACATGGACTGAACAGCAGTCCATGCCGCTGCGGCTGTGGAGCAGCCCAGCAGCTGGCACGCGATGTCCTCCGTCATCGAGGAGAGGAGGAGTCCAAGGACCTTCTGATCTTGTGTCCACCACCGATGGTATTCGGGGTTGTCCACGACGCGGGCATCAGCACCTTCCCCTTCAGTGAGGGTTTTGCTTGGTGCGGCCGTGGTGCCGTCGAGGTACCCATGGAAGGAAGCGCCGGAGAGGTTGGTGAGGGTGAGGGCACGCCAGAGCATGTAGTTGTTGCGGTCGAGACGAACGGTGGTGGTGGGGATGACTGCGGGAGCTGCGACCGTGGCTGCCGGGGGCGAGACGATGGCGCCGAGGGTGGTGGAGAGGGGCAGCGAGGCGCTGGTCATGGCGGCAGCCGAGATTGGATCGGGCGCTAGGGTTGAGAGGCGGCGGTGGGCTGATCAGGCTCTGATACCAAGTTTAAGTTTTAGGGTTTCGTGGGGCACAGCCCTCACGTGTCTCTCCTTTATATAATGATCAGCATACAAGGTTACAAGGGTACAACCGTACATGTATCGACAGATGTATTCCTATACAAGATATACACTAGACCTATCTTAACATTTTACTCCAAAATCTTTTCATAACCCACCAGGGGCGTATCCAGCAGGGTGGAAGGGTGGGGCCCCCACCCTAAAATTAAGCCCATATCGTACATATTAGTGCTACGATTCTGCCATTTAGGCTCAACCCAGCAGCAAAAACAAAGCTGTTTGTTCTCGATCACAGAAGTCCAAATGGATAACACATCCCGCCCCAGCTTAGGGGATGGCTGGCGAGGCGGTGGCTGATTACAGCGGCCTTCTGCTGGCGGGGCTGCAGCCAGAAGCCACAACTACGTATGGGCGCGATCGCCCAAACGGCAGCAGTTTCCCTTCCATGCCCCTTGCATCTTGAGGTGCTAGATCCTTTGCATCTTTCAATTTTATTCTGAATTTTTTGTGCAGTTCGTACACATAAATTTCAGGTGTTTTGCCATAACTTTTTTGCATTGCAATATTTCAACGCCAACGTTTCATTAGTGATCAGTGAGTATGAATATTTATTAAATATTTCAATCTAGTTGGAGATCCAAATGTAGATTTTTTAGTTTTTATGTTAGCATTTTACAAACGTGCTTTGCCATGTTATATTAGCATTAAAATTTGCAACTAGTTGCCCCACCCTAACGTAAAATTCTGGATCCGTCACTGCAACCCACCAGTTACAGCTCAGACTATCAAACGAAGTGGCAACTACATCTTTGGCAGCGTTTCGAACGGGCCAAACTCCATTGAGCCAAACTTCATTGGGCCAAAAACGTGCAGTGTTCTGAAGCCTCGCGACACGAGCCCAACCTAACAAATGCGTCCCTAGTCGCTGCCCCTCCTTCGACGTTCCACACCTTCCAGACGCAGCCACTGTCTACCTGCGGAAGATCCACCTCTTCAAGTCTCAAGGCAAGGGCGTGTACAATGCAGCCTCAAATGTCAGATCTCAAGGTAAGGACACGCACGAAGTTTCATCTATCCCTTATGAGAAGTTATGCAAAATTCCTTCTGATCTCTTTGTTGGTGTTTTAAATAGTTGATTATATATGAATTCGTACTTAATCAATCAAACGGACAGATCCTCTCAAGCATTGCTGTCCAGTTAACTACCCACGCTTCGAAACAAGCACCAATTGCCATACTGTACTTTCTTTTTCGAACCATGCAGGAGTATTAGAAGAGGGAAAAGCCAGAAGAAATGGCAACAGTTTACAGAGGGAGAACCACAGTCTAAAGAAGAAGAAAACCGAAAACAAACATGACAAAACACATAAAAACTTCAGTCAGCATTCTCAAACCTCACCCTTGGTGGAAACAAAAAAAAACAGCAAGTTAAGTTCCAGGGAATGAGAGCCAACCCATACTGGCAAACGACCATTGCTTTGCTTCAGCCTTGATTTGATCAACGAGTATATTAATGGGTTTAAAGCTCCTCTCAAAGACTCTAACGTTCCTTTCTCACCAGACTGACCAAGTGACCAGTATCACCAAGGAATTGATTTTTCCTCTGTTAGACAGATGCTCGCCTGTGTCCACCAATTATGGAGGGGAAGATCCATGACCGGTGTCTGACCTGCTGTAAGTTTGCCCATTGTAGAACATTGCCTCAGATTATGTTCACTACCGCGCAAACTGTAGGCAGGGGCAGCTAGAGTTGATTTTTTATGTATTTTGCTAGAGTTTCTTTTTTAAGTATATTGCAATCTCTCGTAACGCTATGAGTCTGTGACAATCACGGTCATTTCAGAGTTATATATAGACTACTAGTGAAAAGCCAAGAGCAAAATCTTCCAACATAGGCGTCGAGCGTAAGAATCATCTCCACTGCGAACATGAAAACTAAGGAATCAATGCCCAAATAAACATGCTCATATTCCACCCGCGTCAAAACAAAGCCGACGGGGGGTCGGCAACGGCGGCAGCCATGGCCTCGCGCCAGCCGATGAAAACGGCGGTGGCCGCATACTGCGTCAGCGCGCCGAGGAGCACTAGCACATGGAAGATCTGGTGGCTATGCCCGACACAGTCGAACACCCCTGGGTGCCACCTCTCTGGCACTCTAGCGACGTAAAACCCCGCGCCCATTGCGTTCAGGAGCCCCATGGCGAGCACAAGTGATAGCGCCAGGTAGAACTCTGGTTGTCCCCAGTTGAGCCAGAGGGCGTGCAGAGCCGGCACGACCCCTAAAAGGCCCAGGGAAGCGAAGAGCCCCGCCCGGAGGTGCCGGAACCGCGGCGAGGACCGTTCGGGGGCCAGGAGCGCGGCGACAATGAGCATGCCGAGAAGGGTGACGGCGGAGAGGTATGCGATCTGCGCGGTGGAGCTGCCGAGGAAGATGTAGTAGATGGGCGGGAAGTAGAAGGAGACCATCATGACGGCGATGCCGGCGTAGTCGAGCTGCCATAAGAGCTGGCTGAAGTGGCGCGAATGGGAGGCTAGCAGGTGCGCCGACGCGCTCATCAACATGCACGTCATGGTGCCGCACAGGAACACCGTCCGTGGCCACCGCGCCACAGCGTGCCCGCCGCCACCCATCACCGGTGAAATATAGCTCGCCAAGCTCTGCTCAAACCAAAAGGGAATCACGGGTCAGTAACATATCATCATAAGCATACTGTCAAATAGTGAAAAATTAGATATGACACTTAAAAGATGCTAAATAAAACCTCCGTTCCTTCATGATAGATGGATATCTAGATCTGCGTCAATTAACTTTAAACAGTGGGAGTAAATATAAAATTGAATGAGAAATTTTCTGCAAATGTGTTTGTGTACTCAAATGGTGACCACTTTGAAGACCAACCTAGATGTTTTTTTAGGGAAAGACCAACCAATAGTATGTTGGTTCTGTTCGAATGAATGAGTTGGCCAGGATTAAGAAAAGCTAGCCCGCGTGACAAATAGATCTCACTCATAGTTTTTTCCTTTGATCTATATCACATGGACATGGTCTTAGCCCCTAGTTCCACTCGATGCATAGCAGAGATGGATAGAGTTGTATGAGAACCTAACCATGAAAGCTATTATATTACAGGCCACAACTGATGAAGTGGCGGAGATCGGAGAAAACGGAAAAACTCAGACGGTTACTACTAAAGAAAACTCGGTCCTATAATGCCGAGTTCCTTGTTAAAGTTATGTTACTACCCGAAGAGAAAGTGATTCAAATTATGAAGTTTCCGAGAGGCGTCTAAGTCTATGATAAGCTTAGGAAAATAAGAAGATAACAAGATTATGGCTGGCAGCCAACTCATCGAGTAAAGGCTTCCTCGCATGTTTATGTCATCGGATTCACTTTATTCCATCTTTGAGATATGTGCTACCAGGTATCATTCAGTTTCAATAAATATATCCTCTTTTACTCGCAAAAAAAAGGTATCATTCAGTTTCAATAAATTTTAAAAATCCGAAATAAATTGGCACGCATCGAAGCCTAATGATTTTGTGTGCGAGAGGCCCCATGGATGGAACAAATATAAGTAACAGTAAACCTGCAAGATTCCTTAAACCATCAATCAACAAATTGAAATACCAGTATCTTCCCAACTTATCCTTGCGTTGCTATCACTAGGCCACTCCTCATAGCTGCCCTCCAGCTCTGTGTCGATACAGGCCATGCCCAACTCCATGTAAATAAAGTACACATCAAACGATGATATAATACAACTGGCACTAGGATTTTATCGAGAGCATCTCCCAAATTTCAGTGGCTAGCGGCTTTGCGCAGCTGTACTCGTCCAGTCTGTTTTTGTAATCTTGTTTGAATAAAACAAAAAGGCACTGTATCTGATGGGCCGAACGAGTAAACTATTACTCTAGGTGAATAGTTTCCTCTTTCTTACCGAGCTGTTCTTGGCCGCCCACGACGACGCGCTGGCCGACGTCGTCATGATCCACGGAGCCGCAGCGGCGGCCGGCCACTCCGTATCGCCGGCGACGGCGAGCCCCAGGAACAGAAAGAAGCCGCCCAGGTGGCTGCAACAGCAAGAATCAGAGTCGGACATGAACAAGAAAATGCACGAGAAACCCAATTCAGATTCAGAGAAGGGAGGCGAGAGGAGGGAGAGTTGACGTACGTCCAGACGTTGAGGGTCTCATTGTGCCAGGCGAAGACGCTGCGGAGGGCGTCGCGGACGGACCACTCACAGCGGTAATGGCCACGGATGAACTCGTTGTCCCGGAGGTAGTCCGGCAGCTCCTCGAACCGCGACAGCCGCGGCAGCCTGCCCCACCCCTGTTTCTCCGCGGCTGCCCGCGAAACAACCACGACCTCGTCGTCGTCGTCTGCCGCCGCCTCGGCGCCGTGCCCGCAGCACCCCCGGCCGCGGTGGCGCCGGGTCGCCGTGGTGGTGGCGGTCATCGCTCCTCTATCTCTAGATGTGACCGTTGACGTTTTGCTGGCCTGCGCACTCTGCGACTGAAGGGAATCGAGATGCCATCCAAAGTTCCAACATAAAGGAAGCGCCCGATGCGCTTTTGGTGTGAGGAGTGCATGCCACCTGCATGTCAACTTTTCTGCACACACAACACAACCATGCAAATCTTGTCCAAAATATAAAAATGCTTAACTTTCATACCAAGCGTCCAAATTAAATTGGTTTTTACTGTATTGTTTCTCGCCATGTGATCTTCAAAACCAGATCTAACACAAACACATTCTGATAAATATTTTATGAAAAGGCAACTTTATGTAAAAGGTAACCATGGTAAAAACATGCTGCTCCAGCACGGATTAGTATGCTTCTCAATTGTTTGACTAAGAAGGAAGTTATTGGTTATATAGTTGTTTTTCATAGTATTAAAATGATAATTCAAAACCTTCACAATTTAGAAGGCGGGCCTCCTGTGCTTGGAAAGAGCAACATTTGGAAAAAAACAACCTTTTATTACGAAAAGCCAATTTGTGGTTCAGACATTGCTTATGTAGCATGGATCGGCAAGTTGAGAATTATTTTGGAAAGTTTATATAGGTTCTCAAAATGTTTTTGAAGATCAAGCTTCAATAGAGGAAACAATATGCAATAGTACGAAGACTTCTATAGGCGACATCTCATTAGTGGCGCGCCACTACGGGAAGACTTGTGACCCATATTTGCCTAAAATATTGGTGGACCAAAATACTTACGCGCCACTAATAATGTTCGCTAGTGGCACGTACCCTAAACCCTAAAAAATAGAAAAAAAAAAGAAAAATGTTGCGCCACCGCTCTATAGAGCAGTGCATGTGCGAGGGTGTGTGGCGCCATGCAAAAAAAAAAAACCTTTGGTGCCGCTTAAAGCGGTGTACAACTCCAGGGTTTAATTTAGACCGGGATTCAATGGTTCAGGGTACAAACGACAAGGATTTGAAGTTCGGGGTTCATCTCGCCAAACCTCTACATGTTTAGGGTTTGAAATATATTTTTTCATCGACGAAACATGTCGTAGTTGGTTCGGACGGACTATTGGAATCCATTGTTTAGGTCCAAAGCAAGTTGGTGCGTCGACGAAGATGTTCCGGCGACAATGACGAAGGAGCAACTAGTGGCTAGGGGACTCGTCGAGCGGAGTAGAAATAGTTGTGGCGTGTTACACTTGGTCAGACTTGTGGGTCCCACACACACTAGTAGCGTACCTATATATCCTTCTGTTTTCCTTTTTTTGAAATCTGAATATTTTTAAAAACCTGCATATTTTTAAAAATATTTAATATTTTCAAATGTTGAGTATTTTCAAAAGTTGATAGTTTTTTTTGAAATTTTTAATATTTTCAAATTTTAAATATTTTTCAAGATCCAAACTATTTTTTAAATATGCGTATTTTTCAAATATGAACCCTTTTCATAATATAAACATTTTAAATTTTGAAATGTTTCCGAATCTAAAATAATTTTAATATGAATATTTTAAGATTTAGACAATTTTAAAAATAAAAATTAAAAAAATGAATTTAGCATTTTAAAATCCGAACAAACAAAACCAAAGAAAACAAAAGGAAAATATAAACATAAAACCTAACGAAACGAACCATAAACCAAACCAAAACCCGACCAAACATCGGAAAACCCGTATTTGCAAAAATCAAAAAAGCACCTATTGTAGGATAACGTAGCATAGAAAACAAAAATTTTCCTACGGCGAACACGCAATCCAAGCCAAGATGCAATCTAGAAGATGGTAGCAACGAGGGGATTATCGAGACTCACCCTTGAAGAGATTCCAAAGCCTACAAGAGGAGGCTCTTGTTGCTGCGGTAGACGTTCACTTGCCGCTTGCAAAAGTGCGTAGAAGATCTTGATCACGATCGGTTCCGGCGCCACGAACGGCAGCACCTCCGTACTCGGCCACACGTTCGGTTGTTGATGAAGACGACGTCCACCTCCCCTTCCGGGCAGCGAAGTAGTAGCTCTCTTGAATCCGACCACGACGGCGTGGTGTCGCGGTGGAGAAATCCCCGGAGCTTCGCGTGCGGGATATGGTGGAGGAGCGGGCGCTAGGGTTTGGGGAGAGGGTGGCCGGCCACTAAAGGGGCGGCCAAGGTGGTGGCTTTGTGTGGCCGGCCCTCCCCTATGCCCTCTTTATATAGGTGGAAGCCCCAAGTGTTGGACTACAAGTCTTCGAATAAGACCCGAACCCAAACCTTCCATATGGGGAAACCTTCCCTAGGATTCCCACTAGTGGGAATTCCACCTACATATGGGGGTGGCCGCCCCTGGGGAGTCCACTTGGGACTCCACCCCACTAGGGTTGGCCCATGGAGGTGGAGTCCCATGTGGACTCCACCTTCCTTGGTGTGTTCTTCCGGACTTTTCTAGAACCTTCTAGAACCTTCCATAGAACCTTCCGAATCATTTTAATACACATAAAATGACATCCTATATATGAATCTTATTCTCCGGACCATTCCGAACTCCTCGTGATGTCCGGGATCTCATCCGGGACTCCGAACAATTATTCGAACTCCATTCCATATTCAAGTTCTACCATTTCAACATCCAACTTTAAGTGTGTCACCCTTCGCGAACTATGCGGACATGGTTGAGTACTCACTCCGACCAATAACCAATAGCGGGATCTGGAGATCCATAATGGCTCCCACATATTCAACGATGACTTTAGTGATCGAATGAACCATTCACATACGATACCAATTCCTTTTGTCACGCGATATTTTACTTGTCCGAGGTTTGATCATCGTTATCACACTATACCTTGTTTAACCTCGTCTCCTGACAAGTACTCTTTACTCGCGTGGTATGTGGTCTCTTATGAACTTATTCATATGCTTGCAAGACATTAGACGACATTCCACCGAGAGGGCCCAGAGTATATCTATCCGTCATCGGGATGGACAAATCCCACCGTTGATCCATATGCCTCAACTCATACTTTCCGGATACTTAATCCCACCTTTATAACCACCCATTTACGCAGTGGTGTTTGATGTAATCAAAGTACCTTTCCGGTATAAGTGATTTACATGATCTCATGGTCATAAGGACTAGGTAACTATGTATCGAAAGCTTTATAGCAAATAACTTAATGACGTGATCTTATGCTACGCTTAATTGGGTGTGTCCATTACATCATTCATACAATGATATAACCTTGTTATTAATAACATCCAATGTTCATGATTATGAAACTAATCATCTATTAATCAACAAGCTAGTTAAGAGGCTTACTAGGGACTCTTTGTTTGTTTACATAACACACATGTATCAATGTTTCGGTTAATACAATTATAGCATGGTATATAAACATTTATCATAAACATAAAGATATATAATAACCACTTTTATTATTGCCTCTTGGGCATATCTCCAACAGTCTCCCACTTGCACTAGAGTCAATAATCTAGATTACATTGTAAGGTACCTAACACCCATGGCATTCTGGTGTTGGTCATGCTTTGCCCTAGGGAGAGCTTTAGTCAACGGATCTGCTACATTCAGATCAGTGTGTACTTTGCAAATCTTTACTTCTCCATCTTCGATGTACTCGCGAATCGAGTGGTAACGCAGCTTGATATGCTTCAGCCTCTTGTGTGACCTTGGTTCTTGTGCATTGGCGATGGCACCCATGTTGTCACGTAGATGACTAGTGGGTCCAATGCACTAGGAACCACACCGAGCTCTACAATGAACCTCTTCATCCATACCGCTGATGAAGCCTCAAGCCGCTATGTACTCCGATTCCGTTGAGGATTTCGCCACCGTTGCTTCGAGCTTGCCCAGCTTACTGGCACCATTCAATATAAACACGTACCAGATTGTGACTTAGAGTCATCAGGATCGTGTTCCAACTTGCATCGGTGTAACTTGTTACAACGAGCTCTTGGTCACCTCCATAACAAAGAAACATATCCTTAGTTCTTTTCAAGTACTTCGGATATTCTTGACCGCTGTCCAGTGTTCTATTCCTGGATCACTTTGATATCTGCTAGTCAAACTAACAGCATGTGCTATATCCGGTCTTGTACATAGCATGGCATACATGATAGAGCCTACTGCCGAGGCATAGGGGATCCGACTCATCCTTTCTCTTTCTTCTGCCGTAGCCGGTCCTTGAGTCTTACTCAAGACTTTGCCTGGTAACATAGGTAAGAATCCTTTCTTACTTTCGTCCATTCTAAACTTCTTTAGAATCTTGTCCAGGTATGTACTCTGTGATAGCCCTATTAGACGTCTTGATCTATCTCTATAAATCTTGATGCCTAATATGTATGATGCTTCACCAAGGTCTTTCATTGAAAAACTATTATTCAAATAACCCTTTACAGCTTAATAGTTCTATATCATTCCCAATCAATAATATGTCATCTACATATAATATCGGGAATGCTACAGAGCTCCCACTCACTTTCTTGTAAATACAGCCTCTCCATGACACCGTATAAACCGAAGTCTTTGATCACCTTATCAAAACGTCGGTTCCAACTTCTCGATGCTTGCTTCACCATAGATTGAACGCTGAAGTTTGCATACTTTGTCGCATTTTTAGGATCGACAAAACCTTTGGGTTGTACCATATACAACTCTTCCTCAATGTCTCCATTAAGGAACGCCGTTTTGACATCCATCTGCCAAATCTCATAATCGAAAAATGCAGCTATTGCTAACAAAATCCTCACAGATTTTAGCTTCGCGGTGAGAAAGTCTCATCGTAGTCAACACCTTGAATTTGTCGGAAACCCTTTGCGACAAGTCGAGCTTTATAGACAGGATATTACCATCAGCATCTGTTTTTCTTTGAAGATCCATTTATTCTCGACAGCCTTGCGGCTATCAGGTAAGTCTACCAAAGTCCATACTTTGTTATCATACATGGATCCCATTTCGGATTTCATGGCTTCTTGCCATTTGTTGGAATCTGGGCTCATCATCGCTTCTTCATACGTCGCAGGGTCTTCATCATTGTTATCCACAATCATGACATTTAGACAAGGATCATACCAATCGAGTGGCACGATCCCTTGTCGATCTGCGAGGTTCAGAGTGTCTCATTTGAAGTTTCATGATCATTATCATTAGCTTCCTCTGTTGCCGGTGTAGGTGGTACAGAACATTTTCCACGCGCTACTCGATCAACGAGTAGAGATTCTTCAATCTCATCGAGTTCTACTTTTCTTCCAGTCACTTCTTTAGTGAGAAATTCTTTCTCAAGAAAGGTTCCGTTCTTAGCAACAAAGATCTTGCCTTCGGATCTGTGATAGAAAGTGTACCCTATAGTTTCCTTAGGGTATCCTATGAAGACGCATTTCTCCGCTTTGGGTTCTAGCTTGTCCGGTTGTAACTTTTTTACATAGGCTTCGCAACCCCAAACTTTTAGGAACGAACTTAGGTTTCTTATTAAACCATAATTCATACGGTGTCGTTTCAACGGATTTTGATGGTGCTCTATTTAAAGTGAATGCGGCTGTCTCTAATGCATAACTCCAAAATGATAAAGGTAAATCAGTAAGAGACATCATAGAACGAACCATATCTAAGAGAGTTCGATTACGTTCGACACACCGTTTCGTTGTGGTGTTCCCGGTGTCAATTGTGAAAGTATTCCGCATTTCTTTAAATGCATGCCAAACTCATAACTCAGATATTCACCTCCGCGATCAGATCGTAGAAATTTAATCTTCTTGTTACGTTGATTTTCTACTTCACTTTGGAATTCCTTAAACTTCTCGAAAGTTTCGGATTTATGTTTCATTAAATAGATATACCCATATCTACTCAAATCATCTGTGAAGGTTAGAACATAACGATAACCATCGCGATGCTACACTCATTGGTCCACACACATCGTATGTATGATTTCCAATAAGTCGTAGCTCGCTCCATCATACCCGAGAATGGAGTCTTAGTCATTTTTCCCATCGGACATGCTTCGCATCTATCAAGTGACTCAAAGTCAAGTGATTCAAGTAATCCATCGGTATGGAGTTTCTTCATGCGTTTCACTCCAATATGACCAAGACGACAGTGCCACATATAAGTAGAATTATCATTCAATTTAATTCGCTTAGCATCAATGTTATGTATATGTGTATCACTACTATCGAGATCTAACAGAAATAAGCCATTCTTTTCAGGTGCTCGACCATAAAAGATATTATTCATAAAAATAGAACAACCATTATTCTCAGACTTGAATGAATAACCGTCTTGCATTAAACAAGATCCCGATATAATGTTCATGCTTAACGCGGGTACAAAATAACAATTATTTAGGCTTAAAACTAATCCCGAAGGTAGATGTAGAGGAAGTGTGCCGACGATCACATCGACTTTGGATCCATTTCCAACGCGCATCGTTACTTCATCCTTCGTAGTCTTCGTTTATTCTTTAGTTCCTGTTTCGAGTTACAAATATGAGCAATGAACCAGTATCAAATACCCAGGTACTAGTACGAGAACCAGTGAGATAAACATCTATAACATGTATATCGATATACCTTCTTTCTTCTTCTTGACAAGGCCGCTCTTCGATCCGCCAAATACTTGGAGCAATTACGCTTCCAGTGTCCCTTCTCCTTGCGTAATAGCACTCAGATCGCTTAGGGCCGACTTAGGTTTCACAGGAGGTGGCAGCTTTCTTGCCACCCTTCTTGAATTTTCCCTTAGACTTGCCCTGTTTCTTGAAACGGTGGTCTTGTTGACCATCAACACTTGGTGCTCTTTCTTGATCTCAAGTAGCTTTTAGCATGCCAAAGAGTTCAGGAAACTCCTTGTTCATGTTCTGCATATTGTAGTTCATCACAAAGTTCTTGTAACTTGGTGGCAAGATTGAAGGACACGATTAATCCCTCCGTTAGGAATCACTATTCCCAAGTCACGAGTTTCTTCGCATGCCCGGTCATGACGAGCATGTGCTCACTAATGGAGCTGCCTTCTTCCATCATACAGCTGAAAAAATGTTTCGATGCTTCATAGCATTCCACGGCCGCATGAGTCTCAAAAATAGTCTTCAACTCTTTCATCAACTCATGGGGATCGTGGTGCTCAAAACGTTTTGAAGATCGGATTCAGATGCATAAGATGGCACACGAACTTGAGAGTACCGAGTTTTCCGAGTCGCGTAAACATTCTTTACTTCATCGGTTTCAGTTTCGCAGGAGGGTCACCTAGCGGTGCATCAAGCACATATTGCAGATTTCCGCCATTGAGGAAGATCCTCACATGACGGAACCAGTCGGTGAAGTTGCTACCGTTGCTCTTAAGCTTTTCTTTCTCTAGGAACTGGTTAAAATTGATTGGGGACGCCATATCTACAACATATTTGCAATAGTTTAGACTAAGTTTATGACAAATTGAGTTCAAATTTTAATTCAACATAATTAAAAATCTAGGTGAACTCCCACTCAAAACAATATCCCTCGCATTGTCTTAGTGATCACACGAACCAAATCCATCACACCTATGCCCGATCATCACGAGACAAGATGTAATTTCAATGGCGAACACTCAAAGTGTTCATCATATCAATCATATGATTCATGCTCTACCTTTCGGTATCACGTGTTCCGAGACCATGTATGTACATGCTAGGCTCGTCAAGGCCACCTTAGTATCCGCAAAATGACTTGCACCCGTTGTATGCACTTGTTGATTCTATCACACCCGATCATCACGAGATGCTTCGAAACGACAAGTCTTGGCAACGGTGCTACTAAGGATGAACACTTTATTATCTTGAAATTTTAGTGAGAGGGATCATCTTATAATGCTACCGTCGCGATCTAAGCAAAATAAGATGCATAAAAGGATTAACATCACATGCGTTCATATGTGATATGATATGGCCCTTTTGTCTTTGCGCCTTTGATCTTCATCTCCAAAGCACGGACATGATCTCCATCATCAATGGGCATGATCTCCATCATCGTCGGCGAAGCACCAAGGTCAATGGCGCCGTCTTCATGATCGTCCTCCATGTAGCAACTATTACAACTACTTTGAAATACTACTCAACATGAAATTTAAAGACAACCATAAGGCTCCTGCCGGTTGCCACAATACAATAATGATCATCTCATACATAGTCATCATCACATTATGGCCATATCACATCACCAAACCCTGCAAAAACAAGTTAGACGTTCTCTAATTTGGTTTGCATATTTTACGTGGTTTAGGGTTTTCGAGTAAGATCCAATCTACCTACGAACATGAACCACAACGGTGATACTAGTGTTGTCAATAGAAGAGTAAATTGAATCTTCACTATAGTAGGAGAGACAGACACCCGCAAAGCCACTTATGCAATACAAGTTGCATGTCGAGCGTGGAGCAAATCTCATGAACGCGGTCATGTAAAGTTAGCCCGAGCCGCTTCATCCCACTATGCCACAAAGATGCAAAGTACTCAACTAAAGATAACAAGAGCATCAACGCCCACAAACCATTGTGTTCTACTCGTGCAACCATCTATGCATAGACACGGCTCTGATACCACTGTAGGATAACGTAGCATAGAAAACAAAAATTTTCCTACGGCGAACACGCAATCCAAGCCAAGATGCAATCTAGAAGATGGTAGCAACGAGGGGATTATCGAGACTCACCCTTGAAGAGATTCCAAAGCCTACAAGAGGAGGCTCTTGTTGCTGCGGTAGACGTTCACTTGCCGCTTGCAAAAGTGCGTAGAAGATCTTGATCACGATCGGTTCCGGCGCCACGAACGGGCACCTCCGTACTCGGTCACACGTTCGGTTGTTGATGAAGACGACGTCCACCTCCCCGTTCCAGCGGGCGGAAGTAGTAGCTCCTTTGAATCCGGCAGACGACGGCGTGGTGTCGGCGGTGGAGAAATCCGGCGGAGCTTCGCTAAGCGTGCGGGATATGGTGGAGGAGCGGGCGCTAGGGTTTGGGGGGGGGCCGGCCACCAAAGGGCGGCCAAGGTGGTGGCTTTTGTGTGGCCGCCCCTCCCCTATGCCCCTCTTTATATAGGTGGAAGCCCCAAGTGTTGGACTACAAGTCTTCGAATAAGACCGAACCCAAAACCTTCCATATGGTGGGAAACCTTCCCAAGCTAGGATTCCCACTAGAGGTGGGAATTCCACCTACCATATGGGGGGTGGCCGGCCCCTTATGGGGAGTCCACTTGGGACTCCACCCCACTAGGGTTGGCCGGCCATGGAGGAGTCCCATGTGGACTCCACCTTCCTTGGTGTGTTCTTCCGGACTTTTCTAGAACCTTCTAGAACCTTCCATAGAACCTTCCGAATCATTTTAATACACATAAAATGACATCCTATATATGAATCTTATTCTCCGGACCATTCCGGAACTCCTCGTGATGTCCGGGATCTCATCCGGGACTCGAACAAATATTCGAACTCCATTCCATATTCAAGTTCTACCATTTCAACATCCAACTTTAAGTGTGTCACCCTACGGTTCGCGAACTATGCGGACATGGTTGAGTACTCACTCCGACCAATAACCAATAGCGGGATGGAGATCCATAATGGCTCCCACATATTCAACGATGACTTTAGTGATCGAATGAACCATTCACATACGATACCAATTCCTTTTGTCACGCGATATTTTACTTGTCCGAGGTTTGATCATCGGTATCACACTATACCTTGTTTAACCTCGTCTCCGACAAGTACTCTTTACTCGTGGTGGTATGTGGTCTCTTATGAACTTATTCATATGCTTGCAAGACATTAGACGACATTCCACCGAGAGGGCCCAGAGTATATCTATCCGTCATCGGGATGGACAAATCCCACCGTTGATCCATATGCCTCAACTCATACTTTCCGGATACTTAATCCCACCTTTATAACCACCCATTTACGCAGTGGTGTTTGATGTAATCAAAGTACCTTTCCGGTATAAGTGATTTACATGATCTCATGGTCATAAGGACTAGGTAACTATGTATCGAAAGCTTTATAGCAAATAACTTAATGACGTGATCTTATGCTACGCTTAATTGGGTGTGTCCATTACATCATTCATACAATGATATAACCTTGTTATTAATAACATCCAATGTTCATGATTATGAAACTAATCATCTATTAATCAACAAGCTAGTTAAGAGCCTTACTAGGGACTCTTTGTTTGTTTACATAACACACATGTATCAATGTTTCGGTTAATACAATTATAGCATGGTATATAAACATTTATCATAAACATAAAGATATATAATAACCACTTTTATTATTGCCTCTTGGGCATATCTCCAACACCTATAGCTGCCCACTTCTACTAGGCTAAGTTTTTTTTTTAACACAAGACGGGGTCAAACGACCCCAACGGAGCAACTTGCATTAACGCACATGTGGCAGGTACAAATTACAGTAATGTCCCTTGTCATCTCTTGCCCTAAAGAACCAGCTATTTGAAGAAGAGATCCTACAATTTACAAAAAGCACCCTGGATAAAGAAGAGGACAAGCAATCAAGGTCCTTGGTGCCTCTGCCATCACACGCCGGCGAGCTCCAAGCATCTCCGCCGAGCCCAGAGAGTTGCATGCTCGAATACTCTTCTCCGGCGAGAAGATCCAGCCGCTGGCAACCACCAGGAGACCGGGGACACACCACTTGGCCTTCTGGAAGCGTCGAGCACCAACAGAAGAATCGGAGGGCCTCCGAACCGGAGGTTGAGGATGGGCCACCTTGCTGGCCGAAAGTCACGGTGATGAGCTTGGTCGGCGTGTGTTGCGCTCGGGGAAGAAACCTTGCTCCAGGACTCTACTCCGTCGATCTGTCAACCACAGCGAACTGCATGCTTGTTTGGGATGTAGGTGAACAAGAAGCAGCTAGAGCTGGTAGGGTTGAGATGCAGCTGGAGCTGGACAGCTAGTGAAATATAAAAATGTTGTTTGGCAATCTACTTTCGAATAGCTGGTGGATATGCAGCCGGTGGTGATTGTCTTAATTACCCCTGTATGCTGAAGATGATGTATAAGTACGGATGTGATCGGATTAAACTGATTCTTATTTGTGCTAGCTCTAATGAATGTATCATGTTTAGGTAAACATAATTTTGGGTAAAAAATGACAACTTCAACCCATAGATTTTTCCATGATTTGTGCTATGTGCTTGGCACAAATTGTACATTAACAATATAAATTTGCTCCAATTAACAAATCTGAATCACATATGAACCACAGATCTGAATCACACACATGTGATAGCATATAGAAGTCTTATATCGTACAAAAATCACACAAAACATGCAGTCGAGAAAAGATGAGAAATTTCCCTTGCTCCTGGTTGTGTAGGTGGTCGGTGTCATTCAGCAGCTCGGAGATGGCCTCGTACAATGACAACAGGTCGGAGACGGCCTCCCACACTAGCACCAAGGACGGAGACGACAATGTACAACAGCAACAACTCGGAATCGGGGCAGAGAGGCGTGTGGGGAGTCATGGCGGAGAGCTCTGGCCGGCCTAGGGGGGGGGGGGGTTCGGGGTGGACGGAGAAGCTGGCGGCGCTAGAAACCCTAGTCGCCTCACCTTTCTCGAGCGGGTCGACGCCAATTGGGGGAACAGGTCGAGCGTGGAGTGGGGCTGGTTCTGGAACGTTTTCTTTCTATTATGTGCGGTGGCATTGCTCGTAAGTACTCTAAACTCTAGGGGTAACTCCATGTACTGATTCTGTCTTGCGTTGGAAGCTGCGGGGAGTACCTCCAGAAGTGCTCGTGGGCTTGTAAATCAGACAAACACTTCTATAAGCCCGGACCTAAAAGTTTGGTGTTTGTCTGGCTTGTGCTTTGAGGCCAAACAAATAAACAGGGCCTAAGCGCATGGATAATGGTAGCAGCTGCTTGCCATTGCCTCACGTCATCATGAAGCTAAAAGGAGATGAGCGGTATGAAGGAAAATCTCTCCAACGCATGATCGCTTCACTGGGATCCTACGAGATTCCTTTTCTACACTTGCAGGTCCCCATCTCCATTGATTTTCCACTCTTTCTCTTCTCTATCTTCACCTTTCTTTCTTTCTTTCTTTCTTTCTTTCTTTCTTTCTTTCTTTCTTTCTTTATTTCTTTCATTCTTCTGCTTTCTCTCACGAGCAACCGGCCTCTCCTGCAAGAGACTACCACACTCTGCGAAACAACCACTCCAAGTTCGGTCTGACATCCGGGCCTAAAAATCCTACGAGGAAGCAAGGTTAGGCGAGCCGTTGGCCATGCCCTAAGCTTATTTTTTGAGGGGTGCCCTAAACTTAATAGGCGAGTCTCTTGCGCCCTAAGCTTAATAGGCGCAAGAGACTGGGAGTGGTGTTTTGGAACATGGGAGCATATGCTCCCTCTATTTTGAAATGCATCTTACACATATTTTGAATTTTAAAAAATTGAAACAAAAAATTCGCATGTGCATCTTCTCGTGCTACGCGCTCACAAAGTTTCATAGAAAAACAAATTGTCATGTGACGTGTGTAAAAAAGACAAAACTCAGTTCTAATTTTTTTTTTTCACAAGATAAGTTTCCTCTTTTTTACATAGACCACAAAAAATATTGGTTTTTCGTGAAACTTGACGAACGAACATATATTATGAAGATGTACATGTAAAAAATTTTGTTAAATTTTTTCGACATTTTAAAATATAATTTTCTGGCAGAGGGAGCATACGCACCCGGGAGCCAAATTGAATTTCCGCAAGAGACTTGGTAGCAAAGTGGCAAGAACCAGAACAATATACTGTATATTATTTATTATAATCTTGGGCCTGCCCCAAGAGCACCCGGGGATGCGGCCTGTTTCGAGGCTGAGTGGAACAAGGAATCCCGCGGAATAGGCGGCCCACAAGGCTATAGCCCAATCGTCCACCAGCCCCCGCTCTTCTCCTTTCACTTTCAACCGAGCACAATCCGATAGCTCTTCTCCAGGCGAACCTAGAGTTCGTCTCGATCCCAGCCACCGCTCGCCGGATTTGACCAGTCCCGCCGGATCCCATCCCGGCGCCGGCGCCGGCGCCAACCCCTCCCTCAAGTTGCTCCAACCCTTCTATCAGCCGCAGCCGCAGTCGACCTGCAGCAGATCCACCGCCTGAAATCCCAAGGTAAGAGCTCCGAATCAAACCGAGATGTAGCAATTTGTGAAATTCGTTCCAAAACCTAACCCAGGGTTTCCGTCGAACCTGCAGAGGCGCGAGCTCGATGGGGAAGTCGGACCCGGAGTGCGTCAACTCGTCCAACCCGTTCCACGAGTGCTCCGACTACTGCCACGGCAAGATCGCCGAGGCCAAGCGGCGCCTCCTCGATGAGCAGGAGTCGTGGAAGAAGCCCGCGGCGGAGCGCACGGTGCACCCCGACTGCGTCAACGCCTCCAACCCCTACCATGACTGCTCCGAGTTTTGCTTCAAGAATATCGCCAACGCCAAAGCAGGTATGGCCTTGCCTTTCCCATTTGTTAATTTCGCGAACATAATCAGCTGCTGTTTCTGTTTGTGTCCTTACCGTTTGTTCGATGACCAGCGTTGGAGCGTGGGGAGCAAGAGCCGGCTGCCGGAGGCTCTGGCAAATCGGACGTTGCGCCGGAGCAGGCTGACGGTGATGATGGTTCCGAGCAGCAGCGGGAGGATGCAGCCGCTAATGACGGCTACCCCCAGATGACTGAAAAGCAGAAGAAGCTCTTTCAGCTGCAGCTTAAGATGGTACGCTGAACTGTTGATGTAAGTGTGTAACTGCTGCATGTGCTAAATGGAAACTCATCTCCTTTGTATGTGCTCCCAGAACGAAGCTAGGAAGGCGAACCAGCAGGCGATGGTTGCGGAGAAGAAGAGGATGGAGCCTCGCGGCGAGAGCAAAGGCGTATCCAAGGAGAAGTGGTTGGAAGAGAGGAAGAAGAAGATCGGGAGGCTGCTTGACTCGAATGGCCTGGATATGTCAAAGTCCTACATGCTTGATACACAGGACATGGCAGAGGCGAAATACAAGAAGTGGGAGAAAGAACCTGCACCAGATGGCTGGGATGGTGAGCTCATCTTGTGAATTTGTTTATCTAATTGGTGTGGAGTTGATGGCGCACGGCTTTAGTGAAATATAAGAAAATACATATTCTATGAACTGGTCTATTGCTTTTTGTGCCATCCCATGGTCAACTATCTGTGCGTATTAGAACTTAATTTTAATTAGGGATGTTCATGTTTGTTAGATAATCATCTAGCCGTGTCTTATTGATCTTTATAGTCTTGCTCTGTTTTCATATGGAGCTGTGTTGCAGTATAAATCTGTTACTAAATTGATTATTGCATAAGCACCCAGCAGTGTGCTTACTGACCATTGAAGCAGAGTTACTCCTAAGATAGAGAAAAAACGAGAGTCCAGAAACTCTAGTAAAGTTTCCTGACTCCATACTTTGTCCAAAGGTTGTTTTAGGTTGAACTGCACTTGACTAATGAACAAACGAAATAAATTATGTTTCTCGAAACACGTCTATCTATATTGTCAGATATGCTTCCTACATTCTTGTAAACAGCATGTTTCCTACATTAGATTAGAAGTTCAGAGCGTTGCTGGCTAGTTAATATTGAATGACAGGCACTTTGCAGTGCCTGTAAGTCAAGCTAGCAGCTATCTAGATTACAGTACTTGTTATATACTACCTCTTATTCTAACTGTAAGCCTTTTTACAAGCTAAGTTAGCTTTCTAAAAAGGCTTATATTTTGGAACGGAGGTATACAATTTTTAGTAACTGTATACACAAACCATATAAAGGTTGTCTTCTTTAGTCAAGTTTTAAATCTTTTTGAATAAGGGTTTTGTGATATTGATATCTTATTAGTTTAAGTTAAATCAGCAGCTATCTGGATAACCGTACTTGGAATATCCCATATACAGAAGGCAGGTTATCTTTTTCTATTTAAGTCTTAAATCTTTCTTAACAAGGTTTTTCTTACTTACAGTTTTCAACCAGAAAACCTTGTATACTGCATACAAGAAGAGGACCAAGAATATAGAAGTCAACATGGATGCATACAATAGGGCGAAAGAAACCGATCCTGAATTCTACCGCGAGGCTTCAAGTCTTCAATATGGCAAGGTACTGCCGCTACACCAGCTTTTCTGCAATCTTGTTTTTGGTATGGTCCTTGGTTCTTACTGAAGCCTTGCCTTTTGCACTGCACAGGTGTCTAAGGTGGCGGAACCAAACATTGACCGAATGGTTAATGAGCTCAAGGAGCGGGATGAGAAACGGAAATCATTCAGCAGGAGACGCAAGTTCAATGAAGACAAGGACATTGACTCGATCAACGACCGGAACGAGCACTTCAACAAGAAGATTGAGAGGGCCTTTGGCAAATACACGCTTGAGATCAAGAACAACTTGGAAAGAGGGACTGCCTTGCCAGATTAATATCCTTGTCCAATGTTTGGGCGTTTGGAGCTATCCACTCAACTTGAAGTGTGGAGCCTGCTGTTTCTTCCACTGGTTTCCTTGCTTGCAACTTGTGTCAGAAGCTTTTACTGAATTGTAAGAATGTGATACTTGATTGTAATGTAATGATGCTGAGACTGGTGACATGTACAAACAGTTCTGTATCCAAAGTGAAATCCAAGTTTCCATTAGTAGGGCACTGTGATCGCATCAATTCTGACATTTACTCACAGTAACATATTCTCAGGCCCTTCCATTTGCTGGCGTTCGTATTACTCAGAATGTTGGTTGGTGATGCTTCCTGTTGCACTACTTATGTAGTCCCATAGAATAGCGTTTATTGTAGACTTGTTTCATCAGCTTGAACTTCTCATATTGCAACCTTTTGAGTGTGCAAATTTCTATGTCATAATCCAAGAGTATGATGTACGGAACGGAGGTAATATGTGCTAAGGTAATACAGTATGTGCTATGGCTGTTAAGGGTTGACAGTTACGATGGAAGAGCCAGGGAGTATGTATGTACTCTACCACCAGAAACTCAATTCGGCACATAGTAGCACTTCTGCAGTTGTTGCTCTTGGGTCATATAAATCAGCTGTTTCTGTGACTTTGTTTTCCTTATATTGTTCTTGTCCCTGTGATTTAGGTTTCCTAAGACCTACGCGTTTTACAGATCAACATGAAAGGCTTGGGCGGTCTTAGTTTTGGTAATACTTGATTCAGTTCGCTGGCTGGGTGCTCCCGCAATCTCCTTCAGATGGCTGTTTCTGATAACTTCTGGACCCTGCAATATTGTCGTATGTCTATACAATAAGCATATGCTACGGATACGGAAGTAGTAGCAATTTACATGGAGTTACCGGGGGTATATACGTGTTATTTATATGTCAACCAACTACATGTAGGTACCCATGGTCGGTATATGTATAGTGTTTACATGTATGTGCATTCTATTTCTTTTAGTATAACTTGCAATACATACACATGTTCATTGGCTACTACTCCAGTTCTAGCTGGGCCAGACAAAAATCAGCTAAGCCAAACGCGGGGAGAAAACCCCCGTTCAAAAAGGGACGCAAATGAAACCCGTAGTGATCGATAGTTGTTGAAAAAAATGGAACTGAACTATGTCACAGGATCGAACGGGAAAAAGAAAAATCAAATGTTGATGAAAAAGAAAACAGCCAACAGATAAATAGCAAAACCGTAATGAAAGCCACATGGGGAACAGTTGGACGTCTTCACTGCATTCTGCATTTCTGCTGAAAGTGAGGAGACTTGGCCACTTGTTCTTTCTCGGACATGCCCGGCCACATGTCAAGGTGGCTCTAGAACTATCTTTGTAAGAGCAGGCAAAACATACCGCTTAAAATATCTAATGTACGTAGGATGAAATTTAAATGAATCCGATTTAGCTTTGAGCAATACACGTTATGTAGCGTAGTCATTGTTACATATATAGAAGGGATCCATGATTAAACCTACATAAATTTAAGTGGCTTGGAACACTACTCGTTATTAGTTATCTCCATTTTCCTTGGTTGCATATTTCTACAGAAGTCCACTATGTTTGCTTTTTGTTAAAGACGACCTGATTTTATTGATTAAACATACACATCATGCAATCAGGTTAACTTTACAAATTAAAAAAAAGAAGACAATGCAGGCCGCTCCTGCGGGACTATTCCTAGAAAAGTGGGATTAAGCTCAGTTTGATGTCATATTTCCCATCACATTTTAATAATTGATCAATCGAGATATGAACCACATAAAAATCAAGTAATACATATATTAACATTTTGCTATAAGTTGCATTGGGAACAAGAAATGAAATAGAAAATAAAAACAAGTTTTTTGCTATAAGTGCCGTAGAAAATTTTGTGAGTAATAGTTGTGAAATGTTTTGTGTGGAGACTTATCCTCTATATCATTAGATTTATTTCGGAAGAACATAGCGTGAGGATAGACCAGGATGAGAACCATTTTATTGTTGATCCGAATTGGAAGGTTAGTTCTTTCATAGAGTCAATGCAGATTTCAATTATGAAATAACCAAGAAAATGGCTTACAGGACTAAGGCACATGCTCAGAGGCTTCTGTTAGGGCATCATGATGATCAATACCGTAGAATCAGAGACTATTTATAGACATTGCTTCATAAAATCCAGGGAGCACAACTATTGTTCACACACCATGTTTAGCTCATCATCTCAATCCTAGGGTCTATGAGATGTTCATTAATTTTGTTTGTCAAATTGAAGGGTTTCTAGGTGGATGTAGGCCATTCTTTGGTCTAGATGGTTGTTTCATCAAACTTGCTAATGATGCACAAGTCCTAGTAGCCACTACAAGGGATGGCAGTAATAATATGTATCCATTAGCATTTATAATGGTGAATAATGAAGAAACTAAGACTGGACGTGGTTTGTAGCAACACTGTAGTCTGCTATAGGATAAGGTGATAAACATGGTGGATATGCAATTATGTCTCATAGGAAAAAGGTAACTGCAAATTTTGGCATCTATATTTAACAATTATGTATGTTGCATAGAATATTTCATATAATGCATATTTCCACTTTGCAGGGGTTACTTGCTGCTGTTAGGAAAGTTTTCCCAACATGTGAGCATAGGTGCCTAGCGAAATTCTTTTTTACCATTTATGCTACATGCACAGAACGAAATCAAACCAGGCGTATTGCACTATGCCAAAATGTTGTACTCCATATATATAAATAATTCTTTTAAGAGCTCTTTTTTTTTTAGTATAAACGTTCCTTGCTTCGTGGTCGTGGGCAACATTGTCCTAATGGGCTGCAATTGGTAATTCGGGCCAGACATTGATGGGCGTAAGTTACTGAGGCCCAGCCCACAAAGAGGAGGCGCAGTTGTGGCTTTAGCAGCTTGATCCCTTTTTCTGCCCTACGCGTAGACCAAACCCCGCAGACAGAAACCCTAGACGAAATGGAGGGCGAGATTCAGCCGTTGGCGGCGGCGATGGCGGCAGCTGAGATTACGCCGGCGCCGGCGGCGGCAGAGGCCTACGCAAGATCGAAGGTTATCGACGATGACAACCTCCTCAACGAGATCCTCATCCGCATCAGCTTCCCCACAACCCTCGTCCGCGCCGCCGCCGTCTGCAAGCGGTGGCTCCACCTCGCCTCCGGCCGCAAGTTCCTCCGCCGTTTCCGCGAGCTCCACCCGCCCCGCCTCCTCGGCTTCTACCACAACAGCCCGACCTCTCCACGCTTTGTTCCGATGCTGCCTCAGCCTCCAGAGCTCGCTGCCGTGATCCGCCGCTCGAGTTTCAGCCTGGACGACAGCCAGAGCGACGATGCATGGACCTACATCATGGACTGCCGGGGCAACAGCGTCTTCACCAGGCGCCGCGACAGGAGCGGGCTTACGCTCGCAGTGCACAAGGTGCTGCGCCCTGGGAGGGACATGGTTGTCGTGCCACCATTCCCACGCGACAAACCCCAGGATGGCTACTTATACACTCACAGTGCAGTCCTCTCCAAAGAAGAAGGTGACGGGTTGTCCTATTTCAATGTGTTTCTGGAGTCTTCGTCAGCAAATATCGTGGTGCACGTATACGCATTGCAAGCTGGTGTCTGGCGTGAGCATACTTCGGCTATGACACAGAACAGATATTTCTTTTCCAGTTTAACAGCGGTGCTTGTCCACAACAAAATCTATATTGTGGGTATCCCGAGAGTAGTTCTGGTCTTGGATTTGACAGCATCGAGTTTATCCACAGTTAGGCTACCATCGGGGGTAGAGTATGATAGTAGATACACCGTGTTTTCGCGGGCTGCTGACAATTCTGGGGTGTATCTGGTCCATTCCAATGACCGTCATGAACTTGGGATCTGGCTCCACAATGGCGACAACTGGTTGCTGGTGGACACCGTTGATTTGCCTGCTATATATACTGATTTGGTGATGTCAGATGACACGCTTGATACTTGTGTTAATGTCTGTATACTCCATGTAGCAGACAGTGCTGAATTCATGTTCTTGGAGATGGGTGAATGTGTACTCCACTTGGATGTCAAGTCCAGAACACTGCGTAAAGTGTATGAGATGGAAGATGAACGGCATTTGGGACGTGTCTATCCTTTTATGATGATCTGGCCTCCAACATTCCCAGCGCCCAAGGATGATGATCCTGCAAGGTTTGCCTTTTGTCCTTTATTAGATATATGTATAGTTATTTTGTAGGGGCTACAAAGATTTGCAATGTGCATTCTGTTAATCTCTTTTAGATTTCTCTTCTTTGTTTAGCCACATGCTTCCTGCTTAGTTGAATTTTGTAGCTGATCAATAAACCATTATAGTTCATTTTGTCATTGCTGCACTTGGTGATGCTCCACCACCCTTGTTATTGGTTCATCAGCTATCACACTTCTTGGTATAACTGCGGAGTGGTCTTAGTTCAATGATCGATTACATAGACCATATAAAACTACTAGTTACACGACATTTGTGAATGCATGCTATATGATGATTGAGAACATATCTGTACTGTGGTCTGGTAGTAATCTAAGATGCTTAGACATGTTCAGGATACAGCGTTGCTCTTACATTCTCCATGCCCTGAGAAATAATATTGTGCATGTTGTGGCAATTTTGTGGTTTCTGTATGTCCTTATTGCTGAATATAATTTCATCCTGGATACCAAGCTTGCAATTGGTTTTACTTAACTATATTTATATGCATCTGGGAGTAGCTAGTTGCTATATACTGAAGTAAAACCAATTACAAGCTTCGTATCCATGATGAATTTATATTCAGCAACTGGAGTTGTAGCTACATTTCAAGTGTCGATTGCAGGCGTAGTTTTTCTTTTCTATTCATGTACTGAAGTATAAGGGTATGGCATATGGCTCTACAGAATGGTTACTTTCATTAAAGCTTGTGTTGGCATCAGATAGCTTGTTTCCTGAACTTGATTTTCCCTCTTGAGCAGTCTCGTAACCGGCAGACTGCAGTAGTGCTAAAAATTACTTTTGGCATCTCATTCTGATGCATCTCTGTTTTTCAAACTATGAACAGGACCTATAAAAGTATAAAACATCATCAATTAGAGCTGAAAGATACCTAGCCTTCTTATCATTACAAATTGTTCTGCAATTATCACATACCTATAAAGTCTGAAACCTGCTTCCTCTTTCCTAACAGTAATGCAATTTTCTGTATGGTCGTCGGTTAGTGTCCTATTATATTGTCTATGGGATTATTAACACATCGATTTTTACGAGTTTTGCTCTTCTGATTCAGATATATGACAATGTACATTTTCCTTTTATATATCACATGTCATTTATCCGAGCCAATGGTGGGTAATATTTGCTTGTGTGGTGTTTGTCCTCTATAAGAACCAACTGTGAAATGGAAATAAGCAGGTTAACCTTGTTTTGGAGCTTGTCGTAAAAAAATGTAATTGATGGAACAAATGTGTTGTTATTTGACTTTGTTG
Organism: Lolium multiflorum; assembly: GCA_030979885.1. NCBI lineage: Eukaryota > Viridiplantae > Streptophyta > Magnoliopsida > Poales > Poaceae > Lolium > Lolium multiflorum. The sequence continues at coordinate 281,857,370 of CM061753.1, read as the reverse complement.
TGCGCATAATATTTTACTGTGGTATCTGTAGCCTCTTTGTCTTTGTGTTCATTTGATATTCTGGCAAGTATATCTGTACATACTGACCATTTGCGTTTGTTTTGTTTCCCTTGGAATAGAAATGACATATGAAGAAGATATAAGGAAGCTCTTTATTGTGTCCACACCATTGCATCAACGGGAGAACATTATTGAGCTGCATTCCCTTCAGTAACTGACAGCAGTTGCTCTACCGTTATTATATAACTTGTGAGGGACTACTTATTTATGACTTAGGATGCTATGTAACTAGAGCATCACATTTGTATATCCTTGTGGTTGACGACTCTCTGAATGTTGTGTTACCTGGTATCTTATCTCGTCTGCTTGTGTCCCAGTCTCGTGGTTCCATTGGTTGCTTTGCATCGGACATTTGGATAAGTGTCCTTTTGTTCACCATAGCAGAATCGGTTTGAATTTGCAGTTTTGTGGTGTAGCTGCAACATAACAGTTTTGTGGTCCCAGTCTTGTTAGAGCATCTCCACGGGCGCTCCCCAAATAGCTCCCCAGATAGACTTTAGCAGGGCACGGACACTATTGTGTGGGGGACGCTTCCTCTATTTTGGGGACGCTATTCCCACACGAGCTGCTTCCTGCTAGACCACCCACCTAGTACGAAGAATATTAAAAATAAAAAAATAGATTTTTAGACCACCTAGTGATGATGTGCTGCTGCTGCTATCCTCGTTCGGAGTCGGGCAAAACTTGTTGAAGTAAAAGGCGGTGGTGTCCATACAGAGAATAAAATATGTTGTAGAGTTCGTGTTGGTAAAAAAAATACTAGTTCAGATTCATGTACCCTATAAACCATACCATTGCAATGGTTGGTCTGAGCAGCAGCAATATGGGGCGCGTTTGGTAGCCTGGATCCGAATCCTGGCTCATTGGTGTAGTTGTGCAAGCATATCTGCGTGTTTAGAACGAGCCACGGGTTGAAATTGGCCTGTTGTTTTTTTAGGTTGGGATGCATCTGTTAGGTCGAAAAGGTTTTTCTGTTTGTTGGCCGGTAGCCAACCCGAAATCTCGATGGAGATGAGATTATGCCTGTTTGGTACCTTCCATGCATGCCTAAGGTTACCTCTTCTCTACAACGGGTAGCCTTACCATGCTCTCGCCTCCTATCACACATAAATCACAGTTTATGATAATTGCAAACTTACGAAGCTAGCAGTTCACGAAATTAGCCCTAACTAGTAGTTTATCATAACGGGGTCGTTGAACATACGTAGATCGAATAGGAGTTCGAGGAACAGGGGATTATAGGGGGTTTCTTCTTCTTCTTCACTTCTCACATGGTGGTGTTTCCTCTGGCATCCCATATTGCGTCTGCCTACTCTTGCCTCTTCTCCTTCCAGGCATCATTGTCGCCTGCGTCCACGCCATCACCGGTCTCTACTTCATCAAAAGTGACAACCTCTTCGAAGAAATAATCCTTGCTCCAACCTAGGATCCAATTGTGAAGAATGCATCAAGCAATGACCAGTTTTACTTGAGTGTCAAAAGTGTGGAACAGTTTCTGGTCAAGGACCTTGAACATGTTCTTCAATACAGCAAAGGCCCTCTCAATGGTGACTCTAAGGCTTGAGTGTCTCAGATTGAACAACTCTTTCGCATTCTGAGGTCGGTGCTTCGTAGAGAACTCATTGAGGTGGTACTTTGTTTTCCTGAAGGGAGGTAGAATACCAGGTTGACATGCATATCCAGCATCTCCAAGGTAGAACTTACCCTCGGGGATTTGCAACCCATTAGGCCTTGATAACTTGTCGGCCAGTAAGCACGTAGGTGAACCTCATATCAAAATCCACAGCTGCTAGCACGTTCTAGCTGGTGTAGTGCTTCCTCCCACGGAATGTTGTAGACATTGATCTCGGTACCTTTGCACTGACATGAGTACCATCAATAGCCCCAATGCAATCCTGTAAAAAAAGCACACAGTCATGTTTCTGACAATACCACACATCTTATAGGTAGAAGGAACACGATTTTGTACTCACCCTGAAATAGGGGAACCACCTGTAGCTGTTCTTGATCTTGGGTGGTGTGTTCGTTGATGCTGACTTGATCATTTCACCTCTCAGCTCTTCAATTGCGTACAACATCTGCTGGAAGTACCGAGAGATAGTCTCCGTGGATCACATGAATGTGCTATGGATGACTCTGAATCTCTGGTTATGACCGGCAACATGAAGAAATATTGCGACTTGTTCTTCGACAGAGGTTGGATGCTACCAGTCAGTAGTCCTCTAGTCCTGAACGTTTTCACAAGTGCATAGAAAGGGGCTCTTCTCATCTGCTGGATAGTCTCTACGTCATTGCAGTTGTAGATGTGGTTTAGGTTGGCAATCCTCTCCTGATCTCGTTGTACCATAGGACCGTAACTCAGACGAGGAAAATCAGCATGCCTAACTGCTCTCTTGTGCACCATTAGCATCCAGATATGTATGCAAATGATGAGTGTTGCGGCGTGATGCACAAACTGGAGCTCATCGGTCTACTCAAACAAGATATATGTATTACGAACGGTCTTATCGAACCCAACTAGTTATAACAACATGAATCTAACACTACAGTAGAGCAGAGAAGTTTTCCCTTACCTCCGTTATGGCGGACGACGGACACGGCCGAAAGGCGCCGCAGATGTGCGCAGGCTCCGCCGCGGCTGGAGAAGAGGACCCTGGCCCGGTGCCGGATACCGGAGGAAGATGCGCGCTGTCAGATCTGGATCGCCGCCGCCGGTGCGAAAATTGGGGGAAAGAAAAAATTTGGGAGGAGAATAGTGGAGAGGGTACCCAAAGAGGAAGGTTACAACCCGTGCTATGCAAGAACGTGACTAATCCCAAGGAACCAAATGACCCGAAAAATACTGGACCGATGCGAACCAAGGGGCGCCCAATCTACCAAACGCGGCCATGTTAGGGCATCTCCAACCGCGCGACCCAAACGGACGCGCTGGGCCGTCCGTTTTGGGCCGTTTGCGTGGCCGAACGGACACCCGACACGGCCCCGCCGCGTGTCCGTTTGGGTCGCACGCTGCGCCCAACGCGCGGACGCAGCGCATTGGTAATAAAATAAAACAGAAATGAAAATAAAAAGGAAAAGAACAAAACATAAATTTAAACTAGTTGGTCATTAAACTTAGCCCTATTTTGGGCAAATTTTACACAAAAGAAAGCCATATATGGCTTTAAACTAAAAAAAGCAAACCCTAGCTGGGTTTTGCGAGCTCGCGGCCACCCGTAGTACTCGTCATCGTCGCGTCGATGACGACGACGCCGCCCGGCGGCGACGCGCTGTCCGGCTCGACACGCCGGAGGGCACCGGGACTCGCCGGTCCCAGCGCCTTTCCCGGCGGAGTGCGCGTTCGCGGCTCGCCGCCTGCGCAGCCGTGCCTCCGCGCGGACTCGTCGAGTGCTCCTCCGCTGCGTGGCCGCTCCTCCTCGGGCGCGCGCCGGCGCTCCTCCTCCCAGCGCCGCGCGCCGCCGCGCGGCCTCCTCCTGACGGCGCGCCAGCTGGAGGAAGGCCCACGCGTCCGCTGGGTGTCCTCCGGGCCTTCTGCCGCCTCCTCCGCAGGTGCGTGCGCAGCGTCTCGGTGAGGAGCGCCATTTGCCCTCCAGTCCCTGCCGCGGCGCCGCCCGCTTTCGTTCCCCTCCTGGGCGCGCTGCCTCCGGGGCGGCTGCGCGGATGCGAGGCCGCTGGGCGGAGGAGCCGCGCGCCCGGGCCTGCCGCCGCGCCGCGGAGGCGCGGTAGGAGCAGCGGCGCGGGCGGAGCGCGGTGCGCGCGGATCCGCCGCGGGCGCGCCCGGGAACCGGACGCGTTGCCGCCGATCCGCGGCCGGCCCCGGGGGCCGCCGCCGCCCGCCGCAACGCCAACATCTGCCGCGATGACGTGTCCGTGGACGGCCGCGGCGGTGGCGCCCGCGGCGCGGCGCCGGCCGGCGCTCGGCCTCGTGGGCGAGCGGCCGGGCGTCGGCGCGCTGGCGCCGCGGCGGGGCGGAAGCTCGGGCCGCGCGGCGCCGCTGAGTGTGGCCGGGACAGGGACCCCCGTGGACGGGTGGGACGCGGCGGACGCGAGCCGCCACCGCGCGAAGCCGAGCCGGGGCCGGGTTTGCGTCGTTCCGGACGCCGCGGCCGTCCGCTTTTGCGGTGCGTCCGCGTTGGGCCGGGTTTTTGTCCGGCTGGACCCATCCGGACGCGCGGGCGCGGGATGGGTCGCCCCGTTGGAGATGCCCTTACTCCTACAGAGGCCTGTCCTGCAAGTTTAACGATTTGAACGAGGGGCAATAATCTCAACCATTCGACATCCGATAAGCTCGATGGTTTGACTGAAAAGGACAATATCTCCCTCCTTTCTGAACAATACTGTATTACATAAATGTTCCAGAAATGTTGTTTGCTTTAAGCACGAATTCCCTGCTGGATACTTACTGCAGTTTTCCTTATATCGCGGTGTCAGCAATCTTGGGTCTTTCTGCAGAGAAAAGCTTGGAAATAAACAATGCCAAAGTAACGAAGTTACTTGTAGAGGTGGCGACTGAAGTTACTGTTGGCGGTGGAGATGGAAGTCGCCAAAACCTCACGTACTTCTACTGCGTCAGTGAAACTGTACTCGCTGAATGAACCACTCAATGTCCGTTGCAGACTCGGAACTCTTTTTCTCTTATATTACGGAGAGCTATCCGCGCTGCCCGCTTTCTGAATTCACATGTGTTTCGTTTCGTCAGTGTGACTCCGTTGTTTCGAAAGAAGCAATGCGAGCTGGAAAGCAGCTTGGCTATTGCTATGGAGTAGTAGCGGCCCTTTGTTAGCTGCGAACTTTATTTTTTTTGCGGATTTATCAGCGGCGATCCTTGTCGTCGTAGATTAATGGAAGAAAGAGAATTCATTGTGATGAGAAGGTGCAGTAGTTATTAGTCCAGCCATGGTGATGCAGGTTCCGTCTGGACCAAGGTCGGCCTACTAGGCTTTCCCTTTTAGCACACAAACACGATGTGTTCATTTCTTCAATTCAGCTCAGTACGACGCGGCGCGGTGCTTCTTTCCGTCGGCGCTATCACGACCGCACTGGTTTGTTGTAGAAATCCGGGCAGCCAACCAGTACTGAATTCGCTCGCGTGTGTTATGTTTGTAACACAAGTCCTCGAGGTAGCAGCTCTTGTCCTTGTCGATGCAGATTAATGGATGAAAACAATTAATTGTGCTGAAAAGATGAGATAGTTATTAGGGCGGCGTCGTGATGAACACCACTACTGCTAGGCTTTTCCTTTTAGCATGTGTACGTTTCTTCAGGTCAGTACAATACTCCGCGGGTGCTTCTGTTCGTCGGTACTGTTACCGTAGCATAACTATAACCGTAAAAGAAACAGAGCAGCCATGTCTTCAGAACCATGTTTAACTAGATTCAGACTCCCGGTGACTGATAAGACTATCAAATTATTGCGAAAAGTTGCCGGAGCAAATCGCACGCGTGCCCAATTCCCAACCGACGCACCAACGACAGGTGACGGCTGTCAACCTAACACCCGTTTATTGAAGCTGAGCAGAGCCGACGCTTTTTGCGGTTTCGAGTGCCTCTCGTCGGCCTTTCTGGGGTGCAGACAACATTAGCAAAAGTTCTGTTTATCCACGAATAGACAACTCCAACGTTTGGTTACTCATGCCTCTCCTAGTCTATAACCATGGCCAATTGGCACTTGATATGCTTCAAGATGATGAAAAACTCATGGACACATGTAAGAAGTGGGCGTTGATCTTATTAAACCAACTTGGCAAAGCACAAGGAGCGAAGTTGTTGTTTATCTGGTGGAGGGAATGGCATATGAGGAACAATATTGTTTTTGGGGATGGTAAATGTGGAATGGAGCAATCAACACTGTATTTGATGTTATATTATGACACTTTTCAAAGACTGGAGAACATGGGTAAGAAAGATAACGTTAAAGGCAAACATATTGCTTGAGATTATTTACCGTTGAAGAAAAATGAGATGGATGTTCGTGCTGAATTCTGAAAGTAACCGAACCAGGGGTGGAAAAAATTCAACGCAGATGTCTCCTTCCGGGTCAGGAGCTTGGGGAGCAATCCTACAAGATGAATTAGGAGAAGTGGTCATGATTGTATAGGGACATTCAAATAATCATATCATCGTTCCAATATTGTCTTGTATCCAAGATAAACATGAAGGCGTTCTGTTGCACATGGTCTAGCTAAAGAAAAAAATTTGCAGATGGTCTAGCGCTAAAGATGGGTTAGTGTCGAGTGAGTTTGTTGCGTTGGGGTGTGTTCCTTTGTGTTGTGCACATGCTTAACAGTGATTGTAACCACTTGTGAGTCTTACATAAATAAATTTTCCCAAATAAAAAATGGGGTTAAGATTTGAAAAAATCTCCTACTCAGGAAATAGGTGTCACAGAAAATCACAGGAACTAGATTGAAGCCCGACGCTGCCATTGGATTCTGCTGAAAGTGAGGAAGAGTTGGGCGTGTGTTCCTTTTCGGGCATGCCCACATGTCATGGTGGTTCTAGAATAAACTTTTCTAGCTTAAAATATTTATCTATAAGTAAGATGAAATCTAAATGGATCCCTTAGCTTTAAATAATTCAGGAGCTGTATTGCCTAGTTGCATATTTATACGAAATCCATGATGAAACACTGTATTTGATGTCTTATTACGACACTTTTCAAATACTGGAGAACATGGGTGAGAAAGATAATGTTAAAGGCAAACATATTGCTTGTGATTATTTATCATTGAAGAAAAATGAGATGGATGTTCATGCTGAATCCTGAAAGTAACTGAACCAGGGGTGGGCAAAATTCAACACAGATGTTTCCTTCCTGGATCACGAGCTTGGGGAGAAATCCTACAAGATGAATTAGGAGAAGTGGTCATGACTGCATAGGGACATTCAAATCATCATGTCGTTGTTCCAATGTTGTCTTGTATCAAAGATAAACATGAAGGCGTTCTCTGTTGCAGATGGTCTAGCCAAAGAAAAAAATTTGCAGATGGTCTAGCGCTAAAGATAGGTATAGAGTGTCGAGTGAGTTTGCTGTGTTGGGGTGTGTTCCTCCATGTGTTGTGCACGTGCTTAAGAGTAATTGTAACCAGTTTTGAGTTTTACATTAATAAAGTTTCCCAAATAAAAAAATGGGGTTGAGATTTGAAAAAAATCTCCTACCCGGGAAATATGCGTCACAGAAAATCACATGAACCAGATTGAAGCCCGACGTTGCCATTGGATTCTGCTGAAAGTGAGGAAGAGTTGGGTGTGTTCCTTTTCGGGTATGCCCACATGTCACGGTGGTTCTAGAATAAAATTTTCTAGCTTAAAATATCTACCTGTAAGTAAGATGAAATCTAAATGGATCCCTTAGCTTCAAATAATTCAGGAGCTGCATTGCCTATTGCATATTTATACGAAATCAATGATGAAACACTGTATTTGATGTCTTCTTATGACACTTTTCAAAGACTGGAGAACATGGGTGAGAAAGATAATGTTAAAGACAAACATATTGCTTGCGATTATTTACCGTTGAAGAAAAATGAGATGGATGTTCATGCTTAATCCTGAAAGTAACCGAACCAGGGTGGACAAAATTCAACACAGATGTCTCCTTCCTGGGTCAGGAGCTTGGGGAGGAATCCTACAAGATGAATTAGGAGAAGTGGTCATGACTGCATAGGGACATTGAAATCATCATGTCATCGTTCCAATGTTGTCTTGTATCCAAGATAAACATGAAGGCGTTCTCTGTTGCAGATGGTCTAGCTAAAGAAAAATTTTGCTGATGGTCTAGCGCTAAAGATGGGTATAGAGTGTCGAGTGAGTTTGCTGTGTTGGGGTGTGTTCCTCCATGTGTTGTGCACATGCTTAAGAGTGATTGTAACCAATTGTGAGTTTGTTGCGGTCAGAAACCCACCGGCGAGCAGCGACGGACAACACAGTAGAGCCGGGAGGCTCCCAGGACTGCGGCTGGCCCTGGTCCCTCGAGCGACGGCCCGCAAAGCCTCGGCACGCACGTCCGATGCTGGTGCAGGCGTGCCACCTGACCTATACCTGGTCAGGAAGGTGATGGATTTGCTTCGCTTAGTTTCCTGCATGGCATACACGTAAACATTAAATACGAGCCTCGATCGGCTCAGGTTGTCCTGTGAATCGGCTCAAGGAGCCGATCCTCCATGATTCGTATGAGGTATACGATCACATGGTGGTCCTGCTTGATCAGTATAAAGCTAAAACGACCTACGATGATTTAGGGTTTTCACCACATAATCGGAACATCCTACGCGTGATTGAGCCTGGCAGCCACGCACGGTGATGATAAACCGACCCTAGACGAGGCCTAAAAACCAACATGAAGTTGATCCTAACATCTCATCTAGGGCTAGCAAACTACACCCTACGTGCCACTGGATCCTTCAACCCGTTTGCAAGGCCTAACTATGCAGATATTAAACTAATCCTTGAAGAACAAGGAGCAATCATAACGGATCGGATCTACTAAATAATAATCAAGCGAGGTGCGCCCTTACACCTAAGATAGGTGTAAGGGCGGCTAGACGTCTAAGGGTTGCACGGACGAAAGCATATGATACGATGAAACAATGCTAACCCTAACACATCTATGATAACTACGTTGCTCGCCATCAACAAGGCTTCAGCACGAGCAACGCATGAACAACGAATAAACTTGTACTGCCTAGATCGCAAGATGCGATCTAGGCAGCATGATGCTTACCCGGAAGAAACCCTCGAAACAAGGGAGTTGGCGATGCGCCTAGATTGGTTTGTGATGAACGTGATTGTTGTCTTTCTCAATAACCCTAGATACATATTTATAGTCCGTAGACTTCCTAACGTGGGAATAATCCCAACCGTACGAGCCAAATTCTATCTAACCGACACGTATCCTACTATATTTACGATACACGGGCAAACTAGCCCAAACTTTGTATACAAGGCCGATTCATGTATTTCTTCCATGTATATTCTTCAAGCCCATCTTAATCGCGGCCCACCTCTGATCCGGTCAAATTCTGGTGATAACACATGCCCCCTGGTTTTGGAAATAACAATTCCAAAATCACCGTTTTTCTTCGTCGGGTCATGTCGTGCAGAGAACTGTCAGTACCCTTCATCATGATGACTTGCCTTCTCAACTTCTCCGCATGACTTTTTTTTTTCTTTGGGCACCACTTCCTCGGAAACTGCTGTGGCATTGAATCTCCACCATATCCCTTTTATTTAACCGCATCAAATTCGCTTCTCCATCCCCTCCTCATCCTCTGCTCCTCTGTAGTACTCGAAAACCCTTCTCCCACCATGGACTCTTCCTCTTCCTCCTCCGGTCTTTCCTACCGGTCTTCCTCCTCCCGCGAGCCGACGCCGGAGGACATACGCGCCCCGAGCGATGGGACGAGGCGGACCGGGACTTCTCCGTCTGTCGAGGATGATGAATCCCTGACCGATGGGGAGGACAACCTTCATTTCCTCGTTAACGGGGATTCGGAGGAGGAGGACGACGATGATGCTCTCCGGGGCGAAGACATCTCTTCCGATGAGGAGGATGAGGGAGTGGAGGAGGACACCTCCTCCGACGAGTACCCGCCGATGAAGCGCTTCCGCGCCGGGTCGGATGATGATGACGACGATGATGACGAGGAGGAGTACGGGGCCCCTGCCGAAGGTTACGGCAGCAGTGACGAGGAGCCCGCCGGCAGCATCGCCGATGGCAGCTACGACAGCACCGACGAGGGCAGCAACGGCCCTTAGACTAGGACTAGTGGCATAGGACTAGTAGTAGTAGTGCATTAGGCATTGGATGATCCTTTTGAGAGCCATCGGCTCTTTCTTGTAAAGCCGTTCCTTTGAATCAATAAGAACTGTTCTTCCAATTTTGACTCTCCATTTATCCAATTTCAAGTCTTTCCATTTGCCGCACCAAGAACCGATAGCAACGTATCGGACTTTTCCTCTCAAACGCCCATGAGGCCGGACTCAAATACCAATTTAGACAGTCATCCAAGCACCCGTCAAATTCAGACTGTAATTTAATATCTGACCATGATACTTTGCAACTCTAAAGCCGATGGCTTGTTCATCGGCTGTTTTGCAAATCCAGTCTCCTTCAGGGATAGTTTTGCCGATGATGTCCCCGCATCTCCTTGTAGCAACAGGATGGTCCAGCCCCCACCTTTGAAGAGGGTTGTGATGCAGAGCCAGCCGATAACACCTAAATCGGCTTCAAAAAGCAGAGTGTCTACTAGGTCAGCTGCCCCCCGAGCCTCAGTCAAGGCGAGAACAACGGCGAGGACACACAGTTCAGTCAAAGGGACTCGAGCTCGAGCAATTCTGAGAAAACCACCATGCAGAGCCAGCCAGACTTGCCACCGTCGGTTTCCAAGAAAAGGTCAGCTACTGAACCTGCCGTTTCCCAAACTCCCATCAAAGCGGGGCAGGGTAGCCCATGCACAAAGAACCGATGCGTCAAGAGAGCTCGCAAGGAACCGCAAGACTCTCCATCAAACCAGGAGATATCAAACGTAAATCCATCCCCTCCTCGGCTCATTTTGGATGCTGACCCCTTGTCGTTCTTATCGGCTAACCTCTTCCTCTGCAAACTGATGACACCTCCAGTGGGGACGTCGAGGAGGTACCCATGCTATCCGCCACTCTGGCCCTAGCAACTTCTACGAGTGTCGTTGAGAAGGTGGCCAACTTGGCCAAACCCACAGCAGAAACACCAGAGCCGATCACCTCTTCTTCCGTTGCCCTCGAGGAAGCAGAAGGCCTCGAAGCTGAACTGAAGACCGACTTGGTCGAAATCCGCGTCTTGAACACGCAGCTGGTAGATCCTATGTAATTTGTACTAGAGTCGATGGCTGTGCATCGGCTTTGTTTCTTAGTTCTAAAGTCGATGTCTGTGCATCGGCTGTACATCATGAAATTTTTTTTACTGGCCGATTTTTCTATCGGCCCCCAATATTTCACTGCACATGTATCACACATGTTCGTCTGGTTAGGTGCCCTCCGAGCCGAATCTTCCAGTAATCGCGGATATCGGCTCGTAGTTAGCCAAGGCACCGTATTTGAACGTCGGCTCCATTAGGACCAATGTTGACTTCTTCCAGCTCATCAGCCGACGTAAACCCCGCGCCCGTTAGATCGACGTTGAACACAGCAGAACGTATGGTGAGGATAATTTTGGCCGATTGCTGGAATCGGCCTCCATGTTGATTGAATCGCTCAATGAAGGTTTTGCAACGGTCGTCCATAGATTTTTGGGCCGATCACAAGGATCGGCCTTGCCACGTTCGTCCATATATTTTGTTCTTGTTATACGGTCAGGCCGGTGGATAAGACCAGCCTAACCCCGTCCTTCGTCACGTCGATGCGCTCGCATCGTCAAAGTGATGCCTCGAGAGTGGCTCTTGGCCTGTCGTCTCCCAAACGTTCATGCCAGCTGTTGAAATCTCGGCTGAGTCATCTGCTTGGACGACCTCTACTTCATCTCCATCCCACTGTATTAAACATTGGTGCATCGTGGATGGAATGCAACAGTGGATCCAATCTCTCCCTAGCAGACAGCATAGGTGCTCTTGCTATCGACAATAAAGAACGTCAGGGATGGTTTTTCTTCCTACGGTCAGATCCACGTTCGAACACCTTGTGCTTCGATGCTTGGCCATTGAAGTCGCTCAGTGTAACATTGGTCTTGATCAGATCCGAGCTAGAGCGTCCCAACCGACGTAGCATGGAGTATGGCATAATGTTGACTGCCGCTCCGGTGTCCACCAGCATCTTGTTGACAAGCTGCCCATTGATATAACCTCGCAAGCAGGGCCTTCAGGTGTCGTAGCTTCTTTATCGTGGCTTCTCAAAGATAACGTGGCCGTCAAGTTGTGCCACAGGTGCTTCGTCTAATCCTGGAGCACTAAACTCCGCCGTAAGGATGAACACCATGTTTGTGCCAGCCGATGTCTCATCACCGGCTTTCCTTTGTCTGGGGCGCCACTCTTTCTTCTGTGGCCGACCTTCTTCGTCCGAGTTCGCTGAATTTTCGCGGCCAGATCAGGCCGCGCCTTCGTGTGCAGGTATAACCTTTCGGCTTCCTCCAAACCACGTAGTCGTTGAACCCTACGCTTTTGGGAACGGCTGAGTCCATCAGGGCACCACCTTGGCCGGTGGTACTTATCTTCTTCTTCTTCATCATCGTCTTCTAACTCCTCGAGATCTTCCACTCGAGAGGACTCAGCGTGCTTGTTCCGAGGCGGGAGGGGTCCTAGACGTTTGAACACGGACACGTTAGCTGCATCCTTCTTCTTCTGTCTACATTCTGTGCAGTTGCCGATTGTAGGCAATCGGCTCATTCCTGAATCCCAGCAGTGTGAAGGGACACCCAGTGCCTATCCACGTCGTCTTGCTCTCTTGACTTTTCCTTGGCGTGGCGCTCATATCTCTCCTCGTCGCAATCATGCCGACGATGTCTCCTGGCGTCCCTAGCCAGACGATCTCTTTCGTCATCGTTGTCGTATCGTCGGCGTTGGTCGTATTGACTCACGTATTTGTTGAGGAGGTGATCAGAGAGAGGTCACTGATATCTCACATTCTTCACTTCTCCCTCTGTGATGTAGAGCTTGCCATCGTGCCGGAGCCGATCGCGTGGAACGGCTTCCTCCTTGGCCTCGTTATGAGAGCAGCTTCCCTCGTCTCGTCCTTTGGTGGTGCCCGGTCCTACCATGTTGACGTTGAACGAGAATCTTGGCTGGCACCTCCTGGTAAGTGCATTCCACCATGTTAACAGCGGGAAAGGGGTGTGTCGACTTTCATGGCGTGGCTGAAAATTAGACGCCCTTGTTCTATCGCCATTTGGATCGCCGACGCCACACCCCGTCGTTGGTGGCATAGGTGAACGTGTTATGCCACTTGCAATATGGCTTTCCGTTCAGCTCCTGCGCTGTGGGGATTTTGTGGCCTTCGGGTACCTTTAGCTGCTTCTCCTTAAGTAAGAGGTCGAAAATTTGCTCAGCCTTGGTCACGTCGAAGTCAAACCCTCTTGGAGGACCTTGTGGCTTAACCCATTTGCAGGACACGGGGCTTGCCCCCGAGTCCATTCAGCCACTGCTACCTCTTGATCTCCGCAGAGCCTTCATCTTCATTTGCCTCAACCAGAACCACCGCACGCTTGAATTTATCCCGGTACACCTCTGGGTGGCGCTGTTCATATAATGACAACTCGCACCATATGCGCCATGAAGGGTAGTCTGCTTGGGAGGCCACATCCTTGATCGGTGATGCGAGACCCACCACCGCCAACTCGATTCTTTTTCGTCACACGGGCCGAATAGCATCGGTTCCTAACGGTCCCAAGCGCTGGATGTATTCGACACCGTTTCTCCGCTTCGTCGTACTTGTGCTAGATCGGCAATGCCGCCTCGGAAGCCTCGAGTGATATCGCATGTGGAATCGCTCTTCCAATCGCTTCCAAGTCCGGATTCATCGGTGGCAGCGATGTGTACCACCCGAAAGCCGATCCCGTGAGGGACGTGCGAAGAACCTCACGCGTAGTTCATCGATGCTGAGATCGTGCCCAGCTGTGCAAATATCGGCTCACATGCTCGATTGAGCGGAGCCATCTGATCCACTAAACTTGGAGAATTCAGGAGCCGATATTTGGGTGGGATCAAATCGTACTCGTTGGGGTACGGCTTGGAATAGCCGATTGCCCTCCTTTTCGGCACCATGCCGAATCTCTCAAGATTGTATCGATCTGATCCGCGGTGCTGGCTGCGAGTCGAACTCAAGATTCGCCGGAGTGGCATACTTAGCAGCCACGCTTGCTTCTCAAGCTCGAGCCAACTGGAGCTGAGCTCGGAGGTTCGTCGGAGTGGCATACTTAGCTAGCCACGTCTCGCTTCTCAAGATCTGCTCCAAGTTCCTCTGCCGTCCCAAGTCTCCGTTGCGCAGGTTCGTGAGTGCCCGCTACTGCAGCCGGCACGTATGTGCACGTGTATCCGTGAGGGATCTCCTTAGGCGCCTCATACAAGAAGGTAATGGTCACCACCGATCTTGTAGACGACATATGCCGGTGAACTCGGCATCGGTGCCGCCAATGGCAGCGGTGGTCGGGACTGAGTGGTATCTCTCCTTGGTGAGTCCCTAGAGCTGGTCGACGGAGAGTACGATGCCTCATGATTTCCTGGATCACTCGAAGGGCGACACGCTCCAAAGTGTTCACCAGGCTCTCAACGGTGCAGCGAATGAGCTACCATGAAATTAATCTCCGATGCAGACCTGGTGCGTTCTTCGAGGGCGGACAGGTCCACTCCATCGAGCGCCTTCGGTGAGAACCCTTTCCACCGATGCCGTGTGAGCGGGTTCTCCGGAAAGAGCCGATGAGGTCGGCTTCGAGGATAGCTTTGACCTCGTCATACTCTTCTTGAGCTCCTCGCCAAATCTTCGTACGTGATCGGAGTACCTTCCGCCATCTCAGATGTAGATGGCGATGTTGATGTCGAAGACTGTCCCACCGGCGTGCAGAATGTGTTGCGGTCAGAAACCCACCGGCGAGCAGCGACGGGCAACACGGAGAGCCGGGAGGCTCCCAGGATCGCGGCTGGCCCTGGTCCTCGAGCGGCCCAGCCTCGGCACGCACGTCCGATGCTGGTGCAGGGCGTGCCACCTGACTTATACCCGGAAGGTGATGGATTTGCTTCGCTTAGTTTCTGCATGGCATACACGTAAACATTAAATACGAGCCTCGATCGGCTCTCGGGTTGTCCCGTGAATCGGCTCAAGGAGCCGATCCTCCCATGATTCGTATGAGGTATACGATCACATGGTGGTCCTGCTTGATCAATATAAAGCTAAAACGACCTACGACGATTTAGGGTTTTCACCACATAATCGGAACATCCTACGCGTGATTGAGCCTGGCAGCCACGCACGGTGATGATAAACCGACCCTAGACGAGGCCTAAAAACCAACATGAAGTTGATCCCCGGAACATCTCATCTAGGGCTAGCAAACTACACCCTACGTGCTACTGGATCCTTCAACCCGTTTGCAAGGCCTAACTATGCAGATATTAAACTAATCCTTGAAGAACAAGGAGCAATCATAACGGATCGGATCTACTAAATAATGATCAAGGGCCCTTACACCTAAGATAGGTGTAAGGCGGCTAGACGTCTAAGGGTTGCACGGACGAAAGCATATGATACGATGAAACAATGCTAACCCTAACACATCTATGATAACTACGTTGCTCGCCATCAACAAGGCTTCAGCACGAGCAACGCATGAACAACGAATAATACTGCCTAGATCGCAAGATGCGATCTAGGCAGCATGATGCTTCCCGGAAGAAACCCTCGAAACAAGGGAGTTGGCGATGCGCCTAGATTGGTCTGTGATGAACGTGATTGTTGTCTTTCTCAATAACCCTAGATACATATTTATAGTCCGTAGACTTTCTAACGTGGGAATAATCCCAACCGTGCACGAACCAAATTCTATCTAACCGACACGTATCCTACTATATTTACAGATACACGGGCAAACTAGCCCAAACTTTGTATACAAGGCCGATTCATGTATTTCTTCCATGTATATTCTTCAAGCCCATCTTAATCGCGGCCCACCTCTGATCCGGTCAAATTCTGGTGATAACAGAGTTTTACATTAATAAAGTTTCCCAAATTAAAAAAATGCGGTTAAGATTTGAAAAAATCTCCTACTCAGGAAATAGGGGTCACAAAAAATCACATGAACCAGATTGAAGCCCGACGTTGCCATTGGATTCTGCTGAAAGTGAGGAAGAGTTGGGTGTGTTCCTTTTCGGGCATGCCCACATGTCACGGTGGTTCTAGAATAAACTTTTCTAGCTTAAAATATCTATCTGTAAGTAAGATGAAATCTAAATGGATCCCTTAGCTTCAAATAATTCAGTAGCTGCATTGCCTAGTTGCATATTTATACGAAATCCCTGATGAAACACTGTATTTGATGTCTTATTATGACACTTTTCAAAGACTGGAGAACATGGGTAAGAAAGATAATGTTAAAGGCAAACATATTGCTTGCGATTATTTACCATTGAATAAAAATGAGATGGATGTTCGTGCTGAATCCTGAAAGTAACCGAACCAGGGGTGGACAAAATTCAACACAGGTGTCTCCTTCCGGGCCGGGAGCTTGGGGAGCAATCCTACATGATGAATTAGGAGAAGTGGTCATGACTGCATAGGAACATTCAAATCGTCATGTTTTCGTTGCAATGTTGTCTTGTATCTAAGATAAACATGAAGGCGTTCTCAGTTGCACATGGTCTAGCTAAACAAAAACGTTGCATATGATCTAGCGCTAAAGATGGGTATAGAGTGTCGAGTGAGTTTGTTGTGTTGGGGTGTTTTCCTCCATGTGTTGTGCGCAGGCTTAAGAGTGATTGTAACCACGTGTGAGTCTTACATTAATTAAGTTTTTCGAATTAAAAAAATGCGGTTGAGATTTGAAAAAAAATCCTACTCAGAAAATAGGCGTCATAGAAAATCGCAGGAACAAGATTGATGCCCGACACTTCCATTGGATTCTGCTGAATGTGAGGAAGAGTTGGGCGTGTGTTCCTTTTCGGGCATGCCCACATGTCACGGTGGTTCTAGAATAAACTTTTCTAGCTTAAAATATCTATCTGTAAGTAAGATGAAATCTATATGGATCCCTTAGCTTCAAATAATTCAGGAGTTGTATTGCTTAGTTCCATATTTATATGAAATTCATGATGAAATCTAAATTTTTAAGTAGCTTCGAACAATGTAGTTGTGAGTAATCTCTCATGGCTTAGTTGCATATATTCCAGAGAGTCCACTATTCTTGCATTTGTAAACATATATCTTATTTACTGCTCAAACATACAAAGCATGCTCCTACGGCAACTATTTCTAAAGAAGTGAGATTTTAGGTGGCCAAGTAATCCAACTGAAATACTTAACATTAATATTCTAATTTTCGCATCACATGTTTACATCAATTGATCAATCAAGATATGAATCATATAAAAATCAAGTGGTATTACATTAGTATTTTCAAAATTTCATGTTGCGAGTGAAGTAGAATGATGAAAACAAAAGTGTTGTGGAAAATGTTGTGAGTAATAGTTTTGAAAATAAGTGTTTTTTGAAAACAGTGGTTGGTTCCGTACCCCTTAATATTAATTTTTTACATCACTGCAGAAAAAAGGTTACGCGTAATGATTGTAGTAATATGAAAAACTAGAGCACAAGTTCTCATTTAAGCAATACATTGTTATAGTCAATTTGCAATAGAATGGTTAACTATAGCAGTAGGTTTATAGTAAAGAATAAATAAGGCGCTCCGCTCCGCTATAACATCAATATCATTCGATAACTATGGTGTCTATTTAAGCATGACATATATCTTTGTACAACAAATAGTTTGCAACCAAATTTTGTGCATAATCGCCCTTTGAGATAAATATGCAACCTTGTTTATATAAACGTCTATAGTGCATTTATAAGAATTTATGGTCAAATCCATTGTTAGATAAATAAAATGATTGGATTTGAAAACCTTGTCTGCATAACCTTGTATAATGCACCCCATAAATACATGGAAACATATTAATTTATTACCGGTGACTACAAGATAAATGCAAATGTTAAATGCACTATAATATATTACGATTTTGTGAGAATGATTCCTATTTGCTAAGTATGTTGCTTTTTAGATGGCCGCGTTATTAAGAATCATGAATATGAATCTTCCAAAATATCATGTTTGCGATGACTCTAATGATCAAAACTTCAAACAGATATTGAAAAAACACATAAATGTTTTCTGATGAAGCCATTGTTCACAAAAATCCACATATAAACATATATAGCATAAATCGTCAACTAGCATGGCCCAAGACAACCTGAAGTCATAAGTATCTCCAAACCAAGAATAGTCATGTGTATCTTTGTTAATTACATCATAAAGGAAGATAAGAATATTATCGCTGAACAACGCTTAGTACATCATCTTTTTCTTGTGTAGAACAACTAGGATGATGATAATACTGAAGTTGCTTAGACATCTCCAGTATCATCATAATAAACACATGATAAGATATGAACATTCAGCCAATATCCTTACATGAGCTTGCAAAATGTTTACAAAAACATAATTTATTATACAAAAATGAGTTGATGTTGGTGAATTGGGTAGCAGTGAGGTCCAACTTACAAAATCCCTTCATCTTCGAGAAGAATTTTGGGTAGCAGTGAGGTCGACCTTTTTGGTGTTGGTGAGGACACCATATAGAGTGGAAACCCTAGTTTTCAACTCGGGGAGTACATGTTTTAGAGAGTTCTACACATCAGACTCATGCTCCAGCCCAAACACTTGGGCGGGCACCTCCTCGATCAGAGAATTCACAAGCCATTAGAGAACATTTTCTCTCTAGTGCCGTAAAGGGCTCTCGTGAGTTTTGTTGTGGGTGAAGCTCCGAGAGGAGACGCCACAGTCACGGATGTCATCGAGGAGGAAACCATCGAGTCCTCGCCTCCTTGGGAGGGAAGGGTGGATGTCCGGTTATCTTCGATCAAGGGATCGAGGTATTGGTCCTGGTTGTCTTCGATCAACCGATCGGGGAAGATGATTTTCTTGGGTTTTTGGATCAAGGCACCAATGGCAAGCTGGTGTAAACTGAAGCCAACATGTAGTTGCCTTTTCGAGAGGTTTCAACAGGTGACAGCGTCCACCTAACACCAGTTTATGGAAGCTGATCAGAGCCAACCTTTTTGCGGTTTTGAGTGTCTCAGCACCGTTTCTGGGCTGGAGACAACATTATTAGCAAAGTTCTGTTATTATCCACGAATAGACAACTCCAACGTTTGGTTACTCTTGCCTGTCCGAGTCTATAAGCATGGCCAATTGGCACTTGATATGCTCATCTGAACTTGCTTACTTTTCTATGCTGTCGCGAGGCCAGTCGCCTTTTGTTATCTGAAGCTGTAGAGGACACTGAACCTGAAGAGGGTTTTGCGCTGGTCTGCAGCGGGTTGAAATTTCAGATTCCTGCGAGCGAGTTGCGAGTAAAAAATACGGAATACAACATCAAAGCAAAATCACCTGCTTAGATACTCCTTGGAGGCCGAACTTTCCTACAGTACATCTTTCATATACAGGTTGGAATATGTCGACGAGTAAAAATCAGCCGTTGTAAACGTGTGGTTTCTGAAACTGACAAGCGATAATCAACTACGCAAAGCGATCAAGCTGACATCAGGCATGAGCGAACGTGCGCCGGACGCGCGCGCGCAGGCCGGGTCGCCGTCGGCCGTCACCGTCGGCCATCCCAATTAAACGCCACCTTTCCGGAGCCAGCAGGTTCTGCCCTCTCCGGCGACCCTTTTCAGTAGGTTCGACCTGTCCCGTAGTCAATAACCCGACGATCGATGATGAAGGCCTCGCGACCCACGCACGCAGTAGCCACCCACAATGCGATGCGGGTCGCTCTCGCCGGCCGGCCATTCACTCCCATCCGCCGGTCGCTCTCGCCGGCCTTTTTCGCTCCCAGCAAAGCTTTTCCCGCTGTTGCTGCCCGGACGGAAAAGGCGGCCGCCGGACCACAGAACCGAGGAGAAATGTTCTGCATTGATTGGACCGGCGAGATCCTGCCGCGCGCGGACGGATGCCGAACCTTTTCCGTCGTTGGAGACTAGCGGCCGGCCGCTTGCCGTCGGTCCGACGACGACGCGGCCAAGAGGAATATCAATCGTTTCACTGCGAGCGTGGCACGTATGTATGCGTGTGATCTTCTTCCCTCCCGTTATCTGGCCCGCCGCAAGAGTTAATTTGGGAGGAGGATTCGATTGGTTTGGATCGGAGGTAGTTAACGCCGTGCATGGGCATCGATGGGGGACGTGGCGATGGCGACGGCGAGGAGGAATCAAACCGAAAAGCTATGGCGTGGCGGTGACCCCTGCAGTACCGGCCAAGCGGGGCGGAGGAAAATATCTGGTTTGCGTGGCGAGCAAAAGCTATGGCGTGGCGGCGACCGCCTGCCGTTCGCGTCCGACAGAGCGACGCCAACATTCCAGACGCCCCCAACCCAAAGCCAAACAGGGCACCAGCACTGCAGTTTAACGGCAGTCCATTTCTCATTTCTTTTTATTGCATTTCATCCTTGTATGTATATGTACCTGGAGTATCTCGCCAGAAAACAAAAAATCGAATCCTGCTTTTGCTCTCTGGACAGAACTGGAGTACAGAGGGACGCAAGAATCAAAAACTGAAAAATCTAACTTGCACCTCCAAAAAATCTTGATTCCAGCCTGAACATAAGCACGCAGGAATCAAATCAAACAAAATCTCGGCGAGCTCGCCAAAAATCATGTCAACGCAGGAGGTGAACGCCGATCGATCGATGCTTTGTTTTTTGTACAGTGGCGTGGCGGGAAGGAAGGAAGCCTACTGATCGGGTCGTGTCATCCTGGGCAGCACGTGCAGGGACACGATCCGCCGCCCTTCCGGCGCCTCCACCTCCCACATGCGCGCCGCCGCCGTGGACGTGGAGCCCTTCCTGCTCGTCGGCTTGGGTGGCGTCATGACGTCCACGACCACCACCTTCTTGCCGCTGTCGGCCACGACGCACACCCTGCCGCCGCCGGCAGCCATCTCAGACGCGCCCTTGAGCGGCTCCGCCTCGGCCGCCGTCCGCCACCGGTCCGTCTCCCAGTCGTAGGCGTTCAGCGCCCCGTGCTCCTCGTCGACAAGAAAGATCGCGTCGCCGGCGTCCGGGGACGCCGCGGCGGGGCCGTTCCACCCGGCAAGCATGCCAGGCGGCATGTCCTCCCACCGTTCGCCGTCCAGGTCGAGGATGGCCCCTTCTTTCGCGCCGCGGCCACGGAGGCTGACCATGCAGACCTTCCCGCGGGAGCACACCGCCTCTGCCGCGTCCCGGCTGAACCGCCCGTCCCGCAGCGGCGGGGCCGCCTCCCACGCCCCGGACGACGGGGCCGCGGCGGGGTCCCAGGACGCGCCGGAGCGCGCGACGGCGAGGTCGTACCCGGCGCCGACGCCCCCGGCGACGAACACCCGCCCGCGCGCCGCCCCGGCCGCGCACCACCGGCGCGGGGCGAGCGGGACCCGCGGGCCGAGGTGCCAGCGCGGGCCGGCCGGGTCGAAGACTAGAGGACGGGGGAGAGCCGGGCGGAGGGAGTGCGTGGAGGCGGCGACGAGCACGAGCCGCCCCGCCGCGGCGACGCACTGGAGCGGGAGGCGGCGGGAGAGGAAGGACGGGTGGCGGAGCGTCGGGGGCGGGGACGGCATGGGGGGCGGCGGGAGCGCGTCCCAGCGGGAGGCGATCGGGTCGTAGGCGGCGAAGGAGGCGGCGTGGGCGGCGGTGGCGTCCTCGAGCAGCGCGTACAGGGCGGGGAAGGGCGGGAAGGAGGGCGCGTAGAGGAGGCGGCGCCAGGGGCGGCACACGGCGTGCAGCAGGCGCGGCGGGAGCGGGGCGAGGCAGAGCTGGGCCAGGTGGTCCGGCAGGCCCGGGAGCAGCGGCTGCGACGGCGACGGCGCCGGTTCGGCAGTAACTTCTTCGTGCTGCTCCATCATGGACGGTACCGGCGACGGTGTGATCGGGCGGTGGCGCTTGGGGTCGCGGCAAGAAGATGAAGCTGAGGAGGAGGAAGGGTGGTCGCAGGGGCGCTTGGCCAGCGCGGGTGCGGCCATGACGGGGGCAGGTGGTACTAGTAGAGCCGCCTTGCTTGGCTGGGCTAGCACGGCGACCCGTACTGGGCTGGGAAACTAAATTATGGTGGTGCGTGCGTGTGCATGCGGTGTGGGATCGCAATTAATCCGGAAAGGCGCGGGCTGGGCGGAGCGACCGAGCGGAGGAGGAAGAAGGATACGGCCTGCAGGTCGAGTCATAGTGGGAGGAAGAAAAGCAGCTGGCCGTTGGTTATGTACTAGGGCTGTGTGGTGGTGCAGGGCGGCAACAGGCGGGCGCCGGCAGGGCAGCGGATGGATGTTGTCGGGTCGGCGATCAGTTGTCTGGTTCTGGCTCGCCGCAAATTCCTGTGGCTCCAAGACAAAGCCAGCCTTTTCGCGCCTACAGTCCACGCGCTTGCCGCTGGCCCATGCTCTTTGTGATTTTTTTTAGGAAAAGGCTGGGGATCACCCGGGGGATTAGCGATCAAATCGTCCGGTTCCACACACTCACGCGCTGCCTGCTTTTATCGTGGTCCACGCACACACATGGGTGGGTCCCACCGAACCAAGACAGAAAAATCCCCATCTTCTTCTCCACCGCTGTTCCGTGCGAGCTCCACTCCGCACAGGCCGCGCCGCATCCGCACACGCCGCCGTGGCTCAACGCCACAGCAGGCGCCGCCGTCGCCGCCTCCGCCTCTGCCCTGCTCCGGCGCCCCGCCTAGCTGCTCTACCGAGCGGATCCTCCTCCGCGAACGCCGCCGCTTTTCCCCGTGCATCCATGGAGGCGCGGCCGGAATCGTGGCCGGTTTTCCGCGCCGCCGCCTATCTCCATCGCGCGCCACCGGATTTGCACCGCCGTGCGCCACCGGAGTTCGGCCGCCGCTCCTTGGATTCTCACCGCCCGCGTCACCGGAGTCCGGCCTCCGCGCCCTGGATTCTCACCGCGGCGCGCCACCGGAGTCCGGCCGCCGCGCCCGGGCGCCACTGGAGTCCGGCCGCCGCGCCCTGGATTCGCACCGCCGCGCGCCGCTGGAGTCCTGCCGCCGCGCCATGGAGCTCCATCCCCGAGCTTCCCCCTCAGCAGCTCGCGCCTCCGCGAGCTACATACCAATATTTTTATTGCTACTTTGGTTTTGTGGTTTCGCTACAATATTTCTGTTTTTTTGCTACAATCTCTCCGGTGAGAATCCATTGAAACTAGGTTTTGCTACATTTGTTATAGGTGTTTGCTACAACAGTATATTTTTCTGCTACAAATTCTCCGGCGAGGTCTCCGGCGAGTCTCCGACGATGTTGGTTTTGCTACAATAGCAAAAAAAGGTTGCTACAATTTTTGTGTGTTTTTGCTACTATAGCATATTTTTTTTGCTACTAAGTCTCCGGTGAGGTTACCTGTGGGTCTCCGGCGACATCTCCGGCGAGTCTCCGGCGACATCTCCGGCGAGTATCCGGCGAGTCTCCGGCGGGTCTCCGGCGAGGTCTGTGTTATTAGGTGAAAATAGAGTTTGCTACAATTAAACCGTTTTTTGCTACTTTGGTGCATTATGGTAGCAAAAGTGGGAGAGAGGGCTGGTTGGTTTGATCGAACGGCCGGAAACGTTCCAGATCTGTTGATCGGACGGTTGGGGACCAGGGGGATTAGAATTCTAATCCCCCGGGGGACGCTCAGCACTCCCCTTTTTTTTATGCAAGCAGACGTGCATTCTTCGAAATAGCTTTCGCCCGCTTTATAAATAAAGCACCCACATCCATACAGAATTCAGATACAACACAACGAGCTCACACCACACACCAACAGTCTGCTAGGACAACAGCACAACATGCACACACGAACGAGTAAAGCGATACAACACCCCACAGACGGGGGCCACTCAGAGGCTGGACGACGTAGAAATGCGACGGGCTGCCGCAAGAAGATCAATGTCTCAATTGACTGAGATTTTCTTAAATGAAAACGCTGAGGTTCCCCCCAAACGATAGCGTCCTCGATCCTCCGGACGCAGCGCTCGACACGTGTCCCTGCGGGGCCCACGTTCCCTGTCTCGGTTCTTCCTTCTATCGTCCGATTTTCTCCCAGACTCCCTCCGCGCGAACCACGCCCCATGTCCGTATGCTCATGGCCGGCCCCCGCGCCGACGCGAGCAACCGCATCGCCGCAGGGCTCGAGGCGCTCCAAGCCGCCGCGCCTCCCTATCTACCTTCTCTGTGCTCGCATAGCTTCGGTCGCCGGCGTCGGGAACCTCTATGTGGTGACCCGGCATACCACTGCATGGTGTAGTATGCAAGTCTGACATAACACCAATGAAACACCGTTCCACTAGTATTATATCGCTCACAGTGGTACAACATAAACATATGCGGGTCCAAGGCATGTCTATAGAATTACATACAGACTTCTGTTACATAAGATCGTCACAGCCTCCTACTTTACAATGAGGTAAAACTGCAAATAAACTCCAGAAGAACGACTCGTAGTCTAATCCTAACACGAACTCTATTTGTAGAGTATTTAACTAGCTACAGAGGCTATGAATAGATTCTAGCTAAATAGCAGCTACGTTTAGGAAGCTAGTTCCCTTCTATTGCTAATCTAGGTTTTCTCCTTGTTGGATGTAGTGTTTGACCTCTGACAGGGTCCTGTCCTTGAAGTAGTTATTGACTCCTCGGCCTTTGAGTTGCACTGTAGATCCTCCTTCGATGCCTCCATATCTAAGCAGGGGATTTAAGAGTGGGATGAGTACGAGCGTACTCAACAAGTTCATTATAGGAAAGAGGTGTTTAATGCACTAGCTACAACCATGGACCAGAAAGTCCAAGGCTATGCAGGTTTTTGTAATCATTTGTTCAAAAGGTTGCTTTTATTCAGAACTATGTCCGTCAGCCTTCACCGGTTTACTAGAACTTCATGGAGTTCCTTTCCGGCGTCAGTTCCAAACCCGGAATAGGAGTGTCAGGTCACGATTCATTACACTCTGCAGAGGTGTGTTGCTTTACCCATAAGAGATCTTAACCTTGGTGCCAACCGGCCGCGCAACCCGTCCACACTTCCGTTGGTGTGAGGCCCGGTATAAGGTCATAGCCAATCATATTCCTCCGCTACCTCGCACACCCACCCTTTGTTGCAAATCCGACCTTGGGTCCTCGCCGGGATATATCACTTGGATATCTTCCGACCTCGACAACTACCAGGTCGCAACCATGGTCCTTCGCCGGCCAATGCAACCCATCATAGACCGGATTACCGTGGGGAATTAGAAGGGGATCCCCACCCCCCGGTTGTTCTCGCAAGACACAACTGCTACGGTAAGCGCATCCGTTGATGTACGAGAGGTGGAAATACAATTGACTAGTCCGTCCCACTCCAGATCTTATGGTTAACACGAGTTTTACGGCACAAGAATCACTGGACGACATTTGTTGTTTAATCCTAGATGTATATAAACCCTTGCAATGGAACTTCCACCATATCAACACATACCATGGTTCCATTGCCCACCACATAGTCATATTCATAGTTATGAAAATAGCATTTTTGCTTTTTATGCAAGAGTGATAAGTATAGTACTTTGCAAGTAATTTGGTAAAAATACTCAAATGACATGAGCAAGTGATGAACTTGCCTTTCTTGACTGCAAGATTATGCAGGCAAGGTCTTCGATACGCAATAACTCCAGATTATGAAATAGCATCATCGTCCGGTAAGGACGATGTTTAAAAGATTGGTAAGGATGCAATAATGCATAAGTATGAGATGCAATCGTTCTAAGCGTGACCTAACCCCGATGATTTAGGATTAGTGAGTTGTAATGATTAGTTCAAAGTGTGTTGCACTTTTAAAGTGATTCACAAACAAGGTTCTTATTAGGGTGTTGTTGTCTTAGAATCATAAACAAATGGTATAATACATAATAACAATCATACATACCAAGGAATAGTAGTGGTATCATAAGTAAAGAGCAGTTGTCCTTTTTAAGTCTTATAGTGTATGGTTGATGATTACTTGTTATATATTTCAAAAGAATAACTTTTGAAGAACATGTTCTTTAATAAAGAACAAGTAGGATAATTATGGTTGTGGATTTCTATGGTTTACTATGGTTCTAATTGGGTTCTAGAGTAAGGATTAGATGGATCCCAACAATGTTGGATTCATCAACACCTAGGGCTTGTAAGGTTGAGTTAAGCCTAGGCATCCTAAGCAATTATTTATACATGGTTGCTATCAAGGTTGGTTCATCTTGCTGGTGATAGCTAGCTAGGGTTTATAGATCTTATTAGGTATAGTTGATGACTATTCTATATTTTCTTCAAAAGAATAACTTTTGAAGAACATACTTCTTAACTAATAAGAAGTATCTCAATTAGAGTTGGGTGGTCTAGGGTTTACCAGTGGTTTTCACTAGGTAATGAACATTTGGTTCCTAAATAAGATGGTTCATAAATATCTACACTAGTAGGGTTTAGTGTGTATGGTATATGATGCACAATATTGGTAATGGTTGCTATTATGGTTCATCACAAGGGTGTGATGCTAAATATGGATAATTAAGGTTGTTGTCTCTAAGGATAGGAACTAGGGTTGGTCCTATTTGATCTTATAGGCATGAACGCATGTAATACCAATGTATTAGAGATGGGTCTCTATTATTTTATGAAGACATGACAATTGTTTAGTTGCTACTATGGAGCTATGAATGAAATCAAAGTATCATGATCACATGTTCTAACCTAGGGTTTAGGTTTAGAAACAAATTAAGGTTCACATGAAATAGTGGACCTAGGGTTCCTAAATGAATTAGGGTTTTTAGGGTTCCACATAAAATTATGAAACTACTACTTTATGTATAATGGAACTAGGGTTTCCTAATTATGATGCAATTATTAAGGTAATCATTTGATTATGGAGTTGAAGTTGTTAATATCTTTGAATTGAAAATAATATTGGACTATAGTATTTTTTTAAAAGAAATAATAATTAAGATAATTATTAATCAGGGTTTAAATCCCTCTAATAAGGATTTAACAAAATAACAAATAAAGAAAATTAGTTTTAATGTTTTCTTTATTTATTTACTAGTTTTTATTTAATTTGGAAAGTTTTCCTAATTATTTAATTTTTAATTCAATTAAGAATAAAAGAAAAGGCTTAATTATTAAGTTTAAAACAATTAAATTTTTATTAAAAATAAAAAATTCATATTATATTTTTATTGGATAGAGTTTACTTTTCTAAGAATTTTGATGTCTTATTTATATTTTTCTGAGCTATATTGAATTTTCTACAATTTGGCAAAGTTGCAAGTATTTTCTGGAATTAAGTTTAACTAAGAAATACTAGAGCTACCCGGTTAAACTACCCATATAGTCACTGACTAGTGGGCCTTAGGCCACGTCAGCTGCCACGGGGGCTTTGACTGTGGTCAAAATTGACGAGGTGGCGGGGAGGTTGCCGGCCGACGGCCAGACGGCGATGACGCCGGCGATTCGGCGCTCGCGCGGACGGGAGACTACTTGCATTCGATTCGGGGTGGTGTGGTGAACGATTTGAGGGTGGCGCTGCTACCTATCTGTCGCCGGAGCTTGCTCGCCGGCGAGGGAGTGCGGCTGTGCCTACAGGCGTGCGGTGCAACAACGATAGGAGGCGAGCGCGAAGGAACTACGGGGTCCTCGTGAAGTAGGAGCTCACCGTGATTACGAAGGAGGCGTCGGCGAGGGCAGAGGTGGTCTGCATCCCCCGAATTGGCTGCTCCCGACGTCAGGGATGTCGAGCTTGACGCGGACGATTCTGAGAGCTGGGGCTCGATTCCTTGTGCAAGGTGAGCGTGTCGAGGATGGTGACGACGGTGGTGACCATGGCGTGGCTTGGGGAGGCTCCAGACATCGGCGGAAGGAGATGGCCGGAGGTGCTAGGGTTTCGATTTGGGGAAAAAATTCAGCAGAGAGGAAGGGAAAACGGAGGCTAGGGTTTCGGCCAGGTATTTATACGGCCCTCACGGTCGACGGTGGCCGCGGGAGTCCATCTTGGCGGCCGGGACGTGGAGCTCTGGTCAGCGCCGTGGCACTCTGCCGTGCTCGCAGAGATGAAGGAGACGAAGATGTCTTCGTCCACTTCATGTTTATTCGAAGGGGTATTTGGCTGGGTTGGTTCTGGTGGGCTTGGCCTTTGGTGGTTGTTGCACGGGCTGCTGCTGGGCTCGGTGGCTGTCCAGGTAAGTCAGGTGAGCCCATTTTCTCTTCCTTTCTTTTATTCATTTTCTATTTTGTATTTCCTATTTTGAATTCTGTTTTGAATTCAGATTTGAATCAATTCTGTTTACAAATGTTTTTACATATTTTAATTATGACTTAATAACAATGGCAATTAAATTGTTTTGTTGTTCAGAGCACATATTAATGTATGTTTCTTTTATTAGTATCTATATGAGTTTTATTTTAAATTTCCATTTAGGTATGAATTTATGTGTTCTTTGAAATTCCTTTTTCTTCTTGGTTACAAATCTCTTCTGAATTATTAAGGTGGATAGTTTCTATTCAAAGCATTTTAAAGATCATTATGAAGTCTTGGTTTCTTATTTGAGAGTGTTGCTCACTTGCATATTATTTTATGGGATCACCTATGTATTAAGGTCTTGGAAGTCCTATTACAACACCTTTTCAAGGCCACGCTATTATTATTGTTAGATTACATCCAAAGTAGATATTTTCCCCATAATGGCTTGGTCTTGGTTACAGAGATGAGTGGTTGATCACCACACATGGTGTATTTATAGTATTTAGTACTAGTTGTTTCTTATGTTCCATAATTTAAGCATAAGATTTAGTTTGTGAGCAATTTTAGGGTTCTAATGATATTCCCCTAATGGCTCATGGTTTGAATCTCAATTATGGCCTAGGTTTTAATTGTGATCACCCAAGTGATACACAAATTAGAATTGAGATATGGTTTAGGGTTGCTACTAGTTCCCCTATGATTTTATGTGTTGGATAATATCTGTTTAACCCACTAAGGTTTAATTGGTATTTATATATCTCCAAGGTATGATCATGGATTAAACAGGATCAACTTGTTCTTAATATCTCTACCTCAAGTTCTTAGGGTTTATGATCATTACCCAATTTATAATGATCAAGGTTTGACTTCCTAAGATATCTCTCATGAATTGGGGTTCTCACTTCTAAGATCAAGTATTGTCTTGATCAACTAGAGTATAGTACTTCTAATTTACTTTCTTGGATGGAACTACTATGTTTGCCTCAATAGTTTTATATCCCAAGAGAATGCCTGAGATACTCTGTTAGGGTTCTACTTAAACAATGATGATATAATCATCTGGGTATATGGATAATTCTCTCCCTTAATTCCAAGTGTTGCCTCAACTAACTTGAGTGTAACACCATAGCTTGAGCTCTCTCATATAGGAATATTTATTCTAGGGTTTATGGTGTACTCACAATATCTCATTAGGTATGAAAAGGTTAATTCTCCACCTAGATAACTTAATTGGATTAGTCACTACTTTACTTCATCAATTCATGGATATAGTTTTATTTCATTTGATATTGGTTATCTCACCATTCCAAGGTGAAATGGTTTACATCCTAATACTTAAGTTTAAAGTTGTTCTTGATTCTTAAATAGGTACAACTAATATTGGCATCAATGGTCTCTCTCATTTGGGGAAGGACTTCAATGCTAACCTAAGGTTAGGCTCCATAGAGAATGATGTTATCATCAATATCTATGTTTAACATAAATGGTTTTTCTCTCTAAGGAATGTCTTGAATATTAGCTTAGGGTTCTTCTTAAAGATGATGACTTAAGCACAAGGATGTATATCCAAGGTTTAGCTCAAAGTTTGTCATTGCTTCTCTAATAAATAACATAGAACTCTCACCTCTCTTGGTTTGATGTATAATAATTTGGAATAGAGAAGAATATATTTCTAGAGTTGATCTCCTTGTCATGTTTCCAAGATTTAAGTGGAATCAATACCATGAGCTAGGTTCATGGTAAGAACATGGATTGGTTTAAGACATGGAGAAGATAAGTCAAGAATAGTTTCTCCATTTTATTGTTACTTGATTTTCGATTGAATCTATGTTCATATGTTATGGCAAGGATTACCATATTATGATCTGTTATAAGATTAAGCAATTGATCATTGATTAAAGTGTTATTGTGTTAGTTTTAATTCCATTTGATCTAACCCCTTAGATCAAATCATCTCTACCCAAAACAAGGTTTTGGCAAAGGTCACATTGAGGTTTATAGCGCTTGACTTGATGAGCTACTTCAATTCCACCAAGGTCAAGTGAAACTTCAGTTACTGTGACTGTTTTACTTTAAAGCGCGAAAATTCTCCGGATTTTCTATGCATGAATGCAATGCACACATCTGTTTCCTCTATTTTTGTAACCCCAAATACTAGGATATTACACTCTACCTCGCCTCCCTTTCAACCTTCTCTGTGCTCACGTAGCTCTGGCCGATTTTCCTCTCAACTTCCATGGAGTTTTAATCCCGTTGCCGATCTTATGTGCACGACCATGGCGCCGTGGCTGCACGAGCTACACGATGTCTGGCCACTGTTGGGCGTTATCGTAGTATCACATTTCGCCAGAAAAATTATGATGCTACTATAGCACTTCTTTTTAGCTACATTAGTTTGTTTTCTTGCTAATATTGTATTAATTGTTTGCTACCATGTCTCCGGTGAGTATCTGCGAAATCAGATTTTTGCTACATTTGTTCTTGGTTTTTGCTATAATAGCATACATCTTTTGCTACAAGTTTTCCGGCGAGATCTCCAACGAGTCTTCGACATGGTCGGTTTTGCTACAATTTTTGTGTATTTTTTGCTACTTTTAGCATTTTCTTTTTCTACCATGTCTACGGTGAGGTTTCCAGCGACGCCTCCGGCGAGTTCCCGGGTGACATCTCCGGCGAGTTTTCTTGCAAGGTCGGTTTGCTACAATACCAGAATTTTTTTGCTACAATAGTTCAACATTTTTGCTACATCTTCTCCGGCGAGTCTCAGACGAGATATGTGCATATTTTGGGTGAACTGTTTTTTGCTACAATTGGGTTGATTTTGCTATAAATGAACCGTTTTTTGCTACTTTGGTACATCATAGTAGCAAAAGTGGGACTAAGGTTTACTGTGACACGTGTCACGATTTGGACGGTCCAATCGAGCTAATCCAACGGCTGTCCACTAAGTTAGTTGCCCGTTCAACTCTTGGCCTATGAACGGTATTTCAGTCATTCTCTTTAGAAAAGATTTGCAAGCGCCAAACGATTCAAAAATCGAATGACTCCAAAAATCCATTTGCATGGAGTTCCTTCATGCGTTCCTTTCTAATATGACCTAAATGCGGTTCCACAAATAAGTGGAATTCAAATCATTTGCCTTATGGCATTTTAGCGTCAGTATTATGTGTGTTTCACCATTAAGATTTATAATAACTTATCCATCGTACATGGAGTAATGTCATAATTTGAACAACTCATTGTTTTCATTTGACCAGAGCAAAATAACAATTATTAAGTTCTTTATTATAAATTCTAAGGACTAGATAGGATGCCAACGACGAACATAATAACACTTTATTTTTGTTCCAGAAGTGCATTCCTATCATATTCCTTGTCAGTCACTTAGGCCATTGTATTCTTGTATTGCGTTGTTTTGTATGACATTTCATACCAACCAATATGGTACTAATACCCAAGAATTTCATTGTGTGACCAAACTAGGAATACAACCATAACATGTATATCATGTATATACACCCGAGCTAGACTTTCTAGTCTTCTTTCTTTCTGCCAAAATATCTTTTGTAGTTTCTCTTTTAGCTTTCCTCATTATTCAGAAAATACTTCACCTTCAATAACTTCTAGGTTTGTTGGTCAAATACCAACAACCTTGAGGTTCTTACTTTGAAGTTGATCATCATATGACAAGTGTTTCAGATTTCACTATTAGTAACTTTGTAATATGATGAACAATTTCACTCATAATTTTATCCATCATATCATGATGACTTTTCCGAGACCATGTCTGTACATGCTAGGCTCGTAAAGTTTAACCTCAGTATTCGCATGTGCAAATCTGGCTTGCACCGTTGTATGCACACGTAGAATCTATAACAACCGATCATCACGTGATGCTTCAAACGACGAGTCTTAGCAACGGTGCATACTAAGGATGATCACTTCATGGATATGCTAATATCGTTAGTGCCCCAATAGTTGGAGGATTAGGACGCCTTGCGTCTTCAACCTTCGTACATTCCCATAAAACTTATGAGTTTATGTAGTCTCACCAAATTATATTCTATCATCTTGCAATAAGGTCTTAGATATCACATATATCTCATACCTTGATTATTTCTGAAAACTAAATTTTCAGCTCCTTACTTTTCAAACAGATTTGAACTTCAAGTTTCACGGAGACAAGATAACTTTAGGTACTAATTGAAACCATAGCTCTTTGAATCAACAATGTGAGGTTTACTAAAAGTTTGCAATAGGACTTAATCATTTCTTGATTCTTTAACAATACGTACCAGTCCGTAAAGTTTCTTGTCAGATTTTAACATTATTTCTATCTCAATTACAATACTAGCGCTTGGTAGAAAACGGATGCCAATACTACAAATTAATTCAAAATACTACTCAGACTATGTTTATGATAATTAGTTCATGATTTAATCTTATTACTAATGAACTCCCACTTAATACAACATCCCTCATAGTTGTTAAGTGGTACACGATCCACATTCACTACACCAAAACCGATCATCACGTGAGATGATGTAGCTTCAATGGTGAACATCAACATGTTGATCATATCATCCATATGACTCGTGTTCAACCTTTCCTTGTCCCGAGGCCATGTCTACATGCTAGGCTCGTCAAGCAAACCCAAGTATTCCGCGTGTGCAACATGGCTTACACCCGTTGTATGTGAACGTTGAGTCTATCACATCCGATCATCACGAGATGCTCGAAATGACGAGTGCAACGGTGCATACGAGGGAGAACACTTTATTATCTTGATATTAATGTGAGGATCATCTTATAATGCTACCGTCGCGATCTAAGCAAAATAAGATGCATAAAGGATTAACATCACATGCAATTCATATGTGATATGATATGGCCCTTTAGTCTTTGCGCCTTCGATCTTCATCTCCAAAGCACGGACATGATCTCCATCATCAACGGGCATGATCTCCATCATCGTCGGCGTAGCGTCAAGGTCCATGGCGCCGTCTTCATGATTGTTCACCTCATGTAGCAACTATTACAACTACTTTGAAATACTACTCAACATGAAATTTAAAGACAACCATAAGGCTCCTGCCGGTTGCCACAATACAATAATGATCATCTCATACATATTCATCATCACATCATGGCCATATCACATCACCAAACCCTGCAAAAACAAGTTAGACGCCTCTAATTTGGTTTGCATATTTTACGTGGTTTAGGGTTTTCGAGTAAGATCTAATCTACCTACGAACATGAACCACAACGGTGATACTAGTGTTGTCAATAGAAAGAGTAAATTGAATCTTCACTATGGTGGGAGAGACAGACACCCGCAAAGCCACTTATGCAATACAAGTTGCATGTCGAACGTGGAGCAAGTCTCATGAACGCGGTCATGTAAAGTTAGCTCGAGCCGCTTCATCCCACCATGCCACAAAGATGCAAAGTACTCGAACTAAAGACAACATAAGCATCAACGCCCACAAAACAATTGTGTTCTACTCGTGCAACCATCTATGCATAGACACGGCTCTGATACCACTGTAGGGATTCGTTGCATAGAAAACAAAAAATTTCCTACCGCGAGAACGCAATCCAAGCCAAGATGCAAACTAGAAGACGGGAGCAACGAGGAGATCATCGAGACTCACCCTTGAAGATTTCCAAAGCCTACAAGATGAGGCTCTTGTTGCTGCGGTAGACGATCACTTGCCGCTTGCAAAAGCGCGTAGAAGATCTTGACGGCGCCACGATCGGGCAGACCTCCGTACTCGGTCACACGTTCGGTGTTGATGAAGACGACGTCCTTCTCCCCGTTCCAGCGGGCAGCGGAAGTAGTAGATCCTCCTCGAATCCCGACAGACGACGGCGTGGTGGCGGTGTCGATGGAGAACTCCGGCAGGGCTTCGCCTAAGCGTATGCGGGAGAAGTGGAGGAGGAGAGGCTAGGGTTTGGGGAGGGGTAGCTAGGGCGCCGGCCATGGGCAGCCCTAGGTGGTGCGGCCAAGTGGCTGCCCCCTCCCTCTCCTCCTCATTATATAGGTGGAAATCCCCAAGAGTTGTAGTCCAAGTCTTCGAATAAGACCCCAACAACAAAACCTCCCATAGGTGGGAAACCTACTTGGAGTCCTACCCAAGGTGGGACTCCCACCTTTCCTTAGGTGGGGTGGCCGGCCACCTATGGTGGAGTCCACCTCGGACTCCACCCCTTAGTGTTTGGCTGGCCATGCAAGGTGGAGTCCCTTCGGGACTCCACTTTCCATGGTGATTTCTTCCGGACTTTTCTAGAACCTGCCATAAATGCACCGGATCATTTCCAAATTTGGAATATGACTTCCTATATATGAATCTTATTCTCCGGACCATTCCTCCTCGTGATGTCCGGATCCCATCCGAGACTCCGAACAAAACTTCGAACTCCATTTCTTATTCCATATCTACTTAAACGACATCAAACCTTAAGTGTGTCACCCTACGGTTCGCGAACTATGTAGACATGGTCGAGATCTCTCTCCGACCAATAACCAATAGCGGGATCTGGAGATCCATAATGGCTCCCACATATTCAACGATGACTTAGTGATCGAATGAACCATTCACATACGATACCAATTCCCTTTGTCACGCGATATTTTACTTGTCCGAGGTTTGATCATCGGTATCTCTATACCTTGTTCAACCTCGTCTCCTGACAAGTACTCTTTACTCGTACCGTGGTATGTGGTCTCTGATGAACCATTCATATATATGCTTGCAAGCTATTTAGACGACATTCCACCGAGAGGGCCCAGAGTATATCTATCCGTCATCGGGATGGACAAATCCCACTGTTGATCCATATGCCTCAACTCATACTTTCCGGATACTTAATCCCACCTTTATAACCACCCATTTACGCAGTGGCGTTTGATGTAATCAAAGTACCTTTCATGTATAAGTGATTTACATGATCTCATGGTCAAAAGGACTAGGTAACTATGTATCGAAAGCTTATAGCAAATAACTTAATGACGTGATCTTATGCTACGCTTAATTGGGTGTGTCCATTACATCATTCATATAATGACATAATCTTGTTATTAATAACATCCAATGTTCATGATTATGAAACTAATCATCTATTAATCAACAAGCTAGTTTAAGAGGCTTACTAGGGACTCATTGTTGTTTACATAACACACATGTATCAATGTTTCGGTTAATACAATTATAGCATGGTATATAAACATTTATCATAAACATAAAGATATATAATAACCACTTTTATTATTGCCTCTTGGGCATATCTCCAACACGCATCTCCTCGCCTCGCTTTTCGTTGTGTCTGGCGTGCCCGGAGCGTCCCATTTGTAGTAGGGACGGGCTCGGGACGCCGAACACCGTATTGGACTGCGCCGGACGGAAAGGGCCTTTGGGGCACGGCTGGGAACAATTTTTGTCCTACGCGCCCCAAATCTCTTTGGGGGCCGATTTTGGGGACGCGGCTGGAGATGCCCTAAACCATCATCTTGGTCCGACGCAAACAAACCGACGCGGATTATTTTGAACCGATGGATAGGAGGATGGGGGAAACCGAGCCTAGCAGCCCAACACAAATTGACCAACGTGGCTGTTTCGCTTTGTGTGCATCGGTGTTGGCTGTCTTCCGCGCCACCATCAATGCCTCGGACGTTCGGAGGTCAAAGCCAGCATTGATGGCAGGGCGCACGCTACTCCCTCCGTCCCCGTTCGCAAGGCAAAGTTCTAAAAAATATTTGTCCCAAAATACCTCACCTCCTAGGCACATTTGCATTTAATGTGGGAGTAAAACTGATTCATTATTGCATGCAAAAGACTCCTCCTTTCATATCCCACTGTGTAAGAGCAAGTACAATAGAGTCTAGTCAGCTGACTATAAGGCATTAAATAATATATTTTAGATGAGTTGGAAGAGAGAGAAGAGGAGAGAGAAGGGAGGTGGGCTACTATGCAATAGCCAGCTCTTGCACGTGCTCCTAGGCACTTTGTGAGAGTGAAATGTGGGCCATATGTTAGTAAAGTACTCCATTAGTATAGCCAACTATTGTACATGTTAGCTATATGATGACTACAAGTGACATGGCATCTTGTTATAGCCAGCAGTTGACTGTACTATTGGAATTGCTCTTAGTACTTTGCATGCACCATTTGCATTTAATGTGGGATTATAAATGAATTAAAGGGTAGAAAATAAAGTTCTTTTTAATTTCCCAATTAATTGCAGCAACCGATGTTAACGTTTTTACGTGGAAATTTGGAGCCAATGAGAATTCACCTTGGGCCAAGATATTTGAAAACTTTGCCTTGCGAACTGGGACGGAGGGAGTAGCAATTTTCCCACACCCGCGCCATTTCCACTCCCATGAAGAACCAAGCAAGTTCGATGGGCAGGTTATGGCCACTCACGAGAAGCCAAACGACCACGAGGCAGGGTCCTCGCGCATAGGCAGCAGCCGCACGGAGCGGGACCAGAGGTACATCCCCATCGACGAGTGTTGACACCTGTAAGAGACAGTGGCGACTGTGCCATGGCCCGGCGTCAACCTGCTCGTAGTTTGGCTTCTGAACGCTCGACTCAATGAGAAGGCCACGGGAAGGGCGTGCACGACTCAATGTGATTCGCCGCCGATGGGACCTTCTCTCACACAATTAGGCTTGTGGGAGTTCCACCTGCAACGCTGCACCATATCCATGGTCGACACCCAGTACCTACGCAAGTACAAAAATGATAGTGGCGACGACGATGATGGCAGCGAAGTTCCGACGAAAGAGATGACTGCGTCGTGGTATTGTTGATACATATGCCACATTATTGGTGCATGTTAAGTGTATCTAGAAGGCGTATCGCATCTTGTCGCCGGAGGAGGATACCAGGACTACCACAGCGCCCCCCCCCCCCCCCACCTTTTTCTTGGAGCCATCGAAGTACGTTTCCATGTATCTTTGTTGAGTCGCGCTTCTACATCTTGTGTTCCATGTAGTTAATGAAGAAATCCGCTAGAGCTTAGGACTTGATGGCTATCCATGGCAGATAGGTGATGTGGTTGCCCTCACCGTGGAATAGTCAAGCACATAACATTGACTGGTCACCCTTGTCTCATTGACTGGTGTGTTCCACTAAGAGGAGTTGGTTCCTTGCAAATTATTTATATGTATCGTCTACCACACATGCTTATTTTGCGCAGTAAACATTCGAATCATTTTTGCGGGTGTGATAATTCCTAAGTGCAGAGAATCACCGTAGTACAATTCGATAAGTATTTGAGTGTCGAACCCACGAGAAGATGAAGGTAAACTATCTATTCTCTAAAGTACTATAATCCACTTATGTGGCCCTTCGTGCAAAGCAATGTGGTAGAGTGTGCAAGTTTGTTTTTACTACTAAATAGAAAAAAGTGTTGAAAATAAGTAAAAGAAGTAAACTATTGCAAGTAAATTAAATACTATAAAGGTAAAAGGAAGTAACTCAAGGAAGCAAGTGTTTAGGCCAATTATTATTTTATTTGTATGGTTGTCACAATTATTGAAGCACACAGATGGTCTTTCTAGAGAGGAGCGATAGATACATGCAATCATATACATGTGCAATTACACCCCTAATAATTGATCCCAAAACCGTTTCCGAGAAAACAAGGGAGTTATTAACATATTAAGTCCAACCATCACTGTGAGTTTCAAGCTTCCCATAGTTACATCCCTCGTTAATAAACCATGCATTAATATAGCATGCATATTTAAGACTTGGGACACATTTTTTTGTCAATCTCCGGCTATCCCTCCTCCTATCATCATGCAACCTGGTGACAACCTTATGCATCCTACAACATATGTGTGCACTCATGTATCAGTACATAAGATCATCATAGAAGATAGCATGCAACTAACAACAAACTATTTCACAATTACCATAAACAAATCACTACTCAAACAAAGACATATAGACACAATCGATTAATTTTCGATAAAGGGAATATATTAATATCAAATGATACCAATTACACCCAGCCTCTGCAACGCAATGCCCTAATAACATTACGGATGCACACAACCAAAAAAGAGAAAAAGAAACCTAAGAAATGAAAGTCCCGCTATATTATCCCAACCCTAGCAATAGTAATACATCCACCACCAAGACAACACCTGAAATTCAGACACTTCAGAAGCGACGCCTCCAAGAAGAGAATAGTGCACCAGTGCCGTCGTCACCCGATCAAAGATCTTAGGTTTTCACCCTCAAGATAGTCTCCTCTCAAAACAATGCCTTCAACAAAGACATTGCCAGGGACAACCAGTTAAGGCCAGACCTTGGGTTTTCACCCTGAAAGGTAAGATTCCGAACTTCACATGTGCTGCCGCCCCCACTTTCATACCACTGTTGCGAAGTCCGGAACACCAAGCAATCCCCTCAACAACGCAAAGACTTGAACCTCCATTAGCTAGTCCTCCAATCCGGCCTTCACGATATTCTCTTCTTCTGACTTCACCATGGATCAGTTGTAACTTGGTGTCAGCACAGAAAAGGGCTTCGCAGCTCCCTCCAGAACCAAACGGTCGGAATAAAAGCATGGGTGCGCATGACCGAATACCACCGATCCAGAAAACTCCAGGCAATAGAAGCACTTGTACATTCGTCGGCGACGCCTTCCAGAACTCAACACTCTGGCCAGATCATGAAGGGCAGGCCTCTGGCAGGTCTTCATATTCGCCCAAGAGAGACCCTAGGACCACCTCCTTTATTCATGTCGGGCCCCCACGCCGGCGATCATCCCAGGCTGGCCATGGTTGCCGCCGGAGACACCAAGCAGATCGCGTAGTCCAGGGACACCGCACACACCTGGGCACCGCCGCAACCGAACGCCAGTCCTCCACCGCCGGCAGCCGAGAGATGAGGAGTTTCCCTTGTAGCCCACCCCCACCCCTCCCTCTACCGCCGGCAGGGCTCCCACGCCTCGTCGTCCGTCATGCCGCAGTTGAGCCGAGGCCAGGCGCCACCATTGAGGCCTCCGACGATAGGGCCGCACCCTAGCCCGAGGAATGCGGCCCGTGCCTGAATCCCACGCGCGAGCGGACGAAGAAATCCCCGCCGCCTCTAGCCAGGCTTTGCCTGACCGCGCCCCTAACGGCGGTGAGGGAGGGGAGGGGAGGGGAGAGGGGGAGCGGTGGCGGCACGGTAGGGTTCCCCCGGGGGCAACATAGGAGGGACAGGAGGGACCTATCGCGTGGATGAAAAAGGGGTGGAAAAACAATAGATTACATCACACATCATGTTTTCGAAGAGATCAAAAGGGGTGGATGGAGGATGTTGCTAGATGTGTTGATGAAGATGTTAATGATAAACACGCGCGGAGGGGGTGGAGTCCCCCAGAGGAAATTCCGGAAGCCCCCCCCCCCCCTCTGAACTCCTTCCGATGGTAGCCTTCTGGATCTCAGTTTCTTGTTTTTGATCTCTGCCTCCGTATGTGTCGAGGACGACCAAGAGGGGGTATGTATAGTCGTTTTTAGGTCAAAACACGTCAGTGGCGAAAGATTGAGGCGAATCGAACGGTCGAGGGGCTAAAGATCCTGGTGGCATGGCCTGGGTATAGGGCCGCTCCACTGGGCCTCTTTCCTAGCCCATTGACCTCCTAGTGTCCCACTTCAGCTTATTTTGTTCGTGTCGCAAATTCTGAAGCCCTCTCCGACCTTGCCCTTTTTTGACTTTCGTAACTCCTGAAAAGTCAAAAATACGAACATAAGGTTTTTCTGCCGGATAGAGTTAGAACCAGAGGAGAGGAGATTGTTTAGAAAATCGCTGAAATCATTAAGAACATTGATAATAACTACTAATGTGACGCAAAGATGTTGGAATATGTGGCAATAAACTATAAAATTCATGTATGCATTTTACATGCATCACGAATTCACAGTGCAACAGCTACAGCGGAGGCTCTACTGAGCATCATGATGCTGATCTACGCTGGAATTTAGCTCCATCGTTGGTCTTCTTTGGTGGTTTGTTACACTTTGATTTTTTGATCTTGATCAATGATATTTGGGATTTTCTTCTCAGCGTGCCAAAGTGCCGAGGTGGATTAATAACGAGAACTGGAACCACATATATGAGACGTGGTGGCAGTGCAACTGCGGATAACTCCCACATCCTCTCCTGGCCTAGGAGGGCGTGGACACCTATAAATCCCTTAAGTGCACCTTTTTGGAATGGAATGATAAACCTCACTGATCGGAGCATTCTCGTGCGTTGTTGGCGATGTAGAGGCTTACCCAACCTAAAGAATCAAGGCGTCCAACCAGGAATTTCACTGTACGAAGCACGGAGGGCATGACGTCAGCGAGGTCATCATCGCATGGCTAGTTGAAGATGGCAATGACTAGATCAACAACTAGGAGATTATTTATAAATTAGGTTATTGTAGATAATTTAGTTAGCTGCTTATTCTTCTTAGTTTTGTGAAATCAGCGGCTTTGCTACCTATTACTCTAATGTAATGTAATGATTTTGTTATCTTAATGACATGGACATTACAATATGAATGGAACTGGGAAACTACTTAATTAGTGTTGACTATGATTAATTTTTTCTGCCACCGAAACGAGCTAGAAACACGACAAAAAATAATGTGCCACACCTTACCTGTACACGACACTAAATTTTGTGTCGCCTGTTAAAGTTCTGATGAGGATTAGTGTGGTGAAGCGATAGGAGAGCGCGCGGTGAATCCAAATTGTCGTGCGATAAAAAAATGTCGGGTCTACAATTTCCCGACATAATTTTCCCCGGTGCCTTTTATTGCCTTGCTAGTGTGAGCGCTGTGATTATGGGCATCCCTCGACGTTTTAAAATGCTAGGACCCGTCCGTCGTGTTGTAGTGTAAGATACTGATTTTGTAGTTCGATCAATTATGCCCATTGATACTAAAAAACTTATTGTTTTATCTTGAACATGTATAAAACTTTTTTATGTTTATTAATATTATCTAATTATTAATGAGAGGCTTTACAAGGTTATTGATACATATATCATCAAAATACCAAATACATATATTGATCTATCCTTGGTGAGAAAATAGGGTTGTTTCATGAATCACAAAGAAAAACTAGGGTATCTTATATACTCCTAATTGTGAGGGAATATAGCAGGGTTTGTTATCCTTTGCGCGTTCTTACTTGTGATGGTTGTGTCCATCTTTCATGGAAAGGTCAGACTCCGAACTTTGTGTATTCATCACATAGATACATGACTAAGAATAGATAAAACCCTCCATTTCTAAAACAAAAGAACTTAATATTCACATGATCTACACACCGTTTTTCCAGAAGTGCGGCTATGATTTTTCTTAGCCATACTTGCCTCAGTGCTTAATTGTGACATAGTCATAGCTAAACTAGGCATGACCCTAAGTTGTAAGTATTGCATGCCACATCCAAAGACGATGTATCGTCGTGTGGTTGACGGACAAGGTAGGAAGTCATCTCAGAGTGTTGTTCTATTATCTGATGATAGTGGAACCAGGAGCATTTTTAGGAGCATTTTGTGTGTGTGTGTGGGGGGGGGGGGGGGTAGAGGTGCTACCCTTGCTGGCTAAGCTATTTGATTCCATAGAGAGCAAGGAGTCGATGAGATACCATTCTCACAAAGTTGTGGTATTTCTAGCAACTCTTTAGGAATCCCGCATATTCATATTCCTTTTTTACTTATCAGTTTTGGTTAAAGATGTTTTGGATAGCGAGTGCACGTGGTACAACACTTTTGCGCTGAACTTAATACCAGACCACTTATGCTTGGGAAAAGTTGGGAACAAACTAATGCACTCAATGAAAGCTAGGCGTCATGCACATATTGCATAGTTGCATTGTCTGTTTGCCTGTTCGTTTGGAGGGTACTTTAGCAGGTGAAGTGGAGCAATCCATCATCCTTTTGTGGAAGACGAGCTAGCTAGCCTTTTTAGAGCTAGTTATCTTGTGCAAAGTCCTTTCTTTCTTCCTTTGCTGGCGAGAGTTTTGTTTTTATATATATCACGCATGGTACGAACACTAGCAACTCCTACTTTTATCTGTTTGTTCTTTAGTGATTGCAATCTGGGACTAAGTCTGATCATTAGCATCGTTTTATGAACTTGTTTACCTTCAAGTTGAGGTGGTAGTTGTCGACCATGGTTCAAGCACTACTAATCCTATACCTACCTCTTTTCAATGTAAACAAAATATATATACACCTACCTTAGTGGAAGGATAGAGTTGAAAATAAAAAGAACTTGTGGGTGTAACACCACGGAAAAGACTCTAAATACACGTCTCAAGGAATTTCCATCCAAATCCATAGGAGAAATAGTAATTTACAAACGAGTATAACCATATTTGACACCATGGACGAAACTCTGGTACAAGTCTCAAAGGCATTTCCATTTCCATGTCCTTGGAAGTATTATTTTTAATGAGTACACTACTATGTCTTAATTTTGATTTCATGGCAGAGTATATTCAATTCAAAATGTCTTGCCATTTTATAGATTATATCATAACCTCGTGCCAAAATTTACCTCATTTTGTTACTATTTCCATACTAATAATAAAATGGACCCACTTGTTAGAATTATGTGGGAGCTAACTTGCAGACTACTTGGACGTGTGTTTATCATGATCCTATGAAGTTATATCAAGTTTCTCCGATTTTATAAATTTTGATATAAAAAGGTGAAATTGTGTCAAATTTTGCCAAATAAGTGTGTTTAGCCACATCACACTACTCTCGTTCCACGTCAAATATGCACCAAACTAGTGCGGGTCAAAGTTGCTCAACCAATGAGCTACCACATCATCCTTCCATGTGGGTTTGACTTGTCCAATCCATCTGAAAAAGTATAACAAAATGTGATAAAATTCATCACAAGTTCATAACTAAGCTATACAACATGGCAAGGTTTTTTGATGAGATAAATATTTTCACGAGATAAGGGGTAAAAATGAAGATAGTCCATCCAAATGATCAAGTTACCGTAATTTCTATAATATACATCTACAAAATTCTTGTTGCATAAAGAAATCTCGGTAGACTAAGACTTAGCAAAAGCGAGAGAATCTTTTCAATATCCGGAGCTTTACATGAAGAATCATAGATCCCGGTCATTGATTTTGGAGGAAATATTTCCACATCTAGCTGATTTTCAGTTTGTTTACTTAGTTCTTCGTTCTCGGGTATATTGTAAGACCAAACAGTGACATAAAATCATCAGGATCCATGCGAAGTTTAGTGGATTGAGCGGACAAGAATCCGAATGGCACTGTATTGAGAACTAGCTAATTGTAAGAGAGCAAGCTAGAAAATAGGCAATACGCATGATTCCAAAAAAAAATGGCACCTAGCTAGGCCAATTTGCAGGACATTGCTGCATACCCAATTTCTTACAAGCAGATCGCGGGCACACACAACACACACACTACATAGGGATATTCTTGTATAAACCTGCTAATGGAGGGGCTTGTTTCAACTGAACTAGTTTGATAAAAAATGCTACAACTAACCTAACCGAGTTTAACTACGGAGCGGGCCGCATCACCCGCCGCTCTACATCGCTAGCTATAGCCATCAAAGCACATGAATGAACCATCAAAGGGACATGAAAGCACGGCATGGAACGAAACCAATATTGGCTGGCTAGCTAGATAAACCGTTGCGTGATTATGCATAACATGATCGTCGAGAGTGAGCAAGAATAGTATATGGTTGATGACCAACCATGTGATCATTATGGACCTCTTGCCGAAGATGCTGTTTTTTCTCGCTATGCATCAAGAAATCCACGATACATATGTGCATATTCAACTTTAGAATGACTAGCAAAAGTGCCCGTGC
This sequence comes from Lolium multiflorum, assembly GCA_030979885.1. Taxonomy (NCBI): domain Eukaryota; kingdom Viridiplantae; phylum Streptophyta; class Magnoliopsida; order Poales; family Poaceae; genus Lolium; species Lolium multiflorum. Next base: position 281,813,463 of record CM061753.1, on the reverse strand, counting down.
GTTGCACCGGGTAATAAATTATTAAATTGTTATCATTGCAGTATAATGATATGCAAAGAATAAGATAATAGTAAAAATTATGTGTAGTTTTACCTCCTCAACACTGCCCATAGGATATCATCGCCGGATGAACGCATCTCCCATCCACATCTTCGTGACCTTGTCGATCCAACGTGCGCTGAATGTCTGTTGATCGTGTGCCGCGTTCCCATCACGCTGGCACCGCTCAAAAATTTTGAAATTTTTTGGTTGCAGTGACGGAGGTGTCGCGTGAGACGCTCGGCCTTAGGATGTCCCTGAGCTTGGAAGTCGTGGGGAGACAACACCGCTCACAAAAAAATGATGGCTAGCGGCTAGATGAGGATGATCAGCTCGGTGCTCCTGTGGAGACGCGACGTCCTTGAGAACCCCGACGTCCTATCTGTCCTTGTTTGGATCCAATCGCTCCTCATCCTAGTCTTCAACATTGGAGTCACACCAACTTTTTTTGCTACCCATGGCAAGCCGCGCGGCGGCAAAGCAAACCGATCGAGGGTTAGTGGAGTTTTTCTATTAGCGAGGCATATGAGTATTTGAGCGCACGCTTGGCTAGGTTCGAGCCGATCTCTGTTTTGTGGACAAGCTCATATTGGATTTGAGGCTTTCGAGATGGACTATTATGATGCCTAGCATGTACACAAACTCGACGGAAACTCACGGAAGAGAGAAATGTTCTAACATGCTCTTTCCCGACCAGTACTACCCGCCTCGTTTCCCACCAACAAGGGTTCGATGGTCCGCCCTCCCCCGAATCCTGCACGGTGTCGCCTTCCACGTGCTTCCTCCATTGAGCGGGCGCATGTCGGATTTTCGGTGAAAACTAAAGATAATTTCCAACAAAAATTCTATTTATTGAAATTTTCGATGGACCGCCCTCCCCCGTATCATATACGGTGATTTTTTAAAATAAAATACGTCATCCAAAATGAGGAAGATCAAATATGTGCATGTATTTTGGCTGCTGACGTATGCAGGGTTTCCATCTATTCTGGTTGGACTGAGCGTAGGCAGTTGGATGGCATCTTATCTCTCGTGCTCCCTCGACCGTCGGCACCAATTTCCTCCACCAACATCAGAGATTTCCGTTCCTTCATCTTCCTCTGAATTTCTATCATGCGCCGCCATGCACTCAAATATACCGTTGGCTTGTGCTCTATATATTCCGCCGTGCTTCTTCATGGTTCTCTCTTCTTATGGCGTTTCTCATTGTTTTCTGGGGAGGCTCGTTGATTCTTGAAAATCTACGGCGCAGGTTTCTTGATCATCAAGAGATTGATTTTGCACACACATAATTTTATCCTAACATGCTAGCATTAATTGATTGCTGTTTTGCAAGTGGCCTGGCCCATGGAATCTCTTCTTCCTCTCCCCTCGATACGATTTGGACCATCGTCCCACTCGATTTTGCCTGTTCATATAATCTTCATTCCCCCCATCTGAGCCATCCAAGTATTTTCGCTCCCACATTGATCATTAGCTCTTAGATCTGATGCTGCTTAGATGTGCTGCTGCCCTCGGCGACCTGTTGACATCCACGAAACCTGAGTATATGAACAGGAAAAATTCCGCGTAAAGAGGCGAGGTGGTACTAATTTAGACATCTCTTTTGATTAGATATTGATTACGTGGTTATAATCGGTGGGATGCGGAGCTGGAGCGCTCATGGCCCATCATGGCCCAAGCGGGGACAAAACTGCGGGTCCGAACAGTGCGGAACGAGGAGAACAGAATCGAAACGTTTTCACTTAGCCGTGGCGGTGGTGGGTTATTTGTTGTGTGGTGCGAGGGTAAAACGGTCCCCAAAAAAGCGTTGACGAAATTTTTTGGCAGAAACCTTACCTCCTTTATTATTAGGTATAGATTTAGTTGAGCATTCGTGCGAAGAAAGAAGAAAACGACGCGCGATTCAAATTGCAATTTGGCTTTAAATGCACGGCATGGAACAAAACCGATCTTGGCTGGCTAGATAGCTAGCTGGTGTGACGAGTGATAGATGGGCTATGGACGCCGCATGGGCAGGAGAGATGGGGCTGTCCAAATAAACCGGACTAGACGCGTGCCGTCGCCGCGAAAAGGCATCGTTCGGCGGCAAGTGCATCAGTTTCCTTCTCTCCCTTCCACGGTTCCACAGTTGCGTAGAAAGATCAAAGGTGCTACGGAGTACAACTCTCACTCGCTTTTGCGATTTATGGGGTAGGCGAGCGAGATCCCCTCCCGATTGATTAATAAACCCAACGGTTCTCAATAATACGGCTGGGTTGGACGGAAGCACCGCAAACATCGACATAGGCATTATCCTTTTCTGGAAGATGTGGCTGCAGACGCAAACGAGCTGGGGCGACACGTTTTTTGCAAGTGGCCACACCACGCGATTGCGCTGTCCAAAAGGTATCCAGGATATTAAACTTAATTTAGCAAATCTGGCTACTCGGGGTTGCCCAAGGGAAAGTCCACCCATGCCTTCGAGCCATGGAGGCACCCCGACTCGACGTCGGACTGGAATGTCCTGATCCAAATCATCTTTATGGCGACGTGGTAGGTGATCTCTGCCACCCACGTCCCCTAGTCCCGCTGAAGCACACCGAAGTACTTCCTCTGCGGTGGTGCCAGGCCGGGAAACCAGAAGGAGGACACGTCACCATCTTCTCGGGCTTGGGACGGTTGTGTGTGACGTCTCTGACTCGGTGGAGGGGACCTATGGTGGGAGGATCCGGCCATCTGGTGCCCCGGTGTGGGTCTGCAGTGGCGGTGGGGGTCCTCAACAAGGATTTGGGGGATTGGGGAGAGTGGTGGATGGGAGAAAGTTTGACTCGGCTGCTCAATCGATGAGTAAATATAAAAGACCAGGCTCCTTTATATCAAAACGAAGGCATAACCCCAACATCTGTATCGATTGGTGCATACAGCCTTTTATTTTCTTAATAAAAGCGTTTTAGTTTACAAGGGATTACATCATGGGTCACACAAGGTTAATAGCATGAACTAGCTCTACAACATCATGTCAATCTAAAATCAAAACGCCAAGTGCATTGGTTGTATAAACTCCAAACAACCATCTCGAGACGGTTGCACCTAGTAGCCAAATCACCGCGCTTCTCCATTAGTTGTAGATAAAGCCACATAGGGATTCAACAAGTAGCAAGTGGTATAACATGTTGTAACCGATTTAAGGAATCGGCTAGAGATACCCTTAAGATGCATGCTTATTCAATAGCTAAAAACTCCTAATCTTGTTTCTTCTATAGCTAGTTGCTATCACATAGTCCATTGTTTGCCTTTTCCCTGTGATTGATAGGCACGGCCGCACGTGGGCATGGGATAATCCCCTCTTGCAACTACAAGTCTACAACACGGATACTAGTAACATCTTTTTTGGCACCGACACAGATCATAATCTTTGATCTTGAGTGCGCACTGCATCTAGCTCGCCGGGCCTGATCAGTTCTGGGTATTAATTGAGCCGGCATGATTTAACTGGTCTCCGTCGTACGATCGACTAGTCCGGTCCCGGTTGGATTAATTTTCTAGTTGCATATTCTGTTGGTGGTCAGCAACGGCGGCAGCAGCCTCGTCATTTTGTCCTTGGCTACGATCTGGATGTTGTACGAGTATATATATGTAAGTAATACAGCTTCAGCTAGTCTTTTGTGTAGACTTGGAAGTTGGAACAAGTCCTTTGACTATGTGGACATGCATCGATCTTGAAAGACATGGAACGGGTAATTAGGTAGATACTGACCACTTTTTTTTTTCCAAAATAGGAAAATCCTGGCCTGTGCACAAATTGATGCATATAGCCTTTTATCAGTTTATTAAAGTTCAATCAACAGTTACAATCATGGATCACACAAGGTTGAGACGTGTATTAACCATCTACAGAGAAAGGAAAACACGAGCTGCCTTTGCATCAACATGCTAACCTAAGAAGTTGAGTGCACAAGTAATGAAATCAGTTAAATTAGCTATATAAACACAGCTAATTGGACACTGACACTAATGGTCTGTATCAGTTAGTTCCATGTATATGAAGTTGAGTGCACAAGGAATGAAATTGCCTCACAAATTTGTGAAGATAATTGAACAGGTAGCAAATGAAACCTTCGATACTTCCGGAGGCTGGAGGATTGGAATCAAGATGATCATAGCGGGATGAAGAAGCTCATTTCGATGATGATATATTTCAGTTAGATGGTTTAGGTCAGTTCCTAGGAGAATGGCTTTTGTCGCATTGATCTATCGCCAGTATATTGGCAAAAACTGATGGTTGCCCGCATGTAGCAGTTCCTTTTGATGATAGTTAAAGTCCCGATGCTTGTTTTGGATGCTCCTCTGATGAAGGAGTGGCCCTAGAGGTTGGACGCCATAGCTTGTTTTTTATTTTGCAGTAGCTTTGTGTATAGTGATTAGTGAACTACTTTGTTTCTTAACTGAAAACGGATGGAATTTCCTCTTTCTCAAAGACAGAAAAAATATACAAAAATCCTGAGTCTACATGGCTAAAATTGAAATAACTTTCAGGAAAAGAAAAATCTTACTCTCTCTAAATTGTGATTCTTGTCTTTGGTTGCATCCAGCAACCAAAGACCATCTTTCTTGCAGATATTTCCCCAGCTTCAAACTTAGATTTTCAACACAAATGCTATACCATTTCTCATGGCGGGATATATTATATGTATTTAAATGTTATGGACAAGTGGGATAACCAGATTTTTCATTTTCTTAAGCCAACACAAGAATAAAATAGGAGCAGAAAAACCCAAGAAGTATCAATCCAGATCTTGGTTGACATCGCCATGTGTAGAGACGTGCACAAAATGCCAAAAATAGCTTTTTCAACCACTCGCCAACATTACCAAAATCAGACGCCATACATAAACAACTCAACATCTTATTAAAACAAATGAAATTACTAATACACAGATGTTATCTCAACAATCAGCTGACCACGAGCACTGCCCCCCGTGGCGACGGGCGGAAACCACTACTAGAAAAAGGCCTAGCCGTAAGAAGGATGTTAGTGGCGCACCGCAAAAAGTAGTGGCGCAAAGAAGGATGTTAGTTAGCAGTGGTGCACCAAAAAATGGTGCTCCACTGGTACCAATATAGCAGTTGCGCACCCTAGATAGCCGCCGCAACCGCCGCCAGCCCCCCACTTCTCCTTCATCCCGCCGCTGCCATGGGGCACGGGCGAGCTCTGCCTGGTCGTTGCCAGCGGTGGCAATGCTTGCTTGTCCCCTAGTGTGGTGGATTGACGAGGGAAAGATCCTCCCCGGTTGGGTGTAGTGCGCTCGCCGGGCACCACGGCATGCTGGCTGCTCGATCCATAGCGGCATGAGCGGCGCACCCGACATCGTGAGCGGCGGCGCGCCTAGGGCATCATCGGCGCGACGGACGACGAGCTGGGCGTCGGTCCAGGCGGCATCCTGGTGATGGTGGTGGTGGCCGCTGGCTGCGGGCCATGCCGGCGGTGGAGGAGCAAGGTGGGACGGACCAGATAGGTGTAAGCCCTAGCTCAGTCTTCTTCTTTCCCTCTCCCTGATCTTGGTTGTCGCCAGTGGAGGGTCAGCCGGTTGCAAGGCATCTCGCCGCGTTGCCTCGGCCGGCCTGGGATGGTCGGCGGCGCTGGGCCCGACATGAATAATGAAGACCTACATAAGGCTTTTCCATCTTGATCTGGCTGGAGTGATGAGTTCCCGAAAGCTCCGTCGGCGAATGGAACAGTACATCTTTTGCCTGGAGTTTGTTGGATCAGTTGGTATTCGGTCGTGCGCACCCATGATTTGATTCTGACCATTTGGTTCTGGAGGGAGCGATGCGAAGCTCTGTTCTGTGTTGCCATCAGATAACATTCTGGTACATGGTGAAAGAAGAGGCGGGAAATATCATGAAGGCTAGATGTGAGGAGTAGCAATGAAGGTTCGAGTCTCCGTATTGTTGGGCTGCTTGGTGTTCCGAGTTTCGCAGTTGCAATATGCAAGTCGGGGCGGCAACACAGGTGAAATTCAGAGTCTTACCTTTCAGGGTGAAAATCTAAGGTCTGGCCTTAACTGGTTGTGTTTAGCAATGGCCTTGTTGAAGACATTGTTTTGAGAGCGGGGACTATCTTCAGGGTGAAAACCTAAAATCTATTGATCGGGCGACGATGGCTCTTGTGCAAAATTTCCTTCTTGGAGACGTCGGTTTTTGGAGAGTCTGGAGTTCAGCTTGTCATGGTGGTGGATGTTGTTTCTTAGTTTTATTTTTTTATTTGGCTGGGTGCATCCGTACTACCGTTAAGATATTGCGTAATTGCAGAGGTTGGGTGTAATTGGTATCTTGTTGATATTAATATATTCCCTTTATCTAGAAAAAAAACTAATACAGAGATGACCAATCTAAAGCTTCCTGTCCAAAAAGGCTTTGATGCTTGGCTGAGGATTTGTTTAACCTGTCATCTCAGAATTGTGTACTTCCTCTCCAGAAAATTAGATAGATAACCGATCTAGCTGCCACCAACATCTCAACCAGCCATGCCAAAACTTGAATATGCATTAGATAGATATGAGTTGCTGTATATAGTGTTCAACGAAAGGATCCACCTCCATGAGAAGAGATATTCCTGATCTCTGTTCAATGCATCCGCCAGCTGCCTACCCTGATCATTGTATATGTGTGCGTTCTAGTCGGCCACCAATAAAAATAGGCACAACAGACTGCTGCGTGGCTGCATATATCTGGCATATAGTATATGTTCATATTGTGGACAAAAGTGAACTTTTCTCAATGTCCGTGTCCCAATCATGTGTGTGTCGAGCTCGCACGGCTACGCCCAAACCACGTTACTGGATCGTGAAGAAATGGCCGTTACTCATTACATAATTATTATGCAGGAATTGGACGCTATCTTACGTAGGATGAGTACATATAAATACAAACCAGTACAGATTGTGTATAGAACTAGCGGCTGTGATGTGGAATTTGTCTCTGACGTTGCATTTTGGAGTCGTGCAATCTTCGCTTTGAGGATGCTAGAATCTTCGCTTTGATGAAGTGAAATATTATAATTACATGATATGACGGATAGATGCTAAAATATGTTTATAAATGGAAATCCTACCGATGACGTGTATATGATACAGTATGGTCAGGTTTTGTCAATCATGAGAATCCTGGAAATATATGCAAGCTTTAGAGGCCTATTTATGGTCTAAAGCAAGCATAGATAAGCTGGAATGTTCGTTTTGATGAAGTGGTTAAAGGCTTCATCCAAAATGGCAAGGAGCCTTGTGTTACAAGAAGGAAAGTGGGAGCTTCAAAGTGTTTCTAATCTTATGTGCGAATGACATATTGTTGATTGCAAATGACGTGAACTCTCTTAACATGGTAAAAGAGTCACTGAAGAAGTGTTCTTCAAAACTTTTACCAGAATTTTAGCGTGATCTTCCGTTAGCCACCATTTACTTGAGTTTCGCTCTATCACACCAGTTCAGCAACTTGCTTGAGCTTCCGAGAGCAAGCATGTCTTGGCCCTGTTATATAGTCTTACGACTTCACGTGGACTTACTTCTTTCATAAATAGATACCTAATCCTTGTGGAGCGGACCTGCAAACTGTGAAAGGCCGCAGATGAATGATTTCTAAACCGATTTTAACTCCAAGATTCTCAACATTTTGACTAAATGAGCCAAGGCTTTCAGTCCTACCAGGGTGAACTCTGGGTAGCCCGCAACCAAGATCCACCCCTGCTGAGCTTGGTCACTAACCCCCCCCCCCCCCCAATACCCTATGAGGGCACCCCTTCTAACGAGGCCATAATGTTATTTTGAAGAGATCCATAGGAAGAGTTGTCTCCTTCCCCTGGGTTTTCTCTAACTACATTTGTGGTTGTTTCGGGAACATGTACCTTTTTGTTGAAGGTGTGAGATAACTTAATGGTCATTATAGGTGATCATAGACGGAAAATGCTTCAAAACTTATGTTGTCCGGATATGTTTTTATCCATTGTCTAAGAGAGATTGATAATGTAGGTATAATGAAGATCTAATGTCGACGGTGGGGAAGATTGGCATACCATGGGTGTTTTCTCCCTTGTGCGAAGTAAACCCTTGCAAACTTGTGTCAAGAGAACATAATTTGAATACCTACATTGGACATAACTAAGCGTATGCCTGGTTCCTAGCCTAAAACTTGCGAAATCTAAGGTTAGGCATGCCACACTTTCTTACGTTGCTTGTCACATTTGTGGTCGCCTGTCACGGCATACTATTCAGTTAAGTACCATTGATTTTTACATGCGTTACCATGCATGCATCCACCTCCCTTTGGTGCTTTGGGATTTGTTTTAGTTATTTGAGGGTTTCTTTTTTGTTTCAAATTGTATCACGATGTTCCACCGTTTATCAGAAAAATCGAGTCGCGGGAATTTCCGAACGCAATACATGGTGAATCCAAGCATGACATCTTCGGGGCACGGTAGAAAATCATTTACGGTCCACTTGATCTACATGCCATTCACTGGTATTTTTTCCACAAGTGTGATGCTGATATTTTTTACCTTACTATTGTGACATTCAACACTTATCTCTAAGCTTAGATGTGAAAACCTTAGCTTTGAACCAAATATAGTCTATGTATTAATTACACGCCACATCCATGGCATGTACTGTCATGCAATTTGACAAACAAGATAACAGTCACTTAGGTAGGGCCTCTCTTGCGTGAAGAGGAGGACCTACCGGAGGCCTGGACTCGTGATCTGGCCAGGGGTTGAGTTCCGGAAGGCTCCGCCGGCGAATGTAACAGTGCTTTGCCTGGAGTTTGCTGGATCGGAGGTATTCGGTCGTGCGCACCCATGCTTTTATTCCGACCGATTGGTTCTGGAGGGAGCGGCGCGAAGCTTTTTTTCTGTGTTGACATCAAGTGACTATGGATCCATGATGAAAGTCGGAAGAAGAGAATTTCATGAAGGCCGGAGGGGAGGACTAGCTAAGGGAGATTCAAGTCTCCGCGTTGTTGAGGAGCTGGCTTGATGTTCCGGGCTTCACAGCAGCGGTATGAAAGTGGGGGCGAAAACACAGGTGAAGTGCAGAGTTCCACCGCGGGTGAAACCCAGTCGCCTTAACTGTGCTGACAATGACCCTTGGAGGCATTGTTTTGAGCTGGACTATCTTCGGGTGAAAACCCAAGATCTTTGATCGGGCGACGACGGTGTTTGAGCACTATTCCCTTCTTGGAGGCGTCGTTTTTTTGAAGAGTCTGTAATTCAGGTGTTGTCATGGCGGTGGATGTATTTTTGTTGTTAGGCCCGAGATTCTGTAGCGGGACTTTTGTTTCTTAGTTTTATTTTCCTTTTTTTTGGCTGTGTGCATCCGTAGTGCCATTAGGGTGGTGCGTTGTTGCAGAGGTTGGGTGTAATTGGTATCTCTTGATATTGATATATTTCCTTTATCGAAAAAGGTACATGTGCTATCCTTGTCGGCTAAGCTATTTGAGTCGATAAAAAAACAAAGAGTCAAGGAGATACCGTTCTCACAACGGTATTTCTAACAACTCTTTCGGAATTTCGCATACTCACATTCCTTTTTGTTTCCCAACTTTGTGTAAAGATGTTGAGGATAACACCACACATATTCTTTTGCGCCGAGCTAAACCACTTGATTCTTGGGAAAGTTGAGAACCCAGTTTGCATAACCAACGCACAAGTGGGCGGAGTCAATGTGTAAAGCCAGTCTTGCATAGTTGCATTGTAAAGCCAGAGTACGTTAGCAGGTGAGATGCAGCAATCCATCACCCTTTTATGGAAGATGAGCTAGCCTTTTTAGGGCTAGTTATTCTGTGCAAAAGTCCTTTCTTTCTTCCTTTGCCGGCTAGAGCTATGTTATATACTGGTATCTATTAGCGTGGTAGTACCAACACTAACAACTCCTACTTTTGTCTGCTTGCGATTGTAATTTGGGACTCAGTGAGTTCGTCAGTGTCCTTTTTATGAACCTGTTTACCTTCAAGTTGCGGTGGTGGTTGTGTCCTTTTTTTTCTTTTCGAAAAAAAATCTTCTGGCTTTTGGCTTGATACACGTCCCAAAGGTATTTCCATCCCAAAGGTATTTCCATTACCAAATCCTCATAGAAGTAATTATATTTAAATAAGTATATTCCAATATAGCAACGCCAATACTCGGTTACAAGTCTTGAAGACATTTCTATTCGCAAAACCTCCGAGAGGTTATTCTTTTAACCCAGCAAATTTTAATATTTGCCACCTAGTTTTGAGTTCATGATCACGTGGTCTCCAATTTAATCAAGTTCTGTTGAGTTATATGAATGCACTAAATTGTGCCAATTAGGTGCTGGTATCTGCATCACATTACTATTGTGCCATGTCGGATTGAAATTTCCTGCCAGCTACAAGTCATCCATACTTGTGGTCCCAACTAATCCATTTTGAAACTATTAAATATAGGATTAAAATCATCACCAAGTTCATAACCAAGGGAGAAAATAAGGAAAGACTTTTTAGCGAGATAAATATTGTCGCATGATACAGGTATAAATATTAATATTCATCTTGTAAATGATCAGGTATAGAGACCTTCAGGGGTTCTGGTAGTGAATGATATTAGATATATAGTGGCTCGGACACAAGCGGTGTGATGGTACAAAGTAAAGTAAGTTTGTAGCATGATAGAACATGAACAAGCCTAACTGGGAATGCGGTGGGAGTTAATCATGAGTGGATTCTTGAAAACTCGTTGGCGAGCTCAGACCTGCTATCACATAATTGTAATCCCTGTTTCATTAATAATGGAGCACTTCTTTACCCTAAAATTGTGGCGTAGGTAATTCCTATAATAAACATGTAGGAACTATTGCTTGCACGTTTTTTTTTTGATACCAGATGCCTTGATTTAAGAATTAGCAATTGTGGTCATCGGTTTTGAACTGAATGTTTCTCCGTATATTGGAAATATAGACACTATCTATCTGGAAAAAGAAAACCGGTCTAGGAAAGTTTCCCAGACCTTTTCTTAGAGCCAGTTTGTAATAATACCTCCATGCATGCTACATTATAACAGCCAGACGACCACGTACCCGAGGGAGCCAGCAGCAGGACATGAAGGGTGTGTTTTGTGTTTTGCAGCAATTTGGCGCATCTGGCTATCATGGCTGGAGTATGCAACATCGAGTCACATTCTAAAATTTGTTTGGTTGCAAGCATTGTATGATAGGCCAAATAATTTTTTTTTTGGTTGCCTAAATAGGAGATTATTTCTTGGCATATGCAAACCCCATGTGTTTGATTATGTGCATTCGGGTGCTATGGTCACTTTGTGCACTGTAGTGATGTTACCACCTCACAACACACTTGTTAGAGACAAATCAACTAAAACAACACACAATTTAAAACAAGCAACATACTTAAGACATGTAATTAAGAAGTCACTAATTTAAGAACATACTAACATTGATTTCAATAAAGATCATACATGCCCACAATCAACTACAAGAACCTACTTTGTATGGAGCCGATCAGAAGATTGGATCTTTGCATGAAACTAAAACCCTAACCCCTCGGTGTGAATCGGTTGACTTACAATGCTCGTTGAGGAAGAAAGAGTTTTCACCAAGGGTGGAGAACAAGGCGCAGTTGCTAGCGAAGCCCCCATGCCCTCCCGCGACCAATTATTTAAAAAAATCTCGCGAGAGCGGTAACCTTTTGTTGGTCACTATGGCTCGGAATGATGTTGTTGTTGCAAAATGAATCCCCCCGCTGTGTTCTAGGTTATCTACTAGCGAACACACTAGATGTTGTAAATGCAACAGACGAATAGAACGAAAAAGACCAAACGAAAAGAGAGTCACGGTTTTTAACATGGAAAAACTCTCCGCTAAGGCCCAAGCCTCATGTTTTTAACGTGGAAAGCAGAATTTAGCTTTTATTTGAATTTGGATTACAGCTCAACAATGGCTAAGCACATGGAGCCAGAGCAAAGGAACTCTTCATGTCGTGGTGCCCTCAAGCGGAGCTAGCAGCTAAGAGGTTTTTACCCAACACAGGTGATGGTTTAATCAAAATATCGGCCTGTAGTTTTATACTTTGTGTCCTCACGTTAAAAGCCTATGTCGAATTTTTTATATCTTTTATTATTCAGGCTCTATACATCTTTGTTTTGTAGAGGCAAGGTTTAACTATGTTTGTTCTATACACTTGATGCGAATTATTAAGTTAATAAAGTTTCCTTGTTTGAAAACATTTTTCTGACGGCCTGCCCGACTAGGGACATATGCAAGCAAACATAGTTTTTTTTCACTCAGCAGGCATGGTTGTATGATCAGTGCAAGCAACAAACAAGCCCGAAAGGGCAAAGCATGACATGGAACAAAACCTATATCGGGTAGCTGGGTGTCGTCGACTGATGGAGCTGCGTGGGCAGGAAAACAAGAACCGGAAAAAGCGTATCAGACGCACGCGTAACCATGGAAAGGCACGGCAACTCCCTCCAATTCCTCCTAATCGTCTTATCCAGATAATTGTACCCAACGGCTCCCAATAATACACCTGCATCTCTTCTTGGTTGGTTGGAAGCTGCCACACAAACTTAACATAAACATAGTCGTTTTCCTTTCTTATCTGGCTGAGAGATGTGGCTGTTAACGCAAACGAACCGAGGCAACACATGCTGGCAAGGCAAGTATGGCCACGGGGTTGCTGTCCAAAAGTTAGCTCTTGTCCTTGACGCTCACTACAGGAATGGGAGGCTATGCCGAGGGCCAGGCTATACGCCGACGGCCAAAAGTCGGGGCCGTCGGCGTATGGCCCGGCCAGGCCAGCCTGCCCTCCAACACTCGGCGAAACACGGGGTATGACTCTACGCCGAGGGCAGCCTCGCATATCTTTCAAAGTAGACATAAGCCGACGGCCACCCTCGGCGTAGGCTATTTTTCAAATTTGTCTAATTTTGTAAAAATCATAACTAATTCATATGATGTCAGAAAAATACGTATGAGGTATCAAAATGTTCAGAAAAACATCCTCTATCCGTTTATGTCAAAATCATGCATATTTGAATCATGTAGAATAACATGTTAATATAGAAACAATTCAATCACTTTTTATATGTTCTCAGGTTCCCGTTTTAGCCAGATGGCAATTTAAACGAAGTCAGAAAATCTCGCGCCGCATGGCATCATTTTATGTGTCCTAGTAACCACTCCAAAAGATGGAATTGGGATACGACAATTATTTTGGAAAACCCTTCACGAACAGGGCTATCAAGTCCAGATTTATATGGCTTTTAGGGCAATGAGTAGGAAACGGCCGTGACACCGCATAGTTTGTCGGAACGAGACCATATTTGGCACGTGCGTGGTCCTGGGATGGGAAGCAAGGCCCCGGTAGCGCATTTCCAATCCGACCCATGGGCGATGGTTTTTTCATTTTCGGGGGCCAAAAAGGTTTTTTTGTGAAGGAACTACATGGGGCGCATTTTAGTATTGCGGGAGACCTCTGCGTAGTGGTAGGACACCGCCTTCGCACCCCATATCACATGCCATATGTGCGCGCTAGCTATCTGAAATCCATGCGGCTTCTGCGGTGTCCCGCCGAATCCGGAAAGTGACCGGATTTGAACTAGGGCTACACTTTCCGTCGCTCAATAAATTCCGCAAAAATTGTTTTTAGGTCTATGACATATCAGTTTATGTGCTAATTTTTGTCCGTTTAGCGCGATGGTAAACGGGTGCACCAGCGCGCCCGTACGGCCATACCGCATCTCCGTGGGGGCCCCTTTTGGCCAAATGACAATTTAAACAAAGTCCAAAACGCGGAGCCGCATGGCGTCATTTTATGTGTCCTAGTAACCACTCCAAAAGTCGGAATTAGGATACGGCAATTATTTTGGAAAACCCTTCACAAACAGGGCTATCACGTCCGAAGTTCTATGGCTTTTAGGGCAAATGATTAGGAAACGACCCGTGACACCGCATAGTTTGTCGGAACGAGACTATATTTGGCACGTGCGTGGTCCCTGGGATGGGAAGCAAGGCCCCGGGAGCGGATTTCCAATCCGACCCATGGGCGATGGTTTTTTCATTTTCGGGGTGCCAAAACGGGTTTTTTTTGTGAAGGAACTACATAAGGCGCATTTTAGTATTGCACGAGACATCTGCGTAGTGGTAGGACACCGCCTTCGCACCACATATCACATGCCATATGTGCGCGCTAGCTATCTGGGAATCCATGCGGCCTCGGTGTCCCGCCGAATCCGCTGGAAAGTGACCGGATTTGAACTAGGGCTACACTTTCCGTCGCTCAATAAATTCCGCAAAAAATGTTTTTAGGTCTATGACATATCAGTTTATGTGCCAATTTTTGTCCGTTTAGCGCGATGGTAACGGGTGCACCAGCGCGCCGGTACGGACATACCGCATCTCCGTGGGGGCCCGTTTTGGCCAAATGACAATTTAAACAAAGTCGAAAATCGCGGAGCCGCATGGCGTCATTTTATGTGTCCTAGTAACCACTCTAAAAGTCGGAATTAGGATACGGCAATTATTTTGGAAAACCCTTCACAAACAGGCTATCACGTCCGAGTTCTATGGCTTTTAGGGCAAATGAGTAGTAAACGGCCCGTGACACCGCATAGTTTGTCGAAACGAGGCCATATTTAGCACGTGCGTGGTCCCTGGGATGGGAAGCAAGGCCTCGGGAGCGGATTTCCAATCCAACCCATGGGCGATGGTTTTTTCATTTTCGGGTGCCAAAACGGGTTTATTTTGTGAAGAGCTACATGGGCGCATTTTAGTATTGCGCGAGACCTCCGTAGTGGTAGGACACCTCCTTCGCACCACATATCACATGCCATATATGCGGCTATCTGGAATCCATGCTTCTCTGTGTCCCGCCGAATCCTGAAACGCCGGATTTGAACTAGGGGTACACTTTCCGTCGCTCAATAAATTCCGCAAAAAATGTTTTTATGTCTATAACACATCACTTTATGTGCTATTTTTTGTCCGTTTAGCGTGTTGGCGAACGGTGCACCAGCCCGCCCGATACGGCCATTTCGCATCTCGCGAGGGGGCTATTTTGGCCACATGGCAAATTGGGCGTCATATTTGGATTCCTCTAATTTTTAGGTTCAAATGATGATATGTATGTTATATTTAGATTCCTCTCATTTTTCTGATCGATTTAGACATATTATTTGTGGAATTTTGATTTTCCGATTTAAAGATATTAATTATTCAATATTAAATAGAAAAAGACCAAAAAATAAAATCATTTTATTTTTATTTGAATTCAATATTATTATTACTTATATATATTCATTGTTGTCTACTTAAGTAATTGTTTGGGATTCAAAAATAAAGAAGTGTGCATCACGGTTCAATGGTTAATAGGGTTGATATGCTATTATTATCAGCAAGAGGTGTCAATTCTATAATGGAAGCTCATCCGAATGGAACCAAGAAGTTAAGCGCTGAGGCTGGAGTGTAGATGGGTGACCGACTGGAAGTTTAACCATGATTGTAATTTGACATAAGATTAAGTGTAGTTAGAGTTAAAAGTGTATTGGGTGAAAGATAAACAAGTAAAAAAAGAAAAAAAGAAAAAAAAGGAAAAAATTGTGTAAAAGAAATTAAAATTTTAAAATTTTTAAAAGTCTATGCCTAGGGTTTTGCCGTCGGCATATAGAAAAAAATATTTTTTTTTTCGAAATTTTTTTTTTGAATTTTTTTGGAAACGGGAAATTTGAATTTTTTAAAAGTCTATGCCGAGGGTTTTGCCGTCGGCGTAGCGTCCTACGCCGAGGGCCGGGCTACGCCGACGGCGATAGTGCCTTTGCCGAGGGACTTACACGCCGAGGAGCTATGCCGCCCTCGGCATAGCCTACGCCGAGGGCCAAAGCATGCTACGCCGAGGGTTCCCGGCCCTCGGCATATAGCCCCATTCCTGTAGTGGCTCGCCCAGGGGCCATCAGCCACAACAACACCTCACGTGCCCTTCGTTCTATTAGTGGTAACCTGCGTGATCAATTAATTCTCCTCCTCCAGGGCTTCCTCTTGTAGCTAGTTGCTGTCGCATGATCCCGGGATCCCCTCCTGCAACTAGTAGTGCTAGTAGTAATCTCTTTTTTGGCGCAGAGACAGATGATAGTCGGGATCTTGACGGTGCTCTGCATCCAGGCCAAGCCACTGTCTTCGGTCACTGGATATTGAGCTGGCAGGACTCGATCGACTAGTTTGGTCTGGTTGGATTAGTTTGCTAGCTCCATGTTGTGTTGGTGGTCAGAAACAGCGGCAGGAGCAGCATTATTTTGTCTTTGACTACGTACGTTCTGGATGTTGTTCAAGTATATATGTGTAATTAATACAAATAGTCATTTGTGTCGACTAATACTGTAGACGCGGAAATTGGAAGAGGTCCTCTCGCTATATGTAAATCGATCATGTTGGCTTTACAAAATAGAACATGCTAGCGATGCCTTAGATCAGAATCAGAGCGAGTATAATAGTAGACTTATAGACGAGACTGGTTTTTCAGAACCTGGGTGCATGTGAACCCATTTTTTGAAAAGTTCCGTTTGTGATATCAAAACATGTTTTAAAAATCAAAACACAAAATGATTTCCCAGATGATCTCAAATATGTGACCTGGACATGAGTTTCGTGACGAAATTTTTTTTATTTTGTCTCGGTAAAAAAGTGAAATTTTGCAGGGCTATATAGCAGTATATATGTGACGTATTTTGTCCTTTTTAGATTCTGAAATAAAAAAGTGGTTTCTCCGCGAAAACTTTCTACGCACACATGGAACATGGGTATGTACCCGTTTATTTTTATTTCAGAATTTTTTAACATTTGAAAAATGCATTTCCAACCTGGGTTCACATGCACCCAGGTTCAAACCGGATTTTTCCACTTATAGACTGCTTACGTGATTTTTTGCTTATGCATGTGAAGAATAAAGACAAGAAAATTTGAGGCAAGTGAGCTCTCCGTTCTCCTAAGCAAATGCAATAAATATGGAAAAGGGAACAGAAAGAAGGTCGTAGAAAATAATTATATAAGTGACTATAGATGATGGTTTCAGATGACATGCAGTAGCTTCTTTTATTGCAAAAAAAGGTCAACCAATATATTGATATCATTCATAGCAATACAAAGAACTCAAAAAGTAATAACAATTAGAAAATATGTATTTAGACCACCTAGTTGTGACAATACAAACTAGCACGAGTCGAAGGTGCGCCGCCGCCGTCCTCACCCCTCCATCACCAAAGCCGGTAAAAACTCGGCGTACTAGAGTTTGTTGCAATAGATAAACATGATGTCATCATGCTAAGACCCCAAAGGACAAGCGTACCATATCAGCAACCATCGGCATAGGTGAGACCGGTACATCGGAAGAGTCATATCTAAAACCACACCAACGAACACGAAAACCGACTGAATCCCAGAAGATTAGTAGGAGACACAACTCAAGATGCACCAAAAATAGGGGGCTTATTCTTACTTCAAGATGTAGTTGATGCCTCCCCATCTCGAAGGACACTCTAAAAATAACTTAAACAAAAAAATGGAGACCCTCCCGCCGGCGACGTGTCATGTTCGCCATGCCTTCAAGGTCACCGGAGGTGCAGCGGGCCAACACTGTTGCCGGTGAGGGAAACGGAACCCTAGGTGGGTTTTTATAGCCCCCTAAGGATCGGCTCTCTCCTGCTCACGCACATACCGGTTTGGTGGCAGCTTCGTTTAGCTAGTTGTTCACTATGATATTAAACATACTCTCAAGCTACCCGTCGTAGTATGGCTGTGACTTTGCCATTGGGTAAATAGTGGATAGCCCAGATCAGACATGTCTTTAGATTACGATCCTTGTGTTTGGTTGTTCGTTGCGACTATAGAGCATATTTTTCTCTGACCTAATTTACATCGATCATAAAAGAAATGCTATGGGGTATTTGCACGGGTCTGAGTTTCGATGACTAAAACTGAAGCATTTCTTGAAAAGAAAGTTCTAGATCACTCCCTAGATTGTGATTCTTGCGTTTGGTTCTTCAATGAAACCAAAGATCAATCTATATATAAATGAACGTGTGTACAACTTCTAGTAGCGTATAAATATATGCAACTTTTATTTCGAATAAAAGGGGCGGTGTGTGGGGGCTGCACCCTCAAACCCTAAAGCGCATTTCGCGCGCGCCACAGAGGACCTTTGCCGCGGGTAATACCGCCCGCGACATAAGGGTCTGTCCCCTGCGCGCCCCGCGCCTGCCACGTGGTCGACCATATGTCGCGGGTGGTAAGAGACCCGCGACAAAAGGTAGACCTTTTATCGCGCCTTCGTTGTCGCGGATGGTCACCCGCGACATTAGGCCTCTTTCTCCACTAGTGCTTGCAGATATTTTCTCACCTTCAAACATAAATTTCAACACTAATACACTACCATTATTCAAACAGGAATATATATAAACGCTACGGACAAGTGGGACAGCAAGATTGCTCTTATTTTTGTCATAAGAAGAATAAAATAGGAGTGGAATAACCCAAGCATGGTCGATCTAGATCTTGGTTGACATTGCCATGTGTAGAGACGTGTACAAAGCGCCAAAAATAGCCTTTTCGACAGCTCGGCCAACATTTCACCGAATTAGACGCCATACATAAACAACTCAAACCCTACATATCTTAAATAAATATAAAGGTGCTAGCAGTGTCGAATTAAAAAAAAAATTGATGCTTGGCCGAGGATTTGTTTAGCACGTCATCTTAGAACTGTATGATACTGCTCCAGCAAATTAGATGGATGAAGGAACAAGCCCCCACGAACAGCTCAACCAGCCATGTCACCAATACCTAGAATATGCACCTATCTAATAAGTGGATTGATATGCACCTAGTCGTTCTTGTAAGTTGTAATGGAGTAGCAAGATCAATGGCACACCAACGAAAGGATCCACCTTATACCTCCATAATATATGTGTGTTCATCAAATTTCACGAAAAAACGATATCTTTTGTATTCTATGTAAAAAAGGAAAAAAAAAAAAACTATCTTGTGAAAAGCTTTGTTTTTACCACTGAATTTTATCTTTTCTACACACGCGGCACACGCGATAAGTCTATTTTTCATGAAATGACTTTGTGGGCACGTAGCACGTGGATGCATGTGCGATTTTTTTTTTCATTTTTTAAACATTTTAAAATGTGTCTAAGATGCATTTTAAAATAAGCCAAAATACCTAATGGCCCTACTAACCACTTGGATCAGAGCAGGTACCACAATAAGCTTATACATTGCTTACGTGATATTTTTGCTTATGTGGATGAGAAGACAAGAAAAAGTGGGGGGGCTCACATTTAGGAGTTCTCCTAAGCAAATACAATAAAGGTGAAAAAAATAGAGAGAAAGTTGTAGAAAATAAATGGCTGATAGCCAACCTAATTATATGAGTAATTGTGGATGATGCCTTTAGACATGTCAGCTTCATATGTCTCCTGTTCTTGGCTCGCAAACCTCAAATATATCCAGAGCTACATGGCTCGTGGTTTTTTTCTTTCAAAATTCAATTCTGCAGTTTAAAGTTTCAAAAAATGAATCTATTTAGATGTGGCCTATGATGTACTCTACTATTGTGCAAAATCTCAGGATGAAATATGTTGTATTCTATGCTACACAAAAATGGAATTTTTTTGACAAATATTGGAGGTTTAGAAATCTGTACTTCAGATCCACAATTTTGTGTACACAGCCCAAAATACTGAGTACTTTGTATAGTGGTAGAGTATAACATTGTCTACCTCTAGAATTTTTTTTCATAATTTTCTGAAACTATGAAATGCCATTTTCAAACTTTTGGAAAAACGATCTCGATGTAGCCCGATCACCAAAACTCCGCATTCGTTGTTGGCTATACTATTAAACATCCTCTCAAGCATCCTCTAATAGTGCTGGACGTGACGATGTGGAAGAAACTACATACAGCTTCTGCTACTTTGCGGAGCAAAGTCTAACAGTGACTTTGTCATTGGATCAAAAAAATGGAGAGTCAAGATCAGACATGTCTTAAGAGGGTGAATAGCATATTTTTCTCTGACCTATAATGTACATCGATATAGTTCTCATGAAAGAAATGCAATGGGTAATTTGCGCTGCTCTGAGTTTCGACAACTAAAACTGAAATAGTTCGTGGAATAAAAGTTCTAGCACACTCCCTAGATTGCCATTCCCGCGTCTGGTTATTCAATGCAGCCAAAGGCCATCTTTTTTGCGGATATTTTCCCACCTTCAAGCATCAATTTCAGCACAAATGCAGTACTAGCATTTTTCAAGGAGGGATATACATAGACACTACGGACAAAAGTGAGACAGCAAGATTGCTCTTATTTTTGTCATAAGAAGAATAAAATAGGAGTGGAAAAACCCAAGCATGATCGATCCAGATCTTGGTTGACAATTGACATGGCCATGTGTACAGACGTGCAGAAAGCGCCAAAAATAGCCTTTTCGACAGCTCGGCCAACATTTCACTGAATTCAGACTCCATACATGTCTTAAACAAATATAAAGGTGCTAGCTGAGTCGAATTAAAAAGGCTTTGATGCTTGGCTGAGGATTTGTTTAGCCTCTCATCTCAGAATTGTACTGCTACTCCAGCAAATTAGAAGAATAATCGAACAGGCTGCCATGAACAGCTCAACTAGCCATGTCGCCAATACTAGAATATGCACCTAGCTAAGTAGATAGATATGCATCTAGTCCTTCTTGTAATGGAGTAGCAAGATCAATGACACATCAACGAAAAGGTCCACCTTTAAGAGAAGAGATATTTCTCACCCCAGCAAAGAAATAAAAACGCCCTGGCCGGTCTCTGTAGATGAGCACACGTTCTAGTCGGCCACCTATAAAATAGACACACAACCCGACTGATGTCTGGCTGTATATATCCAGCATATAGTATTTGGACATTGTGGACAAAAGTGAACTTTTCTCTCTGCCCCTGTCTTAATCATGTGTGTGTCGAGCTCGCACGGAAACCACGTTACTCCATTAGTTAAGAAATGGTCATTACACATTAGTTAATTACCATGATATTTCAGTATGACTATGTGTAATAAATCATGCGTCGGCTTGAGGTGGTGGTTGCTCACATGATGGCTCGGGCGCACTACCAATTCTACATCAATATCATTATCTTGAAAACAAAAAGGATAAGAATTGCACGATTTTTCCATTCGAAAAATCTACACCTGCTTCGGCCGAAAATAGAGTTGAAAAGACCAAACCGACGTTGATGCGTACGTTAATTTTGACAAATGCATAGGTGGCCATTTGAGGACACAAGCTGGGCTAGGAGCTAGCATCGTGACAGGAAAGCACAGCATGACATAGAGTACCGGCCCTGGCGTGACGGAAAGACGATGGGCAGTAAAACGGTAGATGGATGCATCAGAGCGAAAAGGTGTCATTCGTTGCTTGTACGCAGCCTCCTCAACTCGAGATATTTTCATCTTTTTCCGGCAACAGCGGCCAGCCATGCACGTGCGCTGTAGGTGCACGTCTCCATTTGCTATATCGCTGTCTCGAAAAGAAATTAAAATTACTGTCTCCCCTCCTGGCCTACATATCTAGCTTTGAATTTTAGTTGAAAGAAAAGAAAATATATTCTAAACCCCGAATTCTTAGAGGTTTCGCGAAATGGACACTGAATTTGAAATCTATGTTGGTATCTCGGACTAAATCGACCGTTGCACATGTTTGGCTCACTTGGAAAAGCATAATCCGGACTAGGAATACCTATTGCCTCATTGACTAGACGGGCTAGATTGTTTCGATATGGGAGCATAGGCCTGGCTTCTGCATCAATAGATGCACACAGCCATGTCCTTTACTTAAAAAGATGTTCAAAGTGTATATTATTACAATCATGCAGTATCTAAGGTCGCGACAAGGACCAGCCAAAAAAAGATGAAAAGTATACAAAGACTATCCATCTTCAATTCTTCTAATATGCCGCCATCCAGTAGCCTGGAAATAACAATCCCGTGTGACCGTCAATAGATGGTTGCATCCAGTAACCATAATATCCCGCTGCTCCTCCGGAAGAAGGTATGTCCATAGCTATATCCAATGCGCCGCACGAAGGATAACCTGCAAAAAATTGGTTTCCTTCCGTTAATTAAACACAATATCATTTCTACTAGTCCATATCGACCAACAAATTGCAAAAACACCAATACGAATATGTTCTTTATCTTTCTTATTCACTCCATTCAATCAATTACCGAACATATTAGTAATATTGGATAGAGGAGGAATGTTATAGGAAAAGAAAACCATTATCCAAATTAGTTTTGCAAACGGACAGAAGATAAACAAGTGGTTAATAGCCTCATTCTCATCACAGAAACAACATTTTTGACAACCTGTCCACTTTTTCTTTATCAAATTATCCTTAGTTAACGACACCTTATTACTAAGGAACCACATAATTTTTTTATCTTAAGCGGTATTTTGATCTTCCAAAGATACTTACGCAAAAATCTAGTATGACCGTTCATAAGATCCAAGTACATAGATTTAACTGAAAACAAATCCGACTTTGTTAACTTCCATATAAACTTATCAGTTTCATTAGTTAGATGCACCGACATTAAACGCTCACATAGATGCAGCCACAAAGTCCACTTATGTTCATTTAGAGATCTCCTAAAACCGATGTTAATAGGCACTTGACCCAAAACCGTAGATACCAACACATTTTTCCGTTGGACAATATTGTACAAAGACGGATATTGTTGCGCTAACGGCACGTCACCCAACCATACATCTTCCCAAAATCTAATCCTCGACCCATCCCCGATCTTGAATTTGCCCTGCTTGAAGAAATCAGTTTTAACCCGCATTAAGCCCTTCCAAAATGGAGAATCAGTGGGTTTCTCCTCAACCTGGGCTAAAGTCCTATGTTTGAGATATTTATTATGTATCAGCTGTTGCCACACCCCCTCCTCAGTTAGTAATTTGAAAAGTCATTTGCTTAGCAAACATTTATTTTTCAATTCAAGAACTTCAATACCTAAACCCCCTTGATCCTTCGGTCTACATATTACATTCCAACAAGACAATATATATTTCTTCTTATGTTCATCGGATTGCCAAAAGAAGCGAGATCGATAAAAATCAAGTCTCTTTCTCACTCCTATCAGAATCTTCAAAAAAGATAGCATAAACATGGGTAGACTAGTAAGAACTGAGTTGACAAGGATAAAGCGATCCCCATACGATAGCATCTTTCCCCTCCAACAACCTAACTTTGCAGCAAATCTATTTTCCACCACATTTCATTCAGAGTTACGGAGCACGCGGTGATGAATTGGAATACCAAGATATCTAATAGGCAAGGAACCAGATGCACACCCAAATATTTCTTTATATTGGTGTTCCATATATGATGCTTTACCAAAACAAAATAATTCTCTCTTATGGAAATTATTCTTTAGCCCCGGTAACTGCTCAAATATGCACAAGATAAGTTTCATATTAACCGCTTTTTCTAGGTCATGCTCCATAAAAATGATAGTGTCATCTGCATACTGCAAAACCGACACCCCCCCCCCCCCAACCAAATGGGGAATAAGACTGTCCACATGACCATCTTCCTTAGCCCGCATAATTAAAATGGCTAACATATCAACTATGATATTAAACAAAATGGGGAATAGCGGATCTCACTGCCTCAGACCCTTTTTTGTTTGGAAATTATAACCAATGTCATCATTAACCTTTATCCCAACACTCCCCCCGCACAAATTTTTTAATGCGATCACACCAAACTGGGTTAAAACCCTTCATCTGGAATACTTGTTGAAGGAAAGGCCACTTCACCTTGTCATATGCCTTCTCGAAGTCAATTTTAAATAGAACCCCATCCATCTTTTTACAATGTAATTCATGGATTGTCTCATGCAAAACAACAACCCCTTCCAAAATATGTCTACCAGGCATATAAAGGTCGTCTGAATAGGTTTTACTATTTTGTGTGCCACTACCGATACAGGATTAGTGGAAACTTTGGTGAAGATTTTGAAACTGACATTAAGCAAGCATATAGGCATGTATTGTTGAATTTGCACCGCATTTTCTTTTTTAGGTAGTAGAGTAATAATACCAAAATTTAGCTTGAACAAAGGGAAACCACCAGCCTGAAAGTGGCCAAACATAGCCATCATGTCCTTTTTAATAACCTCCCAAAATCTTTGATAAAACTCCGCGGGAAACCCATCCGGCCCTGGCGATTTGTTATGTTCCATTTGAGATATGGCTTCAAAAACTTCTTCCTCAGAGAAGTCAGCAGTTAGGAGAGCATTTTTCTCTTCAGAAATTTGGGGAATATCATCAGTACGAGTTTCCATCATTTCGAAAGAGTTATCTTCAGGAGGTCCAAAAAAATTCTTATAGTATTCAGTGATGCATACTTTCAAAGTATCATCACCCACAGTGGTACCTTCTTCTTGTTCTAATTGGAATATTTTTTCTTCCTATGTTTTCCATTTGCAATCAAATGGAAGTATTTTGTATTGTTCCCTCCCTCCTGTATATGTTTAACTTTAGCCCTTTGTGTCCATTTGATCTCTTCTTCTCGTCTAAGTTTATTCAATTGATCATTCGCTTTTTTTAATCAAGCCTCTCCCTCTTAGTTAGCGGGCAAGTTTCAGCTTGAATGTCTATAAAGTCTATTAAATTCAATAGCCGTTCCTTCTCTTTCTTGTATTTTCTACTTATATTTTTTGCCCATCCCCTGAAAAATCTTCTCAAATATCTAATTTTATTTTACCATGTCACAATCGGTGTTTTACCAACAGGACCAGCGGCCCATTCTCTCGCCACTATCGCATCAAAACCATCTTGTTCAAACCAAGACAGTTCGAAAGAGAAACATGCATTGTTACCCCAGCGAGCCTTATTTCCCGAATCAATCAGCTGTGGAGTGTGATCCAATCCAGCTCGGGGTAAAGCTCTCACCAAAACAAGTGGAAATTTTTATTCCCACTCCACGCTTGCTAGTACCTGGTCTAACTTCTCAAAAATTGGGATAACTCGCCTATTCGTCCACGTATACTGATGACCAGATAAAGCGATTTCCCCCAGATTTAAGTTCTCAATGATTGCGTTAAACATAAAAGGCCATCTAGGATTAAAGTTATCATTACTTTTCTCCTTAGGTTTACGAAGTATGTTAAAATCCCCAGCCAAGAGTAGAGGTAAACACTCAGTATCACAAATCCTATCCAGTTCAGACAAAAATTCAGGTTTACGAGTATCTTGTGCCGCTCCATACACGGACAGTAAAATCCATTCAAAACCATCATGCTTACAGCGGACACGGAACTTAACACAGAAATCCCCATTGTCCACTTTTTTAATTTGAAGAGTGGAGGTATTAATACCAACTAGAATCCCTCCTGACCGACCCATTGGTGGCAAACAAAACCATGCGAAGTCAGCGTCCCCCGACAGACTGGCTATGAATGCATTCAAACAGAGCAATAAAATCTAACCTATACTCCCGACTCGCCTCTTTGATAAACAGATAGTTTCCAGGATCTCGAAACCCCTCACTATTTCAGGACATACCTACACTAGTGGAGAAGAGGCCTTTTGTCGCGGGTGGTAAGCCCCTTTTGTCGCGGGCGGCCAGCCGCGACAACGGAGGCGCGATAAAAGGTCTACCTTTTGTCGCGGGTCTGTTACCACCCGCGACATATGGTCGACCACGTGGACGCGGCGCGCGCAGTGGACAGACCCTTTTGTCGCGGCGGTATTACCACCCGCGGCAAAAGGTCCTCGACGTGGGCGCAACCAAACCTGCTGCTTTAGGGTTTGAGGGATGCAGCCCCCCACCCCGCCCACCGCCCCCTTTTATTCGAAATAAAAGTTGCATATATTTATACGCTACTAGAAGTTGTACACACGTTCATTTATATATAGATTGATCAACCAAATATTGGAAACAAAAGTCGATTCCCCTTACATATATATATACATGAGCTCACGACTACCGGGACTAATTAAACTTTGGGAGAGGGAGAGCGCCTATTTGGACTAAACAAGCCGTTGTTGTCTATTACTTCTCTAAGCAAAACTCCCGCCACTTCCTCCGCAATTCCTAGTAGGTGTTCCTTTGGTTCGAGTGTGTCCCGCATGTAGTCGACCTATATAGGAAAATGAGATGATGAGTATGACTATATCAATGTTGATAACGAAATATTGACGAAAATAAATAAAGTTGTGAATGTTATTGCTTACGTTGAATTTATTATTGTTCTGCTTCTCAGTGGTTAACATGCGAATGAACTCGCAAACGTAGTATCCACATAGATTCGTCCCTTGTGGCTGCTGGGCGCACGGTACATAGTAAATGTTAGCTTCTCTGCCCAGGTACCCTTAATGTTTTTCTTGAAAGCTTTCCAAGTCCTGCCATGCAAAAGAATGATTGAATGAGTGGATAATTAATTGATATCTCACGAAAGATATAGCGCGGCGATGAAGGAAATTACACTTGGAGCAACTTCTGCAGGTCGCGGAACCCGTCCAGGCCTCTACTCATTGGGTCCCTTACTTCAACTATTCCCTTATCAAGTTGAATGTCTAGTAGAATTCAGTGGAAGCTGCACATGTTTATGTATATACGTCAGGAATTACACTTAACATCGAGTAAGCAAAACTGAATGTGCATAAAAGATCATTAAGACTCTCACTCGTAGTTGTAAGGAAACAGTATTGAATCACATAAATTTTGCTCCCCCAAAAACCTTAGTAGGTTTCCCCCGTATCTAACGCGCTATGCTTTACCGTTTGAACATGTACTTTATCTGGGTCAACAAACCCAATATTGATAATATTATTACTTTTGCATTCACTGATCTTCAGTCTGCATAAGAGAACACATAAGATATAATGAGTATATGCAATGAAAACGAACATGAACTGAATGAAAATGAATTTAGATGTAGTTAACAACTTACAAGCAATAGCAGCTCATGAGAGATTTGTCGAGGGCTTCTAAATTGTATAACTGCCAGAGTTCATTCATCTCAATATGGATCTCCTCCTTTCGGTAGTAATATTCACGTGATCTTCGCCACGATGTACTTTTGGTTCTCCTTGCACGCATCAAGGTACCACTGATGCAAATTCCGCATATGCGTTGGCATTTTATCCAGCCGCTCTCTACTGACCAAGTCGGCCCCGTAGACAAATGTAGGAGCTATGTCAGCAAAGGGTAGTGCAACATCTGCGGCACTCAGCAATTCCTCCACGGTACAGACATCGAAGCCGCTAGCGCCTCAGCTTCTTCCATATTGAAACCTTCACCATGTTCCCGGTACAGCTTGGGAACATCAAACACTTTGAGTGCTGGGATCGATTGTTTGGCCTGTTCTCCGAGCTGGGAAACTTCCTTTCTTTTTTTGCCTTTTGTCGTTTGCTTGGGCGCCTTAAGGGGTGCACGTACTTGTCTTCTTCCCGGCTGATGATTTGCTCGTGCTAGCACTATCCTTCTCCTTAGCCTTGCCATCCTCCTTCTTCTTAGCCTCGTCATCCTCCTTCTTCTTCTTAGCCTCGTCATCCTCCTTCTTCTTCTTAGCCTTGTCATCAATTACCTTCGCAAGGTGGCGTGTATAGTCATCCTTTTTCTCGTGCAAGTCATATTGCGATGGTGTGTTCAGAAAAGAAGTAGCATATGCTATTTGCTTCTCGGTGTATGGCTGGCGCTGGAGTTTTTGGCTTATGGAAATGATCATAGTTGTGTTTCGCAACAGCGGCCGCATTTTGCTCGACAGTAAGATCCCAAGGACGGGGGGAGGAACCTTTGGTACTCTTGGGAGGGGCGACAACTTGCGGGTAGGACTCTTGAAACGCTTCCGGCCGGGTGCATACCGAGTCTTAGTGGGCGGAGGCGGCGGCTGGAGATGGAGATGGACTACGGATGTCGTGGTCGACGTCGTACCCATGGGGTGATGGTGTCGACATGTGATCAGTAGGAGGAGGTGATGGTGGCCTGCGATCACCTGGAGGAGGTGATGGTGATGGTGGCCTGCGATCACCTGGAGGAGGTGATGGTGACCGGGACGACTGGTACTAGGGGCTACCCAGCCTGGCAGCTTGATGTTCTTCTTTCCAGAGAATGATTTCTCCCAGCACCTCTCGGAGTGTAACCCCCATCACCTCCAGGGATATCGAGCTGCAATGTCTCCCACGACGGTACAACTGAATCCACCCCGACACGAGCATAGCCAGCTGGAATCTCATTGCCATGCCATGTTGCCGGCTCACCTTCAGCTCCAAATGCAGGTAAGACATAGCCGACCGCCACCTTAACAGATACGTTCCTGAACACGTCATGGAGATCACAAGGTGTTTGCTCCTTGATTCCATCCATGGGGTCGCCAGGACCGCCATCTATCATCTTCAAAGGCGGTGCCACCTCCGAGTCGGCAACGCTCTGTCTCGCTGAGATATGCCGGCGGTATTATCTGGCTGGCGCTGTCCTTTTTAGTTCATTTATCTCCAGCTGTTGCTGCTGAATCTCCGCTGCTGCTGGTCAAGTCGGCGTTGGAACTCGGCCATCCGGTCATTCTGCACCGCAGCTCGCGTTGTTTAGCTCTCGCTCGGCTTCTATAAGTCTCCGCGGCCGGAAACCCAAGCGACCACGGAACACTAGGGCCGAAGCCTCTTGTTCGTCCTCCCTTCTCGGGATTACCGAGGACAAGCGTCAGCAAGTCTTTCTCTCTATCGGGAGCAAACTTAAGTTTTCCCGCCTTTATTTCTGTCGTCACTTCAATCCATTTTTCCCTGGGTACCCTAACCCTGCTGTCACTTTCAACAATGTTCCCTGTCTTCATGTCATACTCACATCCATGCGCGAGGAACCAATTTCGAGCCCTAATGTCCCATCCTTCTCGCGTGGGTTCTGGAGTGATCCCATTCCGCTCCATCTCAGCCTCTTGTGCATCCCACTTAGGCATGGCTACTTCGTAGCCCCCTCGCCCCGTATGATGGTGATATTTCTTCTCGCTTGCATTCTTCTGGTTTTTCTTGGACAGGTTCACAGCCTCCTCCGATTCTTTGTACTTCACAAATTCTTCCCAATTATGCTCCTGCTTCGATAGATAGTTCTCGAATATTGGAGGCTTCTTCTCAGCCTTATAAGTTGCCCATAACCGGTTCTTATACGCCCGGAAAAGTTCCCCCATCTTCTTAAGAGCCCATTTCTTCACTAGCGCCCTCTGGTTAGCATTCTCAGACTCCGATCCCAGATCTGGCAAAGTGAAATGTGCCATGAGGTCGTCAAAAAATGTGTTTTTGTACCTATCGGCAACCTGATTTTCGGACACCTTCTTGGTCTTGTTCCATTCTCTAATAGTGATCGGGAGAGAATCCCTAACCAGAACTCCGCACTGATTTTTAAATTTCGTTCTGACAGCGAGGGTGCCACAGGTTGGCCTTCCGGTGATATAGCTTCAATTGTGAAGTGGTCTTTTTTGGTCAACTTCTTTGCCGGGCCTCGTTTGTCCAACTTATCTTCGGAGGCCTAAGAGAATAAAAATTAATTAATTTATATACATATGTACATATAGAATTCCATTAATGTATCTATACTAATCGTATACCTCGTCATCACCGGAGCCGTCGGCTTCTCCATCACCGGAGCTGTCGCCAAGACCGGAGCCGCCGGCTTCTCCATGATCACCGGAGCCGCCGGCTTCTCCATGATCACCGGAGCCGCCGGCTTCTCCATGATCACCGGAGCCGCCGGCTTCTCCATCACCATCGCGGATTATGTTCGCGAAAATGTCTTCCTGTTCCAAGTCCCGTTCGAATGGATCCATTGTTTCTGCAAAAAATTAAATCGATAAGTACATGTTCTAACCCAAACCAAACCCTAACCCTAGCTAACCAAAAACTAAACTAACCCTAGAGGGAGAGAAGAGGGGAGTTGCGGCGCGGTGGTTTCGCGAGAGGAGAGAGAGGTGTTTGCGAGAGGGAGAGGGCTGGTGTCGCCGGTTGTTCGCGAGAGGGAGAGAAGAGAGGAGTTGCGTCGATGGTTTTCGCGAGAGGGAGAGAAGAGAGAGCTTGCGTCGGTGGATTTCGCGAGAGGGAGAGAGATGTGGTGGCTAGAGGGAGAGGGCGCGCCGGTGTCGGCGTCGGTTGTTCGCGAGAAGGGAGAGAAGAGGGGAGTTGCGGCGTCGATGGTTTTCGCGAGAGGGCGAAAAGAGGGAGTTGCGGCGTCGGTGTCGGCGTCGGTACTATACTAACTATATACTAACTATATACAAGATAACTAGCTATACTAACTATATAAAAGATAACTATATACAAGATAAAATATACAAAATAAACTAACTATTTAACCATATACAAAATAACTATAAACTAACTATTTAACAATATACAAAATCACTAACTATTTAACCATTAACTAATTACATAAAACTAATAATAACAAAATAACCAATTACATAAAACTAATAATAACTAATTACATAAAACTAATAATAACAAAATAACAAAAAAAAGGCCAAGGCCGGCGCCGGTACTGGCACATGCGGCGGCGCACGAGGGAGGCGGCAGCGCACGAGGGAGGTGGCGGCGCACGAGGCTGAGGAGATCGAGCTCGAGCGGCCGGCGGCGCGGCGCGGCGGCCCCGAGCGCTGCAGATCGGAGGGAGCGGCGGCGCGGCACGGCGGCCCCGGCGCGCGCGGCAGAGGCGGCCGAGGCGGCGCACGAGCGGCGGAGGCTCGACGAGGAGGCGCCGGAGGAGGTCGAGGCGGCGACGGCGGCGCGACGGAAATTTTCGGCAGCCTGGCGGCGCGAATTCGCTAAGTGTTGGCCTCCGGGTGTCGCGGGTGGAGGCACCGCCCGCGGCGCCCAGGTTATATACCTACCCCCTTTATTGCGGGTGGTGGCACGACCCGTGATAAAAGGCCCCATCGCGGCTCGTGCCACCACCCGCGATAAGGCGCGGGCCGTGGCTCGACCCGTAGGAGGGGGAGATGGCTGATCCGTGGCACAGCCCATCCAACGGCTCTGGCCGTTTGAATCCAACGGCCTAGAGCCGTTGGATGGGTTGTGCCACGGATCAGCCATCTCCCCCTCTTCACCCCTTTTTTTTCTATTTTAACTTAATAAAACTATTATTTCAATAACTTTTGAATGGTAACTCAAATACAAAAGTTTTATATATGAAAATTGATCAGAAAAATCCAATGAACATGAATATGACATCCATATAACTATTTGCATCTCGCATCATATCAAACGTTTCACCGCTTCCACGTGCCTCGCCCCGCCGACACCGGCGTGCGACGTGTAGCCACCGCTACCACGTGCCTCGCCCCGCCGCCGCCGGCGTGCGACGTGTAGCCACCGCTACCACGTGCCTCGCCCCGCCGACGCCGGGGTGCGACGTGTAGCCACCGCTTACACGTGCCATGCCCAGCGTGCGCTATATAGAGCGACGAGTGCGGGCGCAACCACATGTCGCCACCGCCTCTGCTCATTCATCTCCGGGATGCCTCCACGCCGAGGGGCGTCCGGTTTCCGTGGCGTTCGAGTGCGTCCGAGCGGTAGGTTCACCGCCGAGATACGCGTCGGTGGCTTCCGCCTCACCCTCGGCACGTACAACACGCGGAGGAGGCGGCGCGCGCACGACGCGCGCGGCGTGGCGTTTCGGCCAGGGCACGACATGAACTTCCCGGATGTTGAATCGCTAGAGGAGGCGGAGTTCCTCGCGCCACCGCCGTGCCTCGTCGACGACGAGGACCGCCGCATCGCTGGTGCAGCGCGGGATCGCCATCGCCGAGCGCGACGAGCAGTTGATGCGCCAGTGGAGGGCGCAGTCCCGACGCATTCTTTGCTAACCTTAGGGCACAACGCAGGTCCAACAGGCGCCACCGTCGGGCCGTCGCCGCCTTCGAGCTCGAGAACCCGAATACAACTTGGACCGAAACGACCCTCGGTTGGATGACATTTGGACGGAGACAACCTCCGACGACGAGTAGAGACTAGACTAGTAATTTATCTATTTTATTGTAATTTCAATAAAGTCGTTGTCGGTTCTATTAGTTTAAATTTAGTTTATAAAGTCGTTGTCGGTTGTTTTTGTTCAATAAAGTGGTTGACACGAAATTTATTACGATTGAACTGAAATTAAAGTACAGAGCTCAACCGAAAAATAAGATACATGGCCAGATTCGAATGTTGGAGCCATTCAATCATAGTCGTGCCTAGTCCTATAATATTCGCCACCGTAGTCATCAAAGTCGCCGACGTCATCGTCGCTAGCATCGGGGTCGCGGTTGTCGAACCTCGGCGGATGACCACGCGTGGCTGGGATTGAGGGTAGCGCAGGCGGGGGCCACGATAGGCCATGACGCTCTGGAGAGTCCGGCCGCGCCACCACATCCGACGGCCGGCCTCGTTGAAGTTCGAAGGAGGCGGGCCGTCCTCCTCGTACCGCAACCGCCCTCTCACGCCGATTGATGAAGAAGCTGTCCCAAGTCGGGCTGTAGTCGGGATGCCACCGGGGATTCCTCCGCTGCTGTGCGTGAGCTCGAAATAGTAGTGGTTTGTGATGGCCATCTCGCGTGGCACACCTACAGGGATAGGAGGGACCGGTACGCTCCGACGCGTCAAGAACCAGCCGGTCGGACGCGGTAGCCGGGCGGGCAGGGGTAGTTCGAGGCGCAAAGCGCCTCCGCCTCCGGGGGTGTTAGACATACGATGGAAGCCATGAGCGAGAGTGATGAGGTTTGCAGATATGAGTCCAAGGCCTACATATATATAGTGGAAAAATGGCGGAAATGCGGGAAGAAAATAGGCGGGAACGAAGAGGCGCGCGAAACTTTCATCCCGGGTGGAGGCTCAAACCGGGACAAAAGACTGGGAGGCTTATCTAGGAGGGCCTTATCTGGGGATGTGCGGGTAACCCTTTGTCACGGTTGGTGGCTGCAACCGGGACTAAAGTCGGCAGGATAAGGATGTGTTTAACCTTTTGTCACGGTTGGTGGTTGCAACCGGACTAAAGCTGCCGGCAGGATAAGGGGTGGACGCAATTTCGATGAGATAAAGCATGTAGCACACGATGCCCCGTCGAAGGAACAAGACAAAGTAGAAGCGGTGCCGTGCCTATAAAAGGAGCATCAATACGCCTTGCCAAGCAGATCAACAAGCCAGTTTCATTCCCATGGATGAAGGAAAGGGTTGGGAAATCTCCCGTGGCGAAGAAGGTGCACACGCCCCACGGCATCTTCGGAAGCTGCTCCTCGGAAAATTCTTTTTCCCTCTAACGGGGTTGGGGAAAGGGTTCTCATTATTACATAAATGTAGAGATTGTCTTGGGAACTATATATGAAGAATACATTATTACATCGCCATCTAGTGTTGTGATCTTCTACGCCGTAGCCATGGAGAATCTTCATCATTTAGTAAGATGCTTGGGTCAATTTTCACCGTGAAGGGCGGAATTTCTTTAAACTTATTATAATCTTCTCAC
Organism: Lolium multiflorum; assembly: GCA_030979885.1. Lineage (NCBI taxonomy): Eukaryota > Viridiplantae > Streptophyta > Magnoliopsida > Poales > Poaceae > Lolium > Lolium multiflorum. The sequence goes on along the minus strand of CM061753.1, from coordinate 281,779,890 downwards.
ATGTCTGTCTTCTCATCCACTCCCACGATGTTTCTTTTCCCCGAAAGAACTATGTGGCGCTTTGGCTCCTCGGTTGATGTATTCTTTTGTTGATTTCTTTTTCTTGATTTGCTAGACATGTCCTTCACGTAGAAAACTTGAGCCACCTCGCTGGCTAGGACAAATGGTCCAGGCACGCAAGATTGTTGGGATCCACTGTTATCATACCGTACTTATCGTCAATATGTATACCGCTGAGCTTCACCCATTTGCACTAAACAAAGGGACCTTAAAAGTGGGACCATAGTCAAGTTCCCATATCTCCTCTATGTATCCATAATATGTGGTGGTCTGCCCATTCTCGCCTTTTGCATCGAAGCGGACACCACTGGTTGGTGCTCTTTTTATCTTGGTCCATCGTGTAAAATGTATTCCCATTTATCTCTTAACCTTTGGAATGTACATATGTTTGAAGATGGTAACCTGGCCAACAAGTACAGCTGCTCCACAACAGATGGGTCATTAATGAGATGTCTTTGCAACCAACTCGCCGAAGGTATTCATGTGTTCACGTGTAATCAAGGACTCGGGCTGGCCCGGGTTTATTTCTCGTAAAGCATTCTTATGTTTCTCGATGTACGGAGCCACCAAGATGGAATTGTATAGAATGTGTAGTGTGCTTGATTGAAAGAAATCTTGTCCCTGCACACCCTTGATTTCCTTCCTAGTGTGCTCTTTTCCAGTCTCCCCTCATACCGAGATTCAGGAACACCAATCGGCTTAAGGTCAGGAAGAAAGTCAACACAAAACTCAATGACCTCCTCAGTTCCATAGCCCTTTGAGATACTTCCTTTCGGCCTAGCTCGGTTATGAACATATTTCTTTAAGACTCCCATGAACCTCTCGAAGGGGAACATATTGTGTAGAAATACAGACCGAGAATTCTAATCTCTTCAACTAGGTGAACGAGGAGGTGCGTCATAATATTGAAGAAGGATGGTGGGAACAACAACTCGAAGCCGACAAGACATTCGACCACATCTTCCCGTAATCCTGACAAAGTTTTTGGATCCATTACCTTCTGAGAAATTGCGTTGAGGAATGCACATATCTTCACAATGGCTAGTCGAACATTTTCTGGTAGAAGTCCCCTCAATGCAACCGGAAGCAATTGTGTCATAAGCACGTGACAGTCATAGACTTCAGGTTCTAGAATTTTTTCTCCTTCATATTTACTATCCCCTTTATATTCGACGAGAAACCAGACGGAACCTTGATACTGAATAGGGCTTCAAAAAAGATCTCCTTCTCTTGTTTGGTAAGAGCGTAGGGCAGGCCCTTCAAACTTCCCCGGATGCTTGCCGTCTCGTCCTTTATGATGTTTCTGGTCCTCACGTGCTTTTGTTGTATCTTTTGACTTCCCATACACGCCCAGAAAACCTAGAATATTCACACAAAGATTCTTGGTCAAGTGCATCACGTCGATTGCAGAGCGGACTTCCAGGGCTTTCCAATATTCTAGCTCCCAAAATATATATTTCTTCTCCCACATGGCCGCGTGTCCGTCGGCGTCTTTCGGAACAGGTTGACTGCCTGGACCCTTTCCAAAGATAACATTTAAATCCTTGACCATGTCAAATATATCAGCACCACTACGGGGGACAGGACGGCGGTCTGCCTCGCCATCGAAATGCTTGCCTTTTTCCTTAAGGGATGCTTGCGCGGAAGGAAACGACGATTGAACGGGTACACAACTTTTCTGCTTTTTTCCAAATATTTACTTTCAGTCTCATCTAAATAGTGTGTGCATGCATTGTATCCTTTGTTCGTCTGTCCTGAAATGTTACTGAGAGCAGGCCAATCATTGATGGTTACTGATACGCGTAGATATACACGTCCGTTGGGAACCCCAAGAGGAAGGTATGATGATATAGAAGCAAGTTTCAAGATGAAACCAAGGTTTAATCGAACCAAGAGGAGCCAAGAAGCACGTTGAAGGTTGATGGTCGCAAATGTGATGCGGCGCAACAACGTGGATTCCGGCGCCAACGTGGAATCTGCACACAAAACTAAAGTACTTTGCCCCAACGAAACGTTGAGGTTGTCAATCTCACCGGCTTGTTGTAACAAAGGATTAAACGTATCGAGTGGAAGATGTTTGCAAGAAAATAGTAAAACACAATTGCAGTAGATTATATGCTATGTAAAGAATAGGACCGGTCCCACACTCACTAGAGGTGTCTCTCCCATAAGATAAAAGCATGTTGGGTGAACAAATTACAGTGGGCAATTGACAAATAGAGAAAGGCATAACAATGCATATACATGATATGATAAATATAGTGAGATTTAATTGGGCATTACGACATAGTACATAGACCGCCATCCAACCGCATCTATGCCTAAAAAGTCCACCTTCATGTTATCATCCGAACCCCATTCGCATTAAGTTGCTAAGCAACAGACAATTGCATTAAGTATGGTGCGTAATGTAATCGACAACTACATCCTTAGACATAGAATCAATGTTTTATCCCTAGTGGCAACAAGACATCCACAACCTTAGAACTTTCTGTCACTGTCCCAGATTTAATGGAGGCATGAACCCACTATCGAGCATAAATACTCCCTCTTGGAGTTAAGAGTACAAACTTGGCCAGAGCCTCTACTAATAACGGAGAGCATGCAAGATCATAAACAACACATAAACAATAGATTGATAATCACCATAATCATAGTACTCTCTATCCATCGAATCCCGACAAACACAACATATAGAATTACATATAGATGATCTTGATCATGTTAGGCAGCTCACAAGATCCAACAATGAAGCACAACAAGGAGAAGACGACCATCTAGCTACCGCTATGGACCCATGGTCTAGGGGTGAACTACTCACTCATCACTCCCGAGGCGATCATGGCGATGAAGTCCTCCGGGAGATGAATCCCCTCTCCGGCAGGGTGCGCGAGGCGATCTCCGAATCCCCCGAGATGGGATCGCGGCGGCGGCGTCTCCCGGAAGGTTTTCCGTATCGTGGCTCTCGGACCGGGGGTTTCGCGACGGAGACTTTAAGTAAGCGAAGGGCAACGCGGGGGCCACACGAGGTGCCCAGGGGTAGGGCCGCGCGCCGGGCCTAGGTCGCGCCGCCCGTCCCCCGGCTGCCTCGTGGCCCCACTTCGTTATCTCTTCGGTCTTCTGGAAGTTTCGTGCAAAAATAGGACCCCGGGCGAAAGTTTCGTCCAATTCCGAGAATATTTCCTTACTAGGATTTCTGAAACCAAAACAGCAGAAACAAAGAATGCTTCGGCATCTTGTTAATAGGTTAGTTCCAAAATGCATAAATATGACATATAATGTGCATAAAACATGTAGGTATCATCAATAAAGTAGCATGGAACATAAGAAATTATCGATACGTTGAGAGACGTATCCCTGTTGAGTTAGTCTGCCGAGCAGTAAAACGATAACAAAGATAATTTCTGAAGTGACATGCCATCATAATCTTGATCATACTATTTGTAAACATATGTAATGAATGCAGCGATCAAAACAAAGGTAATGACATGAGTAAACAACTGAATCATAAAGCAAAGACTTTTCATGAATAGTACTTCAAGACAAGCATCAATAAGTCTTGCATAAGAGTTAACTCATAAAGCAATAAATCAAAGTAAAGGTGTTGAAGCAACACATAGGAAGATTAAGTTTTAGCGGTTGCTTTCAACTTATAACATGTATATCTCATGGATATTGTCAACATAAAGTAATATAACAAGTGCAATATGCAAGTATGTAGGAATCAATGCACAGTTCACACAAGTGTTTGCTTATTAAGGTGGAGGGAGATAGGTAAACTGACTCAACAATAAAAGTAAAAGAATGGTCCTTCAAAGAGGAAAGCATCGATTGCTCGTATTTGTGCTAGAGCTTTTATTTTGAAAACATGAAACAATTTTGTCAACGGTAGTAATAAAGCATATGAGTTATGTAAATTATATCTTACAAGTTGCAAGCCTCATGCATAGTATACTAATAGTGTCCGCACCTCGTCCTACTTAGCTTGGACTACCGGATCTTCGCATGCCATGTTTCAACCAAGTGTCACAAAGGGGTACCTCCATGCCGCCTGTACAAAGGTCTAAGGAGAAAGCTCGCATTTTGGATTTCTCGCTTTTGATTATTCTCAACTTAGACATCCATACCGGGACAACATGGACAACAGATAATGGACTCTCTTAAATGCATAAGCATGAAGCAACAATTATTATTCTCATATGAGATTGAGGATATATGTCCAAAACTGAAACTTCCACCATGATTCATGGCTTTAGTTAGCGGCCCAATGTTCTTCTCTAACAATTTTGCATGCTCCAACCACTAAGGTGATAGATCCTTCAGACAAGACGGACATGCATAGCAACTCACATGATATTCAACAATAGTTGATGGCCCAGAAGCATGGTTATCGCACAACAAGCAACTTAATAAAAGATAAAGTGCATAAGTACATATTCAATACTACGATAGTTTTTAAGGCTATTTTGTCCCATGAGCTATATATTGCAAAGGTGAATGATGGAATTTTAAAGGTAGCACTCAAGCAATTTACTTTGGAATGGCGGAGAAATACCATGTAGTAGGTAGGTATGTGGACACAAATGGCATAGTAGTTGGCTCAAGGATTTTGGATGCATGAGAAGTATTCCCTCTCGATACAAGGTTTAGGCTAGCAAGGTTATTTGAAGCAAACTCAAGGATGAACAAGTGCAGCAAAACTCACATAAAAGACATATTGTAAACATTATAAGACTCTACACCGCTCTCCTTGTTGTTCAAAACTCAATACTAGATATTATCTAGACCTTAGAGAGACCAAATATGCAAATCAAATTTTAGCAAGCTCTATATATTTCTTCATTAATGGGTGCAAAGTATATGATGCAAGAGCTTAAACATGAGCACAACAATTGCCCAGTATCACATTATCCAAGACATTTTAGAATTACTACATGTAGCATTTTCCAATTCCAACCATATAACAATTTAACGAAGAAGAAACTTCGCCTTGAACATTATGAGTAAAGCTAAGGACACATGTGTCCATATGCAACAGCGGAGCGTGTCTCTCTCCCACAAAGTGAATGCTAGGATCCATTTTATTCAAACAAAAACAAAAACAAAAACAAACCGACGCTCCAAGTAAAGAACACAAGATGTGATTGAATAAAAATATAGTTTCAGGAGGAACCTGATGATGTTGTCGATGAAGAAGGATGCCTTGGGCATCCCCAAGCTTAGACGCTGAGTCTTCTTAGAATATGCAGGGGTGAACCACGGGGCATCCCCAAGCTTAGAGCTTTCACCCTCTTGATCATAGTATATCATTCTCCTCTCTTGACCCTTGAAAACTTCCTTCACACCAAACTTCAAGCAAACTCATTAGAGGGTTAGTGCAAAATTAATAATTCACACATTCAGAGGTGACACAATCATTATTTACACTTCTGGACATTGCATAAAGCTACTGGACATTAATGGATCAAATAAATGAATCCAACATAGCAAAAGAGGCAATGCGAAATAAAAGGCAGAATCTGTCAAAAACAAACAGTCCGTAAAGACGAATTTAAAGCTGGCACCAGACTTGCTCAAATGGAAAAACTCAAAACTAATGAAAGTTGCGTACATATCCGAGGATCACGCTCGTAAATTGGCAGATTTGTTCGAATTTTCTACAGAGAAATGCCCAGATTCGTGAGCAATGCTGTTTCTGCACCGCGATCCCAAATATAACATCAACTTTGACATAGAAACTTTACTTGGCACAAAAACATGATAAGGAGAGGTTGCTACAGTAGTAAACAACTTCCAAGACTCAACAAAACAAAAAATTGCTGTAGTAAAAACATGGGTTGTCTCCCATAAGCGCTTTTTTTAACGCCTTTCAGCTAGGCGCAGAAAGTGCAAATCAAGTATTATCGAGAGATGAAGCATCAACATTATTATTTTTCATGCAAACACAGCTTGTTGCAGAGGGTACTTTAGGTGCTCCATTATCTAAATTTTCTATGGTGGTGCTAGGGGTTTTAGCAATTTTAGGCCTATAGTAATTCTTTTGTTTAGGCACTTTAGAGGCGTACATGAATTTTTGCTCTTTACCCACATAAGCTTTCTCATTATACTTGAGAGAAGAAAAGGTTGAACCCAAGGTTCCCATAGCTTTTTCAAGTTCATCAATCCTATTGGTTTGATTATCATGGACAACACAAGTTCCTAGGACACTAATTTTTTCATCAATTCCTCCTAAGGATTTATCAAGTTCATAAGTTTTGTCAAATAACATTCCCAATTTAGTTTCAACACTTGGAAAATTTTTTCTATGGTTTCCAATTTTTTCATAACATCTTCAAGAGAGATTTCAATTTTAACTTCATTAACAGGTGGTATTCCAACTAAACTCTCAATGATGCAACTAGCTTCTAAAGCGGGAGTACCTAGGAAATTGCCTCCCGAAAGAGTATCAAGAACATACCTATTCCAACTAGATAAACCAACATAAAAGTTCCTAAGAAGGATAGTGTGGAGTGTTTCTTAATGCACCTATGATGAGCATTACTAATTCTGTACCAAGCATCTTTAAAACTTTCTCCACCTTGTTGCTTAAAAGAACGAACTTCAACTTCAGGATTACTCATTTTAGTAGCAATAAAGTAAACTAGGCAAATAAAGTAAAGACAAGTAACTAATTTTTTTGTGTTTTTGATATAGCAAACAAGATAGCAAATAAAGTAAAACTAGCAACTAATTTTTTTGTATTTTGATTTAGTGCAGCAAATAAAGTAGTAAATAAAATAAAGCAAGACAAAAACAAAGTAAAGAGATTGAGAAGTGAGACTCCCCTGCAGCGTGTCTTGATCTCCACGGCAACGGCGCCAGTAAATTTATGCTTGATACGCGTAGATATACACGTCCGTTGGGAACCCCAAGAGGAAGGTATGATGCGTATAGAAGCAAGTTTCTCAGATGAAACCAAGGTTTAATCGAACCAGTAGGGAGCCAAGAAGCACGTTGAAGGTTGATGGTCGCGAAATGTGATGCGGCGCAACAACAGGATTCCGGCGCCAACGTGGAATCGCACAACAAAACCAAAGTACTTTGCCCCAACGAAACATGAGGTTGTCAATCTCACCGGCTTGTGTAACAAAGGATTAAACGATCGAGTGGAAGATGTTTGCAAGAAAATAGTAAAACACAATTGCAGAGATTGTATGCTATGTAAAGAATAGGACCGGGGTCCACAGTTCACTAGAGGTGTCTCTCCCATAAGATAAAAGCATGTTGGGTGAACAAATTACATTGGGCAATTGACAAATAGAGAAAGGCATAACAATGCATATACATGATATGATAAATATAGTGAGATTTAATTGGGCATTACGACATAGTACATAGACCGCCATCCAACCGCATCTATGCCTAAAAAGTCCACCTTCAGGTTATCATCCGAACCCCATTCGCTGGGCTAAGTAAACAATTGCATTCATGGTGCGTAATGTAATCGACAACTACATCCTTAGACATAGAATCAATGTTTTATCCCTAGTGGCAACAAGACATCCACAACCTTAGAACTTTCTCACTGTCCCCATTTAATGGAGGCATGAACCCACTATCGAGCATAAATACCCTCTGGAGTTAAGAGTACAAACTTGGCCAGAGCCTCTACTAATAACGGAGAGCATGCAAGATCATAAACAACACATAAACAATAGATTGATAATCACCATAATCATAGTACTCTCTATCCATCGAATCCCGACAAACACAACATATAGAATTACATATAGATGATCTTGATCATGTTAGGCAGCTCACAAGATCCAACAATGAAGCACAACAAGGAGAAGACGACCATCTAGCTACTGCTATGGACCCATGGTCCAGTGAACTACTCACTCATCACTCCGAGGCGATCATGGCGATGAAGAGCCCTCCGGGAGATGAATCCCCCTCTCCGGCAGGTGCCGGAGGCGATCTCCTGAATCCCCGAGATGGGACCGCGGCGGCGGCGTCTCCGAAGGTTTTCCGTATCGTGCTCCCGGCACCGGGGGTTTCGCGACCGAGACTTTAAGTAGGCGGAAGGGCAACGCGGGGGCCACACGAGGTGCCCAGGGGGTAGCAAGCAGCCAGGGCCTGGGCCGCGCCGCCCTGTCCCTGGCTGCCTCGTGGCCCCACTTCGTTATCTCTTCGGTCTTCCGGAAGCTTCGTGCAAAAATAGGACCCCGGGCGAAAGTTTCGTCCAATTCCGAGAATATTTCCTTACTAGGATTTCTGAAACCAAAAACAGCAGAAAAGCAACGGCTCTTCGCATCTTGTTAATAGGTTAGTTCCGTAAATGCATAAATATGACATATAATGTGCATAAAACATGTAGGTATCATCAATAAAGTAGCATGGAACATAAGAAATTATCGATACGTTGGAGACGTATCAGTTACGAATAGCAACGCTCGTAGGTCAAATTCTTGCTCGGTGTGCTTATCCCACACACGTACACCTGGTTTGGCCCACAACTCCAAAAGTTCATCGACTAATGGCCTTAGGTACACGTCAATGTCGTTGCCCGGTTGCTTTGGGCCTTGGATAAGCACGGCATCATAATGAACTTCCGCTTCATGCACAACCAAGGAGGAAGGTTGTAGATACATAGAGTCACGGGCCAGGTGCCTGCAACTCTGCTCCCCAAAAGGATTCATGCCATCTCGTACTTAGACCAAAGTATAAGTTCCTTGCCTCACCTGCAAAATCCGGGAACTCTCTCCCGATGTTTCTCCACTGCCGACCATCAGCGGGGTGCCTCAACATCGCGTCTTTCTTACGTTCTTCCATGTGCCATCGCAACAACTGGGCATGCTCTTTGTTTCTGAACAAACGTTTCAACCGTGGTATTATTGGAGCATACCACATCACCTTCGCAGGAACCCTCTTCCTGGGGCTCTCGCCCTCAACATCACCAGGGTCATCTTTTCTGATCTTATACCGCAATGCACCACATATCGGACATTTATTCAAATTCTTGTACTTCTCACCGCGGTAGAGGATACAATCATTAATGCATGCATGTATCTTCTGCACATCTAATCCTAGAGGGCATGCTTCTTTGCTTCATATGTACTGACGGGCAATTCATTATTTCTTGGAAACATCTTCTTTAATATTATCATCAATTTCTCAAATCCCGAGTCAGTCACACCGACCTCTGCCTTCCATTTCAGCAATTCCAATATGCTACCCAGCTTTCTATGCCCATCTTCACAACCTGGTACAACAATTTGTGGTGGTCCTCTAACATCTTGTCGAACTGCAACCTCTCCTTATCCGTGCCACAGCCTCTTCTGCATCAGAAATGGCCCGACGAAGATCATCATCAACAGGATCATCTCGATGCCTGTTCTTCACCTCCTTCTTCTTCATTGTCGTCCATTGCGGTATCATCGCATTCAGAGAACATAGATCGGTACTGGTCATCATTATCTTCTTCTTCATCGCCGTCTTCCATCATAACCCCTTCTTCTCCGTGCTTGGTCCAAACATTATAGCTGGACATGAATCCAAACCGAAGCAGGTGGCTCTTAATGTCTCTTGAGCAAGAGTAATCCTTCTCGTTCTTACATTTTAGACATGGACAGCACATAAAACCTTGCTTCGACTTGTTGGCCTCGGCCACAAGCAGGAAAGAATTCACGCCCTCTCCGAAAGCGGGAGCACATCGGTTACCGTACATCCATGGATGACTCATCCGCATCATAAGTACAATTATATATGTATCGATGCAATCACCTTTCTAAAATTAGTATTGTATGGACTATGTATATATATATATACGAGAAAATAGTGGCTAACCTTTTAGGATCGAAAAGAGGAGAAATCTTATCAACTAAAATCAAGTGGCATCCCTCTTACAAGCATTCCATCAAACACCTCTTGTGCACATGTAGAAAATGAGCTAGCATACACCTCCACCTTCACCACCAAGGAAAAATATGTGCTGGGCTGCGTTGTTCATATATAGCCATGGCCTTGGTCGCGGGCCGTATTACGACCGCGACAAAAGGGGTGCCGACAGGAAGCCCCAAGATTGACACCTTTTGTCGCGGGTCGAGATACGGCCGCGACAAAAGGGGCGACAAAAGCCCTGCCCGCTCCACATGGTTTCTACGACCAGCCATTTGTCGCGGGTGCATGCGCGCCCGCGACAAAAGGCTCCCACGAAAGCCCTGTTTTCCACTAGTGCTATTAGACCCTCCATTTCAAGAGTATGATGATTTTTTAAATTTAGTTCGGGTGCTTCTACAATACCTCTTCCGACAGAAGGAATACTCTCAAGATACTCCAGCCGTCCTGTGATACATGTCTGAAATTTGAATGTATCGAGACATAAATAGTAGAGATACATTTGAATTTTGACAAATCTCGGAGGGAATACATCTATCTCTGATTTCGCGATTTTATGAGTGGTAGGCGGGATCTCTCCCGACAAACGTAGCCATCCACGATCCAATAATACTGCGGGATCAATCCAAACGCACCATGCTTCGTCTCGCCCTTTCCGACTTGTGGCAGCCTGTCGGCAAATACGCAGATTCCAAGCGATCTCCCGATACAGCAGCGTCGAAAAGCTAGCTTTTGGCCTTGCCGAGGAGCCAACAGTCAACAGAGCGCGCCTCACGTGCGCTTCGCTTAACTGGTGCCCCACGATCCGATCGTTAGCACTGCTGCCCGATCAGTTCCATGCTGAATTAATCAGTATATCCGCTGCATAGTAGTCCAGCGATCGCCTTTTTGGCTTGATTGATCGGCACATGGGTGGGCATGGGATCCCCTCCCTCCTACCTACAAGATGGATACTGTATAGAGTACCAAAATATCTCGAACTCTGCGCTTCGTCTCCAGGAAAATTGGGATGGCAGGATTCAGTCCTTGTCTCACCATCGAATCCGCTGGAGTTAATAGCCGCATGATCTGGTTGTCAGCAGCAGCAAAGCTGGATCACTCGTTTGTCTTTAGCTTTAGCCTCGAGTAGAACTATAGACTTGGAAAAGTCCTCTGGCTGACAATCTATATATAACTGTATTTGCGTCCCTCAGCAGGTAGAATTTCCAATTTGCTTGCTAGCACCATTTTTCTAGAAACCCTGAACTGGAGTATCCGATAACGGAGAAAGGATCCCGAGTTATGATTCGTGTGCTGGGTTGTTCGATACAACCAAAGATGGCTTGCATTCTTTTTTCAGGAACAGCCTTTTCTACGTCATTCTTCTCTTGCGGACGTTTGCTCGTCTACATACATACAAACTTCAATCAAGAATTTGTGGAAACATCATCCTTCTGGGGGGTAATCCATGTTGAATATATAAGCAAATTATGTATGAACTCATCCGAACTAATACTTGACAAATCATGACTACAAAAATAGCAGATGAACTGATCATGCATATGAACATAGTAGATGAACAGATAGCATCTAGACAGGATAAACATATCGCATCTACTCCAAATAGCAGTACTAGGAACTGTAGCAAGATTTGAAACGAGGAGGACAGAAACCGTGAGACAATAGGTTTGGGGGGAACATGCACAACCCTCTAGGGGTGGCCTATCACACATATATATATAATGAGTGTTACAAAGGTACAATACGTACACATACACGGAAGCTATACATAGTCTAACACCCTCCCTCAATCTTAGCCACTTCCTAAAGAATCGAGAAGGGTAAGATTGCGCCTGCAAGCCTCGAATTGTGGAAGAGGCAATGGCTTGGTGAAGATGTCTGCAAGTTGATCCTTAGAAGAGATGAACCTGATCCGTAATTGCTTCCGTGACACACGTTCCCGTACAAAGTGATAGTCAACTTCGATGTGTTTCGTTCGGGCATGAAATACCGGATTTGCAGAAAGGTATGTAGCACCGATGTTATCACACCAAAGGATAGGAGGCTGCGGTTGGGATATACCCAATTCCTGAAGCAAAGACTGTACCCAAATGATCTCAGCAGTAGCATTGGCCACAGCCTTATACTCAGCTTCAGTACTGCTACGTGACACAGTAGCTTGTTTCCGAGCACTCCAGGCGATCAAAGTAGAGCCAAAGAACATAGCATAGCCCCCCGTAGATCGCCTGTCATCCGGACTGCCAGCCCAGTCCGCATTAGAATACGCCGAAAGGACCCCATAGGGGTTCGGCCGGATATGCAGCCCATAAGACACAGTAAGTCTAACATAGCGCAATATGCGCTTGACAACAGACCAATGAGTGTCGCGAGGTGCCTGTAAATACTGACAAACTCGGTTGACAGCATAAGAGATATATGGTCTCGTGATCGTCAAATACTGAAGACCACCAACAATACTCCTGTAGTTTGTCGCATCCGCAGAAGACAGAAGCTCACCATCAACAGCAGTAATCTTGTCAGTGGAAGACATGGGTGTGAAGTCGTCTTACACTTAAGCATCCCAGCCCGCTGCAACAAGTCCAAGCAGTACTTCTTTTGTGTCATGACAAGTCCAGCATCATGAGAAGCGACCTCCACTCCAAGAAAATAGTGAAGCTTCCCAAGATCCTTGACAGCAAAATCAGTACCAACAGAACGAATAAGAGCATTGGCAGCAAACTGAGAGGAGCTGACCAGAATAATATCGTCCACATAGACCAACAAGTACATAGTGACTGCAGGCTTCTGTAGAAGAAATAATGATGAGTCGGCAGCAGACGGTGTAAAACCATGAGCACGGAGAGCAGTCGCAAGACGAGCATGCCAGGCACGAGGAGCTTGCTTCAACCCATAAAGTGCTTTAGTAAGACGACATATATAATCAGGACGATCAGGATCAGAAAAACCAGGTGGCTGTCGTATATAGACCTCCTCCTCCAATAGACCATGAAGAAAGGCATTCTGCACATCTAGCTGACGAAGAGACCATCCTCGAGTGACGGCAATGGAGAGAAGAAGCCTGATGGTAGTAGGCTTGACCACTGGACTGAAGGTATCCTCATAGTCAAGACCATAACGCTGACGAAAACCTCGGGCAACAAGGCGCGCTTTGTAGCGCTCAATAGTCCCATCAGAATGCTTCTTCACTTTGAAGACCCATTTAGAGTCAATGACGTTCACTCGCGGTGGTGGAGGAACAAGAGTCCACGTCTCATTACGAAGAAGAGCTTGATACTCCTGTTCCATGGCCTCTCTCCAATGAGGAATACTCATAGCAGCCTGGTATGTGCGAGGCTCGGAGGACGGATCCGCAATGGCAGCAGTCATACACGCAGCATGCCAAGCAACAGTACCGTCAGTGCGCTCCTTAGGGCGAAAAATGCCACTGCGGCTGCGCGTATGCGGACGCAGCACGGGAGCTGTCGATGTCGAAGGTGCAGCCGAGGAGGGGCTGGAAGACATCAACGGAGAGGACCCAGCCGTCGAGGGGCTGGGTGATGGCGACAGCAACGACCCAGTCGGCGAGGGACTGGGCGAGGCGGAGCTAGCGCCCGCCGTGGGCGTCACATACCCAGTCGGCGAGGGACTGGGCGAGACGGAGCCAGAGCCCGCCGTGGGCGTCACAGGCGTTGGGCTGCCCGGCGAAGGAGGCAGCCCAGAAGAGGCAGATGACGACGGCGAAGCGGGCGTGGGGCTGGGCGATGGCGGGGCAGGCCAGGTACGGGGCGAGGCCGGCCCAGCGGCAGGAGGCGACGTGGCCCGCGGCGTCGAGGGCACGTCAGGTGAACGTGCATGGGCGCGCGGACCGAGGCCATGCAGGGGCGCAGCACGATCGACGTGCGCGTCGGATGGCGTCGGCGATGGAGGTACGGGTGCCTCCAGAATTTCCAAGCGAGCTCCACGTCCAGTGCCTGCACCATGGTTAGGCAACAATACAGGAGAGTATGCAACATCATCAAATTGGTCAGAGGCAATGGAAGATGAATGCAAGGATGGAGACTCATTGGTGGAGATAGGGAGTTTAGCAAAGGGAAAAACATGCTCATCAAACACGACATCCCGAGATATATAGACTCGATTGGTAGGAACATGAAGACATTTGTAACCTTTATGAAGGGAACTATAGCCAAGAAAGACACACTTTTTGGACCGAAATTCCAGCTTGCGTTTATTATATGGGCGAAGATGCGGCCAGCAAGCACAACCAAACACTTTAAAGAAAGTATAGTCAGGTTGTTCATTCAAGAGGAGTTCAATGGGAGTCTTCATGTTTAGAACACGTGTGGGAGTACGGTTGATAAGAAAACATGCCGTGGTAAAAGCATCACTCCAAAAGCGAAAAGGAACCGATGCATGGGCCAAAAGAGTAAGACCAGTTTCGACAATGTGACGATGCTTACGTTCTACAGAGCCATTCTGTTGATGTGTATGTGGACATGCTAAACGGTGAGCGATCCCAAGCGACTGGAAAAAGGAGTTGAGGTTGCGATACTCACCACCCCAATCCGACTGAACATGAACAATCTTATGCTTGAGGAGACGTTCAACATGTTTTTGAAACTGAACAAAGATATCAAACACATCAGATTTTCTCTTGATAAGATAAAGCCAAGTAAAACGACTGTAAGCATCAACGAAACTGATATAATAATTATGACCACTAACAGAAGTTTGGGCAGGACCCCATACATCTGTAAACACAAGCTCTAGAGGATATTTCACCTCCCGAGTAGACTCCGAAAAAGGAAGTTGATGACTCTTCCCCTGCTGACAAGCATCACACACTGCTACATCTTTATTACTAGGCATGCTAGGAAGCTCATGACGACGCAAAATATGGCGAACAATAGGAGTGGACAGATGACCAAGGCGAGCATGCCACTGTGACGGCGAGAAGCGAACTCCACTGAAAACGCGAGAGACGCCAGGATGCTCCAGACGATAGAGGCCCTGGCATAGACGCCCACTAAGAAGCACGTCCCTCGTGTCCCGATCCTTAATAAAAAGATCAAACGGGTGAAATTCACAAAACACATTATTGTCAAAAGTGAGTTTAGGAACTGAGAGTAGATTGCGCGTCACAGATGGTACTCGAAGAACATTACGAAGATGAAGGCTCCTATTTGCATGGCTAGTGAGAAGAGATGCTTGACCAATATGGGAGATGTGCATACCTGCTCCGTTGGCGGTGTGGACCTTGTCGGAACCGTGGTAAGGCTCGGTGGTGTGGAGCTTCCCCATCTCGCTCGTCAGGTGCTCCGTTGCCCCAGAGTCCATGTACCAGTGCGGGTCGATGGAGTAGGACTGAGTATGTCCCTGGGACTTCGGGGCCGGCGCGGGGCGATCAGCCATAGCCACTTGACGCGCATTATTGCGCGTATCCTTGCCATCATTGCCGAGCCCAAGGAAGCTCTTCTGAAAACGGCGATGACACTTGGAGGCCCAGTGTCCATGAAGGCCGCAGAGCTGGCAGATGATGACCCACAAGTATATGGGGTGTATCGTAGTACTTTCAATAAATAAGAGTGTCGAACCCAACGAGGAGCAGAAGGTGTTGACAAGCAGTTTTGATGAAGGATTCACTGTAAATGCTCACAGACAAGTTTTCGGGGTTTTGATATAGCGTATAAATAAAGTACAAGTAAATAAAATGCGAGAGAAATAATTGCAGCGAGTGGCCCAACCTTTTTAGCACAAAGGACAAGCCGGTTTGTTTACTTATAATGACCAAACGTTCTTGAGGACACACGGGATTTTAGTCTAGTGCTTTCGCTTCATACGGCTGATTAATCTTCATTGTTTTGATAAGTGTTGTGTGGGTGAACCTATGCTAATGCACCGCCCTTCCTAGGACTAATACATACTTGTGATTATACCCTTGCAAGCATCCGCAAATACAAGAAAGTAATTAAGATAAATCTAACCACAGCCTTAAACTCGAGATCCTGCTATCCCTCCCGCACCGATATACTAACGGGGGTTTAGGTTGCTGTCACTCCGGCAACCCCACAATTAGCAAACGAATACAAGATGCACTCCCCTAGGCCCATAAAGGTGAAGTATCATGTAGTCGACGTTCACATGACACCACTAGAAGAGTAACACCACAACTTAAATATCATAACATTGAATACTACTCAACAATAATTCACTACTAACATTTAGACTTCACCCATGTCCTCAAGAACTAAACGAACTACTCACGAGACATCATATGGAACATGATCAGAGGTGATATGATGATGAATAACAATCTGAACATAAACCTTGGTTCAATGGTTTCACTCAATAGCATCAATAACAAGTAGTAATCAACACCGGGAGAGTTTTCCCTATCAAACAATCAAGATCCAACCCAAATCGTTACAGCGGTGCCGAGATGGCGGTGTAGATGATGGAGATGATGATGATGATGATGATGATGATGATGATGATGATGATGATGGAGATGATGTCCAGCTCGATGACGATGGCGATGGCGTCGATTTCCCCCTCCGGGAGGGAATTTCCGGCGGATTCCCGCCCGCCGAGAGCTCTTTTCTCTCCTGTGTTTTTCCGCCTCGCAGGCGGCTCACAAATCTCCGTAACTCTGGTCTTAGGTTTTCGGCGAAGAAGCACGCGAAGGAGAGGCGGCCGAGGGGGCTGTGGGCCCCTCCCACAAGGCGGCGCGGCTAGGCCAGGGGGCGCCGGCCCATGGGGGGCCATGGCCCCTCTCGGCCCCTCCTTTTGGCTCCCTTGTCTTCTCGCAAAATAGGAATTTTCGTATAACTTTCGTCAATTGTTGATCTTCAAATATGGTGTCCCGACGGTGCTTTTTCCAGCAGAATCCCGACTCCGGTGAATAATTCTCCAATGATCATGAAACATGCAAAATAGATGAAATAACATAAGTATCATCTCTAAATATGAAATATATCAATTAATAACAGCAAATTATGATATAAAATAGTGATGCAAAATGGACGTATCAACTCAAGCTTAGACCTCGCTTGTCCCCAAGCGAAACTGAGCTCAATAAACAAGACCACATGTTTATGGAGTGAGGAGTCGATAAATAAAATATGGACAAGAAGCATCATATTGATTCACACAAGACATTCTAGTAAACATTCTCTTCATATAACTCAACTTGAAATAAGTAAAGAGAAATCACAAGTAAAGGTGCATAGGAAATCATAAATGGTTATGGCAAACTTCGTTCTTGGTCAGAGAACTACTAACGGATTGCACTTACCTTCTAAGAAAAGCTTTCATATTAGAATTTATATAGCAAGACTTTCATCCTCAATCATAACAATCTCCTCATAATCATTGATAACTTTCAAAGTCATATTTAATCAGATAAAATTTGTACTAAACAAGAAAGCAAAAGACATGATTAACTGAATCATAGCATAAATGGTTGGTTCACAACAACTCAATTGCTTGCTTCAGAAGAGGGAAATAGGTTTACGACTCAACATAAAAGTAAAAGATAGGCCCTTCGCAGAGGGAGGGATTAAATCATGTGCTAGAGCTTTTCAAGTTTTGAAATCATATAAAGAGCATAAAAGTAAGATTTTGAGTGGTGTTTGTGTTGTCAACGAATGGTAGTGGGCACTCTAACCCCCTTGCCAAACAGACCTTCCAAGAGCGGCTCCCATGAAGGACGTCATCTCTACCAGCAAGGTAGATCATCCTCCTTCTCTTTGTTTACACATGTATTTTAGTTTTATTATGGATGACACTCCCCCAACCTTTGCTTTCACAAGCCATGGCTAACCGAATCGGGTGCCTTCCAACATTCACATACCATGAGGAGTGTCTATTGCAAAATTAAGTTGCTTACTGATAAATCAGGGCAAAACATGTGAAGAGAATTATTAATGAAGGTTATTAATTTGGGAACCCTGTTGCCAGCTCTTATTGCAAAATTATTGGATAAGCGGATGTGCCACTTAGTCCATTGGTGAAAGTCCGCCCAACAAGATTGAAAGATAAAACACCACATACTTCCTCATGAGCTATAAAACATTGACACAAATAAGGAGTAATATAGTTTGAATTATTTAAAGGTAGCACATGAAGTATTTACTTGGAGTGGCGCAAAATACCACATAGTAGGTACTTATGGTGGACACAAATGGCATAGGTTTGGTCTAAGGTTTTGGATGTATGAGAAGCATTCCCTCTCAATACAGGTTTTTGGCTAGCAAGGTTTGATAGCAAGCATAAAGGTTGAAGGAAACAAGCACATATACATGTGATAGAAACAATCATGCATCTTTCTCATAAGCACAAGCAATTTTAGAATACTAAACTCATTAGCATAAAGATAATAGATTAATATATCTACATGTATTTCCTTTTTCTAATTAAACATCAAGGTGTTGTTGCTATTGACCAATGCTAAGTTTGCCAAAACCAAATAGATTTACTTGATGCTCCCAAAGTGATATCAATACTAATGTCAAGAGTGATCATATAATAGAGATGCAAACTAAAATAAGGTGTGCAAAAAGTAAAT
Source organism: Lolium multiflorum (assembly GCA_030979885.1). Lineage (NCBI taxonomy): Eukaryota > Viridiplantae > Streptophyta > Magnoliopsida > Poales > Poaceae > Lolium > Lolium multiflorum. The sequence goes on along the minus strand of CM061753.1, from coordinate 281,761,406 downwards.
GATAAGACTTCTCATTAATATTCTATAAAGATAACTCACACCAACGGATACATAGATAACCAACTAAGAGAGAGATACTTCCACACTGCAAACTATTCTATATGATAACTTCCTACTCATGATATGACTCTACTTGATAGTAAAAGATAAAGATAGTGATGATGTGATACCGCGGCACTCCCCCAAGCTTAGAACAAACCAAGGGGATGCCAATACCGATGATGAATTACTCCTTCTGGTGATGGTGGTGGATTCTTCTCGACAAGCTTCTTAACAAGTTCCTTTAAATCCTCAATCTCATAGGTGAGGTTGCGAATCAGCTCCGAGTTGTGCTCACGCGGCTCATAATCATGTCGTGGCGAGTCCCATCTCCTAGAGTTGTTTCCCCATCCTTCAGCTCAGATTTCATCTCTCCCGCAATGTTAGAACGATCTATATCCCAACCACTTGGCAACACTACCTTGGGGGTCCTTTCAGTTTGACGATTGTAGATTAGATTGCGGAAAGGTGGTAATTGCCTGAGAAGATGTCCTTGGAGCTAAAAAGCGACGTGGAACTGTCTCTCCGGTAGCGATCCGTGCACTTCTCTTGGTGTCGGATGGATTTGATATCACGCCAATGCTTGCAATGGTGGCACGCTGGTGTACTCGCGGAACCTCCTCCACTTCTTCCTCATCCTCGCTCTCGACTTCTTCCTTCAATTCAGGGTCTTGAATATCTTCCTCCAAAGGTCCCTTGTCTTTGTTGTTGGAGACCATGGTGCTTCTAAATCAAAACAGATCCTGCAGAAAACAGCTCGAAACAAAACACGACGAGAAAACGATATACGGACCTCTGGAGATCCGGGGGATTATATAGCAAATATTTTTACGACAAAAGGAAGGTTCAGGCCGAAAACGAGTGGAAACGGGACGCCGAGGGGCTGTCACCATAGGCGGCGCGGCCAGGGTGGGGGCCCGCCCGCCTATGGTGACGGGCCCTCGCGCATTCCCTCCACTCCGTTTCGATCCCGTAATTTTTCATATTTTCCAAAAACAGCAGAAATATTGTTCGGAAAGCTAAACGCGGACTTTTATTACTAAAACTGTTACCTATTCAAAGTCGGACTCTGCAGGACTGTCAATTTGATCTTTGATGAAAGCTTCCGGAGTTATCACTTGAATAATATCAATATCTTCATTATAAGAATCTCCGAAATATAATGCTTGAGTCTTTGTCCATTCACTACTTGCGTGGCGTTACCTTCCAAAGAGCTAATTTTTATTGCTCCTGAACGATAGACTTCCTCAATAACATATGGTCCTTCCCATTTTGAGAGTAATTTCCCTGCAAAAAATCTGAGACGAGACCGATACAATAGAACTTTATCTCCAACATTAAATTCTCTTTTAATAATTCTTCTATCATGCCACTTCTTAACTTTCTCTTTAAAAAGTTTAGCATTTTCATAAGCTTCACTTCTCCATTCATCTAAAGAACTCAATTGTAGCAACCTCTTCTTATTGGCAAGTTTAAAATCTTTATTAAGTTCTCTTACAGCCCAATAAGCTTTGTGCTCTAGTTCTAAAGGTAAATGACAAGCTTTTCCATAAACCATTTTATAAGGAGACATTCCCATAGAGTTTTTGTAAGCAGTTCTATAGGCCCACAATGCTTCCTTTAACTTACTAGCCCAATTCTTTCTAGATTTATTAACAGTCTTTCCCAAAATAGCTTTAATTTCTCTATTCGATAATTCTACTTGCCCACTAGTTTGAGGATGATAAGTGAAGCATTCTATGATTAATACCGTATTTGGCAAGAGTTTTTCTAAAACCACCATGAATAAAATGAGAACCTCCATCAGTCATAATATATCTAGGTACTCCAAATCTAGGAAATATAACATCTACAAGCATTTTTAAAGAGGTCTCACCATCAGCACTTTTTGTAGGTATAGCTTCTACCCATTTAGTAACATAATCAACAATGACAAGTATATGAGTATTACCTTCTGAAGAAGGGAAAGGACCCATGAAGTCGAATCCCCAACAATCAAATGGTTCAATAACAAGAGTATAATTCATAGGCATTTCATTGTGTCTAATATTACCAACTCTTTGACATTCATCACAAGATAAGATAAACTTCCTTGCATCCTTGAAAAGTGTTGGCCAATAAAAACCTGATTGTAAAACCTTTTGTGCGGTTCTATCTCCGGCGTGATGTCCTCCATAAACACTACCATGGCATTTACTCAATATCTCTTGTTGTTCATATTCGGGACACCGATGTCTACGGAGCTTCTATTCTTGTAGACAGTGTTGGGCCTCCAAGAGCAGAGGTTTCAGAACAGCAGCAAGTTTCCTTAAGTGGATTACCCAAGGTTTATCGAACTCAGGGAGGAAGAGGTCAAAGATATCCCTCTCAAGCAACCCTGCAACCACAAAACAAGAAGTCTCTTGTGTCCCCAACACACCTAATAGGTGCACTAGTTCGGCGAAGAGATAGTGAAATACAAGTGGTATGAATGAATATGAGCGTAGTACGGCGCTAGAGAATAGCTCGGCGTGCAGCTTGATGGTAACAATATTGCAGAAGTAAACATGCAAAGTAGTAACGCAGCAGTAGTAACGCAGCATTGATAGCAGTATTTAGGAACAAGGCCTAGTGATTAGACTTTCACTAGTGGACACTCAACTTTGATCACATAACAGAATAGATAAATGCATACTCTACACTCTCTTGTTGGATGATGAACACATTGCGTAGGATTACACGAACCCTCAATGCCGGAGTTAACAAGCTCCACAATAATGCTCATATTTTAGTAACCTTTAGTGTAAGATAGATCAAAAGACTAAACCAAGTACTAGCATAGCATGCACACCGTCACCTTCATGCATATGTAGGAGGAATAGATCACATCAATATTATCATAGCAATAGTTAACTTCGCAATCTACAAGAGATCATGATCATAGCCTATGCCAAGTACTCACACGGTGCACACACTGTCACCTTTACACACGTGGAGGAGGAATAGAGTACTTTAATAACATCACTAGAGTAGCACATAGATGAATAGTGATACAAAGCTCATATGAATCTCAATCATGTAAGGCAGCTCATGAGATTATTGTATTGAAGTACATAGGAGAGAGATGAACCACATAGCTACCGGTACAGCCCCGAGCCTCGATGGAGAACTACTCCTTCTTCATGGGAGCAGCAGCGGTGATGAAGATGGTGGTGGAGATGGCAGCGGTGTCGATGGAGAAGCCTTCGGGGGCACTTCCCCGTCCGGCGGCGTGCCGAACAGAGACTCCCGTCCCCAGATCTTGGCTTCACGATGGCGGCGGCTCTCGGATGGTTTCGCGCACCGTGGCTTCTTCCGTAAGGGTTTTCGATGCAGGGGCTTTATATAGGCGAAAGGGCAGCGTCGGGGGGAAGGGCCCACACCATAGGGTGGCGCGGCCCCCTGGCCGCGCCGCCTGTGGTTTGGTGGGCCTGTGCCCTCTCTGGTGGTTCTCGTGTGTTCCGGATGCTTCCGGGCAAAATAGGAACCCGGGAGTTGATTTCGTCCGATTCCGAGAATATTTCGTTACTAGGATTTCGAAACAAAAACAGCAGAACAGAACTGGCACTTCGCATCTTGTTAATAGGTTAGTTCAGAAAATGCACGAATATGACATAAAGTGTGCATAAAACATGTAGATATCATCAATAATGTGGCATGGAACATAAGAAATTATCGATACGTCGGAGACGTATCAGCATCCCCTTAGTTCTGCTCGTCCCGAGCAGGTAAAACGATAACAAAGATAATTTCTTAAGTGACATGCCATCATAATCTTGATCATACTATTTGTAAACATATGTAATGAATGGAGCGATCAAAACAATGGTAATGACATGAGTAAACAACTGAATCATAAAGCAAAGACTTTTCATGAATAGTACTTCAAGACAAGCATCAATAAGTCTTGCATAAGAGTTAACTCATAAAGCAATAATTTAAAGTAAAGGTATTGAAGCAACACAAAGGAAGATTAAGTTTCAGCGGTTGCTTTCAACTTATAACATGTATATCTCATGGATAGTTGTCAATGCAAAATAATATAGTAAGTGCAATATGCAAGTGTGTAGGAATCAATGCACAGTTCACACAAGTGTTTGCTTCTTAAGGTGGAGAGAAATAGGTGAACTGACTCAACAATAAAAGTAAAAGAAAGGTCCTTCAAAGAGGAAAGCATCGATTGCTATATTTGTGCTAGAGCTTTTATTTTGAAAACATCAAGAGAGTATAAAAGTAAAGTTTTGAGAGGTGTTTGTTGTTGTCAACGAATGGTAATGGGTACTCTAACTACCTTGCCAGACAAACCTTCAAAGAGCGGCTCCCATTTTATTTTTGGGTGGCACTCCTTCCAACCTTTCTTTCACAAACCATGGCTAACCGAATCCTCGGGTGCCTGCCAACAATCTCATACCATGAAGGAGTGCCTTTTTATTTTAGTTTTATTTAGATGACACTCCTCCCCACCTTTGCTTTCTCAAGCCATGGCTAACCGAATCCTTCGGGTGCCGTCCAACAATCACATACCATGGAGGAGTGTCTATTTTTGTTAATTAATTTGGGACTGGAATCCCATTGCCAGCTTTTTGCAAAATTATTGGATAAGCGGATGAAGCCACTAGTCCATTGGTGAAAGTTGCCCAACAAGATTGAAAGATAAACACCACATACTTCCTCATGAGCTATTAAACATTGACACAAATAAGAGGTAATAACTTTTGAATTGTTTAAAGGTAGCACTCAAGCAATTTACTTTGGAATGGCGGAGAAATACCATGTAGTAGGTAGGTATGGTGGACACAAATGGCATGAATATTGGCTCAAGTATTTGGATGCATGAGAAGTATTCCTCTCGATACAAGGTTTAGGCTAGCAAGGTTATTTGAAGCAAACTCAAGGATGAACCTGCAGCAAAACTCACATAAAATACATATTGTAAACATTATAAGACTCTACACCGTCTTCCTTGTTGTTCAAAACTCAATACTAGAAATTATCTAGACCTTAGAGAGACCAAATATGCAAACCAAATTTTAGCAAGCTCTATGTATTTCTTCATTAATGGGTGCAAAGTATATGATGCAAGAGCTTAAACATGAGCACAACAATTGCAAAGTATCACATTATCCAAGACATTTTAGAATTACTACATGTAGCATTTCCCAATTCCAACCATATAACAATTTAACGAAGAAGAAACTTCGCCATGAATATTATGAGCTAAGAACACATGTGTTCATACGAACCAGCGGAGCGTGTCTCTCTTCCACACAAGGATGAACTTATTCAGAGAATGAAAATAACAAAACAAAAACAAAAATAAAAGCACACAGACGCTCCAAGTAAAGTACATAAGATGTGACCGAATAAAAATATAGTTTCAAGAGAAGGAACCTGATACTTTGTCGATGAAGAAGGGAATGCCTTGGGCATCCCCAAGCTTAGATGCTTGAGTCTTCTTAAAATATGCAGGGGTGAACCACGGGGCATCCCCAAGCTTAGAGCTTTCACTCCTCTTGATCATAGTATATCATACTCCTCTCTTGACCCTTGAAAACTTCCTTCACACCAAACTTCAAGCAAACTCATTAGAGGGTTAGTGCACAATTAATAATTCACACATTCAGAGGTGACACAAACATTTTTACACTTCTGGACATTGCATAAAGCTATCGGACATTAATGGATCAAAGAAATGAATCCAACATAGCAAAAGAGACAATGCGAAATAAAAGGCAGAATCTGTCAAAACGGAACAGTCCGTAAAGACGAATTTAAAGCTGGCACCAGACTTGCTCAAATGGAAAAACTCAAAACTAATGAAAGTTGCGTACATATCTGAGGATCACGCTCGTAAATTGGCAGATTTTTTCGAATTTTCTACAGGCCTGTGCCCAGATTCGTGACAGACAGCAATGCTGTTTCTGCGCAGCCGATCCCAAATATAACATCAACTTTGACATAGAAACTTTACTTGGCACAAAAACATGATAAGGAGAGGTTGCTACAGTAGTAAACAACTTCCAAGACTCAACAAAACAAAAATTGGTGTAGTAAAATAAACACATGGGTTATCTCCCAAGAAGTTCTTTCTTTATAGCCATTAAGATGGGCTCAGCAGTTTTAATGATGCACTCGCAAGAAATAGAAGTTGAAGCAAAAGAGAGCATCAAGAGGCAAATTCAAAACGCATTTAAGTCTAACATGCTTCCTATGCAGAGGAATCTTGTAAATAAACAAGTTAATGAAGAGCAAAGTAACAAGCATATGAAGATAAAACAAGTGTAGCTTCAAAAATTTCAGCACATAGAGAGGTGTTTTAGTAACATGAAAATTTCTACAACCATATTTTCCTCTCTCTCATAATAACTTTCGAGCATCATGAGCAAACTCAACAATATAACTATCACATAAAGCATTCTTATCATGAGTCTCATGCATAAAATAATTACTACTCCCAACATAAGCATAGTCATTCTTATTAATTGTAGTGGGAGCAAATTCAACAAAGTAGCTATCAAATATAGGAGGTATATTGTAATCATAATCAGATTTATCCTCCATAACAGGTGGTAACAAAAGACTACTATCATTATAATCATCATAAATAGGAGGCAAAGTATCATCAAAGAAAATTTTCTCCTCAATGCTTGGGGGACTAAAAATAGCATGCTCATCAAAGCCAGCTTCCCCAAGCTTAGAATATTCCATAGCATTAGCAACAATAGTGTTCAAAGCATTCATATTAATATGTTCCATGGGTTTTTTAATTTTCGCATCAAACCATCCATGTCTTAAATCAGGAAATAGAATAAAAAGGTCATTGTTGTCCATTATGCCTAACTAGTATAAACAAGAAACCAAATGTCGCAATTGCAGAGGCCTAAAGGAAATAGCTTCGAGTACACACACAATGGCGCCGTAAAAGTACTGTTACCTGGAACCGAGTATGAGTGCCTTTACCTTTCCTCCTCGACAACGGCGCTAAAAGTGCTTGATGTCTACTAAGCTTCTATTCTTGTAGACAGTTGTTGGGCCTCCAAGAGCAGAGGTTTGTAGAACAGCAGCAAGTTTCCCTAAGTGGATTACCCAAGGTTTATCGAACTCAGGGAGGAAGAGGTCAAAGATATCCTCTCAAGCAACCCTGCAACCACAAAACAAGAAGTCTCTTGTGTCCCCAACACACCTAATAGGTGCACTAGTTCGAAGAGATAGTGAAATACAAGTGGTATGAATGAATATGAGCAATAGTACGGCGCAGAGTAATAATCTGGCAGTTGATGGTAACAATATTGCAGGAAGTAAACATGCGAGTAACGCAGCAGAGTAACGCAGAAACAAGAATGCTGATAGCAATTTAGGAACAAGGCCTAGTGATTAGACTTTCACTAGTGGACACTCTCAACTTTGATCACATAACAGAATAGATAAATGCATACTCTACACTCTCTTGTTGGATGATGAACACATTGCGTAGGATTACACGAACCCTCAATGCCGGAGTTAACAAGCTCCACAATAATGCTCATATTTTAGTAACCTTTAGTGTAAGATAGATCAAAAGACTAAACCAAGTACTAGCATAGCATGCACACTGTCACCTTCATGCATATGTAGGAGGAATAGATCACATCAATATTATCATAGCAATAGTTAACTTCGCAATCTACAAGAGATCATGATCATAGCCTATGCCAAGTACTCACACGGTGCACACACTGTCACCTTTACACACGTGGAGGAGGAATAGAGTACTTTAATAACATCACTAGAGTAGCACATAGATGAATAGTGATACAAAACTCATATGAATCTCAATCATGTAAGGCAGCTCATGAGATTATTGTATTGAAGTACATAGGAGAGAGATGAACCACATAGCTACCGACCTTCGAGCCTCGATGAGAACTACTCCTTCTTCATGGGAGCAGCAGCGGTGATGAAGATGGCGGAGATGGCAGCGTGTCGATGGAGAAGCCTTCCGGGGCACTTCCCCGTCCCGGCGTGCGCGAACAGAGACTCCTGTCCCGATCTTGGCTTCGCGGGCACGACTCGATGGTTTCGCACCGTGGCTTCTTCCGTAAGGGTTTTCGGTGGGCTTTATATAGGCGAAAGGGCAGCGTCGGAGGGGCGAGGGGTGCCCACACCATAGGGTGGCGCTGCCCCCTCCGGCCGCGCCGGTTTGGTGGGCTGCGCCCCCTCTCGGCGGTTCTCGTGTGTTCTGATGCTTCCGGGCAAAATAGGAATCTGGGAGTTGATTTCGTCCGATTCCGAGAATATTTCGTTACTAGGATTTCGAAACCAAAAACAGTAGAAAACAGGAACTGCACTTCGGCATCTTGTTAATAGGTTAGTTCCAGAAAATGCACGAATATGACATAAAGTGTGCATAAAACATGTAGATATCATCAATAATGTGGCATGGAACATAAGAAATTATCGATACGTCGGAGACGTATCAGACACATCTTCGCATAATACCATCCATCTTTATATAATTTTGGGTCATCCCAAAAATAATGCCTCAAATCATAAAAGAATTTCCTCCTTTGCTGAGCTGAAAATGTTGGAGGCAAATACTTCGAAACAATAAAGTTAGCATAATCAGATACCAAGGGCTCTCTCGCGAGCTCACCTTTATTACAGCCAATTGTTCATTTGGAAAACTATCATTAACAGGAATAGGATCATAAGTAATATTTTCCAATCTAGACAAATTATCAGCAACAGGATTATCAGCACCTTTCCTGTCTACAATATGTAAATCAAATTCTTGCAAAAGAAGAACCCATCTAATAAGCCTTGGCTTAGCATCTTTCTTTTCCATAAGGTACCTAATTGCATGATCAGTATGAATTGTTACTTTTGAATCAACAATATAAGGTCTAAACTTGTCACATGCAAAAACTACCGCTAATAACTCTTTCTCACTTGTAGCATAATTTCTTTGAGCAGCATCTAGGGTTTTACTAGCATAATGAATAACATTCAATTTTTTATCTACTGTCCAAGAACAACACCTACAACAAAATCACTAGCATCACACATAATTTCAAAAGGTAAATTCCAATCAGGTTCAACTATAGGAGCAGTTGTTAAGGCTTTCTTTAGAGTTTCAAAGCTTCCTTACAATCATCATCAAAAACGAAAGGTACATCTTTTTGAAGAAGATTAGTAAGAGGCTTTGAAATTTTAGAGAAATCTTTAATAAACCTCCTATAAAAACTAGCATGACCAAGAATACTACGAATACCTTTAACATCCCTAGGATATGGCATCTTCTCAATTGCTTCAACTTTAGCTCTATCAACTTCAATACCTCTTTCGAAATTTTATGTCCCAATACAATTCCTTCATTAACCATAAAGTGGCATTTCTCCCAATTAAGAACAAGGTTAGTTTCTTCACATCTCTGCAAAACTTTATCAAGGTTTCAAGCAATTATCAAGAATTCCCATAGACAAAAAATCATCCTTGAATACCTCAACAATCTTTTCACAAAAGCCATGAAAAATAGCAGACATGCATCTTTGAAAAGTAGCAGAGCATTACATAAACCAAAAGGCATACGCCTATAAGCATAAATTCCATAGGGACAAGTGAAAGTGGTTTTCTCTTGATCTTTAGCTCTAACAGCAATTTGTGAAAACCCAATATATCCATCAAGAAACAGAAATGAGTATTTTTAGACAACCTTTCTAACATTTGATCAATAAAAGGTAAAGGGTAATGATCTTTCTTAGTAACTTTATTAAATTTTCAAAATCAATACACATTCTATACCCTACAACTACTCTTTGAGGAATAAGCTCATCATTATCATTAGGCACAACATTATACCTCCTTTCTTAGGAACACAATGCACAGGACTAACCCATCTACTATCAGCAATAGGATATATAATACCTGCTTCAAGAAGTTTTAATACCTCATTTCTTACCACATCCTTCATCTTGGGAATTAGATGACGCTGATGTTCAACAACAGGTTTTGCACCATCTTCTATATTAATAGCATGTTGGCAAAGAGGGAGAAATCCCCTTCAAATCATCAAGTGTATAGCCAATAGCTCCTCGGTGCTTCTTCAATATTTCCAATAATCTTTCTTCCTCAATATCTGAAAGCTTAGCACTAATAATAACAGGATATGTTTTGTTCTCATCAATATAAGCATACTTAAGATTATCAGGTAATGTTTTCAAATCAGGTAATGGTTTCAAATCAAATACAGGATCTTCTTTTGGTAGTGGTGTAACACCTAAATCCTCAATCGGTAAGTCATGTTTAAGAATAGGTTGACGAAGGAAAATTTCATCAAGCTCATCCCTTTCTTCCCTAAAAACTTCACTCTCACTATTCTCCAAATGTTGTTGCAAAGGATTACTAGGAGCAAGAGCAATAGATGCACACTGTTCAACTCTAAAATCTTCATTAGGCAAATCAGCTTTATAAGGAGTTTTGGCAAATTTAGAGAAGTTAAACTCATAAGATTCACCAGCAAATTTAGTAACAATTCTCTTTCTTGCAATCTATAATAGCTCCACATGTATTTAGAAAAGGTCTACCAAAAATAATAGGACAAAACTTACTAGCAGCAGAACCAAGTACCAAAAAGTCAGCAGGATATTTAATCTTACCACATAGAACTTCAACATCTCGAACAATACCAATGGGAGAGATAGTTTCTCTATTAGCTAGCCGAATAACCACATCAATATCTTCAAGTTCACAAGAACCAATTTCATGCATAATTTCCGTGTAGAGCTCATAAGGAATGGCACTAATACTTGCACCAATGTCGCATAAACCATAATAGCAATGATCACCACTTAACAGAGAGCACAGGAACACTGGCTTTCATAGACTTATTAGGATGAGAAACAATATTAGAAGCATCTTCACAAAAAATAATATGACCATCTTCCACATTTTCAGTAACAAGATATTTAACTATTGCAACAGCAGGTTCAACTTTTATTTGTTCTTCAGGTTCTATGGGTTTCTTTGCACTTTTATTAACTACACTAGTTATAACAGAATACTCCTTCATTTTAGCAGGGAAAGAAGTTTTTTCAATATAAGCTTCAGGAAGAACATGATCAACAGTTTTAATTTCAATACATTTACTTTTGGGCGAATCAACTTTATCTTTATATGGTTCATGATACTTATCAAAATTCTTCCTAGGCAATTCAAAATGAGAGGCAAAGGCTTTATAAATATTTGCAACAACTTGAGAGTCAAGACCATATGTAGCACTCATATTACGATATTCATCCGTATCCATAAAAGTTTCAATGCATTCATAATTATAATTTATACCCGACACTCTACCTTTGTCGTTCTCCCATCCTTCAGTATTTTCTTGGATTCGATCAAGAAGGTCCCATTTAAACTCTTCTTTATTGCGTGTGAATGATCCAGAACAAGAAGTATCCAGCAAGGTTTTATCTTGAAAAGACAATTGCATAGAAATTATCAATAATAATATTACCAGAAGCTCATGAATGGGGCATTTGAGCATTAAAGACTTCAATCTCCCCACGCTTGGGCAATACTCTCTCCATCATGAGGCCAAAAATTATATATTCGGTTGCGGTCTTTGTGAATTTCACTTGGAGGATAAAATTTAGAGTAAAATAGAGGCACAATATCCTTCCAATCAAGAGAACGCCCATCCTTCAGCAGTTTATACCAATGCGCCGCTTTACTAGATAGCGACATAACAAATAATTTCTTCCTAACTTCATCCATTGAAATACATGCACATTTGAATAACCCGCATAATTCATGTAAAAACAGAATGATCTCCAGGATGAACAGTTCCATCCCCTTCATAGCTGTTATCCACAACACGTTCAATAATTTTCATAGGTATTTTATATGGTATTACTTCCTCACCTGGCGCCTCATCCACTACCGTTGCAGTAGTAGTAGATTTCCAAATAGAAATTCAAGGAGGATCTCTCCATAATGACTTATAGCAGCAAGCAGAAACAAAATCAGCACGTACAGTAAAAGTTTCCTTACCAATTCCACTTACCAATAGCGCTTCACTCCCCGGCAACGGCGCTAAAATAGTCTTGATGACCCACAAGTATAGGGGGTGTATCGTAGTACTTTCGATAAATAAGAGTGTCGAACCCAACGAGGAGCAGAAGGTGTTGACAAGCAGTTTTGATGAAGGATTCACTGTAAATGCTCACAGACAAGTTTTCGGGGTTTTGATATAGCAGATAAATAAAGTACAAGTAAATAAAATGCGAGAGAAATAATTGCAGCGAGTGGCCCAATCCTTTTAGCACAAAGGACAAGCCGGTTTGTTTACTTATAATGACCAAACGTTCTTGAGGACACACGGGGATTTTAGTCTAGTGCTTTCGCTTCATACGGCTGATTAATCTTCATTGTTTTGATAAGTGTTGTGTGGGTGAACCTATGCTAATGCACCGCCCTTCCTAGGACTAATACATACTTGTGATTATACCCCTTGCAAGCATCCGCAAATACAAGAAAGTAATTAAGATAAATCTAACCACAGCCTTAAACTCGAGATCCTGCTATCCCTCCTGCACCGATATACTAACGGGGGTTTAGTTGCTGTCACTCCAGCAACCCCACAATTAGCAAACGAATACAAGATGCACTCCCCTAGGCCCATAAAGGTGAAGTATCATGTAGTCGACGTTCACATGACACCACTAGAAGAGTAACACCACAACTTAAATATCATAACATTGAATACTACTCAACAATAATTCACTACTAACATTTAGACTTCACCCATGTCCTCAAGAACTAAACGAACTACTCACGAGACATCATATGGAACATGATCAGAGGTGATATGATGATGAATAACAATCTGAACATAAACCTTGGTTCAATGGTTTCACTCAATAGCATCAATAACAAGTAGTAATCAACACCGGGAGAGTTTCTCCTATCAAACAATCAAGATCCAACCCAAATCGTTACAGCGGTGCCGAGATGCAGCGGTGGAGATGGCGGTGTAGATGATGGAGATGATGTCTAGCTCGATGACGATGGCGATGGCGTCGATTTCCCCCTCTGGGAGGGAATTTCCCCGGCGGATTCCTGCCTGCCGGAGAGCTCTTTTCTCTCTGGTGTTTTTCCGCCGCAGAGGCGGCCTGTCAAATCTACGTAACTCTCCAGGTCTTAGGTTTTCGGGGCGAAGAAGTACGCGAAGGAGAGGCGCCGAGGGGCTGTGGGCCCCTCTCCACAAGGCGGGCCAGGCTAGGGGCCCGCGCCGGCCTATGGGGGCCCATGGTGGCCCCTCTCGGCCCCTCCTTTTGGCTCCCTTCGTCTTCTGGAAAAATAGGAATTTTCGTATAACTTTCGTCAATTGTTGATCTTCGTAAATATGGTGTCCCGACCGTGCTTTTTCCAAAGAGAACCCCGACTCCGGTGAATAATTCTCCAATGATCATGAAACATGCAAACAGATGAAATAACATAAGTATCATCTCTAAATATGAAATATATCAATGAATAACAAAATTATGATATAAAATAGTGATGCAAAATGGACGTACGCAGACGTGCGGCACCTCACGCGTGCAGCACGGACGGAGGAGCGACGAGGCGGTGCGGGCCCCTTGCCAGAGGTCGGGGCGCCCGATGCAGGAGAGCCGCCCTTGTAGGCAGCGTGCGCGGCGGGAGAACCACGGCTGCGGCTGGCACGGCGCGACTCGACACGCTGCTCGGTGAGAAGAAGGCGGGAGTAAATCTCATGTGCCATCATGGGATTGGAGTTGCCCCGCTCATTGATGATTTCAACCAGGCCATCACACTCTTCGTCAAGACCGTTGACGATGAAGGAGTTGAACTCAAAGTCCGTGAGCGGCTGTCCAATGGACGCCAGCGTGTCAGCAAGGGCCTTGACCTTGTTGTAGAACTCCGTGGCGGTGGTGTCAAGTTTCTCGCACTCGCCAAGCTCACGATGGAGGGCACTGGCACGGGCCTGTGACTGCGACGCTAAGGAGCGCTCGAGAGTTGTCCATGCCTCATGAGAAGTCTTGGCAAAGACTATGAGCCCGACAACAGCCGGGGTAAGCGACCCCTGGATAGAGGAGAGGTTCGCCTGATCTTGCCCCATCCAAACACGGTGCGCCGGATTGTAGACCGGACCGTTCACGCTGTCCACCAGCGCAGGAGGGCAAGGAAGAGAGCCGTCGACGTAGCCAAGCAGGTAATGGCTCCCAAGGAGCGGCAAGACCTGCGCACGCCAGAAGATGTAGTTATCTGGCGACAGCTTGACGGTGATGAGGTTGCCAAAGTGGAACGGTGGAGGCAACGACCCCGTTGTGAAGACTTCCGGGGGCGCGTACGCCATGGGGGCAGAAACGGGCGGCGCGGGCAGGGGCACGGAAGTGACACCCTCAGGAGGCGGAGGCGCCGTCGAGGATGTAGACCCTGCCGGAGGCGCGGACGCCGTGAGGGCAGGGTGCACCGATGCAGGCCCCGTGGAGGAGGACCCAACCATCCACGCCGGCAAGACGACCACATACGCAAGGGCCAGTGACCCAACAGCGGCGGCCGAGGAGGCGGGCGCGGAAGCGCTGGAGGTGTTGACCATGAGCGCATTAGGGTTGGAGAAGAAAGACCCGACGCTCCTCGTCCCGATCGGAGGCGGCTGCAGGGCAGCGGGATCGACAGGGCGGGAGAGCAAGGCCGCGAGCGAGGCCGGAAGGTAGCCCGCGTTGGAGGAGCCGGATGCGGCGACACAGTCCATGGCGACGATGGAGATCGGCAACGACAGACGGCGCGGCGGCTAGGGTTTCGAGGCGGCGGAAGCGTAGGACCAAAACTAGTCTGATACCATGTGAGACAATAGGTTTGGGGGTAGGGGTGGCCTATCACATATATATATAATGAGTGTGTTACAAAGGTACAATACGTACACATACACGGAAGCTATACATAGTCTAACAGAAACGCATACCGTCCAGCGTTGGCGGCAGCAGAAGCGGCGGCGATGTTGGCGGCATCCTGGCTGTTGTCGCTCATGTTGAGGTTGCCGAAGAGGTTGTCGATGTCCAGGAAGAAGTTGTCTTTCGGGAACTCGTTGTCGGACGACGTCGTGTTGCCAGTAGTCGCGCGTAAGCGCTCCCCAAAAACCTGATTGCCTCTCACCCGTACAGGTTTACGAGAGGCAGGGTTCCGGAGGCCTACTGTCCCGCCACTCGGTGTACGCCGAAGGACGGGATGAGGAAGACGAAGGCGGCGGCGGGGATGAACTGGAAACAGGGCAGTCGCATATGGTGTCTCGTACTACGACTGAGTTAACGCGTCCGTTAATGACTCATAATTGTAATTGATTACACAACTAATTTTCCGAACATTAAAAAGATAAGCTCCGCGAGATTTCCGCAACCCGTGTCGCGTCGTGCGTGACGAGGCGGGCGGCAGAGGAGGAGGAGTGCGCAATGGCTCTCTCTCTTCTTACTCACTTACTAGGATTTAGAACAACCCACCTTATATACCACTTCAACTCTCTCCCAACTAGCAATGTGGAACTAAATTTTAGTTCCACCCTTTGCCAATCCTACATGGGCTAAGAAAATTTCAAAATTTGTATTGGGACATGGGCTAAGCCAAGGCAAAATTCCAGGAATCCATATATATACACGAATGCTAGAGACAACAAGGTCCACCATTTCTTATAAAGATAAAATACAAATAAGATAAGGAGCGGACGAACCGAAGAAGGACCCGTCGCGTCCAGATGTTGCGACAATGGCATCTGTACAAGGAGTGCAGGACATGCCTAATGTAGGTTTTTCTACCAATTTAAGGAACACACAACATAATTAAAAATACTACACTACAAAACAAAGTAATTACTAGTTGGTGACAGAGCTACAGCTCCATTTCTGTAAGGCATTCTGTTAATATTTCTTGGGAGTTCGTATCAGCTATTGTCATCTCATAATACTGTACTGGAATACACAAACTTGAATAGTGCTCTCGCCGAGGGGTTTAACATTCTCGCTGTTATAAAGCGATAAGAAAATAACGAAAAACAATAAAGGAAAACGCAGCGGAGACATAAGATTTAACGTGGAAAATCCCTTCCAACACAGAAGGGGAAAAAACCACGGACGCCAGCCAGGAAAATTTCACTATATCGAGGAGTGTTTACAAACGCCGTGGGTTATCTTATAATTAATCTGATAAATCCTAGCCGGCGGCTTACAAGATGTATATATAGGCGGTGGCAACGATCCGTACCATACCGCGGGGGCTGCCTACCGACGACGGGCCTCGCTCCGCTCGTCAGAAGTTAGCCTCCCTTTAGTATATGAATTTGAATCACAATATAACACTCGCAATACAGACATCTCGACTAACATGTCCCGTAAATTATAATCATATCTATTTCGACAACGATATTGGTTTTCATACAGTCGTACATGGTGTAGGTTATCATATGCAAATATCTCTAAGATTATGCATGCTAGAATAATCACTCTGGCCCTAAATATTTGTTGCAAGTTTAGAAGAAAAAAAAAGGATAAACTGTATTTTAGGTTGGGATTCATCAAACCTGCTACAAGTATTTTGGACCGGAGGAGTACATAATTTAGAAAAGGAAATCCATGTATATTCAACGGGATTCACGAGCTGCCCAATGCCCATTGTACACGCTCGCGTTCAAGTCGGTCAGCAAATAAATGAAATAGGCACGGCTCCTGAGTCGTGACTGATTTGTATGCACGGCTAGCTACATATATATGTGCAGCGTAAAATAAACATGGGCGGACAAAAGTGAGCTTTCCGCTCTTCTCTGTAGTACGTCCATATATGTGTGTCAAAGGCGCAATACTTAGGCCGTAACCACTCTATTAATTTGGACAATGGAGAAGCAGTCCTCATGTACCTAATTGACTCTGATGTAGGAGTATGCACTTCTTAGGCTGTAACCACTTTTTATTGGGCCCGGCAAGGCTTCATATAGCCGATTTCACTTCGATTTTTGTTGCTACCATGGTTGAGGTAGAGTCACGGTTTCGAATGACACCTGCATTTCTTTCCTTCCATATTTTTCATGACACCAACATGGCAAGCATGGCCATGGGGTCTTTCTAGATTTTCCAGTTTTCTTGGATTACCTTCACCCGCCAGTCTTTGACGGATCGTGCCGAGCAGGGCCAGGCCGGCGAAATCCGGGGCCCTGTGCGAAATTTTAAAATGGACCCTATTTCTCTAGATAAATAAATATAATGAATATGTATATTCAAACTGAAGAACTACCCTCAACACCCCTATATTCTGAAGATCGGACCAACGGTCTAACCAAAAAGATCTACATCTAATGGTTTTGATGCACTTAAACTGTTTGGGTTTTAAAAACTAAGAAAATACTTTTGTAATCTCAATAGCTTATAGCACGTAAAGCTAAACTATTATGAGAACTACCCCATGAGAGAAATGCAATATCACTATATTAAATTACAAACTTACTGATATGTTTAATACTTTAATTAGAAAAATTATTCCAAAAGTTGACATAGTGTGGTTTATATATCCACCGTGTAAGTTTTATTCAGTACTAATAAAATGGATAATTAAGTATTTGTATCATAGGCATAAATTAGAAAAAAAAAGGTTGGATAAAAGGGAAAAAAAAAGCAGCGTCAATCAGAATAGAGAAAAATTGAAGAATAGAGATCAGTGCGCTGTTAACAGCATTCAAACTTCTAAGTTCTAACCTGCTATTTAGCAAATTGCTTGGTCATAGCAACGAACCATTTGAGCTGGCAACCTTTCACAATTTGTATCTGACATATATGAATATAATCTATATGTAAAAGGCTAACTTCGAGATTTTGGGCCCCTAAAAAATTGGGGCCCTGTGCGGCCGCACGGGCCGCACTCCTGTGGGCCCGGGCCTGGTGCCGAGTGCCAATTGCTTGGCTCTACATTGTGAAGGCCGAGCCATTTTCTACTTAACGTTTTCTGATGGTGATATTATATAACTGGATATGTGGTGTGTTTAGTTAATGCCTAGTCTTGCCCTACCAATGCTTTGGCTAGCTAAAATTTCAGTTGATGTCTTTAGCTCTTGCTTGCCCATGATATGGCCAATATTAGCTAAAAAATTAAGCAGAGTTGGTAGGGGCAGTGGCATGCGGAAATGGTCAATGGAACCTGGGTACGCGCGCACCCGTTTACGTAAAGTTCAAGATAATGCCAAAAGTTTCAAAAATGTGAAGAAAATTTTGCATGTATATACTATGTTGATACTTACTCGTGTGTGTTTTCACGAAAAATACCACTGTATGTGACCTACACAAAAATGACAAAATGCAAATTCCTATTCATGTGAATAGTACAAATTCCTGTTCACTATTCTCATTTGGACATTTTGTCATTTTTATGCAGGCCACACACAATGGTATTTTTTCTAAAACTTACACGAGTAAGTATCAACATAATATGTACATGCAAAAATTTACTTCACATTTTTGAAAAATTTTAAATAACATTTTTCAATCGTGCACCCCATGTTCCAAACGTCCGGGTCGCAGTGGCATGGTCCAAAATTGGCAACCTTCCAAACATGCACCAACTTTACCGTTTAGCCAATAAATTGGTAGGGCGTAGTTTGGTCACGATCCAAACACGCACCATACTCTCCTCTCTTCTACTCTATATCTGCTTTTGCATTTACGTGTGGCGGGCGAGATCTCCCCTCACAAGCCTACCATTCAGGAATCACGATCCAATAATACCGCAAGCTCCAAACCACATGCCTTTTTTTTTGCCCTTTCCGACCTGTGGCTACGCATGGAACCGTAGGGGCGCGGCAACCTGTCGGCAAATATGCGATCTCCCTGTCGAAAAGGTAGCGTTTGTTTGGCCTTGCCCAGGAGTCAACAGACATCATGTGCGCTTCCGTTAATTGGATCATATAGATGCTTAACTAATCAGTAGCCGTTGCATAACAGTCCAGCGATCGCCTTTTCGCTCTGATTGATCGGCACATGAGCACATGAGCATGGGATCCCCTCCCTCCTATCTGCAAGATGGATACTGGATACCAAAAATATCTCCATCTGTGCACTGTATCCAGGCCAAGCGACTAAGCGATGGTTTCCATGAGAATTGAGCTGGCAGGATTCGGTCCCTTTCATGATCGAATCCAGTTGAGTTTATCTACTAGTCGTACCTTCTATTGGTCAGCAGCAGCAAAGCTCAATCACTCGTTTGTCTTCAGCTAATAGCCTTGAGTAGAAACTATATAGACTTGGAATAAGTCCTCCGGCTGACAGGTGAATGCAGAATTTGTAATTTACTTGCTACCGCCTTTTTTTTCCAGATATTCTGAACTGGGGTATTCCTTAGTGGAGAAAGGATCCCAAGTAATGATTCGTGTGTTAGGTTGTTCGATACAACCAAAGATGTCGTTTCCTGAAATCTCTTTCACGAACATTTTTCCTTTTCTATGTCGTCGTCTTTCTTTTCCTGCAGACATTTGCTTTAGATCGAAGCTTCTGGCATCAATTTTCAACGCGATGATCTGGAGCATCATTTTTCTGGGAGTAATATACAAATGCTACAGACAACAGGATCGATCAATACTTAAAGCGGAAATAAAAGTAAAATAAGGACCGGATGAACCGAAGAAGGACCCATCCAGATCTGTAGCAACAAGTGCAGGGCATGCCAAATGTAGGTTGTTCGTCTACCTTAAACAACTCACGGCCAAACTTCAAATACTATATTACTATTTGTTGACAGAGCAACAGCTCCATTTTCTTAAGGCATCCTGTTAATATTTCTAGTGAATCCCTATTATCTCTTGTCATCTCATAACACTGTACTGCAACTTTAAGCAGTACACAAACTTTATAAGTACTCTCGCGCTCTCTCCAAATAAGGGGTTCAACCTTCTGGCAGTACACACAGCTCGACAATCGATGTTCCCTATATAGAATGTGAAATCATATACATATGCGAATACTGCTAGAATATGCACCTAGCTAAAGCGAATACTGCTAGAATATATGAGTTGCTCCGGTAACGATCTTGATTTCATACAGTCGTACATTATCCTATGCAAAGATCGCTAAGATAATGAACGCCCAGCGAATGGAACCACATAGGTTAGACAAGGGAATCCGTGGATATTCAACGGGATCCATCAGCTGCCGGCCTGAACATTGTATACACTTGCGCTCTAGCCGGCCATCAGATAAATGAAATAGGCACGGCCCCTGACTGATGCATATGCATGGCCAGGCCCGGCGCTGAGCCAGTGCCACCGGTGCGGCCGCACTGGGCCTCCGATCGCTAGGGGCCCTCAGCCATGTATGTATACGTACAGCAGCTGCTAGGCCATTCGCTTGGATTTTCTTCTACCCAATCAAAATCAACTAACGCTCGCTAGCAGCACAAACTTCTCGAGCCATTAATTGCATGCACATGTACGCATGCATGAGCTATCGCTGAAGAAGAAGAAAAAAAGGATCGGCCTCATTGACTTAGTTCAGGTTCTCATCACATTTACTCTCACTTTGCCTCCTCGTTCTCCTTTCCCGTTCCCTAATCACCGCCGGGGTGTCAAAGATGGGGCAACTCTCTCTGTCGAAATTTCTAACTGTTTTGAACGAATTAATGGTGGAGATTATATATTCTTCTATTCGTCCGATTCGATTCGTTCTCAATTTGTTCTTCATTGTTCCCAATGCTCATACGGTTGAGAGAGACAAAAACTTGAAGAAAGAAGAAGAGGAATCAGCAGCCGCAGGCGGAAGGGGCTGGCGGCCGGCGGCAACAGTATGGGGGCCCTTTTTTGGTCTTGCACCGGGCCCTTGAAATATCAAGGCCGGCCCTGTGCATGGCTACATGTGTGCTGCATACAATTAATAAACACTTACCATAGAGGACAAAAGTGAGCTTTTCGCTCTTGCCCTGTCCTTATCTGTTTGTGTCAAAGTCGCACGGCTTAGGCTGTAACCACTCCATTAATTTGGAGACTGGAAAAGCGGTCATCATGTACTTAATTGATTAATTATGGAGGAGTATGTAGCTTGCATATGATTAGCATAAGCAGTAGTCATATTCGATCAGTATAATTTAGTTAGCTGTATTATCATATGCCTAGTGGAGTGGATGTAGCCATCAACAAGTACACAACTTCGTCAGATGACAAGAAACATCGATCTGAGGGACATATGGATTATATATCTACATGTTACTAGCGGCGTTTCACTATGCTCATATCTGAAGCTCTATCTTCCTTCAGAATCTGATGTAAAATGTACAGATGGAGAGATGACAGCAAGTGTGATTCAACACCCTTCTTTTGACAACTTAACAGTCTACTGTTCTGTTCTTCGAAAAGGGGCAGCCCCGGCCACCAGTCCAACCAGTGTGATTATGAGAAATGGCAACTTTTACAGGCCTCCGTATGATAAGGGCTAGGCCCAGACTGGCAGGACAGCCTGGCAGAAGGCGACGCTGTTAGCTGGGAGCTGCCCATGCAGCGAAAACAAGGGCTGGCCTGTATATTTGTTCGCGTACAGGTTTCAGCCTAGGGTGGTAGAGCAAAATGTAGCCCATTGGGGAAGCACTTATGCACGCCCAATGCATGCACTATGGCAGACGAATCCTATTTGATGCTCAAGGCGAACGAGAGCGAGCTTATGTGTACCCATCGCCAGCCCACTAGCATTCCGGTGTAATGGTTTTTTCCGGTTTTGCGAACATTCTAGAATGTTTCGGTTGTGTTTGATCGGGTTTTGCTGGTTTCCGGTTTCCGGTTGTAGAACTGCATGCTCTAACCAATGCAACCAAAAGATCGATCTGATGGAAGAGATTAGACAATGCATTTATACTTCAACATTCCCTCACGCGCTTCTCAGCCTAAAAACGGACGAAAGTGTGCAATATTTTTATTTTATATTCACCGCAACTCAAGCACTTTTGGTCGATACCATGTAGAACTGCATGCTCTAACCAATGCAACCAAAAGATCGATCTGATGGAAGAGTTTAGACAATGCATTTATACTTCAACACCGGTTGACTTGACAGTTTCTCTTTTTTCTTTTTCTGTTTTTATTTTTGTTTTACCTTTTATCGTTTTCCGTTTTCTGTTTTGTTTTTCAATCTGAACATTTCTAATTTTTGAAAAAAAAATCTAAACATTTTCAAATTTTAATTTTCTTTAAAATTTAAACATTTTCACATTTTGAACAATTTTCAATTTTTGGAACATTTCCAAAAATTTAACAATTTTTGAATCTAAACATTTTAGAATTTTGAATATTTTTCAGATTTGAACAATTTTCTAATCAAAACTATTTTTCGAATTTTGAACATTTTAAATTTTTCAACATTTTCTAATTATGAGCTTTTTAAAATCTAAACATTTAAAAAAATCGACATTTTTTTGGATTTGATTTTTTTTTGGTTTTCACGTTTTGAACTTTTTTTTGATGAAACTTTTCTCAAATGCCACATTTGTGTGTGCACTGACGCAAATAAAAAAGGATTGTATCCCCCCCGGGGGATCCCTTCCATCCCAACCTCCGCACGCAGCGTGCGACGCGTGTCCCTGGGGCTCACCTTATCGCTTCCTTCCTCCAATCCTTTTTTTCTCCCGATACATGAGAGAACAGAGCCAAGCTCCATGGTCGACCTCGCCGATGTGCCGCCGCCTGAGCCCGACCCCGGTACCCACCCTCTCACCCACCCACAGCGCACCTCACTGGCGGTCCCCATGGATGCCGCCCCGAGCTCCGGCTACCGGTGGGGTGTGGCAGAAGGGCCCCAGACCATGGCATCATGTTGCTCCTCCGTGCATCGCCCCGGCGGCTCACGGCCTCGTGCTGCTCCTCCCCCTCCCCACGGCGGCACGAACTGTGCTGCTCCTCCGCAGCCGTGACGCTGTAGGCTCCCGCCGCAGTGAGGCCCGTCTCCGGCTGCGGCCGCTCCTTCATGAACCTGCCCCGCGCATCTCCGTGTCGTCGACTTCAAAGCCGGGGCCGTCTCCTGCTCCGACGTCGGCATAAGTCCTAGACCTCACATGGCCTCCTCTACCTCACATTGCCCCACTCACGGCCTCCTCCTCCCATGGACGAGGTCATCAGGGCAAGTCGTCGTTGACTGTGCGGCCGCCGCCTTCCACCTCATCGGCCATATGGATGTAACTCCGAGCGGTGGTCGCTGCAAAAGTGTGACAATGTTGCTACCGTCGACATCCAAAGATGCTACCAACGTTGGTCGGTGATGTTGCCATCTAGAGGATCGGCGATGCTACAATTGTTTTGTTTTTTTGCTTTTTAGTACAGAAATTGTGTTACAATTTCTCCGGCGAGTTATTTATCGATATCTTCGATGAGGTCGGGTTTGCTTCAATAGTACATTTTTTTGCTTCAACTTTTCTGCAGTTTTGCTACAATTGCAAAATATTTTTGCTAAGGGGTTTCCGGTGAGGTCTCCGGTGAGGTCTCCGTTGAGTTCTTCGGTGAGTTCCCCGTCGATGTCTCCGACGATATCCACTTTTCCTACAATAGCACAATTTTTTGCTATAATTGTTTTATTGTTTTGCTACTTTAGTATAGAAATTTTGCTACGAGATCTGTGGCGAGGTCTTCGTCAATATTTTCGATGATATTGGGTTTTGCTACATTAGCATTTTTCTGCTACAATAGCATAATTTTTTTTGCTACGAGCTCTCCGGCGAGGTCTCCGACAAGCTCAACCTTTTTATTTGATTTCATGACTGAACCGTTTTTTGCTACAATGCAGCAAAAGCAGGTTATTTTTTTGCTGTTGAGGGCTGTATTTTTGCTACGTTCAGTAAAAGCAGATCTGGCCGTCCAAAATGACCGATCCGACGGCTGGCGACCCGGGGGCTGGGAAATCAAATCCCCGGCCCAGCAGTTTACAATAAAAAAAAACGACGAAAAGGAAACCCAAAACGAACAACTAACACGGGCAGAAACGAGCGACTAACCGATCGATCAGCTGGGCTAGCCCACTAGGGATCTCTTTCAGGCATTTGGTCAGGAGCGACGACTCCAGCGTGTAATAGGGGCACCTGGCAAACCTTAATTTCTGGCAATTAGCGAGGCGTATTAAGCCTTGCCACAACGCGTTTCCTATACATCGACCAGGTTGACCCTTACCGCGCGACGCACACCCTCCGCGCGCGGTATGGGCCGGCCTGGTGTTGCCCTATTTGTTTGTTTTCTCTATTTTGTGTTTCTTTTTTTTGTTTTTTATTTCCTTTTCCTTTTCTATTTTCTGTTTTCTTTTTTTGTTTCTTTTTGTTTTTTTCAGAATCAAAATATTAATATTTACAAAATGTTTAAATTAAAAAAATTGAGATTTAGCAAAATGTTGATATTTAAAAAATATTTAGATTTTCAAAGAAATATTGAAACTTGAAAAATGTCAAATTCAGAAAAAGGTCATACTAAAACATGTTATAATTTTGCCAAAAAAATCCTCAACTTTTTAAAAATGTTAAATTTGGAAACCGTTCAAATTTGAAAAAATCAAATCCAAAAATTGTTCATTTGTAAAATTGGTAAAATTTTGAAAAAAATACAAATTTTTAAAAATATTCAAATTTTAATTATGTTCACATTCGAAAATTTTAAACTATAAAAAATGAAAATCTAAATATTTTCTGAATTTTAATCTGAACATTTAAAAAAGCAGTTCTCCAAAATCCTTTTTTAAAGCGAGATATTGAAAAAGAAAAATATTAATAAAAAACAAATAGAAAAAAAGAAACGTACCTAAATTAATGGGCCGCGCCGGAACAACCTACATAGCCGCTCGGGTGTGCGGTGGCCCGTACACGCTAACCAGGTCCCTGCCAAAGTGCCGATGCACACAGACTTAAATGGGCCGCCACAAGTAACTAGGCGGTTTTCTTTTTTCCTATGGTTTTTCTTTTATGTCTAGTTATCTCTGGTTTCCATGGCTTTTTCTTTGTTCATGTTTGGTGCGGTTTTTCTATTTTGCTGGTTTCCTTCTCGGTTTCATTCCGTTTTAAGTTTTTTTCTTTCTTTTCTTTCCTCTTATTTTATTAAAAATCTAAATATTTTTTAAAAATTGAATATTTTTGCAATATGAAATTTCTATTTCTAAATATTTTTTAATGTTAACATTTCTTAAATTTGAAAATTTCTCAAATTTGAACATTCTTTTCTATTATTGAATGTGTTTTTTTAGTTTGAACAATTCTTCGTTTTGACAATGAGGTACAATTTAGTTGCTAAAAAAACTATAGGCTTTTCAAATCTAAATTATTTTAAAATAAAATTGAAACGAAAATTTAGAAAAAGATAAATGGAGAAGAGGCATTAGTTGGCCGACCCACCAGCGAGTTGTGGGGAGCCGCACACAACCGAGGGGAGCTCGTCCCTAGCGCTCTCGCGCTGCCTAGCTTCAATTTCCCCTAAGGACACGCTCGCGTAGCTCTTCACGTCCCGGTTGTCAAGCGGCATGGTGAGCGTTCGGGTATACCTAATAATTCGGATCGTATTATTCTAGCTTTCTAAAATATGGGTTTGTGAAAACTGACACCCTAAATTTGTATGAAAAATGGAATTCCAACGTTTTGGGCACGTGAGAAATCAGGTTTGGGTTCTGGTTTTCCCCGATTTACCCAAACAAACAGATGCCAAAGCACTCTGAAGTTTCGGGTAAGGTTCGTTTCGGGTAAGCGTTGACATGGGTATACCATATCGGGTCCTAGGCACTGGTTCCTGGTGCAAAGTCCAGAAAGAATAAGGGAAAGCCCATGAAAAATTCTATACGAAGCTGAAGATCTTGATACTATGTAAAATAGGAAAGCTAGGCCCATATCGGGTAAACCGACTTATATCATATAAATGACCTCGAGGTGGACTCTGAGACCTAGCCCGTTATATAAGGTCTAGGAGGAGCCACCGAGGGGGGAGAGATTCAACTAGACGCAACACCCTGTAACCCTAGATTTTATACAATACAACCTCAGCGATTTGCCCTTGATCATACTATTCATCGGCTGCCTTGTTTAGCTGTCCGGTTTGTTGATTCGCCAATGCCCTTTTTTCTAGAAACCCGAGTACATCATCATGGGCATTTACAAGGTTAACCCTTTGTCAAGCCTTTTCCCCGAAGTACTTGTATGTTTGTTAGGATCGTTGCCTGAATGTTCCGCGGTAAGGGCATCCGGCGGTCACCGGCGTAGAGCCGACACCTGGACGGCCAGACCGGCGTATGGACCATCCTAGCCGGTTTGGCCGCCGGTTTCGCTAGAAACTCCTCAAATGCAGTTTTCTCGAAAGAACTAAACTTTAACAAATTTTCTGAACTCCGATTAATATGAAAATAATTTTGTTAGAATTAATAGGACTCGTCACATAATTTTTTTTGATATTATTTTAGCAAGGAAGTCACTCAATGTCAAGAAACGGTAAAGACGTCCAAACAAGAAAACACAATAGAAGATGCATACATATTCCGTTTTCGATTAACTTGGACTTGTTGAAAAGCTAGGTATAAGCTCAAGAACCTCACATATAGAAACACCAAGAAGCAACAAGAATATATGGATGCAAAGAATGCAAGGATTAAGCTTTCTAGGATGATGTGATCAAGTTTACCCAACCGAAAGCTCCTCTTGATAGTGCGACTATCTATCCTATAATCCGGTCTTCCAACAACCACCTTGAGAGCGGTAAAAGGAAACTATAGCAGCGCCATTACGTTTCCTTGCGCATCCTGCTTGATCTTGATGACAACGCTTGAAAGTTGAAGCTCCATTCAAGCCGGAATGTCTCACTTGACCATTGATGCTTTGTGCAAAATCATGATTGCTCCCCCATACACCACTATGGGAAAATACCTTGAAGCACATCTTCACAAATCCATTATCATCAAATGAACGACAAGCTTTAAGCATAAGGTCTCGAGATACCTAACCCATATAGAAAACACAAACGTACATATATGATGGGTTAGTTAACAAAGCATAATTGACAAAGTTTACCTAACCACAAGATCATATGATTCAAAGTAGTACAATCTTAATGCTTCATGTGATGACCAACTTGAACTCCATCTTCACTCATAGTCTTTGTTAATCTTGTAGCTCCTCATGCTCTAACATAATATCTTGAGGTACATAATTAAAGAACTCTTCTTTTAGTTGCGTGCTCGAAACCTTAGCAACCATACCTCAACTCATGAGACTATCATGATACCGACTTAGAGTCATATATTGAATTCTTCTTTTGAAACCAACACTCAAGATCTTGATCATATACTATTCTTCTCTCGAAATAGATGATCTTGATGCCAATACTAAAAGTATATCTTTATTTTCATGGCATCCACACTTGAATCAACACATGGACTATAACAAATACCTATGGACTACTCCTTCATACAAACTGTTATCACCCGATTTTGGCCAAATCAAGAGATGGGCCGTAAGTGAAGATGGGCTTTGAAGATTACACGTGGAGCATCTTTGAAGCGGCCTTGCGCTAAGAGTTTGGGCTAAATTGCCCTTGTATCTGTAATATAGTAGATCGTATCGTGTGTAGAATTAACAGATAGAGTTGGCCCGTGCACGGTTAGTGCACGCTCAATTAGAAAGTCCCTTGGACTATAAATATGTATCTAGGGTTATCGAAAAGGAGGACAATCACGTTCACAACAAACACAAATCAGGCATCGCCACCCCTTCCTTCGAGGGTTTCTTCCGTAAGCATCATGCTGCCTAGATCGCATCTTGCGATCTAGGCAGTACACGTTTACCTTGTGCTGCTCGTGTGAAGCGTTGTTGATGGCGAGCAGCACTATTTATCCTTAGGTGTTTAGGGTCTTGCATTGGTGCTTTCTGCATACATGCGTGGCAATGCCGTCCCTCGACACCTAGATGCCCTTACACCTATCTGGGTGTAAGGGCAGCTTGTTCGTTACTTAGTAGATCCGATCTGTTATAGTTGCTCCTCCTCCAGGATTAGTTTAATATCTCGCATAGTTAGGCCTTATGTGGGGTCGGACGATCCGTAGCGCTAGGTGTTGTTTACCGTCCCTACAAGGGATGTTCCGGGAATCAACGTTATGTTGGTTTTTAGGCCTCTTGTAGGGGTAGTTTGCATCATCTTCCGTATCTGCTAGGCCCGATCGCACGTAGGACGTTCTATGCGGTGAAAACCCTAAACTGTCAGATCGGTTTAGCTTTGTTTTGACCAAGCAGATCCCCATGTCATTGCAAATCCAACGTGAACCATGCATCGGCTCTTTGAGCCGATCCACGGCAACCTGAGAGCCGATAGGGCTCGTATTTAATGTTTACGTGTCTACCATGCAGGAACAATCGAAGCACTCTAACACCTTCCGATCGGGTCTAGGTCGGTGGCACGCCTAGCAACCGCCGGGACGTGGCTGGAAGACTTGCGGGACGACGCGAGGTGCCGGGGTCCACTAAGCGGCCTTGGGAGCCTCCCGGCTCTTCGTGTTGCTTAACCATTGCCCGCCGTGGGTTTTGGCAACACATTCTGGCACGCCCGTGGGACAATCTTTGCAACATCCACGTCAACACCGACATCCGAGATGGCAGAGGAACAGATCACATACAAGGATCTTCTGCGGAACACAAGAAGAAATACGATGAGTGAAGGCCATCCGTGAAGCCGAGCTCATCGGCCTTTGCGAAAGCGTCCGCACGGCATCAAGGTCAAAGGGGGCACACGTCGTTTCGCGTCAATATGGTGGATCTCCGCCACTCTATAGGGAGCCAGGGTTCTCCTTGGTGTCAACGTGGCGGGCTTGCGAGCCGCCATAGCACGGACAAAGCAGAGCAACACTGCGTGGCAAAGATAAAGAGGAGGCCGTTCCACGCGACCCCAGATGATGACAGACGATACCTAACCGAGGAGGAGAGAAGCATACGGTATCAACGCCCACTATCCGTGCATCTCCTCAACAAATATGAGCAGAAGTACGACCGACGTCGGCGCCACGACGAAGACGACGAAAGATATCGTCGCCGATGCGCGGGAGAGGTATCGTCGCACGACAAACAACGACGGTACGAGCTTCACGCTAGAGGAGGTCAAGGGAGCAAGATGATGGGGATAAGCACTGGACTGTCCTTTCTTCAAACATTGCCGGGACTCAGAATGAGCCGATTGCCAACAATCGAGAACTGCCCGAATGCAAGCAGCAAAGGAGGAGGACAAGTGAAGTCTCAGTGTTCGAGCGTCTAGGGCCTCTCCCACCTCATAATAGACAAGCTGAGTCATCTCAAGAAGAAGACTTTGAGGAGTCAGATGGAGAAGAAGATCGGTATCACCGACCAAGGTGGTGCCCTGATGGACTCAGCCATTCTCCGTAGGGTGCAGCGGCTGTGAAACTCGGAAGAAGCCGAGGCACGTACATGTACACGTTGAAAGAGCGGCCCGATTCGAAAATTCAGCAAACAATGGAGACAAAGGCGTGCCCGCCAAAGAAAGTATGGCCCCCAACAGACGAAAGCCGATGCACAGCATCCGATGCCGATGCCGAGGCATCGGCCGATACAAACATGGTATCCGTGATCCGGACGGAGTAGCAGGTCCAAGACATTGGACGTACGTGGCAAGGCCGATCCTCGCGATCGGCCCTCAAAAAATGAAAAGCAAAGGATCTTATCTCCAGCATGCCACGTAGCTACAGTGGAAATCCGAGAAGTTGCAAACCATCGTCAAGAATTGCAATGAAGGGAGGCCGATTCCCGCAATCGGCCAAAATTATCCTCGACACACGTTTTGTCTGTGTTCAGCATTGATCTGACAGATGCCTGAAAAGCCGATACCATCAATTACTTGACAGAATCGGCTCGGGGGGCACATAGATGGATGAGACACGAGGATACGAAGTGAGACACGAGGATACGAAGCTGGGAGTGGATGTCAAACACCCAGCAGAGCAGCTCAGGGGGCCGATGCAATCGGCCAATAAAAACGAAAATACAGAAATTTTGGGCACAACCGATGCGTAGACATCGACTTTAAGAATTCAAAGTGCACGGCCATCGACTCAAGGGATACGACGGTTACAAGCGAAGCCTAATGGAGCAGTCATCGAGTTACGTAGCGAGGCTCTACCGGAGGAACCCTCATTGGGATTGCTTGGTGACTCGGCCCTCTCGTCAAGGACCTCCAGCTCCTTTTTCAAGACTTCAAGTTCGGCAAGACAGCAGAAGCATTTGGGCGTCCAAACTGCTTTTTTCTCATTTAAGCTGTTGATATTTGCCGCAAGTTTGAGGATCGCAGCCTGGCCAAAAACAAGAAAAAGCATGAACGTGCAGATCAGGCTAGGATCATGAGAACAACCAAGGATCGTCTAATTGCACCGAATCGCATTCTCGCTGTAAGCGCATCATTGAACCGAAGAAGCTGGGGGCAGCTCACCTTGAAGGTTCTTCGCTTGAAAGCCGATTTGGTTAGGAATCGGCCGACGCTGCACTACGCTTGGGAAGCCGATGATGGTCCCTTCGGCTGGTCTACTTTTATCCTCGCCTTGATTGAGGCTCTGGGGCGTTCGCCCTTAAGGTTTCTTGTTCTGCAGAGCCGATTTTGTTGGGCTGGCTCTGCATCACGCTCGTTTGAAAGGTGGTGAATTATTGCAGAAGGGAACGGAGCTGATGAGAGGAATTTTAAGAGGGAGCCATGATCGTCAATGGGCTCTGGACCAGTTGGTTGCTGCAAAGAAATGGAGCATCACAAGGACAGTTATGGGCGAATGGTGCCTGTTTTGCAAAGTGTTAGCTCCAGCAGTCAAGTTAATCCAGCGACAGTCCTAGGGATCTCCTGAAGTCAAAGAGGATCGGGAAGAGAAGAATGCGGCTGAAAAATGTCTGAAATTTAAAGGTTAATGAGGAAAATGGACATTATTTCAGGAGTTTTGCCGCTAAGTCTAGCATTCCATTCAGTTGGATCTGCATTTCCAGGATCTGAGGGTTTGCACGATTGTAGCTTGGACCTGTATGATCGAGAGTTTGGAGGTTCGGATGGATCTATCTTGAGATTTATCGTGATAGACCGGTGCATTGCCATCGGCTCGTGGAGCATTGACCGAATTGATAATCAGCAGACTCAATACAAGGGAGAATCGGCTAAATCAATTTGCAAGGAATCGGCAGAGTCAAATTGGGGAAATTTCTTCATTGATAAACGAGATTTCTTACATAAAGAGCTGATTGCTCTCAAAAGGAAGAATTAGGGGTACATTGCCCTATCTACTACTGCTGGCTCTAGGCTAAGATCCTATCTAGGGGCCATTGCTGCCCTCGCTGCGCCGCTATCGTCGCCGCTGCCGGCGCTGCTCCCGGCCGCTCCACATCGTCGTGTAGCGGCCGCCGGCAGACCCTCGTTGTCCTCATCCTCCTCGTCGCATCGGCCTCGCCGTCGAAGTCGCTGAGGTTCCCGGCCGGGGGCAATGGCGTTTGGCGGCGGCTCGTCGGAGAGCTGCTCGTCCTCCTCCTCCTCCTCCTTCACCTCCTGGAGGAGGTGACCCCGTCCCAGGGAAGGCGGTCGTCGTCGCTTTCCTCCACCGCTTCCCCATTGGCGAGGAGCGGAGGTCACTCTCCCCGTCGTCGAGGACTTGTCATCCTCGGACCAAACGAGAAGTCGTGGTCCTCCTTGTCCCACGCTGTTGGGGCAAGGATATCGTACGCCGCCTGCGTACCCCACTCGGTGTTGATTCCCCGATGGGAGAGGACACGTAGGAAAGACCCGACGAAGTGGAGGAGGAAGAAGAGGAAGACATGGCGACGGAGGAGGGCTTTTGAAAGTGCTGATGCAAGGGGATGAAGAGGAGAATCGATGCGGTTAAATAAAAGGAGATGGAAATTTAATTGTCGAGCAGTTCGAGGACATGGTGCCAAACTGTCAAATCGTGCAGAGAAGTTGGGAAGGCAAGTCGTCATGATGAGAAAATACTGCGACGGTTCTGCTCTGCCACGACGTGACCCCTCGGAGGAAAAACAGATGTTTTGAAATTATCATTGCCAAAACCAGGGGGCATGTGTTATCACCCGATTTTGGCCAAATCAAGAGATGGGCCGTAAGTGAAGATGGGCTTTGAAGATTACACGTGGAGCATCTTTGAAGCGGCCTTGCGCTAAGAGTTTGGGCTAAATTGCCCGTGTATCGTAATATAGTAGATCGTATCGTGTGTAGAATTAACAGATAGAGTCTGGCCCGTGCACGGTTAGGTGCACGCCTCAATTAGAAAGTCCCTTGGACTATAAATATGTATCTAGGGTTATCGGAAAAGGAGGACAATCACGTTCACAACAAACACAAATCAGCGCATCGCCACCCCTTCCTTCGAGGGTTTCTTCCGGTAAGATCATGCTGCCTAGATCGCATCTTGCGATCTAGGCGACACGTTATTCGTCTACCTTGTGCTGCTCGTGCTGAAGCGTTGTTGATGGCGAGCAGCACTATTTATCCTTAGGTGTTTAGGGGCTTGCATTGGTGCTTTCTCGTGCATACATGCGTGGCAATGCCGTCCCTCGACCTAGCTGCCCTTACACCTATTCGGGTGTAAGGGCAGATCTTGTTCGTTACTTAGTAGATCCGATCTATTATAGTTGCTCCTTGCTCCGCAAGGATTAGTTTAATATCTGCATAGTTAGGCCTTATGCCGGGGTCGGACGATCCGGTAGTGCGTTAGGTGTTGTTTACCGTCCCTACAAGGGATGTTCCGGGAATCAACGTTATGTTGGTTTTTAGGCCTCTTGTAGGGGTAGTTTGCATCATCTTCCGTATCTGCTAGGCCCGACGCACGTAGGACGTTCGGTTATGCGGTGAAAACCCTAAACGTCGTAGATCGGTTTAGCTTTGTTTTGACCAAGAAGGATCCCCATGTCATTGCAAATCCAACGTGAACCATGGGCGATCGCTCTTTGAGCCGATCCACAGGCAACCTGAGAGCCGATAGGGCTCGTATTTAATGTTTACATGTCTACCATGCAGGAACAATCGAAGCACTCTAACACCTTCCCGATCGGGTCTAGGTCAGGTGGCACGCCTAGCAACCGCCAGGACGTGGCTGGAAGACTTGCGGGACGACGCGAGGTGCTAGGGTCCACTAAGCGGCCTTGGGAGCCTCCCGGCTCTTCGTGTTGCTTAACCATTGCCCGCCGGTGGGTTTTGGCAGGTAACACAAACTCAATAAAAATATTAGTTCATAAAGATTGTTACTAATTACCAAAATCACAAATAGGGGCAATGTACCCTTACACGTGGCGATGGCGTCCTCGATGTTCCCCACCTAGACGTTGTGGTCGTTCACGACGACATGTACACAATGTTGTATCATGGCATGTCGTCGGGGTCGCGGGGAGTCGCTTCTTACGGACAAGCGCTGCCACCTCGTCATCCTCCTCCTTCACTTCTGACTTCGAGTGAAGAAGGCGGCGCTACCACGGGCTGCCCATTGCTACTGTGGCACTGGCTCACTGATTGTAATGTCATTGTTGTTGTTGCCATGTGTGCGCCGAGGCGCTAGAATCTCGTACTCCTCCTTCACAACGCACTTTGGCACGTGGTAGGGGAGACGTGTGGTAGGAGGAGGATGGCGTCGAGCGTATTGGCCTTGAGGATGCTATAGTCCATGATGTGAGCGGCCCGATGATGCCCTCGGTACTAAGCAACTCTTTCGTCTCGGCACACGTTAAAGAAGTCGAACTACTAACCGTCATTTTCGGTGGTGGCTCAGGTTGAACTGAGGCGCTCATACTAGCATCGGCATCACCGCTAGGCCTTGATCTTCTCGGGCCAACGGTCTTTCCATGGTGTGGGTGCCGGCGGTATGCCGATCCCGTTGACGGCCATTGTCTGTCGACTGTTGCTCGACAGGCGCAGGGTACTAGGCCGCGTACAACGCCCATGCCTCTGCAACGGTGAGATTGTCGTGTCGAATTCATCTACGGTGAGAACACTCCGGTGGATGCTAGCTATGGCTAAGGTGCACTAGTAGAAAAAGAGGCTTCCATCCACCCCCATTAGTCCCCAAAATATTCGAACCGCGACTAAAGGGGTCTTTAGTCGCGGTTCGGGAGGCGACCCGCGACCAAAGGTCTGGCCCAAAGGCTCGTCGACAGAGGAGGCTTTAGTCGCGGTTGCCAACCGCGACTAAAGCCCCACCCCTATATATACCATTCAGCACACTCACTTAGCCATTTGGTGCCACACTTCTCTTCACAATTTCACAAGTGGGTGGTGGGTTTGCTTTTGGTTCCTCTTATGCACACAAGGTGTTCGATGAAATGCCCGAGAGAATGAAAGAAACATGATATGAAGTGTCCGAGCCACACTTGAGCTTTCTCATTTATTTTTCCTCCTCGATCGCGGTTAGCAACTTGAACCTTTCATGTGTCATTGATAAAATATGCATGTGTGTAGTTCATTGTTTAATTTCTATTATTTCTAGCTAGTTAGTTTAACAAATGCATGATGGTTAATTATATACTTTATATAATAATAATGCAGATGAATCGGCAATGGATGTACGGTAACCGACTCTCCGGCGAGTTCACTACGGGTTTGAAAGATTCCTCATAGTGGCTAATGCGAACAAGCAGGGGGGTTTGTTATCTGTCCATGTGTTGGCTGTAAGAATCGAAGGGTTACTCTTCCTCAAGAGAAGTTCACCTGCACCTACTTCGGCACAGTTTCATGCCAAGATATAATTGTTGGACCAAGCATGGAGAAAGAGGGGTTATAATGGAAGAAGATGAAGAAGGGGATGATATCATTGATGACAACTATCTTGATCATTTCGGTGATACTTT
The DNA here is from genome assembly GCA_030979885.1 of Lolium multiflorum. Classification (NCBI taxonomy): domain Eukaryota; kingdom Viridiplantae; phylum Streptophyta; class Magnoliopsida; order Poales; family Poaceae; genus Lolium; species Lolium multiflorum. The sequence continues at coordinate 281,726,522 of CM061753.1, read as the reverse complement.
CATGGAGGATGCTGAAGGTGGGGAAGGTGAAGGGGAAGGTGAAGGGCAAGGTGAAGGGGAAGGTGAAGAAGATGCACGTGATGAGCCCGCTGATGATCTTGGTCGGACCATTGCTGATGCACGATCATGCCGTGAAACTGAAAAGGAGAGGGAGAATTTGGATCACATGTTAGAGGATCACAAAAAGTCGTTGTACCTAGGATGCGATAATGGTCTGAAAAAGCTGGGCTGCACACTGGATTTGCTGAAATGGAAGGCACATGAAGGTGTAGCTGACTCAGGATTTGAAAACTTGCTGAAAATGTTGAAGAATATGTTTCCAAAGAATAACGAGTTGTCCGCCAATACGTACGAAGCAAAGAAGGTTGTCTGCCCTCTAGATTTAGAGGTTCTGAAGATACATGCATGCATTAACGACTGCATCCTCTACCGCGGTGAATACGAGAATTTGAATGAATGTCCAGTATGTACTGCATTGCGTTATAAGATCAGAGGCGATGACCCTGGTGACAATGTTGAGGGCAAGAAACCCAAGAAGAGGGTTCCCGCCAAGGTGATGTGGTATGCTCCTATAATACCACGGTTGAAACGTATGTTCAGGAACAAAGAGCATGCCAAGTTGTTGCGATGGCACAAAGAGGACCGTAAGTCGGACGGGGAGTTGAGACACCCCGTTGATGGAACGCAATGGAGAAAGATCGACAGAGAGTTCAAAGATTTTGCAGCAGACGCAAAGAACATAAGATTTGGTCTAAGTACAGATGGCATGCATCCTTTTGGCGAGCAGAGCTCCAGCCATAGCACCTGGCCCGTGACTCTATGCATCTACAACCTTCCTCCTTGGTTGTGCATGAAGCGGAAGTTCATTATGATGCCGTGCTCATCCAAGGTCCGAAGCAACCCGGCAACGACATCGATGTGTACCTAAGGCCATTAGTTGATGAACTTTTGGGGCATACCTGGTGTACGTGTGTGGGATGAGCACAAAGAAGAGGAATTTGACCTACGAGCGTTGCTTTTCGTAACCATCAACGATTGGCCTGCTCTTAGTAACCTTTCGACAGACAAATAAGGGATACAATGCATGCACACACCGCTTATATGAGACCGAAAGTGTATATTTGCCAAATTGTAAGAAGAACGTGTACCGGGGCATCGTCGATTTCTTCCCGAAATCATAACGTAAGAAAGAAAGGCAAGCATTACAACGGCAAGGCAGATCACCGGCCGAAGCCTGCGGAACGCATTGGTGCTGAGGTATTTGATATGGTCAAGGATTTGAAAGTCATCTTTGGAAAGGGTCCTGGCGGACAATCAGTTCCGCAGGGAGCTGACGGCACGCACCCATGTGAAAAAAGAAATCTATATTTTGGGAGCTAGATGTCCGCTCTGCAATCGACGTGATGCATGTTACGAAGAATATTTGCGTGAACCTGCTAAGCTTCTTGGGCGTGTATGGGAAGACAAATGATACAAAGGAAGCACGGCAGGACCAGCAAGGTTGAAAGACCCTGATGACCGGCATCCGGAATGGTTTCAAGGTCGTGCCAGCTACGCTCTTACCAAAGAAGAGAAGGTCATCTTTTTTGAATTCCTGAGCAGTATGAAAGTCCCGTCTGGCTTCTCGTCGAATATAAAGGAAATAATAAATATGGCGGACAAAAAGTTCCAAAACCTGAAGTCTCACGACTTCCACGTGATTATGACGTAATAGCTTCCGATTGCTTTGAGGAGGCTCCTACCGTCCCAAGCCGAGAAGAATATGCCTGACGACTATGGACGTGAACTTCGTAGGCAAGCACTCATATTGAAGAAGAAGAAAGACTTGGCGAAGAAGGAGAAGAAAGCCTTGGAGGAGGAGAAAGAAGAAAGTAAAAAAAGCGGGAAAAAAGTTACCCAGCTCGGGGAACAAAAAAAACCAATCGATCCCCCCGCTCATAGTGAAAGCCGCCGGTCCGGATGCTGAACTAATCGACCCCGCTATCATAGAAGCTGCGGCAGCACATGGAATGACTGTAACGGGTGCTAGAGAAAAAGCGGCCGAGTTAGGTATGACTCTTCGTGCAGTGTTAGGCCTTGAGGAGGCGCCAATAAGTGATGTAGCAATTACATATGTGCCGAATGGGCCTCTCGTCGAGCCTGTGCAGGAAGAGGATCTACCAGCACAAATGCTAAATCTGCTACGTTGGTACAAATGTTACATAAAAAATAACGTTGGTACAAGGGAAAGAATATATTTATGCGGAAGTTAGACATGAGCATCACTTCAAACATTACTATGTAACAGGTCATATGAGTGAATTGTTCCAGCTGTTCAATCTGCGCGAGCTCGACAAATCTATCATCCGTTGCTACGTTCTGTAAGTGATTTATTTCTACCTCATCTCGTTCATTGCCTGCACTATAAATATTGTCCTAACTATATTGTTGTGTACGCTATTATGCAGAATGAAGATTGGGGAAATGCGAAAAATGAACATCCATGATGTTGGGTTCATTGACCCACAAATCGTTAATGGTGGATATGTGTTAGAAAGACACCCCCGAGACGTGGAGCAAGACCTGTGGGATTTTCTTACAAAGCAGGAACTCAAAAGTCAAATTATATTTCCTTACCATTTTGGGTGAGTGTTTCTGTCTTGAGCACATTCTCTTTTGTTTACTCCATGCATGGTATGTCTAATCGATCAGTTATGCATGACTGTGCATGTATCGTGTCCGCAGGTTCCACTGGATTCTGCTCATAATTGAATTCACACCTCCAGAGTTCTCATCATGGACTCTCTGAATATGGATCCAAAGCTTTGGCTCAACATGAGAAATATGCTGCAAAAGTAATTATTTTCAATCATTTACGCTCTATATCGATCGGCCTCTTTCGTTCATTTCCTAATATGAACTAATAACTCCCTTATTCATTTAATTTTCTTTGCCCTGTAGGGTTTGGAGACGGTTCTCAGATCAAAGGGTCGGTGAATTCAAAAAAGAGCTAGATTTTAGAAAGTTGATTAATACGGATATTCAGCCACAGGGGACCAATCTATGTGGATACTATGTTTGTGAGTTCATCCGGAGATTCACCTCTGAGCGGAAGCCGTCGGATAAAACTGTCAAGAAGAATAACTTCCGGAAGACGCTTAGTCCAGAAGCTCGCTTCCGACCAATTCAAGAGGAACTAGCAGGATTTTTGATGAGGAAAGTCCTCCATCCTAAAGGAGAACACTATTACGAGGACGTAGAACTTCTGATGCCGTAAATTGTGTATCGAAACTTGTTCGAAATTGTATATGGTCCTCCGAGATTGAATATATATTGATTATTCCTCTTGAATTCTTCTTGGTTCTAATTTCAAACTTGTTTGAAATTGTACACTCATATGCATGTATATAGTAGCGTAGAATATGTGTACTGAAACTTCTTCAGAATTAAAATAAAACACAAAAAAAAATATAAAAAAATAAAACAATACAAATTAAAAAGAGACCAGATTTAGGGGGGGGGGGGGCTAAAACCCTAAACCTGCGGAGGCCTTTAGTCGCGGTTGGCCAGGCCAACCGTGACTAAAGGTCCTCCGCCCTAACGCTCGCCTGCCACCCACATGGACCGGCCTTTAGTCGAGGTTCGTAAGAAACCGCGACTAAAGGGGGTGGGCCTTTAGTCGCGCATATTTAATCCCGGTTGCGCAACCGGGATTAATGGCAGTTGCGAACCGGGATTAAAGGCCCTTTTTCTACCAGTGGTGGGCGCGATCTAGGGGACGGCGAGGTAGGGGAGCGACGCGAATGGTGTGGAATGACCGTGAAAGCGGTTTCTCCTTTTATATAGCGGCGTGAGGCGAAGCGACAGGTAGAGGCTTTACGACCCAATGACGCAGGCGCAAACGGCCACACGGTCATGCGCGAAGAAACGCTTCGTTCGATGCTTCGCCTGGGTAAACTACACGGCTGGCTAGGAAAGTTGCGTGGCCATTACGCCGCTTGACCACAGTAGGCGATTGGTTTAAACCCGTGGCATTACTCTACGTTGCTGACAAGGTGGCCCCGCCACTCGCGACACGTTTCCCCGTTGGTTCTAGCCCCACCCCCACCCCCCGGTCCCCGTGACGTCCCCTGTAGTGGGAATGGGCTCCACACACCGAACAACGTATTGGCCGGACCGAGAAGAGATTTGGAACGCATGCCTAGAGGCGGTCAAACATATGGCGCGTCTAAATCTCTTTAGAGATGGTTTTAGAGACGCGACTAAGATGATGTAAAACTCAAATGTAGCATGAAAGAAATGGCAACAACCAAGACGAGCCAAGAGAAATAGCACCGTTCTTCTTTATTTTGTTCTCGACTGATGTCCTCTTCAAGTTGACTGTCGTGAAACTAGTACGGAGTAGAAAACCTTGTGCGCGTCGTCATTGGAGTTGGCGCGCGCCACCTGAGGTAGTGGTGGACTGGTGGTCGACCAACCGGCCACTACGTTTGGCGATGGAGCGACGGACCATTATTTTGTGATTGTCAAGCTCTCCACCAGCAGGAAGAAACTAGGCAAGATCACGTCGGCCAAGCGGACACATCTCTGCGAACACAGCTGTACTACGTGCCAGTTGCGGCGTTCTGCCTCTTTCTAATAACCAGCTCAGCCACTACCATCGTTCCGAGTACTACGTGGAGACCCCTTTAGCACCGGTTCGTAATCCAACCGGTGCAAAAGGGGGGGGGGGCCTTTTGCACCGGATGGTTTGCACCGGTTGGCCATCCGGTGCATATGGCCTTTAAAAACCGGTGCAAAAGGCCATGTTTGCACTAGTGTTCTCACACTGGCCACGCCCGCGCGGGGTCATAGGCACATGGTCACCAAAAACCTGCCATGCATTGCAATTTAGGCTGCCATAATAGTAAAACAATGCTACATCTATAGAATTAGCTTACGGGATTAGTATGTGGGAAGAAGCTAGAGGCTCACGGGCCCTAAAATCACGGCAGACGGTGGGAGGGTGGGGAATCGACTGATCCCGGCATGTACATTGCGTAGGGTCGTGTGGGTTTCCGGCTGGCGGCGGTGAGGAGGTGGCGGCGCTGCTGGTGCAGATTTTGGCGTCGATGCGGCTCCCCTTCGACGACGGCGGTCCTCGGAGCGACGGCATCACGCATTCGACTTCCCCGAGCTCGATCTGCTTCGGCCTGGTCGAGTTCTTGCTACCCTACCTGGATCCAGCTAGGCGGCGTGTCCAGAAGATGAAATCGTGGAGGATGCTGATGCGATTCGGCTCGACGACGGCGGCGACCTCCGGTGTAGGTCCTTCGAGGCCGGCGATCGGCGACTTCCCGGTCGCTCAGGGTCTACTCTCAATCCAAGGCATGGAGAGTAGGAGCGACGGCGCGCCACCGACGACGCCTTGGTCAACAGAGTCCTTTCTGTACTTGTGCCAAATTAAGTTCTTTTCACTCGCAAAAAAAAAATCACGGCAGGTGAATTTTTTTAGACCAATCCGATGCCTCCACTTCAGCCCGTAGCTTTCCTCCGTAAAAAAATCCCCAGTAAGTATAGCATGATTAATATAGTAAAATGTCGCGTTTTTCTATAACTTCAGCACAAAATAGATAAGTTTGCTTTTCCTCTTGAAATAGTGGTCTCTTTCCCCGACGTCCGGAGCATCATTCTAGATAGCATGACACTCTTGGTTGAGTTAGTTGTCGCGGCATACAGCCTAGCCGTCTTAGTCTAGGGCGCGGCATCATACCATCTAGCATGACGCTCAATTCTCAGGCAATCAGGCATCATCTGAAGGTGCTATTTCTTGAAGAAAAAAACTCGGTCTATTTTTTGCTGTAACTTTGTAAAATGACCATTTTTTCGTCAATTTTCACAAATGCCGCTCTGTCCAAACGCTCCCCGGCGTAGAAACATGCCAACATGACACTCATCTCCTGTTGGTTTCCGATTGAGGTTGCTATATTGTGCATTTCGCACATACACCAGCCAGGTCGTATTGTTGGAAGGTGTGCACTTGTCTTAAGTCATCGGCGCACCTCGTATTTTGACTTAGCATTACTGCTACTTGATTACGACGGAGATACTCCCTCCGTCCACAAATAAGTGTACATCTAGGTTTTTGGATAAGTCAAACTTGTTTAATTTTGACCAACTTATTATCAAAAACTAGTTAGGTGCCCGTGCGTTGCTACAGATAATTAAAAAAAACTCAAATGTGTGTATATGGAGACAAATATTATGGTTTTCACTCCATCTTGATGACTATTTTTAAAGTAAGATGGATTTGAAGAAAAATCCATGTTTTCATTCTAAAAGTAATGTAATTTGTGTCACCGAATCTCCTAGGTGCGAGTTCTCACATTATTTTATACCATCTGGAATATGATAGATTCACTTAAGACAAACACGCTGCCTTACTTTCAAATCTTCATTGTTTGCATCATGGTTATCCAGGCGAATGAAATATGAATGATACATATTATGCAAAAACTCGGAGGTTCACAATGATATGATTTTATCTTAAAATTTGCTAAATCACACGTGAGCATCAATAAGTATACAAATGCTTATCATGATATGACACCAGCAAGAAGCACCTGTTATTTTATTGGGGCATGTGAGTTATGGTGTTTGATCTCCACAACCAATTTACTCTACATAACCTAACAATGAGTTAATGAGGAAACAATAGTGCAAGTTGCAACAAGATTTAACAATTGAAATCGCACTTCTGCTTGATGAAGGAAGAAGTAAAATAAGGATGGATAAGAAAACATGAGCTATTTTATACTCTCCACTTTTTGAGTCATAAGTGCAGTTTTGTTTCACTACTTTCGCTTCCGGATGTTTAGGTAACTGATAGTGCATGTACTCATATCTTAATTTAAATTAAAAACTATGGAGGCAAAAAAAACTCATAACATCGTTGATACAATACATCTGCAATAAATCAGTCCATCTAAAAACTTTAAATTTATGCACATTAATTTCTCCAAACAAATACACTAAAACAACTGAACTTGAGAAAATTAGAAGTACTCTGGTGTCCATATAAATTCAATTACAATATTGATTCTCTTGAACAATGGATGTGGTGTTTTGGCACATAGGTGCATAGGCACCTATTATAGAAAAAATTAAAAATGTCAAAAGATTCTGAAATAAAATTTTAAGTGTATATTCTGACATTCTATGTTCGTACACAAGTTTTCATGGGAAAACAACATTTTATGTGGCATTTATAAAAACAATAAAAAAATGTCTAGATATACATGCAAAAAATTATTTTAAATTTTATTTACACTTCAAAATGTATTTTCACACAATGAGTTAATATGCACCCGTGAGCCCATTTGAATTTCCCTTGAACAATGCTATCTCTAAATATATTTAAGAGGACAACCCTACTGACAAGGCATTATCTGGCCACTCTCACTCTAACCTTGAGAACAGCAATGCCTCACAACTTGCAAGGAACCTTACCACCTATGAAAACATGACAAAACAATATAGTTTAGTTCTGATATTGCTTTGTAAAAAGATTATTACTGAATACATACATGAAAAATTACCGATATATGTGCCTAATAAACATGATACACATCTGATTTTTCAAATCATATTTCATCTCATATGGTAAAAAAAATGATGCAAATCTGAAAAGTCTAGAAAAAACAAAGTGAAATCTAGCGTATATGATGATTGAAGGGCTAAGAGAATTTACCAGCTATCTTAGTCTGTCATGTAAAGGCCATACTTTGTACTACCTCCGAGTCATGCATTGCCATTGATGAGCTTAGTTGAGCCGAGCATACATAGGAGTGGAATTTCAGTCGACCATGGTGAGCATGAGACGGGTGGATTGGATTGGATTACCTCGGGTCGCTTCTTGCTTGGTCGCAAACTTGTGTTCAATATCCTGGAATCTTGCTATGGACTTGTTGACCTCGACCAAGATGACAGGCAAGTGGCAAACCCACGGCGTTCGCCTTGGAGATCTGGACCATGCCCGGTGACAGCTTGAACATCACATATCAGATATCTTTAGTGCCGCCAGGTCCGGCCTCTCGACCATCCCAGATGGATACACGTAGAGTTGAAATCAAATCGATCATGATGGCTTCAAGTAATTTGAGAATATTAGTTAGTACTCCATCTAAACTGATCATGGTGGTTAATAGAAAGTAGCTTAGGTCGAGCAGAATGCAAATTGAGTCGACGGGGCGGGTCTGGATGGCGTTGGCGATGCGGTCACCCACGTGGGCAGAGTGGGCGACAACCAGGGTGCGGCCGTGGATAACTTGATGACGAAAGTTCAGCCGGCACTTGAGGTAGTCGATGCAGGTCGATCGTCTCTTCGGCGAAATGGCCTATGTTACACCGTCTTCAGCAGTGTACACCCGCCGCAACCTCGTCGACGCGAACCACACGCGTCTCACCCGCCTCTGCCGTGCGAAAATGCTTCCGACGCGCTGCTCCCGATCGTAGGTTCTCGTTGAGAACCCCCGCTAGGACAATCTGGAAGATTGCACCCTGTTTTTTTTTTTCTTTTGGAATGATTGTTGTCTCCAGATTTTATTTCTTGTCATGGGCGTGCGATAACAGGAAAGAAAATTTCCATTCCTATTTTTCCTCGCTAGTCTTCCCGGATTTTTCTGCGCTGCATTTTTCGTGAGGGGAGATTATGTAAAGAAGGATAATTAATTGGCCAGATTTAACTTCGCCTGCAATTAGATTTTGTGCTGCATACGCTGTGATTAGTTAGGAAAGAATAGTTAATATATCCATTAACTATGTATGAAATCCCTGATTTCTTGGATCTTACCTTTTTGGTGGGTGGAATCTGCGGCAGCAATTATTTGAAGTTGAAACGTATGTACAAGATCCACCATTGAAAGATTGGACGGACAAGATTCTTTTAATGACGACCACCAAAGTGCGTTGAGTGTCAAACGACCAACTCCCATTTAATAGTAAAGATTATGCGCATATGTGACATTAGATTACTATATTATGAAACTATATTTCAAGGTGGATCTAGTGATACTAATCTAGTGTCATAAATGCTGCTACTTTTTCCTAAAAAGGTGGTCAAATATAATAAAGTTTGACTTATCAAAAAACCTAGATGTACACTTTGGACGGAGGGAGTATAGTACAGTACCTCCCGTGGAGAGCACACATCACCAATTTAGATCCAGGCTCGTAAATAGCGACGATAACCATCACGATCCGGACGGATGAATCAAACGCGCGCTGACATAGAATGAATGAAAACTGTAGGACAACGAAACTGCATCGAGTACCTCAGCGGCTTGATATAAACAGTTGAGCCAATGCTGCCACCTTCTTCCTGAATTGGGCCGATTGGCGTAGGGCATATCGGTATCTCATTCACTGACATTATCACTGGCCAACGCACATGCAGTGCCTGGTTGTCTCGCTGTCAACCCAATCCTGGTTATGACTTCATTCATTCCAACCAGAAACAAGACTCTGAACTGAATCCATCTAAAGTTGGATCCGTTATCTTTCAGATTGTATCCGGCTTCAGATAGGTAGTACTACCTCTGATCGCATTTAGTCGACGCGGGGCTCTAGTGAGTATTGCTACCTATGTTCACAATCGAGGACAAGGATTTTGTGCACATGGGAGTCAGTGCTCCCTTCATTTTTGAATTTTTGAAAATTTCAGATTCTCATATTTCTCTGCTTTCAAGAATTATGACATTAAATATGTAGATAGATGTGTATACGAGGATTGGAATCAAAAAAGTCTCGTCAAAAAATACGTTATATTTTTGGAGATGCAAAAAAGACAAATTTCTGACAGTAAATAGTAGTACAATAATACGTATATTTTGTCAGTGTACTGTCAGAAATTTGTCTTTTTTGTATTTTCCAAAATACACAGTATTTTTTGATGGGACTTTTTTGACTACACTCCCCGTGTCTAAATCTATCTACATATTTAATGCCATAATTTTTGAAAACATAAAAGAGCGAGGTTTTGAAATTTTTCAAAAATCCAAAAGTCCAAAGAGCACTTGTGCTCATGTGCACATGCTACTTTCCGGTCGATTAAATGCATCTCCAGCAGCCTGACACATTTTAGACGCTAAAAATTACCATGGGTGTCTATTTGTGTTGGGTCGTCGACGTGGTAATCATTTTCGGACCACGATTATTCGGGTGCTCCCAGTGAGTGACACATTTGCTTTTGTTATTTTTCATCGTTCAGATAGAGGTACATAGCTTGCAAAAAGAACATACGAAATACGAAGCCTACTGGTGTCTAGTCGCAGACGAGGTCGATAACCTCCGTCATCTCCCGTGGCATGTGTGGCACCGGTGGCGGCAGATGGTATACCGGCAGTGCTGGAGTAGGAGGAAGGGTAGCCGCCGGCGGCTCTAGCCACGGATCCCACGCCACAGGAGCAGCAGACGGCATGCGCACCTCGCGCTCCAAAGTCACCGGAGGTATCACCAGCGTCCCCTGCGCCAGCGCCGACCCGCAAAGCTGGAAGCCGAGGTCATTCAACTCAGCGAGCTAGCCGAGCTCGGTCTAGTCAATGGCGGGCGATTTGCACAAAAATAACCCTAAAGTGAAAGAAAGCACAACTATTTCACCCATCTAACCCTTGTGTGGCGCCTCCCATGGGCGTCACACGCCATGTGTGGCGCCTGCGTCTCTCGCCGATGTCGACGAGTGCGCGCTGAACATGTGTGGCGCCCATGGGAGGGGCGCCACACTACTCTATATATATAATTTCTGTCTAGATGTTACAGAAGACTGTGGTAGCTCAATTGGATGAAGCCTTTGCTTCCCAATCCCAGGTCATGGGTTCGAATCTAGATTTCATGTTGTAAACATATTTTAATTTTAAAAATAAAAATAAAATTTGTGTTGAGGAGATGAACTCACCTGGGATGGGAAGAAAAGCTTTCATTGACCACTCTTCTGTAACATCTTAAATTATATATATAGAAGTGTGGCGCCCTCCCATGGGCGCCACACATGCCGCCACGTCGGACGGCGCACCACATCGAGGGCGTCACGTCGGCTGGGTAGAGTGGCGCGCAGCACGGCGCCACACATGTGGCGCCCATGGGAGGGGCGCCACACAAAAGGGTTAGATGGGTGAAATAGTTTGCCCGGAGGGTCAGTCTGTGCTTTTCTTTCACTTTAGGGTTATTTTTGTGCAAATCGCCTCAATGGCGAGCTAGATAGCCTCATCCTTGGTGAGATCCTAGCAGTGTTGCTGGCGCGCCTCGCATTCAATGCCCTGGCATAAAAGCCGTAGTATCACAGGCACACCATTAACGTGACCCAGAAAGCTGCACAAGGCCACCCGCTTAGTAATCACCCGCATAAAGACAAAGCATCCATGGTAGCTGACGGGTGGGCCTAATTGCAAAGGGCGCAGACGCGTGGGCTGACTGTGCCGCGTTCGCGGAGACGCATATTTGAGGCATGTTTTCATCCCTGCTGACAGGCTAATGGGCTAATCATTTTGCGTCTGGTCGCTGGGGGGGGGGGGGCAAATCTATTTTTTAACTAGAGAGAGTATACCTCGACTCTAAAAAACGTATTGTATATACCTGAACTCTGAAGAAAAGTATGTACTGCCTGAACTGTGAATACTAACGTTGAACCAAAAACGAGCTACAAAACGCACTTCGGCTTAATTACCACCTTTACACTCTTAATTAATAATAATTTATCTTAGGCACTTACTAGCTACATTTTACAGGCACAACAAGAACACATCGAAACTGAAATAGTTAACACAGCCATGCGGTAGAACAGTACAAACTTGTAGCGCCACGATAGGAACTGTTACGCCTGCACGCGTAGCTAGCCAAGTAAGCTAGCAAACCATGTGCGGGCGGGCCTGGGCCGGGCTAGTGCCCGGCCCCGACCTTGTTGACCAGGGCGAGGGCGTTGCTGGTGACCTGGGCGACGTCCACCACCTTGCTCCGGATGGCGGCGCGCGTGCGGGCGTCCACGCCGCGGGAGAGGCCGTCGAGGCAGGTGTTCTCGTCGGTGAGCGCCGCGCTGCACCAGGTCTGCACGTTGCTCAGGTGCCACCGGAACGCCGGCGTCCCGGCGCGGCCCAGGCCGCCGCTGAGCTCCTTCGCCGCGTCGCGCAGGTGGCCCACGCTGTCCGCCATGTTCTCCAGGCAGTCGCGCGCCGGGCTGCTGCCCTTCTTCGGCCCGCCGGCGCTGCCGCGGAGTCCGGGCCCCACCAGCCGCCCCACGTACGCCGACGCCGACTTGGCGCGGTCCGCGCTCACGGTCAGCGCCGCGCGCGCCAGCTCCTGCGGGCTCCGCGGCGGCGAGTTGCCGGCGGCGCCGTACGCGGACAGGCTCTGCACGCACACCGACGGGTACTGCGTCGCGCGGCACGACTTGCGGATGAAGTCGGTGGCTGCCGGGGCGGCCGATGCCGCGGCCGCGGCGGCGAAGGCCAGGAGCAGCGCGGCGAGGAGGGGAGGAGCGGCGGAGCGAGCCATTATTGAGCTCGTCTCTTGAGGAGGAGTACAGACAGTGTGGTGTGGGTTGGTGCTGGCTCTCTGGTTGGTTGTGTTTTGTAATGACCAACATCTGTGTCCTTTTATAAGGACGACGAAAAATAATTCTGCAGATATTGTTATTTTTACCAGTTTGGATCTTGCATGGATAAAGACATTTGCATGGCTAATCAGAGGAAAATTATAGAAAGGCCCTGTAGTTTGGTATCAATTAAATGTGTAAACCATTTTGATGGTATGTTCCTTTCGCTTATCTATTTCTAAGAGTAAGAACAATAGTACAACCAACTGAGGAAAGGGACTTTTGGCTCTAAGATGCCACACACCTCCATAAACCAAAAAAAGTATAGTAATTTTAAAAATTCAAAAGAAAAAATTGAATCTTTCTGAAAATCAAAGGTGATGAAGTTTGTATTCGTAAAAAAAATATTTGGAAAAGAAATGATTCCGATGGTCTTCAAGAAATTTTTTTTTATAATGAATATAAAGTGAACAGTACCTGGTCATGGGGGTTTCGAGTTTGTTTTTTTTTACCTACGGTAGAAAGTAATTTCATAGGGGAAACGTTTTTATACAGGTACAATACCTGATCATCTTTAATTTCAAATAAAAATCGAATTTTTTAACCTTTTTTTTTTCATTTTTCCAAGCATATAGGGGTGTGTGGCACCCGAGAGCCACTCTGCATTTCCCAACAAACTTATGGCTATATAAACGATGTTATGTCATATTGTCATCTATAGTCAGCCTAATTAATCGCTAACATGTGCTATCTCTGTTCCAATGAACAAGACTTATATTATTTTAAAAAACTGTAACTTTTAACAAAGTTTTTACAAGAACTATACATTAACACACAAAATACGAAATCAATATCATTATGATATCTATGCAATATCATAGTTACTGATAATTTTTTATAAAGGTTAGCCAAACTTTGCTTGGCTTGACTTTCTAAATGAAATGTAAGTCTTATTTATTAAAACGAAGTGAATATAGTAGTAAGTTAGGCTATAAGGTTGGCTATGAGTAGACTACTTTTTACCATATTCTCTCTGTATACCTTTTGTTCTCATTTATTATATATGCCTAATAGGTGGGCTCTTGTATCTCGCTCACTTTTTTCAGTTCTCTCTTTCCTGCTCGTAAAGATACCAAGTAAGCAGGCTAGAAGACCACTATTGTACTTGGTCTAGTGCGAGTGTTATTTCGAAGTTTCTTGAGAATCTACTACCTTTATTTCAAATTAATTGATGTAGTTTTGTCTAGATACAACGTTAGTACATTTGGAACAGAAGGAATGTTGTTTTTAAGTTGATACAACAGGAAACCTAAAGTAGTTGAAAATATATCGTGTAACCAAATGGATAGAAATATGCACTATCATAAAAGAGTAAAGTGAAGTGATCTAACATCCAGAGTACCTTTTCTTCTTAGTTTGTGCCTTCTAGTTTGGTATGAATTAAATGTGCGAACAATTTTGGTGTGGTTCTTGTGGTGTTTATTTTAGTTTCAAGGGTTTTATTTATAATTTAGCTTAAATTACTATTTGCAAGTCAAGCAAGCCGCACAACTATGAAAAAAAAATTCATGTTTGTGACGGTTAACTTGATAAAAAAGTTGCACTATCAATAGTACAATTTCCTAGTGCTTATCTAAATTTGCACATAAACTGCACATCAAAATAATTAATTTAAGAACATCTCAACTACTTCCTTTGGACGGTTTTAATCGACGCGAACACCCTACCACATATATGCATGCATTGAGGTAGTTGTGCATCGATTAAAACGGACCCGAGGCAGTACCTGAAATGATATGTCGTTAAAATTGAGGTGCACACTCAATTTTTGGATAATGAACGTGTAAATAGTAGTAATTTGCGTCTCTAGAACTTGTCGAGGACCGCACGGAGAAAATATGGCATTGTTAGGGTTGTTCCCATAACAAATGCTAATTGCTAAATTGGTACTACGAGTAAAGGACGTTGAATGAGTGTTCACGTGGAGGGCAGAGGAAGTAGGGCCGAATGGTGGACCATTCTGTTGAGGCGTGATGCGATCAAGACCTATATGGCTATCTTCATCCGCAAGGAACAAAATTAAAATGACGCTGTGCCGATGATTAGTTCAAGCTATTAATTTTTTTCGGTGGCAACGATGAGAAAGTAGCATGCAAATGGAAGCGATAAATGCATGGAGTACCGTGTGAAATATTAATGAAACTCTGAAAATGCTGCACCCGCCGGTAGCTAGCTGAAAATGCATGGTTTCGTATGGCCTAATGTTTGGTCCACACTCACTGACTGACTCACACTACCAATTCTGGGTTGGGTCGGCCACACCCAACAATGGTTTTTCAACGGTCCTTTAACACCACTTCTCCACCTATTAGGCCGAGCTCATTAGTCATCATCGTACGCCGGTAGTTACACAAGCACTCCTGCCGGTGAGCTCATTAAATCATAACCAGTTGAAACAGCTACCCGGTGCAAAGCCCACCCCACACGGCGCTCTGAGTTAGGGCGACACGGGCGGCTCCATACTCAGCTGCCCGTCGCCTCACTCCCAAACGACTCGCCATCGATCGAGGTCGTCGCCGGTCAAAGCCCGTGTAGTGACGGTGGTAGTGACAGCGCGGCGGCATGGCGTCTATCGTATAGAGGGTGCTAGTCTCGTGGGCTAGACACACGCGAGGGTGTGGCATCTCTTCATCACGGCAGGGTGGGGGGTGTGGCTGCAGGAGACCGGTGCTGCCTGCGCCTGATTTGGGCCCAAGATGGGCTTGGTGGGCCGCATTCTGCGGTTGTCCGGCCGGTGCATTGCATCGTCATGTCTGTTGTTGCTCTGCACCCATGCTTCTAGCGAGTCTGCATGGCCACCGCAATCTCCCTCACCGACATGTTGTGTCGGTTTCGGTGGTCGGCGATTAGGTGGGCTAGAATACAAAGAATAGTCCCAAATCGGCAACGGAGGTGGTTGGCATGAGGCGGCGGCGATTATCTGTGTTGCGGCGGGGATACCTTCGGTCTTGTAAGTATGTCGATGGCAAATTCATGGCGGTTCAGAAAGTGCCATGCGTGCTTGGACTTGCGCGGTTGCCGATGAAAACCGAGACGAACTATGGCAATGCATCTTGGCGTCATTACATGGTGAAGGCATCATTTTTTTTGCATCTGTTGCTTCATTTTTGGGATTCTTCGATGAAAACCCTTGACCCGAAATTCCCGGATCGGACCTTGGTGACACTTTATGTGCCATTCTCCCTCTTGAGGGCAGCATTAACGAGGCTCATTATGAGTGGACTGGTTTGAAGGTGAAGCGTTGCTGCTTCTAGCACATCATCAACAACGAATCTTGGTTGCATGGTGCAACGAAGCCTCGATGTAGGCCGTTGGATAGTGCACACGCATAAAGTGGAGGCGTTGATACGGGCATGGAGGCCTATGTGGAGCCCAAATTCAGGACTCCACCAGCTTAATTATCTTAGTTTATGTAATGGTCATATGTGGGCCAATTAGGGATTTTATTAAGTTGAGTCAGTTTGGTTTGGGCCTGTCCAAACCAAGGTAGAAAGGCCCGCTAGGGGCTGGCCGGCCACCACCGCCGGCTAGGGTTTAGATAGACAAGTTTAGGGTTTACCCCATTGCGTGTGTTCATGTGTATCATCCCTCCGGGGGTACGGCGCTGCCGTTTATCTATTATATCCGCTGCGAAGGTTCTTGTGTTCTTCAAGGATTGTCTAGCTCAGGGTTTGAGGCGTATCGTTCATCGATCCGTTGCTTGCTGGATTCGTTTCCTCTTCTCCAGGCTGCGCTCATCGCGTTGTTGGGAGGATTTACTACCCCAGGTTCTCGCTGTGAAAGATCGGGCAACACCCTAGGAGGATCTGCTGGGATCCCCTTATAAGGCGTTGTATGTTGTCGTGGTGGCGTTGATCTCAAGTCTGACAAGAATCACCTCTCCGATCTACTTTCTGGATATGTGTTGGCGGAAGATGACGGAGTTGACTAATGGAGCATGCGCATGAGGCACTATCTCTTGAGTTTGCTAGGAGCTAGCGACAGCAGTGGCCGGGGCATAAGGTTTCGTGTGATCATCTATCATTTTATTGGCTAATTTACCACATCCTGCAAATATTGTAAATATGTTTGAGAATTGGTTGAATGGAGCTTCCAAAAGGATAAAAAACACATTAGAGTTGGCGCATGTTCTATGGTTAATATGGAAAGTCTGTAATGACTACATTTTTAACAAAGCAAGTTTTTCATCATTTTTGCAGGTTATCCGTCTAGCTACCAATTAGATCCATATGGGTCTTATCTACAGTCGGAGGACGAGCGTCCGGCTATGGATATTGGGTGCAACCGACTGGCGATGGTGGCACATGATTTTACAGCCGGTGCGGATGGTGTGATGATAAATGGTTGACATGCTGATGCAAAGGCGCTTCGTCTTTCTTTGTTTTTCGAAGGCTCATTCTTGTTGAGACCCTTTGTGATCCGTGATGTGTAATAATTTAAAACTCTTGTAAGTCCGATTTTATTTAAATAAAAGTTGTCGTATGCATCAGTTGATGCATAGGCCGGGATACCCCATTTCGAAAAAAAATGTGTTGGCTTGACGGAGTTGACTATCCGAGCGTGCGCATACGGCACTATCTCTTGAGTTTGCTAGGAGCTAGCGATGGCAGTGGCCAGGGCATAAGGTTCCATGTGATCCTCTATCATTTTATTGGTTGGTGATGCGCTAACACACTGTTTTGCGGTTCCAGTTTGTATCATCGTTGTAAGGGTTTTTGCCAGTTTTTTCTTGAATAAAAGAAATAAATTAAAACCTTATGCACTCCTTCAACACAGAGACCGAGTAATTCCCATCTCGGAGAAAAAACTCAGGCGCTCCTACACATTATAGTTTTGTCATTTGCCGACTTCTGCTGCTTTTATGTGTCGAGAAACAATAGTGTTCAATAGACCGGCGGCCGGCCGTTTTCTCATAAAAAATAATAAGTTTGACACGATGGGGTCAGGGTGTCTGGTCTCTAGTGTAGACACGGATGCAGTTGCAACTGTGCAATCAAAGCATCCGCTATCTATCGTTTCACACTTGCAAGATGAATGCACATGATATCACGAGCTGGATGTGCGCACGGCACGTTGCTATGTTTGTCGGAGCCAGCCAACCACGCGAGATGGCGAGCCTACTCCCAAGATAGGTGGCCATACAATGAAAATAAAAATAGAAAAAAAGAAACAAGAACTAGAATTATCAGCTAGAGATGAAAGAATAGGTGATGCAAAGCTAAAGCTTAAACCAAGAAAATATCAGACAAAGTCTAGAGTGAGGCTCCAAATTACAAGATCTACAAGGGCGTCCGAGACTCGACAGCTCGGCTTGAATCTTCAAGCAACAAGATATCACTATGTGGAGCTGCACCAAATTGAAGCAACACACAAGGCCACCTAGCAGAGAACCACCAACACCGAGGAAACTGGCTAATTGCGCTACTGAGCAGACGCGTCTCCAGAGTTCAAAGGGGAAACTTCACGACAATGCCTCCAGGAAGGGATACGGGTCGCGAGCATCACCGTTGTTGGCACATGGGAGCTATGCAATGCTTTCGCGGAACCTTCATCACCCACCCTAAGGAAAGCCTAAGTCTTTGCAACTGCCATCAGGACAACACCAGTTGTTGAAACCCACCAGTGTCCCCCGTGCAATAACACAAACTCCAACAGCCACCTTAGGCACGAGAGCGGCTGCGCAGATCGGAGGCACACCGTTTATATGAAGCCACTCACAACAAGACTCAGGGCATCAACGAGTAGGTATTCTGAGGGGGGGCACAGAGAAAACATTAGTCAGCTGGGCAGCAGACAATGCCCCGGGGGAAGGCAACCATCAGCAAGATGTCTGTCATGGCCACACCTCCAACGAGGTGAACGACATCCAAAGACGTCGCCGGCAATGGCCGAAACCTTGCGGTGCTTGCGCGGACAACCATCATGCTCGCTAACGCACCTGCATGCTAAACCCATCGGACCAAGCTGCAGGAGCAACTCCGGGATGCGCCGTCCCCACGGTCGTCATAACTGGCCGGGAAAACAAGAAGCCGGTGGCGACGAGGCTCACCACCACGCCAATGAAGCGCCACCCACTCGGCCAAGAATCCCAAGCTCTCTCAAGCAGAGCAAACCCGAGATAGACAGTCGAGATGTCCCTGCCCCTGCCAAGAACATCCACAGCTAGTACAGGACATAGTGGCCAATGCTACGCCGGGTAACCGGAGCCGCCCAAGCGGCGGCTTCAACCACTACTAGCCAGGGAGTGAGACCTACACCTAGTAGGCCCAGCTCCAGCCGTATCTAGCCAGGCCAGCCTGAGGCTGCCCAGACTTAGGCATGCTGGCCTAGACCTAGGGCCGCTGCCGCCACCCTGGCCACAGCCACACTAGCTTCAGGTCGCGCTAGCACCGACTACCAGGCCGCCGTGCCGCACTGCCACCCACCACGCTTCGGTGGCACAACCCTCGCCGGCTGGAGGAGCACTACTGCTAGGGAAGGCCTCCCCACGAGGTCCTCACTAATCGCGGGTAGAGGACATCCGCCGCTAGCGCCGCTGCAAGCCTGGCGACGGCGGCAGGGGAAGGGAAGAAGAGTAGGCTTGAGGCCGAGAGGGAGAGGGGTCTCCGCGGGGACGACCCGGAGTGACTACGGTTTTTGCTCTCTTAGGCTACTCATGAACCTGAGTTACCGTGGGGCCTCAAAATTCATATTTTTAGTTTTTTGAGAATTTTGAAAAAACTTTTTAGGGATAGAGGATGCACGAACAGTCATAAGAAACATTTCTCATTTTTTTTGTAACTTAAAGGTCGATGCACTATTTAACTTAACCCTCGACTAAGTTTAGTCAGATTCAAGAGTACCATGTCCACGAAATTCCCTTTAAGCCCACTCTTGCAGTTATGTTCAGTTTGACGACCGCACGGCAAAATGCTGATCTTTATACTTCCTTCTAGAGAGATAGATGTTCATGGCTACGGCAGACTGTGCTGGCGAAAAATAAAGTAGGATGTATGCCTAACTGAACTTGTCCTCTAAAATTAAGTTGATCTTTTTCAGCTGACGTGTAGTTCCAAAGCTTGAATAATAGAAACGACGCGCGCGTGCTGAATTCGTCTAATGGCAATTGGCATTGAGTCGATGCATGTAAGTGCAGAGTACATGGAAGAAATCAGTGTGCCTCCGAGGCTACGATAGACGTATGCTGATGCGATATGAACACATCGAGCTACGAGAAATTAAGACCACAAAGGAAGCACAAGCTGGGCGAGTTCATCTGATTGGCCTTCTGTTCCTTCTACAACCATCCTTTCCAGCGCCAGAAAAACTTATGCAGCTTCTAAATATCTAAGATACCACCTTATGCAGCGTCATAGCATGAAGAACAATATATTAATTGCCTTGCATTCTTTCGTGATACCACCTTAATTGCATTTGTGTTAGCAAGCGGTACAACATTGTTGACAAACTAAACAAAATACAGCGGGCATATCGAAGAATTTGAAACAAAAATGAACCATAAAGATTATGTAGGCCAGACCAGCCATATCTATTCTTATATTTCGAACATAATGACTTATCCAACTTAAAAAAGAATCAGTATGATGTCCAAATTTCCCCTCATGATATTTCATTAACTAAGTCATGTTAGAAACATATGAAATTGGGAGAATAGGTGTTAGCAGTTTGATATGAATATGTTGTTGGAGCATAAATATAATTAAAAGTGAAGTTACACAAAAACCTTCCTATTGTAATCTATAAAGAAGATATTTTAAAAAAGTAACATTTCACATATTTTACTTATATAACTCAATAAAGTATTTTGTAGCTATTGTAGAAAATGTTATGGGTAATTGTTATATTGTAGGGCAATGCGTCGTGTGACGACGATGCCCTTGCCGTGTGAAACGGTACTGCATACGAGTACTGAAGCCAATGGTCTACATTAAAGTTGGCCAACCGAATCGGCCACGTTTAGTTAGTCAAGAAATTAGTCCGTAACATGTGCGGTGGCTTGCTGAGTTAGTCATGTCTCATGTGTGGTACATGTATCCAGTAGTCTAGATCGTGCTGTTAGTGGCGTGAGTCTACAGTTAGTGACAGGAGTTAGCTAGATATTTAAGCCTTATACGCATCGTTTCATCAAGTTATACTGAAAAAGAAAAAAAAACTTGGTTGTGCCGAAACACAAACGCCTTGTATATTTGTGTGGGGGTGTTGTGTGAAATAGCCAGAGAGAGAGCTAGCTAGCTATTGAATTGAAAGATTTAACTCCATCATGCAATGTACATATTGTTGCTTCCTGAGGGCAACGTTGCTTTCGCCGGCTTCAACGACCTGGCCAGAAGCGAGCTCTATAGGTAGCACCGACATCTCATGTGATTAAGCAAAACCGAAGAGGGTGCGACCTGTGCACATGTCACATCACATGGGTGTGCAACAAGTATGTCATGTAAGCTAAAATGGTCACCCTAGCACCCCTAGGCTCGCCAAGAAACAGGCACCAAGGCAAGGCGCCATAAACCATCCTCCGGTTTGTCGTACACAATTATTGGCTATCGATCACATTCGGTGTATGTAACTACTCGAAACATCCATCTATCCTACCTCATGTGCATGGTGCTGGAGATTACCATCTGTTTTCCTGCAGAGTATACATGTACCTACCACTAGTATGTTGCATCGGGTTTGAGGAGAGAGGGAGGAAAGATATGCGGCTAATGTACTACTGCTGGAGAAATTGGTTACTTGTTTACGACTCTTCACTTTACACAGGAGAAATTGGTCAATAAGGAGCTGGAAGATGTGGACTGGATTACTCTTTTCATTTTTTGCTCCTAGGTCTTAGGTGCAAAAGTAAAGGGTCAAGTTGTTGTTTTCTTTGTTTCTAAGGTCTTCTCTATAAATTATACTCCACCGAAGATGTTACAAATGCAACCATCAGTGTCCTTGAAGACCCCTCTCCTCGTTTAAAACGTTCACCTTTATGATGTCATGAGCTGGGCAAGCGTGGTACTACCTCCATTAGGGATTATGTTTTGTTAATTTATTTTATAAATAAAGTTAAGCTTAAATTTCGAGGGGGTCTTATAATTCCTAACAGAGCTAAGTGTCATAGTGAATCACGCAAGAGAGAGAACTTACGGTTGTGCAGTTTTGTTAGTTTGAATGTTTGAAGAGTGCAGCTAGCCGCAACTGCAAGGTGCAGATGCCACACTGAGCTCTCTGCTTCTAAAGCGGAATGGAATACCAAAATATGGAACGTGCACAAATTTAGCCTCATTAGCAAACGCAGCAAGGACGTGCGCATGATGGTGTCTTTCATGCTCGTATACAAACCCATTTGTGATTTATCTCTCTTTTTTTTAACAGACATTTGTGATTTATCTCACACTTCTGTACTGGCTGCTTAGTGTTTGCCAATAGCTACGGCGCATCGGCAAGCAGAGGCACCAACAACTTTGGCCACTTCAATGTGTATGCCTACGTAACGTGAGACACTTAGGTAGATTCAGATTTTGGAGCTTGCTCATGCAACGTCCAAACTGAAGTTAGGTCGAATAGCTGAAGTTAATCTTCTCGCGCTGACTTAGTTTTGTATGGGCTAGCGGATGCATGAAGAGATATATGGCATGGTACAAGTTAACTGAAAAAAACAGGGCATGGCATCACAAAACGGGGGCAGTAACAATGCCTCGCCTGAATATGTGCGGCAGCATGCGTGACACAAGGAGATCAACTAGTGCCACGGTTGAGATGCGAACACGCGCCGAAAAGAGCAACATAAGGAAGCTGAGACCGGACGACTTCATTGACAGTCCGTTCCCTCGTGGACATACCCGCATGGCCGCATGTCATGGTAACGGGGCACTAGAACCATCTTTCAAGAAATGGAAAAGCTATCATACATTGAAAACATATATATATATGTATATATATATGAGTTAGTTGAAACTAAATAAATATGCTTTTAGCTTCAAATGATGTTTGTTGTACTTTAAGGACTCCTTTAGGGAATACCGTTGACAAAAGATCATTCAAACTAGAAACCATAAGAAATGCAATGAACATTGTATATGTTGTTGCACTGTGACATGAGCCGGTGTAAACTAATAGTTAATGTTATGGTTTTTGTAGTAGAGCTTTTGGGCAATGGTTGTAGACATTGTTTGTGATAGACTTGTGGATTAAATATAAGCCTCAAAATGTTATGTTTTATTGAAATATTGTAGAAAAGGTTGTGGGTAATTATCACATAATTAGGTATTGGTAGGACAAATGCATAATAAATCTTTCTCTTAGTAAAAAAATTTACTCGTGCAAAATGTTTCCAAATTGCTGTCAATGGATTGTGAGGTTGAATTTCTCTTGATTAATACATTTGTATCGGTGTGACCCCTAAACTAAAAAAACGGCACACGCTCATTAGTAAAAAAACAAGACGCAAAAAAACAAGACATGGAGTATGAGCATGTCTTTTGTATTAAGCTCCTTCGGTAGATGATTTTGTACACATCTTTTCACACAATACCAATTGCACAATTTCCGTATTGTTATATTAAGCTGTGCACATATGCTAATTGCCATAACTAGGCACAAGGAATCTTCCTATACTGAAATATTAGAATAAATTCAATACAAGTTCTTACCGGCTATAGAGTGCAAAGACCATTCATGTTTAGAGGCCTATGAGTGTCATGCAGGAGCTCGGTTGTCCCCAAGGAGGCAAAGAGAAGAGTTGGTCCAGCTCCACACATCTCCACGCTAATACTGGCGCTCACAGCCGGGGATGCGAGAATTTGTCCAAATCCATACCCGGCCACGGAATGTTGGCCGAGCTCTAGCTACGTTAGACCTCCTTAACCCTAACATGGTTTGGGGACGATGTGTACCGTGAGGAGGGAGGGAGATATTGGAGGTGATAAATCGTGACAAAATAGAACAGAAATAGGGTCCCAAGTTCTGTGTGCCAAGGTGAGCTGTCATGTTCGATCATATCCGTTAAAACAAAAGAAAAGGTCCAGATTGGTGTGGAATCTGGTAATACACATAGACCTTGTAGCACTAGATAATATATGAGACAACACAAAAAATTCCGGGTTTTCTATTGATATGTAGTGAATAACATATAGCTTACCTATAGATAAAGAACAAAAAAGATAAGAAAAAAAGAGAATCGTGTTTTGGAACCAAACAAAACCGGATTGTTGTGCATGAGAAGGATAGCTATACTGATTTGTTATAAAGAAAATACACCTTTGGTACCGAATCGACAATCTCACAAGGATGAAATATCTATTTCAAACTATTAGATTGTGGGCATAAATGTCATGAGTCTAGGGTGGCCTAGTTGGGCCAACGAAAAGTATAGAAGAAGCATCCGTAGTTACCATAGGGCCCATGCCCATTTTGGGTGGAATAGATATACTAATATTTTATTCCAAAATTGGTATATTGGGCTAAATGCAGATCCAGTTGACCTCTCCCATCGTTCATGACAATTCGATTGTGACCATTGTGGCTTCTATTGCAGACTAGCGCATCAATTGGGATCTCAAAATCGATGGACCATTCATTTCATTCACTTGCTTTTTATGTTTTCTCCTCTACTATATTCTATTATCATGGTGTGTCGCTACTTTCTTTTTAAAGGTGCCTTCGTTGTAATGAATGATAGGGAATCTGGAAGCATTATTCCTCGGGGTGCTTGCCCCAATATCGGTAAAAGAAACCATAATCCAAGAAGAAGGAAAGAATGGGATAAGGGTTCAAGATGCATGAAAAGCTAGAAAAAGAGAAAGTGAGATGAGGGTTCGAGATGTCCCAATATTTGTTTGTTATTTTGTTTGATTATTGCGATATTGCTACACGTTTTCTCTACTTTCGTCAGAACTCACCAATCTAGAGCTTTTGGAGCAATTAGAGAAAAAATGACACCTTTTGGAGACATATATGAAGAAATATTACAATCGGTGTTCTAACTGACAACAACAGTAAGAAAGTATGATTTCCATGGAAGAGGGAAAATATTAATGGAATACACACCATGTGAAAAACAAGAGAAAATACCTAAAAAGCAAATGATATGTCGGGCAGCTTGAAAAGTTCATGGCTGACTATATCTAATTGCTGGTCCACAGAAAACACATAGGCTCGGTATTGTTGTTGTTGAACTGTGCAAAGTTGTGATTATTACATAATCTTCTCTCAGAAATAAATAAATGTGGATCAAACAAACACTAAAATAGGTAGAAAAACGGGTGAGATTACGACAATCCACCACCATGTCAGACGCATCCTCACAGTGCCATTCTGGGTGACCTAACAAAGGATTGTCAACGCTCTAATAACACAAATCATTCCTCTTTAGGTTGCCTCAATTAGTTAGTATAACTGCATTAGCTAGTATTGCCAGAAAATAACTGCACGTAGAACTGTGCATGCAAAGCATCCGTGTATCGCTCCATACTTGCACGATGTATCATGCCATCCGTGTACAAGATCTCACCAATTGGGCGCGCGTTCTTTATGTGTTTTTTGATAGGGAGATAAAAGATTTGCCTCATTTCATTATAACTAAATAGAAGAGTCTTGACAAGATTAAAAAAAAGGCATACGACAGGACTACTCTCCTAATATTACATAGCTCAAACACTTTGCCCCAGCGGTCACTAAAAGTTTCCCCTCAGTCTTAATGTTGTTCGTGGGGCAGATTTATTGCGGAGAACTCTTGCATCTTGTTCTGCTTTATGTGATAGCCATGCAGTTATCAGTTATGTCAGTTTGAATGGGAGACGAGTGCAACTACTAGCAGCACCAGCCAAATGCAGAGGGCACACTAGCAGCAACAGCCAAATGCAGGTGCCAGCGAGAGCTGGACTTTCACTCTATTACATGGCCCAAGGACCACACGGCTTACAGCCCAACAATGGACAAAGACACTGGAGCCTCTTGCAGTGCATGTACATACAGGTGACATGGTACAGGTTCATTCAAAAAATGAGAAGGACAAAACTCTGCAGTGGTAAACTGAAAGTCTGCGGCAACATGCTTGACACGAGGAGATCTCCACTCGTTGGCGCTCCCCACGTCTAAATCCGACGAAAATTTTCGTCCGGATTGGAGGAAATTTTGGCCTGGGGAGCGCCGAAGTTCCAGCCGTCCCCCGGCAGGACACCCCCAACCTGGTGCCGACCCACCACGTCGACCAGTTGCCACCCCCGCGTACATGTTTGATAAGTAACCGAGGATCATCATGTGTTCCTCGTCTTGGACGGCGGCTGCCATCTCTTCTCGCATAAGCTTGACGAACATCTGGTCCTCCTCTTCGTCTGAGTCCATGGCCGGCGAGGCAAATGGACGAACACCTGACGGGCGTGGTTGAGAACTAGCCGAGACGCGACCGACGAGGAGTAGGCCGCCATCGAAAAACAGGCAGGCGGAGGAGCAGGCAGATAGGCCGTCGTCGAAAGACGGCGTAATATAGGCAGGTGGGAAGGAGGGACGTCGGAATCTGGGCAACAAAACGGTGGGGTGGTGCCGGCGGCGAGAGAGATACGAGGGATGGGGGGTTTGAGCGAGGTGGTGGTGGGGTTCGTGTGTCCAGTCGCCGACAGATCGGGCCCTTCCCCGCTTTTCACTCGTCCGGACTCCTCGATAGTTCCCCGGGGGATCGGGATGGCGGCTCGCCGGATGGATGAAGGGCCAAATCCGGACGAAACGAGGAACCGGGGCGCGTCGACCGCCGTCCCTGAGAAAAACGTCGCTCGGGAACCTCGTCGGGAAGACGAGTGGAGATGCTCTAAGTAGCAATCAGTGCCAACGATCCATACGATATATTGGTTGAGATGTAAACACGCCGGAAAGAGCAGTTAAATCTGGACGATTTCATTGGCTCCCCATTCCTTCTCGAACATACACCTGCTGTCCCTGACATGTCACGGTGATGCGGCTCTAGGACCATCTTTCAACAACTGGAAAAGATTTCATACCTTCAAAACATCTACTTATATGTATGAGTTAGGTGATATTAATAAATCTGATTTCCTTCAAATGATATTCGATATAGATTTTCCAGAGCAACAATTTTATATATTATCCTGCTTCATTTGTTAACACAGAAAAATCAATTAGTCCAGAATACCCCAATCCTGAATATCTCTAGAAAGTGGGCCTATAGGATAGCTGACGGCTCCAACAAAGAACACTGAAACTGAATATCCATTGAACTAGAGAACATATATATATACAAATTTTCATCATGGGTTTGCAAGAGATCAATTGAACTAGAGAACATATGAAAATGTAGAGAATATTGAATGTATAATTACACTATCGCATTAACCGTTATAAACTAACAAGCATTTGTTTTAGATTTGTAGTAGAGTTTACTGGCAATGGTTGTAGGCTTTGTTTGTGAATGATCCATGGATTAAAAGTGAGTCTCTAAATGTTATGTTTTCATAAATATTGCAGAAAAGCTTGTGGGTAATGATGGACCAAAAATGGATTGTATTCTCTTACTCAAAATATTACCGATGAAATTTTTTAACCACTAGTGTGACACATCAAAAGAACATTGAGAGCGAGGATGATACCAGATTATGTAGCGGGGAGCCGACAACACGTTTTCTGTAGACTATCGAGGATGTCGGGATTGGGACTATTGTCTCAATCACGGCGGAGAATTAGAGGGCGGAGTTTGGGTGACTTTATGCACAAAAAATTTCAAGGTGTGAGTGCCCTACGATCAACATCCAATGGACATGGCTGATCTAAATTTTTAACGTAAATTTCGAAGTGACCAAGAAAATTAAAAAAATAAGTAAATCATATAAGTTCAATTAAGTATTCTCGTGATGTTTTGTTTCATTTGAATAGTTAGTTTACGATTAAACTGCATTTTGAGACCGAAAAATAAAAAGCTATCTAATCGTAAACAATTTATCTAAGTAAAATGAAACTTTTTTCAGAATATATAGAGGAACATGAATGACTTACTAAATTGTTTTCAATTTTTTGTAGAAACATTTTGAAGTTTGATTTTAAAATTTAGATCAACTGTATTGATACGTCCAAAACGTATCTACTTTCCCGAACACTTTTGCTATTGTTTTACCTCTAATTTGTGTATTTTGGATACAACTAACACGGACTAACGCTGTTTTCAGCAGAATCGCTCTGGTGTCTCGTTTTTGTGCAGAAATCGAACTTTCAGAAAACCCGGAATTTATACGAAGGCCCTATTTTCCAGAATATTGGCGGAGCCAAGGTGGGGCACGAGGGCCCCACACACTAGGCCGGTGCGGCCCAGGAGGCCCGCGCGGCCCTAGTGTGTGGCCCCCGCTGGCCCCCGACGCCTCCTTCGGACTACTTATCGCCCTCGACCTAAAAACGCACGGAGAGAAGTCGAAGTCGCCGAAACCCTCCAGAGAGCCGCCACATCGCGAAACTCCGTCTCGGGAGCCGAAGTCTCCGTTCGGCACTCGGACGGGAATTGGAGGAGATCTTCACCGCCATCACCACCAACGCCTCTCCATCGACCAGCCATGTTCCCCCATCCATGTGTGAGTAATTCCCCGCTGTAGGCTGAAGGGGATGGTAGGGATTGGATGAGATTGGTCATGTAATAGTCATAAGATTGTTAGGGCATAGTGCCTAGTATCCGTAGATGTCACTTTTATAATATTGTTGCAACTTGTTATGCTTAATGCTTGTCACTAGGGCCCGAGTGTCATGATCTCAGATCTGAACATGTTATTGATTCATGAAGATATTCGTTGTTTATGATCTTACCTGCAAGTTGTATACACATCGTGTCCGGAACCAATGGCCCCAAGTGACAAACGGGACAACCGGAGGGAATGGTAGTGATGTGAGGATCACATGTGTTCACGGAGTGTTAATGTTTTGCTCCGGTATTCTATTAAAAGGAGTACCTTAATATCCAGAGTTTCCCTGCCACCGCTGGTAGGACAAAAGATGTTGTGCAAGTTTCTCATTGTGAGCACGTACGACTAAATATGGAACACATGCCTATTGATTGATTAGTACTTGGATACCGTTTTATTATTATCAAATGCCCCTGCTTTGATTGTTATATGAGTTTCTCTCATCCATGCAACGCCCGTTAATCCGTCCCCTGCCTACAGTATTTTAATCCTGCTGTTTACTATAATCACTACTGCTGTCTTTATTTCACCGCTGCTGTTATTTTACTATTCCTACTGCTATAAACTGTTACTACGATAAACTCTTGCGAGCAAGTCTGTTTCCAGTGCATGAATTGACAACTCCGCTGTTAAGGCTTACAAGTATTCTTTGTCTCCCCTTGTGTCGAATCAATAAATTGGGTAATACTTCCCTCGAAGACTGTTGCGATCCCCTATACTTGTGGGTCATCATGTATCTATTGGATATTCAGTCGTGCGAACTTAGGGCATCTTCAGCGGCCCAAGACAAACGGACCACGCCTATCCGTTTTGGTCGGCGCGGACAAAGCGAGGGCAGAACCCAAACCTAGAATCCCGACGCAAACGGACAAGCATGTCCACTGCGACCCATTCATGGCCAAAATTTGGGTTGGCAATGCATCGCCGTGGGCAGCAAGCGCGTACTCACATGTCCACCTCTTCAACCCCGAGGGCCTGCCCCGCCAGTGTCACACAAGCCACTTCCCCTCCCGCCACCCAAAAAGTCAAAACTCGTCGGCGCCAAAACCCTTGCCTGCGATGGACATCACAACCGACATGGATGTTGACCATGCCACTCCAACCACAAGCCCTTCGTCCCGAACACCCTCCCAAACGAATGCCTCTACTGCCAGCCACAAGAAGAAGGCCACGACACCAAAGAAAGATATGACGCCAGCGGAGAGGGCCATTGAGACCAATAAGTGAGGTGACAAGCGTGCCATCACGAGGGAAAGGAATTTCCATCTAGTTGGTGCCGCGATAGCTAAGGCCACCAATGAGATGGCCATGGTCCTTTAGGCCAACGCGAACGCCGAAGTGTTAACCTCCACTGGCGCCGCGCATGTCGTCCCCTTAATCAAGCAGGAGGCGCTCGCCCAGGTTCAAGACAACTCTTCCACAAGCTCAGTGCCTTCCCATGTCGCAAACCAGCCTCTGCTACGCCGCGCGCCCCATATGTTGCCTCGCATCGCGCACGCACCGACCACCCTCCTTGGTCGGTCGAGATCGTCTTCGACGGACGTCCCGTTCTACCAGGGCGGCCTTGCAGCATCGGTCCTTGACCTCAAACGCATGCATGTAGGTGGCGACTCAGGTGTGGCACCTGCCAAGAAGGAACATGCGATAATTTTGGAGAACATGCCCGTGCCCCGTATCTTGTTCGATGGAACGACCGACGCTACGTCGTTCGACAAGGTATATATGCCTGCAACCCATATGCTTGCTTGTCCATTACCGTTTGCCAACGGCCCTGTAATTTTCAATGATCGGCAGGAATATTAAGCCAACCACGGTGACACCTACATGCACTCCATGATGAATGGTGGCGGCTTCATCCTAGAAGGACGCCCTTCGGACGGGAGGGAATGACTCGGGGATACGACACCAAATGTGTTGCCAATGCCGGTGATCCAAATAAAAAGGTGAGACAAAGGACCGCAGGCTACACCGACAAACAAGACCGGTGCCTTTGCAAATCTTGGGTGGCAATTAGCCAAGTGCGATGTCGAGCAAAAAGGAAATTCTTATTGGAGGAAGGTTGCCCAAGAATTCCATGATCGCCAACAACATGATCCCTTCCGAATTGATAGTGACCGCAACCAACTATCAATCCAAAAGGGATGGGGCTACGTCCAACAAGAAACAAATAAGTTTTGTGCGGAAATCGATCACGTGGTTCCCAAAACAAATATGTGACCGCAACCAACTATTAATCCAAAACTTTACAATTCTGCTATGATTTACACTAATACTTTTGCTTTATTCACATATTGTAGGTCTCATTTGGACTTTACTCTTTACCTCCTTGGGGCGTATTATTATGGACTTATGGTTACCAAGGGCATCTCACAGGAATGAAGTCCATGTTAGTAGGTTTAAGTGTATTTTGTGCTTTTTCATGTTTTTTTGGTTGTTTTATTTCATTGACCATGATAGTTGAATTTTGTTTACAATTTACCCTACGAATTTTATCTAGTAAACTTGCATTTTTGCATCAAATATTTATCCTCAAAATTGTTCGCCCCGGCGAACCAAAATTCTGGCTGCGCCACTGGTTATATTACAACCGCATCCGGCCAAAGGTCAGCTTTGTGTTGGCTTCCAACTGATTTTTCAATTCCTTGGTGTAGTTTAAAATCCCTCCATGCTTGAACTTACAAAAATCGTTGCCATGAGATTTCTAACAAGCACAAAGAAGTGGCCCTAAACTATGGCCGAGAAAACATTAACCCAGTGAGGGCCTCTTTGTTTCAGCTTTTAGCTGCTTTCCACGTAAAAAATTAAGCCGAACAAAATAAAGGGGTTGGTTTTGCTGTGGGTTTCTGCCAAAGCAGGTCTTCTTCCCACATGCACAAAAAGCACGGGTAGGAGGTGCTTTTCGAGCTTTTTTGCTTAGCTCAAAACAGCAGCTTTTATTGAACAACAGCTTTTCCTCCACAGCGGCACAGCCACACAACCAGCCGCAGCTAGCCACAGCCAGCCCAAACAAAGAGGCCCTCAGGAGTGTGAAAGGCTCACACATTCATGTGACCAGGTGTAAAGTTTTCGTTGATCTCGATACCTTGACCCATATATTATGACCGACCGGATTTTCTGTTCTTTCATATCGACAAAGAACAAAGAACTTTGTGAGACTTTGCCAAGATTGTCTTGAGAAAAGAAGTCATGTGTGACTTGACTCCTTAGTGTTTTGATGTTACCCACTTTAAATATTCAGTTTTGCTAGTTTTCATCTCTATTTTTTGCACAGTTAAGTACTCTATCCTTGGATTGCATCGTTATTCATACATATGAGTTGTAATTAAGTTGAATTGTAACTGAATTTTTTTTCTAGTTTCGCATGCAACGGAGATTTTTTTCAGTTGCGAGTGAGGACGCAACTAAGAAAACTGCTCTAGACCGTTAGATTTGTTTCGTGATTCATGCTAATTATAAGTTGCAATACAGGTTGCAACTGAGATGTGATAACGTCATCGGATAGAATACTAAGTTAGTTTTCAGTTAACTAAAAACTAGCGACACTTATAAATATTTTAGGTTGACAAGTATCTAGGGAAGTAGGGATTATATGCGTTGCATAGAAATCAATTTTTTTGAGACAAGCATAGAAATCAAATGGGCAGCATCACATGGAAGCTTGGGGCTTGGGCTCACGCAGGCAACTTGGTGGCGATCCCTCGCGAACCAGATCAACCTTGTCGTACGTACAAATTGAACAGCGCGGAAGATTCCAGCCCACGTACGAACATGTCGCCAGCCATGCAAGCTCCAAACCACCCTGCAGGTACACATGCCACACTAGACTAGACCAGATCCATGCAGCAGCAGCAGCAGCAGCAGCAGCAGCATGTCAAGTATAGTACAGTAGTACCTTGGTCGCGCCCGATCGATCGACACCATTTCTACCCGCTCCACCAACGCTAAACCACAAGTACGCACGGCAGCACGTGCTCGCGATCACACACCCTTACGCTCACACTAGCTCACTCTCGCGGCAGCTTAGCCTCACTCGCAGCCTCGCAGGATGGGGAGCCGTGATGGCCGCGCGCGTCCTCTGCCACAGGCCCTCCTCCTCGCCGTCGCCATCGCCTGCTGCATGGCCGCCACGCCGTCCTCGGCGGAGTCGGACGCCGGCGCCGCCGCCGGGTCGTCGTGCGCGTCCAAGCTCGCGCCGTGCGGGGGCTACCTGAACGCCACCGACACGACGCCGGTGCCGGACTCGTGCTGCAACCCGCTCAAGGAGGTGGCGACTACGGAGGCGGCCTGCGTCTGCTCCATCCTCATGAACAAGGCCGCACTGCAGACGTTCGGCGTGACGCCGGAGCAGGGGGTGCACCTCGCCAAGCTCTGCGGCGTCACCACCGACGCGTCCACCTGCAACAAGTACGCCGCCGGTGCCGGTAAGCTCGCTCAAGCTCTCAATCATCATCGTAGCCGACAGGATCGATTGATCCATGTGTCCGTTTGGTTCCTAGCGTGGCATGCACGCACGTACGTCCAAAGCTCTGAAATTTAACGATTTGTTTAACGGTAACAGTAGTAGTCTATTAGATCAAGGTGGATTGTTCCTCACTCGAAAGTTTGTCTTTGCATGCACCTTTCTAATCTCTTTTACCGTGAGCCGAGTTTTTATTTTTTGATAGCATCATACTCTTTATTCAGTAGTAATAGGGGAAATACAGATTGGCTCGGGTGCCACACATCTCTGTACTTGGAAAAATAAAATAAAATATTAAAAAAGTTCAAAAAATAATAATTTTTTCGAGAATCAAAGATGATCAGGTATTGTACTTAAAAAATATATTTCTCTAGAAAATCATTTTTATTATATCCTAGATAAAAAATAAAATCGAAACATCCCATGAGCAGGTACTATTCACTATATTCGTCATAATTTTGTCTTTTTTGCTCTGGAGACCATGGGAATTATTTCTTTTCCAAACATTTTTTTTACGAGTACACACTTGATCATCCTTGTTTTTCAGGAAGATGTAGTTTTTTTGACTTTTTAAAATTACTATAATTTTTTTGGTCTATGGGGGTGCGTTGCACCCCAGAGCCAAAAGTTCGCTTCCGTAGTAATAGAGGTTACATTATATTGCTTATGAGAAGAGGTATGATAGATACAGGGGGATTCTCATGCCAAACTTGTTGCACTTGTCCCCGTGCCAACCTAGCTAATTCATGAGCTATAGAATTTGCTTCACGATAATCATGTTTAAATTGGATCGTCACAAAATCAGTCGCCAGATGGTAACAATCATCAAGGATAGCCGCTGCAACTCCGCTGGAATAGCCTCCATCGTTCATTGCTTCAGCTAATATAACGCAAAGCAAAACAAAACTCTGTTTGAGGAAGAGCTGAGTGTAAATTATTGGATCTTTATCAGATCAGCATCATTACTACGTAGTATTTTCTATCCATGCTGCACGAGCTACATCTCTTCACTGATGATCTGATTAGATCCCAGCTGACGAGATCATTCACGTCATAATTAAGTTAGTTAACCACGGAATCTGCGTGCTGAGCAATGGTGTTGTTTTCTTCTTGTTCAGGTGGTACCGCAGCTTCTTCAGGATCAACGGGAACTGCTGCTTCTACAGGTACACTTGCTCTTCAGTCAACATCATTGCCGTCTCTCTAAAACCCTAGAAATAAATCATGTCCGCGAATTTGTTGTTTTATTACTACTACTTTCTTCGTTCGATTGTAACTAAACCTTGATGGACCAAACCTGTTCTAGCATTGTACAGTATTAGTTTGAAGCCTGGACATCTTCTTTTTGAATCCATCTCCATCTTGCCTGAATTTGTACTGCGTATAAGTATAACTGATCCTTTCGTGCTGCTGCAGTGGCCAAGCCAACGGCAAACGGAGCCACAACGCGGCACCTGACCTTGATGGCTGCACCTTCCCTCGTAGCACTAGGCTTCAGTTTCATCTCCTGGTCGATTGTTGCTTAACAAGAGCTACCCTATGAGTAGACTCTTCCCGTAATTTTATTTGTATCATCTCAATAATCATGTATATCTAACTGGTTATTTTGTTCAGTTGAAATTTATCACTTGCGCCTTCGTATTCCATCATTCAATCATGTTCTTGGTTACCACAGTTGTCAATTGCAAAAGGTTGTCTCGCAGAGTGTTACTCATGCCATGTTCGAAAATTCATCAGTATTAAATGCTGTACTCTGGCCACAAGTCAGGACCAAGAATTTGAACGCGAAAAGATACCTTTTATTTACTTCACGGTGTCATGTTTCCAGACAAGAGTTTCAGTCAAGTGAACAAGTAACAACAATACAACATATCACAAATCAGCCACATTGCAGGTTACAAGTTTGCTCGATAACATTGTTATGTCTCTCAGCTTTGGCTTCCATGCTTAGAGCAGGTCTAACAGACCCCGTAAAAGGGGCAAACCCGTATAATAACCGCCGATTTGAGGGTTTCGCGTCTACCCGTCTAGCACGTCCCGTAAAACGCCCCCGCATCGATTTTTGCTGTTTTGGACTACGGGGCGGGTCGTCGCCCCTACTTGTGCGGGTGGGAGCGGGGATAGTGGCCCACTATCCCAATTCCCGCGCGCGGACATTTCAGTTGTCCCCATCCATCTTCCCCGCGCGCCGCCGCAGCCACCCGCGCGCCGCCGCCGGAATCCGTGATCCGCCCGCCTCGCGAGCCGCCGACGCCGCGCACCTCCGCGCACCCCGGCCGGTTCCGCGCTCGCCGCGCCGTCCCGCCGTGGTCTTCCGCCGTTTGTTGCCGGTGAGTATTCCGCCGCGTTCTTCCTCGTTGCCGCCGGTAAATGGGTGGGATTTCGGGCTGATCTATGGTTCCCCGTGGTAGATGGCTTCGGAGGATGTGCACATGGCGGATTTGGAGGCGACGTCGACCGATTGGTCATCGTCGGATTCCGATGATTACGACATCGACGAGCTGCTCAACGACGACGAGACGGAGGTGATGGTGCTCCTGTTCGGCTTGAAGCAAACGGAGGACCGCTTGAAGCTGCTGGATCAGCGGAAAGGATCCGTGATGGGGCGTATGTGCATTCCGCGGAACCGCGCCTCGGCCACGAACAGCTGATGCAAGATTATTTCGCCGAGGTACCGACCTATCCTCCCCGCCTCTTCCGTAGACGGTACCGAACGCGTAGGTCTTTGTTCGAGAGAATCGTGAAAGATTGCGAGGCAAATTGCGATTATTTCAAACAAAGAAGAAATGCTGCCCAAGTCATGGGATTTAGCCCATATCAAAAAATTTCTTCCTCCATGAGGGTTATTGCATACGGTATACCAGCAGATTATACCGACGAGTAGTCGCATTGGTGTGCAAACAACCACGGATTGCGTGCGTATGTTTGCCAAGATGGTGATCAAGTTGTATGGAGAGCAGTATCTCCGAGCTCCAAATGAGGATGATACAAAAAGGCTCATGGAGATCAATGAAAAGAGGGGGTGGCCGGGGATGCTTGGTAGTTTGGATTGCATGCATTGGACATGGAAAAATTGTCCAAAAGCATGGCATGGAATGTATTGTGGCAAAAGCCGTGATGCTACCATTGTTCTTGAAGCTGTGGCCTCTCAAGACTTATGGATTTGGCATGCTTTTTTTGGATTGCCGGGGACACTCAACGACATCAACATCTTGAATAGATCCCCTTTGTTTGCAAGACTAGTTAGGGGTGAATCTCCACCTTGTAACTACAAAGTTATGAACAATGAGTACACCATGGGGTACTATCTCACAGATGGTATTTACCCTAACTATGCAACCCTTGTCAAGTCCATAAAAGAGAAAAAGGACAAGGCTTTGACAAGAAAGGAAGCTTGCTTCACCAAAAATCAAGAGGCATGCCGCAAGGATATTGAGAGAGCTTTTGGTGTCTTGCAAGCAAGGTTTGCAATTGTCCGGGGTCCTGCTAGGTTTTGGGACAAGGAAACTCTTGTTGATGTCATGACATGTTGTGTGATTCTTCACAACATGATCATTGAAGATGAAAGCG
The DNA here is from genome assembly GCA_030979885.1 of Lolium multiflorum. NCBI lineage: Eukaryota > Viridiplantae > Streptophyta > Magnoliopsida > Poales > Poaceae > Lolium > Lolium multiflorum. The sequence goes on along the minus strand of CM061753.1, from coordinate 281,690,239 downwards.
GTTTGAACTTGCCGTGTTTCTATGACAATGTTGGCACCCGAGTGTGCCCGAGAGGAACCCTGATCGGATTGAAGCTTTTCTTGCAGCTCATCGAGGCATTGAAAATGCCGAGACTCATCACCAGCTCACCCAAGATTTGATTGATCACCATTGGCAGTTGCATGGCCAATGATTTATTACATTCTTGTATGTGTGAAACATTCATTTCCTATTGTTGTATCATTGTATGTGTGAAACATTTGTTATTATTTGTTTAATTCTTGTTGACTTTTCCGAAAAACATTATTGTAATAATTATGACGATTATTGTGTGATGCAAAACATTTATTTTATGTGAATGGTGTGTTGGTTCTAATATGCAATTTGTCAAAAAACCCTGTTTTGAGGGGCCGGAAACTCGGACGAGCTAGCAGAGCCCGTATCCGCACCCCGTAAAACAGAATATTTTTACTTATCGGCTGCCGGAAAACTGATACAGACCTCTCGTGTTATACTTTAGACTTGCTCTTACGATGGTGATGCTTATGCCTCCTCTTCTCCTCCTTTCTCTCTCGGGTGCCAGTATTGTTCTTCTTTTTTTTTCTCTGTGCTTCTCCTTGGAGGTGAATGGCTCCTCATCTGAGGATTTAGATCTTAAAAACAATGGCTTCTCCGGACTATAAACTCGGCGTTTGAGTTCTTCTTTCACTCGCGCATCTGGACTTGTTAACTCGTCTTGCCTACCTGATGGAGCTGTGAGGTATGGACCAGGCTCATCCATCCTAGAACCAATTGCTCCTCGTCCGCGCTTCACCCTAACATAAAATTCTACATTTAGTAAAAGTTGGACTAAACAGATGGCCTATGCATAAGACAGCGAAAAATGCATGCACGAACCACGTTTCTTACTAAAAACGAATGTTGTAACCTACAATCTTAGATTAGTCACAGATAAACTTAACAGTGGTAGAAAGTAGAAACATCACATCTTCAACAAACATGAGATTTCATATCGCACTATTTCTTCTATATTTTTTGTTAAGGAAAAAACTGTGTAATGATGTAACTGACCTTGAGCCAAGAAACTCTTCAATTTATCGTCGCCTAGGCCATCCTCCCGGTCCGAATAAGAACTGCTGCGTGGATCCCTCGACGAACAAGATGTAGCATATAGTCTGTCTTGCTCATTCTTAGAGCTGAAACTTTGGTCTCTCGAGTTCTCTAGTTTCTGGGATCTCGAGTCAACTCCACCACTAGTTCGGATTTTCATCTTTGATTTATAGCTCCAGTTCCTTCCCACTGGCACGCCACATCTCATTAACTTCCACAACTCGATTTGCTGCAGGCAGACAAGGGAATTTTAGTTCCACAACTCATCAAGTATTTCCACATAATTGTGTATCGAAAACTGAAATTTTGAATTGCAAGTTGGCAAACAAATGTGTTCCTTCAAATGTAAGTTTTTACCTAGGAGGACTAGCAGCCCGGTACACCTTCTCTTCAGTCAACATTATTACCGTCTCTCTAGAATCCTAGAAATAAATCTTGTCAGCCAATTTGTTGTTTCACTCACTGCTGTTTAGTAATTGCTTCTCCTATTGATTGTACCTAAAACCTGGATGGACTAAACCTGTTCAAGAATTCTACAGTATTAGTTGGAAGCCTGAACATCTTATTTCTGAATCCGTCTCCATCTTACCTGAATTCGTACGGCGTATAACTGATCCTTTCGTGCTGCTGCTGCAGCGGCCAAGCCAACGGCAAGCGGAGCAACCGCGCGCCACCTGAGCTTAATGGCTGCACCTTCCCTGGCAGCTCTAGGCTTCAGTTTTATCTGGCTGTCGATTGTTGCTTAGCAAGAGCTACCATATGAGTAGACTATTACGTACTTTTAGTTGTATCATCTCAATAATAATTATGTATAACTACCTGGTTAGTTTGTTCAGTTGAAATTTATCAGTTACGTCTGCTTATTCCATCATTCAATCATGTTCTTTGGTTACCACAGTTGTCATTTGCAAAAGGTTGCGAGTGTTACTCATGACATGTTCGAAAATTCATCAGTCTTAAATGTTGTACTCTGGCCACAAGTTAGGACCAAGAAGTTGAACGCGAAAAGATACCTTTATTTACTTCACGGTGTCATGTTTCCAGACAAGAGTTTCATTCAAGTGAACAAGTAACAACAATACAACATATCACAAATCAGCGACATTGCAGGTTACAAGTTTGCTCGATAACACTCTTAAGTCTCTCAGCTTTGGCTTCTATGCTTATGATGGCGATGCTTATGCCTCCTCTTCTCCTCCTTTCTCTCTCGGGTGCTGCTATTGTTCTTCTTTTTTTCTCTGTGCTTCTCCTTGGAGGTGGATGGCTCCTCGTCTGAGGATTTAGATCTTAAAAACAATGGCTTCTCTGGACCATAAACTCGGCGTTTGAGATCTTCTTTGACTCGCGCATCTCGACTTGTTAACTCGTCTTGCCTACCTGATGGAGCTGTGAGGTATGGACCAGGCTCATCCATCCTAGAACCAATGGCTCCTCGTCCGCGCTTCACCCTAACATAAAATTGTACATTTAGTAAAAGTTGGACTAAACAGATGGCCTATGCATAAGACGGCGAAAAATGCATAGGCTGACCACATTTCTTATTAAACAAGAATATTGGAACTCTGCAATCTGAGATTAGCTACAGCTAAACTTAATGCTGGTAGAAACATCACATCTTCAACAAACATGGGATTTTCATGTCGCATTTTTCCTTCTATGTTTTTGTTAAGGGGAAAATCATGTATGCTGTAAGCCTGTAACTGACCTTGAGCGAAGAAAGTCCTCAATTTCATCATCACCTAGGCCATCCTCCCGGTCCAAAGAAGTACTATCCTCCCTGTCCGAATAAGAACTGCTGCGTGGATCCCTTGACGAACAAGATCTAGCATATGGTCTGTCTTGCTCATTCTTAGAGCTGAAACTTTGGTCTCTCGAGCTCTTTCGTTTCTGGGATCTCGAGTCAACGCCACCACTGGTTCGAGTTTCCATCTTCGATTCCAGCTCCAGTTCCTTCCCCCTGGCACGCCACATCTCATTGACCTCCACAACTCGATTCGCTGCAGACAGACAGGGGAACTTTAGTTCAACAGCACAGCAAGTATTTCCACATGATTGTGTATCCAAAACTGAATTACGAATTTTGATTGTATGATTCATTCATATCTATTGCATTTGTCAGGTGGTCTGCTTCTGTCTGATCTTTCTTGTATATTAGCTGTGTCAAGCTAGCTGGTAGCTGATCTTTCTTGTTTAATGCAGTTTGCCGTTGAGTTCATGCAAGTCACTACAGCGCAGGGTGCTATGTTTGTATGTATGCAAAACATAGTCCAGGGCGTTCGACAATCTGGTCGCATCGTCAGTTTACTGCATGTCAACGGCTATAGCATTTGAGCTCGGTCTGAATATTTTTCTAGCGTTTGGTATTATTCTGCATGCTTGTATTAGTTTACTGCATGTCTCAAACCAGAGGCTTCTAATGTTTTATTAGCGCTCGATCTCAGTTTGAATGTTATTTATTTCATTCAGAGGCTTCAAATATTTTATTTACTCCATGTTTATTGCAGTTGATGGACGGATGAATGATCCCATCAGCTGGGCCGAGCATGTATTTGTATGTGTCTTCATGTCTGAGAAAATTGCATGACACTGAGTTCGTGCTAACAAGTGTCTTTGTATTGCCGTGCAAAATTAGACCTAATACTTTGGTTATCAACTGGTTGTGCAGCAGACAATCATACATCCAGTGCAAAGATTGAGTTTTTATTATCTGATTTCAGTCCTCTCCTATCCCCCAAATAAAAGTAACTAGAGAGGTTGGGAAATGTGGTGAAGTCTTGGGGAAAATGGGGATTGGGTGAAATGGAGGGGTTCACCAAATCCACTCCGATCCCCAACCCCTAGAGGTTTGGAAATACTGTAGGAGTAAACAAGGCCTAATTATGTATCTAAAACTGAGATTTCGAATTGCAAGTCGGCAACAACATGTGTTCCTTCAGATGTACTCCCTCCGATCAGAAAAGATCGTCGCGGAGCTAAAGCATCGCTAGTGTATCTAAGTAGTACAGTCCTCGTCGATTAAATCCGATAGGAGGTACTAGTAAGTTTTTACCTAGGAGGACTAGCAGAAAGATTTGCTATGACAGGGCCATTTACAATAACTGGTTCTGCCTAGTTAATCAGGGTTTCTTTTTGTGCGGGTAAGCTAGTTAATCAGGTTAGCCGAGCTTTGACCCTAAACCGCAGCAGCTAGTACGAGTAAATCACCACATCTGCTGCAAAAACTAGTTCACCAAAGCCAAAAAGTACATGAAACAAAATGCAAAGGAGAAGCGAACCAAACCTTGCTGAACACCCAGAACGGTGGCGGTGAGGAACCGCGAATTGGGCCGGTGCCTGACGTTAGGCTTGTGCAGGTAGGCGTGCACCCCTTCCTTCTCCGCCTCCGCCCGCAGCCTCCGGGCCTCCTCCAGCAGCAACGCCGCGAGGCGATTCTCCGTCCCCAGATCCATCGTCGCAACCGGCCGAAGCAAACGGTCCGTGGAGAGGAGAGGGGAGGGGAGCCTCGGCGCTCGACGATATCGCTGGCGCACGCGGCGGCCGGCGGCGGCGGACGGCGAGGAGGAGCCCGGCCGCCGGTAGGGATTGTACGCGTCTGGGATTCCGGTGGGGATTTGGGGAGAGAACTGGAGGACGCGTCTCCCGATTTGTTCCTTCTGTTTTGTGATGGACTGGATGGCCCGATTTCTCCTGGGCTTCGGTTTCCGTATCCGACTCGTGATGGGCCGTGACGCTGGCTGTTTGCAGCATGGGCCTCCACAGGCCCACTTATCCGAGCCCACGTTGCAGCGTTGCCTAACCCGGCTTCCATTCCGGCAACGCAGCGCAACCCACCGGAGAAAATTCCATCGTCGCAGCGTGGAGAAATTCCCGTCCGCAGCACCGAATCGACGACCGATGCGGCCGCCGCGGCCGCTGGCCTTCCCGACGCTGGACGCGCTGGCGGCGTACCTCCGTCCGCGGCTCCCCGCCCCGGCTCTCGCCTCCTGGGGGTCCGCGCCGGGGACCAAGAACCTGCTCAACCTCTTCCTGGAGCTCTCCTGCGGCGACTGCACGCTCCTCCCCTCCACCGGCCCCCCGCCGGCCGCGCTCGTGGTCCGCGCCGTCCACGTGGCCACCGTGCGCATCCGGAACCGCCGCGGCGCGCTGCTCGTGGAGACCCGGCAGCTGCTCTCCGACGGCACGCTCCGCCGGCGGGGCCCGCGGCCGGTGTCCGAGAAGATGCGCCCCGGGGAGACCCCCGAGGCCGCCGCCGCCCGCGCCGTCCGGGAGGAGCTCGGCGAGCGCGTGCGCGTCCGGATCCTGGGCGCGGGCGCGGACGCGGGGCCGCGCGTGGAGGAGCGGGAGTCCGCGTCCTACCCCGGCCTCCCCGCCAGGTACCTGCTGTACGCGGTGGACGCCGAGCTGGTGGAGGGCGTCCCCGAGGAGGGCGAGTTCGACACGGAGGAGGGCGGCGAGGGCGAGGGGCACGACGGCGGCGGCGAGGCCATTACAGTGAAGCGGCACTACTGGGCGTGGGTCGACGACCAGGAGGACCATAGCGACGCCGCGCCGGCCGCCGTCGCCGGTGCGCAGTAGAATACCAGTTGGTAACTTTGAGAAACATTGATAATTCTGTCATCTCGTTGTGATTTTGTTCGGTTAATTCGTTTCTCCTGGTAGCTCACGCGCACGATTCATCGGCTTGCTGTATCATGATGGTTTTGGACTCGTTTCCTGCAGTGTACATATACATCAATACATATGTGTGGTTCTTGCGCTAGTGATTTTGCACTCATCATTATCTTTGCGCCCACGGATTGTCAAGATGTTCCTTTCTAATTGATGCGATGCCAACCATACACATCATCTGGACATGTGCTCATGTGTCCAGCAAAGTGCAAACACCAACCTGTGTCCTTTGTGCATTACGATGATTGAACTCAGAACTAAGATTGTACCCGTGACACCCGAGCTGTGCTTGTGCTTTTTTTTTTTGAGAATTTCTCTTCATTCATATCACGGAAGATCTCCGGAGCCCTGTGTCATCATCCCATAAACTTGAGAGAAGACCCCTGCAGCAGAAAGAACTACAACCAAGCGCAAACAAGTCATCATCTTCGACCACGGTGCAATTGCCACCACGCTGCTTCCTCCTTCCTTGACACCAGCACCGAGAAGGCATGGACACCAATCCAACACGCCTGCAGTAGCCGTCGCCATCTTTGGCTTTGAGTACCACGAAAAGTGTCCCTTCTGTAAGGAAAGGAACTCGAGTCAACCGACCGGTCCAGCACCGCGGCCGGGCCATCCGCCCAAACCAGAACTCCGAAAAGAACCCCGAGAAGAAGACCAAGGACAGAAGAAGGGTCTTCTCCGACCATCTGGCCGATTTGGCGTCGCCACGTCGGACCGCCTCCTCCCTCGCCACCAGGCCGGCCGGAAGAAGCGCAAAACATGACACCGCAAGCCACCGAAAGAACACGTACCCTAAACAGAAGACGTGGTGCCATCTCCTTCCTCTCCTCGCCACCACGGCCGGCCGAGGAGAAGGCAACAAGATCGCACTCCTCCGACTCCAGACTCCACAAACTCCACGGCGGGTCGAAATCGACCGTGCCCGGGGAATCCACCCTCCCCGATCCGCAGATCTGAGAGGAAACCAGGCCAGCAGCTCGCAGGCGCCGCCACAAGTGGCCTTGCCGAGATGGGAATCGAGCTCCAGCATCCTTATTTCGACGCGACGTCGCCTCCACCATCTCGACGCTGTCCCAGAACACCACGCGAAGACTAGGCCGGGCGCTTCCCGGCGCAGCAGAGGATAACCCCCCGCCGCCGCCATGCCACTGGGGCTTTGCCCGGCGGCGCCACTGGCGGCGGGAGGAGAGGGTGCAGTGGGGGCTAGGGTTGGGGGTCGTGGGGGCTGCGTCTGCTGTTCGTTCTCGGTCTTCGCGAGCTGTGCTTGTGCTGATTGCATGGTTTTGCAGTGCTACGTAGCTGAAGAATCTAAGACACTGTTTCTGTTGCCTAACTGAAGAAGAATCTGCAATTTTGTTTCCATTTTTTTAGACGGAAGGCATCACGACTTTTAATTGATGAGGCCAACACCAGCATAAGATTACAAGTTTCTCGCCGTATTGAACAAACAACAACTGAAGTCTGCATCGTTTCTTGATGTTGTCGCTCGAGGGAAGCCGTTTTCTGATAAATTGCCACATGAAGATCCAAATTTTCAGAGATGGAAATTTTTCATATCTCAATGAAATGTTTCCTCGGATTTCCTTTGCACGGCTTCCCATAGCGTGATTTTACTATGAACCTCCTCGAAAGTTCTAGCGACCAGGAGAACTTATCCGGCTCTTGACCTAATTGAAAGCCCTCCAAAAGGGAGAGTAGTCCGGCCAGCTCATTCCTATAAACCCTCTCCAGGGTGCGACGGAACTCAATCTGCTAGGTGCCCCTGAAGGCGCTGGCTACGGAAATCTCTAGATGAGAAGCAATTGCTAAAATTGATGGGTAAGAGCATCTCCAGTCGCGTCCCCCAAAGGGATTTGGGGCGCCAAGAAAATGCGTTTCACCGCCCCAAAGCTCATTTTTGTCCGGCGCGCCCGATACGTGTCCGGCGCCCGAGCCCCCGTCCACGGGGACACCGGGACGCGGACACACCAAAAAGCGAGGCTCCCACATGTCGGCGACTATTTGCATAAACCGTTGGTTCGCGCTCTTTCTCGTCGCTCCTTCCTTCCCACGCTCCCACCCCACGCCGCCTGGATTTCCGGCCGTTTGGGCGTTTGATCTCTGCTGAGAGTCGGCACCGCCGACGCGGCCGGGCTCCCGTCGGTCGTCCGCCGCCGCCGCCGCGGCCGCGTCCCGAACGCGTCAAATCCGCCCCACCTCCGCGCACACAAGGTGCTCGACGACTTGCCAGGTAGGCGCGATTGGGCTGTTTGTTGCGTCGTCTGCCTCGGCGCAATTTTAACCATTGATTTTGCTTTAGCCATGGATAGCGACGATGAGATGCTTGCCCTGCTGCTGGAGGACGAGCAAGCCTTCGACGACGACCCGGGAGCATTTGCTGATCATCGCGTCCCTCCAAGACATGCTTGACGCCGAGGCGGAGAAGCGGAAGAGGCGCCGCGGAGGATCAAGGCCGGGAAGAAGGAAGTCGAAGCCCCGGCAGAGGATGGAGGGGCATGCCATGCTGCACAACGACTACTTCGCCGACGATGCAACACATGCCGACAATTTTCGGCGCCGGTACAGGATGAGCAAGGGCATGTTCATGAATATCCTCCACGGCGTTCGAGAGTTCGACCCCTACTTCAAGCTCAAGGTCGACGCCGTAGGCGTTCTCGGTTCTCGTCCATCAGAAGTGCACCGCCGCCATGAGGATGCTTGCATACGGAGCACCTGCCGATACACGGACGACTACCTTCGCATGAGTGAGTCTACTGCCATTGAGTGCATGTACAAGTTTTGCCGAGCTGGTGGGAAAGTTTGGCAAATACTACTTGAGAGGGCCAACGAGGAAGAGACTGCAAGGATCATGGCACAAAATGCTGCCAGAGGATTTCTGAAATGCTTGGAAGCATCGATTGCATGCACCGGGCATGGAAGAACTGCCCGTTTGCTAGGCAAGGTATATACAAAGGGCGTCATGGATATTGCAGTGTGGTGCTTGAAGTGGCAGATTATGACCTGTGGATTTGGCATTCTTTCTTTGGCATGGCGGGATCACACAATGACATCAACGTGTTGCAGCGGTCTCCGGTGTTCAGCAGACTAGTGGAAGGGCATGCTCCACCATGCAACTATGAGATCAATGGCCACCAATATACCAAAGGCTATTATCTAGCCGATGGTATATATCCAAAATGGGCCACTTTTGTCAAAACAATCTCGGATCCATCTGGTCCGAAGAATTCCCACTTTGCTACACGACAGGAGGCTTACAGGAAGGATGTCGAGCGGGCATTTGGTGTGCTTCAAGCACAATTTGCCATTGTCCGGTACTCTAAGCTGGTCTCACGACCAAATGTGGGAGGTGATGCTTGTGATCATGCATCACACATCATCAGGATGACCGCAAGAATCATGCGAGGACACATGTTGGTCCCTATGAGTGTCGGGCCTCTCGCGGAGGTTGATCATGAGTTGCTGCAGATTTTGGATTTTCTCGCTATGCACGCAGAGATCCGTGACAGAATGTTCATGATCAACTTCAAGCTGATCTCGTTGAGCATTTGTGGAGGATCAAAGGAAATACTGTGGCACCTTGATGTAGCATCTAGCCCTATTTATTATATTTATTTACTTGTTTTATTGTTTGTTGTAATTTAATTTGAAAACAATCCTCGCAAACATTTTTATTCATATGCTACATTTGATAAATGGTTATTATGTGTTAAAAAAAGTATTTTAAATGTTTGAGGGCGGCGTTTGGGGGACGCGGCTGGGGAGCGACGTCCCCCAAACGCGGCACGAACAAAACATGTCTCCCAAACGCTCAATCCGACGCGGTTTTGGGGACGGTTTGGGGAACGCGACTGGAGATGCTCTAACGATCCTGCAGAGGGCCCAATCCTTGACACCAATCCAACCACAGTCTGATGGAGGCACCGGTCTTTACAGTATGCGGGCTCCCACGCTAAACACATATTTGATTTATTGTATGGCATTCCAAAAATGTTGATGCGGGCTGATGGACTTGGGAGTTCACCGGGAGGTCTTTGGATGGCATGAAGGATTTCTGCATGAGCAAGCGCCATATCCATTTTGCCATGAGATAAATATTCATGATTTTGGTGTCATTGATCCCAAGGCCCCGCAAGGCTTTTGGTTTGCAAGCCGCCCAAAGTACCAAGGTGATATTTCCTTGAATTGTTTCCATTTCATTGCAGCTAGTAAACACTACACCCATCAGTGAGCATTCTGTCGGCAGGGAGATTGCCAAATGAACCACTAAATGGACGTGGTGGCCTCGTGCGCCTCGTGGGCGTGCAATGCAATGGATGCTGCCATCTTGATTCTTGCAACAATTGTCTCAGACGTTGCGCAATGGGAACCACATTGCGGCCATGTTGCAATACCATATGTTGAGTCAAACCAGTTAAAGCCCTGCACCCTATCTTGTTGCTTGTTTCCAAGCGTTGTTGGCGTTCAAAACACTCTGGCCTCTCCATTTGGACACCTAGATAGTACCTTCGTTGCAAAGAAACAAGATGGTGTGAGCCGATCTAGTCAACCAATCGCAGCTATCTGAACCTGTACACATTCAGATAAATCCACTCTAGTTGCTGTAGCGTGAGGAGCTCGTGGCTGTGAACACACGTGGATGAACACCTAGGGGCGCGTTTGGTAGCCGGACGTTCTTGGCTCGCATCGGCCCAGCAATTTTCGGCCCGTTTGTTTATCTGGACTTGCTCGCGTTTTTGCATGGCACGGGTTTTAAATCACCCCGGAACAGGCCCTGAAGGTTCGGGCGTTCCTAGTGGGCATGTCCCGTTCTCGTTACTCATTGGCTCGACGAATGCAATGGTTGCACCTGTTCTTGGTTAGGCTCACTCTCCCTTAGGCTACTCCACACCATCTTTTTAAATCAACACAAACATACTCCAAATCAAAATAAGTTATACACGAAAAAGATGTGTGTCGATGATATGAATCAATTCCCACAATCGGTTTCGAGTTTCATCAGTTGCAAATCGTCAATTTCGTGTATGAAGTTTTAAGCGAATTTTGCCAAATTCATCGCACACGCTCAACCGTTTGAAATTTTCTTTGAGGAGCAGATTCACCTCACCATTCTGCATGACTTTCATGTTGACAAATTTTTGTTTCGGTGTACATACACGGATAGATCAATGACTCGCCTGTAATGTGTACGTATGTGTGAGTATAGCTTGGAGTACTCTTGCTCAACTTCATGGACAGCGACGTGGTGATGATGTGTGAGAAGTGAGAGGTGATAATCCATGGTGGTGGCGGCTTGGTGGTGTTCATCTCGTGGTTGACGATGTGCTGATGCTTGTGACCGGCGTGACCGACGGTGTCATGGTAGTATTCAGCTTCGTCGGCGGCAACATGGTTATGCTTGTGACGAGCGTGAACGGCGGTATCATGGTGGTGTTTGTCTTCGTGGTCGGCAACGTGGTGATGCTTGTGGCCGGCGTGACCGACGCTGTCCTGGTGGTCTTCGTCTTCGTGGTCGACGACATGGTGATGCTTGTGATCGGCGTGAACAGCAGTGTCATGGTGGTGTTCGTCTTCGTCATCGACGACGTGGTGATGCTTGTGACCGGCGTGACCGGCGGTGTCCTGGTGGTCTTCGTCTTCATGGTCGACGACATGGTGATGCTTGTGACGGGCGTGAACATCAGTGTCATGGTGGTGTTCGTCTTCGTGGTCGGCGACGTGGTGATGCTTCTGACCAGCGTGAAAGACGGTGCCATGGTGGTCTTCATCTTCGTGGTCGGCGACGTGCCATGCTTGTGACCGGCGTGACCGATGGTGCCATGGTGGTCTTCGTCTTCGTGGTCGGCGACGTGCCCATGCTTATGACCGGTGTGACCGACGGTGCCATGGTGCTCTTCATCTTCGTGGTTGGTGACGTGCCCATGCTTGTGACCAACGTGACCGACGGTGTCATGGTGATCTTCGTCTTCGTTGTCGGCGACGTGCCATCGCCGACGTGCCGAAGCTTGTGAACAACGGTGCCATGGTGGTCTTGTAATAGGTGAGGTAAGGTCACCATGTTGCTTTTAGGCTAGGAAAAACATGCAACCAATCAATCAAAGAATCACTTGAGTACCAACCCATGCAACACAGCTATCAAACAAAGTGCGTTTTGTGTACCGAAACTCGTCGAAACGAGACGTGAGTCCCATCTCACACAGTGAGCCAGGAATTACATACAGGCTACCAACCGCGTCCTAGGTGCTGTCTGCTGTCATCTTCCTATTTTTTCGTCTCTCTGTGTTTCACGCGTCAATTAAGGTAATGGTGTACTACGTTTTTTTTTTTTTGAAAGCAATGGTGTACTACGTATTAGCTTTGCATGTTGTCCAGTAGTGCTACTAATTATGGCTGGCTTTCTTCACGAGTGATTATTATTGCTACTAGCTGTAGTAAACACAACGTAGTGCTGCCTGCACTGATAATTCTCTGCTTGTCTTGTGATGTCTCTCTCTGACAGAAACCTATGGCCATGCAGACAATATCCTTGCAAAATGCAAAACACCAACCTGAATTCCAGTCGTCCAGGACAAAAAAAATCTGAACCCGTTTGAATCGTTTCCGTTGTAGCCACGCTCCTCCGGCAGAACGTACAGAAAGTTCTAGTGAACACCGTGTCGACGCGAACGACCTCTGGTCAGTCCACACACAAAAAATGCTCTGCATTTGGCAATTCGGACATTGCAAGTCATCAACTTTCTTCTAATATTTTGGGGGATATTTGCTCGTCAAACAAGTTGACGTTGATCTTCTCGAACCATGGAATTCGGCCAACAGTGCCGCGACCACGTACCAGGAAAATTTCAGTACTAATAGTGCCACTTCAGCAGCAGAGAGCGACGTAGCTGACAACAATACGTTTTCTACTTAATTAATTATTACGGAGTATGTACTTTTTCGGTACATAGAGAGTGGAGATTTCTGGCTCTCGGTGCTTCTGTTATTCTGAAAATTTCGAAAATAGTATTTACGAGTTCTAAAAAATTCTGAGAAGGGATCTGGTTGTAGAGAATGATGGATGCAACAAATGTGCAAAATATAGTTTGAAAATATTTTTGCTCCGGAACTCCAGTGATCTTGTTATTTTAACTAATTGGAGTAATAATACCTCCCGTTTCTAAATATAACTTTTTTAGACAACAGAACACGGAGGTGACCAACCACCTCCTCGACCGACATGGTGGCCGGGTCTAGGAGTATTTCAATGAAGGTGATCGTCTCGAACTCAGTACGGAGGCGCCGCACATGCGTTGCGGCGCGATTGCTGCCCTGGTTCTGCAGGTTGATTGCTTCCCATGCTGCCTTCGCCGTCCCCTTCCCAGTGAGCATGCAATGCATCCCAGCTGGGGTGGAATGGAGTAGTGCCGCCGGGCGCCGGCGCCCGCTTGTCCTCGCGGCGTGATACCGTGTCGTTCACGATGGCGTCCCGCGGCAAGCGGCCTAGAGGTTCACCTCCATGACCATGGCCCAGTTGGTATACTCGTCGCCCTTTAGCATCAGGAAGGAGAGGTTGGTGCCGCCACCTGTGACAGGCTCATGCACCACCTTCTGCACCACGATCTCGCCTCCTCCGCGTCCTGTCTTGCCCCGTCCCCGGCTCAGCGAGCGCAATCGCTGATCAGCCGGAGGAGGGGTCACTGACGCTCGCGGTGGTGGTGTCCCGCCGGTGTGTCTGCCTCCGAACATCTCTCTTTACCGGTGCTCGATACCAGTTGTTTCCCTTAGGCACAGTTCGATTATCGAGAGAGACACAAAGGAGGCGAGGGTTTTGCACTGCTCAAACTACTGCTTTTATTTCGCTTGTTTTATTCATCATTTGTAAGAGGGGAATCGTGGCCCGTGATCCGTGATACTCGCGCCATCCCACAAGCGGATCGTGATCCGCGAGACTCACTCAGATCGTTACAGAATCGGAGCTAAACACTTTACAGAAATAAACCGGCTAACTAGGGTTAACTGCTAACTGACGAAACTGACGAAGAAGACACTTAATTCTACACAGTAGCCGGGTTTAACAACAGTTCTTGCGCTGGTGATTTTGCACTGATCATTATCTTTGTGCCCACGGATTGTCAAGATGTTCCTTTCTCAGTGATGCGATACCACACCGGATGCAGACAGACACATCTGGACATGTGGTCATGCGTCCAGCGAAGTGTAAACACCAACCTGTGTCCGTTCTCCATGGTCATGAGCCCATGATTGAACTAGGATTGTACCCGTGCCACTCGACTTGTGGTTGTGCCGATTGCATGCTTTTGCAGTGCTGCCTTGCTGCATAACCGAAGAATTGACGGCTATTTCTGTTGCCTTACTGAAGATGATTGTGTTAAATAACTGAAGAAGAACGTGCAATTGTTTCCGCTCCATTGCAGCGAGTAAGTACTACACCATCAGTGAGCGTTCTGTCGGCAGGGGGATTGCCGAATCAACCATAGAGCTGCTATCCTCGTGCGCCTCGTGGATGATGCCATCTTGCACCAACGCTGTGACGTTCGGAAACGAGAACCACATTGCGGCTCTATTACAATACCAAATGTTCAGTAAAACAAGTTGAAGCCATCCACCCTATCATCTTGCTTGTTTCTATGCGTTGTTGGCGTTCGAAACACTCTGGCATCTCCATTTGGACACCTTGCAGATACCTTAATTGCAAAGGAACAAAGATGGTGAGCCGATCTAGTCAACCAACCACAGCTATCTGAACCGGTACACATTCACATAAATCCACTCTAGTTGCTATAGCGTGAGGAGCTCGTGGCTGTGAGTACATGCCAATATTGTATTATTTGTTGGTGCGTGGATGAACAGCTAGGGTGCTGTCAACTGTCATCTCGTTACATTTTCTTCTCTTTGTGCTTCACGCGTCAACTAAGGTAATGGGTTGTATTTGTATTGCATTCTGTCCATTAGTGTGTACTAATTATGGCCAGCTTTTTCTAGTGTAATTATTCTCGCTAGCCGGAGTAAACATAACGTAGTGCTGCCTGCACTGATAGTTCTGTGTTCGTCATGTGATGTCCAGATGTCTCTTTCTGACAGCCATGCAGACAAGCCCTGCAAAATGCAAACGCCATGTAAATGATGTTAAGGTAATGGGTTGCATCTTTTCCAGTAGTGCTGGTACTAATTATGGCTAGCTTTCTTCATGTGTGACTATCATTGCGAGCTTTTTTAAGTGTAAATAATGTTAACGTGGTGCTATCTGCACCGTCAGTTCTCAGTCTGTCCTGCGATGTCCAAGTGTCCCTTTCTGATTCTGAATCTGTGGTCCTGCAAAATGCAAACATCAACCTGAAGTTCCGTTCTGCATAAACCTCAGTACCTCACAGCGAAGGTTACCCCGTCGTTGTTTGAGTCGTCCTGGACCAAACAATCTGCAACCATTTCGTTGTTTGAGAATCTCGTTGATGCCACGCTCCTCCGGCCAAGCCAGCCGTAAGTTCCAGTGAACACCCTGTCGACGAAAACGACCTCTGGTCAGTAAAAAAAAAAAGCTGTTTTGGTGCCTCGTTGGCGTCCGAAACATGCACTTCCTGTGTGGCAATTTGGACATTGCTCGTCATCAACTTTTTAAATTTTATTGGGGATATTTGCTCTGCTTGTCAACAAAGTTGACATTGATCTTCTCACACCATTGAATTCCGCCAACAGTGCCGCGACCGCGTACCAGGAAAATTTCAATACGACTACCATTTCAGCGGTAGAGAGCGACGTAGCTGACAACAATAAGAGCGGAGATTTCTGGCTCCTGGTGATTCTGTTATTTTGAAAACTTCAAAATAGTATTTACGAGTTTTTTGAAATTCTGAAAAGGTGTCTGGTTGTAGAGAATGATGGGTCCAACAAACTTGGAAAATATAATTTGAAAATATTTTTGCTCCGGAACTCTAGTGGTCTTGTTATTTTAACTCATTAAAGTAATACTATACCTCCGTTCCGAAATATATCCTTTTGCAGAAAACTAAACTAACTTTCTACAAATGCTTATATTTTAAAATGGAGGTAATATTTATGAGTTTTAAGAATATATGTTAAAAAAATTGGATGTAGATGATGATGGATCCACTAACGTGCAAAATATAAAAAATACTGATATATAAAAATGACATTATCTGATAATTTCTAGAGATTTGAAAATATGTACTCCCTCCGATCCGAAATAAGTGTCGGGCGGTTAATACAAACGACATTTTACAATTTAGCCCTTCTAAATGAGACAAATAACGGTGGATGTTCTGCACACTATCGAGGTGGTCGGTCGGTAGGAGAGCGACGCCCGTCGTACTGAGTGACATAGGCATCCCAGATGGGCCTGCCGAAGATGGTACCCGGAGTTTACTGAAGGCCCACTATCCGAAGAATAAGAAGATTCGGGAGTCCAAGATACATTAAGGAAAGCTAGAGTTGTAATAGGAAGTGTTATTTGTAAATCCGGAGATGAGTTAGAAACCGTCCCGACTCTGTAACTTGTACGAAACCCTCTGCTCCGCCTCCTATATAAGGGAGTCGAGGGACAAAGAAAGGATCGAATTTATTGTGAACATAACCCTAGTTTTCGTAATCGTCGAGTACTTTTCGCCTAAACCTTCGAGATCTACTTGCCCTCTACTTCTAGCAAAACCTAGTCTACAACTGTAGGCATTGACAAGTTAATCCTTTGTCAATTGGCGCGTCTGTGGAATTAGAGGCAAGGATCCGATCTCGATGGCACGTTCAAGATCTTCGACTTCATCAACAGAAGCAACGCGATGGATCGAGGTAACAAGGGAAAACTGATCTATTCAATTTTATTCCTCACCCGCCTCCGTATGGATGCATGTGCCTATCTGGAGGAGCCCATCACCATGACGTTCGGAAAATTCCGATTTGGCGTCAACAAGGAAGGATCCTACCGTCTCGAAGTCCCGATCTCGTCGGAATTTTCAGCGGTCGATTCTAACTTTTCGTCGAGTGACGAGGAGTTTTCGTCGCCATACTTCGTCGACAACAAGGCAAGCGGAAAGCTCGCCAAGATCTTCAAGAACACATCCTTCGAGTCGTCTCGGACTCCTTTATAAGCGACTCCGAAAGCGACCTTCAACTTCATCGACAAGTTTGATGCCATCGGAAAGGTCTTCACCACTCTATATGATGGTGTCACCAATCCCGATAAAAATCAATGCACAAAATATCATCGGATCTATGTGGTAGAAGGGGCAGGCACATCGACCCGAACATCGAGGCTTTC
The DNA here is from genome assembly GCA_030979885.1 of Lolium multiflorum. Taxonomy (NCBI): domain Eukaryota; kingdom Viridiplantae; phylum Streptophyta; class Magnoliopsida; order Poales; family Poaceae; genus Lolium; species Lolium multiflorum. The sequence goes on along the minus strand of CM061753.1, from coordinate 281,673,210 downwards.
GACGAGTTGGGAAATCCATACGTCGATCCCGCCGATCTCAGACATGGCTTAGGCACTAAATATCCTGGATCCTCAACTCGCGCAAGAGTACAGCTCCTCAAGAAGCGTGGGATAGGGGCGAAAGCCATGGATGGTTCGGAACCTATGACCATCACTCACTGACAAGAACTTCAAGCATATCAATATAGACTTGCTCAGCAGAGTTGGAAAACAGACGCATCCTGAATAGGAGAAAGAAGCGCTTCGCATCAAGCGACGCCGAGCATTTAAGTCGACAATCTAGAACGTCGGGAGACACAGAGAAGCTCGGAGGAGAGCAATGTCTCACTGCAAAACATACCCGAGGCAGAGAGAGGAAACATAATCCAAAATCTCGACATGTCCTTTATGTCGATCGATGAAAGAGGAAATATCATCCCAAAAACGCCAGGCAGGTTACATGGCAACACAAGCCTATATCTTGGCATCCAGACCACCTGCTGGGGACCCGAGAGAACCATTATTCAATATGGCGATGGCTGGAGTAGGAGTTATGGGAACAGCGTTTGCAACAACGCCTCCCGAAGAAAATCCTAGGCAAAATAGTCCACGACCCACCGCAGCAGTTCAAGACCCACCAAGAGCAAGTGGAGCAAGAGACAGCAGTCAAGTAAGGGTGGACAGAGCGACAAGAAAGAAGGAGCGTCGGCACTCGCCAGAGCTTGCCGACGAAGATATGTGTGGGCTCCCATGCTTTACGAGAAGAGTTCAAACACTCGAGTCCCAAAAGGGTTCAAGTTACCCGAGAACTTCAAGAAGTTCGACGGCACGCAAGATCCCGAGGATTGGCTCGTGGATTATCTCGAGATGGTAAAGCTGGTAGGAGGAACAAGAGCAACACTATGCAAAGTATCCAAGTTTACCTGAGTGCCGCAAGATCTTGGATAAAGAAACTCCCCTTAAATTCCATCGACAGCTGGAGACCTTTGAGGACATCTTCGTGAAAAACTTCCGATCCACGTGCAAGAAACCCGCATCGTTGGAAGAGCTAAGGGCATGCCGACAAAAACACGACGAGTCGATGAGGAATATATACACGATGGAACATCATAAAGAACGGCAGAGGATATATCCGACGAGAGGGCAATAGATGCGTTCGTGGCAGGAGTCCGCCGAGCAGATTTCATCGAGGACTTAGGGAGAACAAACCCTAAGACCATATCAGCACTCATGGAGATAGCCAATAAATGGGCAGATGGAGAAGACGCAATATACAACAAGCGACACGGTCGCCGAAGAGGATCGTGGTCGAAATTATCAAAATAGAAGGCGTTTTCGCGGTTTACAACAACGACGCTCCCGGCCATATATCGGCTGGTTTTCGGGGAAATCCCGGAGGAAACAGTCGAGATGATTATCAAAGGAGCAACGAGCAACAAGGCGACAATAGAGGTGATTTTCGGCAACAGGCAAAATAGTGGACCAAGGATTCAAAGACATTATGTGTCTCCCGAGGAGATGATGAACGGTCCGTGTCAAATGCACTTTTACCTCGACAACAATGGAAAGAGACAGTCAGGACATCTCCAAAAAGATTGTCGAAATTTTCAGGCAATGTTGCGAGCCGCAGGAATTGCAAATGCCCAAGCAAATAAAGAAATCCTCGGGAGCCAAGGAGCGAGATCCACCTTCCACCTCCTCCCGCAATTACCGAAGAAAATCGACACCCGCTTAGAATTGCGGCAGCACCACACCCACCTCCATATGTTGACCCCAACTCTAACGGTGTGGTCTCGATGATTCAAAGCTAGGCCGTCCAACAGGCGCAGAAGGTAATATCTCGACAAGTGTTCATGGCGAAAAGATGCCTCCACCAACATCGAGTACCTAAATTGGTCGGGGCAAGATATCGGCTTCACAATCGCAGACCATCCGCAACAAGTCCTCGACCAGACAATCGGCACTCATCTTACCCGCGTAATCGCTGGTTTTGACGTGTCGAGAGTTTTCATAGATGGCGGCAGCAGCTTAAATCTTATGTATGCAGATACATTGAGGAAGATGAACATATCCCTAGCAAATCTGAAACCAACGACACACGTTTCCACGGGATTACACCGAGAAGCCAAGTTACCCATTGGGCAAGATCAACCTCGACGTTCAGTTTGGAACCCGAGAAAACTACATGATAGAGAATCGAGTTTGAAGTGGTGGATTTCCCGTCACAGATCATGCTTTGTTGGGACGACCAGCGATGCCGATTCATGGCAACGCATTATACATATCTCGTTGTGGAGGTTGGGGCCTAAGGGACCTATCACAATCAAAGGAAGTTTCGCGTTATCCGATAAATGCGACAAGGATTTTCATCGACCACAAACTTTCGGGATGCAAGCAGAATATGCGGCACCAAGGTTCACTGATTATGATGTGCAGAGGTAGGAAGATCTTCTAAGGAGCCAACTTTCAATATAAACAAAGATTCAAAAGAGGTACAGATCCACCCGACAGGATCCAAAGAAAACGACGTCCATCGCCGCAAACATGGATGTCGCATAGGAAAGCGCGCTCGTCGAGTTCCTCCGTGAGCACCGGAAAATCTTCGCATGGTGTCCAGCCGACATGCCAGGAGTACCAGGGAACTTCCGAGCACCACCTCAATTTGGATCCTCTCGCACGACCAGTAAAGCAACCTTTGCGGCGTTTTTCGAACCTAGCCGCAAAGCCATGTTATCAAATAGATCGACTCAAAGATGCGGGTTCATCAGAGAAATATCTACAGAAGCCACATGGGTAGCTAACCCAGTGATGGAGCCGAAGAAACACACAATAGTCCTTCGCATGTGCGTCGACTTCACGTGTCTCAATAAACATTGTCCCAAGGATCACTTTCCCCTCCCAAGGATCGATCAAATCATCGACTCCACGGCATGATGCGAACGTCTTTCCTTCTTGGACGCATATTCTGGTTATAACCAGATCAGATTAAAAGAAGAAGATGAAGCCAAGACTGCGTTCATCACACCTTATGGCGTGTTTTGCTACAAAACAGTGCCCTTGGTCTCAAAAACGCGGGAGCAAATATAGCGGATGATGCAGAAGTGCCTAGCAACACAGATCGGGAAAAATGTACAAGTCTACATCGACGATGTCGTAATAACATCAAAGAAAGGGTCGACGTTGATCGAAGATTTGAAGGAAACCTTCGACAACCTCGACAAGTTCTGCCTCAAGTTGAACCCGACAAAGTGCTCTTTTGGAGTTCCTGGAGAACTTCTCGGGTTCTTAGTATCGGCAAGAGGGATTGAAGCTAATCCCGAAAAATACAGGCCATCGTTACTATGAGAAAGCCAACAAAGTTGAAAGAAATACAACAGCTAACGGCGAGTCGCAGTTTTGCGCATTCATCGCGTTAGAGAAAAGGCGTTCTATGCATTGATAAAGCAAGGGGAAAAATTTCAATGGAACGAGGAAGGCAGAGCTTTCGAGAATCTCAACGAGCAATTTCGACACCACCGATATTGGTGGCGCCAAAGAGAAAGAACCTCTCCTATTGTACATTGCAGCCACACCTCGTGGTCAGCACGGCCCTAGTAGTCGAGAGGGAAGAAGAAGGCAAGCTTCATGGAGTTCAAAGACCGTATATTTCATCGAAGTACGCTTCAAAACAGCGGTACCCGCAATATCAAAAGCTAGCATATGGAGTATTCACGACAGCAAGAAAATTGCGACACTATTTTTCGGCGCACCCGATAATAGTGGTCAACGAGGCTCCCTTATCAAATATACCGAACAACCCAGAAAGCTACTGGTCGTGTCTCCCTTTGGGGAATAGGACCCCCAGATTTATCGAGGACTTGGACCATGAACCGACGGGTCCAAAAGATTGGAAGGTCTTGGAGCAAGCGTGATATTAGTATCTGAAGGCGACAAGTTGAAGTATGTTGCGGATGACGTTCCCAAACGCATCTAACAATGAAGCAGAATACGAAGCTCTCATACATGGGATGAAGATGGCGAAAGCTTGCGGTGCAACCCGACTGAAAATTTTCGGCGACTCACATTGGTAGCACAGCAAGTCATGAATCAATGCGATGCAGTCAACGAAAGTATGATAGCATACAAAGAGGTGTACAATGAGCTGGAGAAGTTATTCGATGGTTGTGAGGTAAACCACATCAGCAGGATGAGAAACGATGAAGCCGACGTTCTCGCAAACATTGGGTCACAATGCCTCGCGATTCCTCCAGGTGTATTCTGGGAAGAGATTAGCGAGAGATCAACAAAGCCAGCAAAAACAAAAAAGGAGAAAAAAGAGAAACCCTCGAGTATCGCCAAAGACACAGCAGAGGAAGAAGAAGAGCAAGAGCTAGTCATGATGGTGCAAATTCCATGGATGCAAGCTTACATATCATATATCTTAAGGAAAACCATACCCGATGACCCAGTCGAAGCAAGGCGAATAATTAGGCGATCAAAAGCTTTTGGTAAAAGGGGAGCTATACAAACGCAGTATTTCGGTGTGCTACAACGGTGTGTTACACCCGAAGAAGGAAGGATCATCCTAAAGGACGTGCATGAAGGAATATGCGGGCACCACGCGAGTAGCAGAGCCATCGCGGCTAAGGTTTTCAGAGCAGGATTCTATTGGCTCACAGCAATCGAGGATGCGAAGGAAATAGTGCGAACCTGCGATGCGTGCCAAAGATTTGCGGTGAGACCTCACTCGCCAGCAGCAGAACTTATGCCAATCCCACTATCTTGGCCCTTTGCTCAATGGGGTCTCGACATGGTGGGTAAATTGCACAAAGCTTCGCCAGAGGATATGAGTATTTGTTGGTGGCTGTCGACAAATTTACCAAGTGGATAGAGGCGAAGCCAATAAATTCACCAGATGCAGCATCCGCAATAAAGTTTGTGAAGAGCATTGTCTTTCGCTTCGGAGTACCTCACAGCATCGTCACAGATAACGGCAGAACTTTACTTCCAAAGAGTTCAAAGCATATTGTGCAGAAGTGGGCATAAAACTAAGTTTTGCGTCTGTCGCACATCCTCAGACCAATGGACAAGTCGAGAAGGCCAATGGCATCATCTGCAATGGCATCAAGAAACGTCTGCTAGGACCATTGGAAAAAGCTCGGCATACGTGGCCGGAGGAGTTGCCGAGCGTTTTGTGGAGTATCCGAACAACACCAAATACACGACACAGGAAACACCGTTTTTCCTGGTCCACGGAGCTGAAGCAGTCTTGCCGATAGAAATCGAGCATGATTCTCCAAGAGTTGCTGAGTATAATGAAGAAATTTCAAGAGAAGCACTGCAGGATGATGTCGATGCATTTGACGAAGCTCGGGATGAAGTCCTGTCACGAGTCTCTAAATATCAACAGGACCTGAAGAATTACCACAGTCGACGGTTGCGGCCAAGGTCTTTTCAAGTTGGTGACTTAGTTCTGCGGCTCAACAAAAAAGTCACGAAAAACTCGAATCACCATGGCTTGGACCCTACATCGTCACGAAGTAATCGAAGGAGGAGCATACAATTAAAGACAAGAAGACAGGATTGACGAGCCAAATCCCGGAACGTGGCACAGCTCGGCGTTTCTACGCCTAGATGTCGAAAATATAGTCTCCTTTGTAAAGCCACAATGTACGCCCGCGAGTTTTCAGACGCACTCTTTTCCTTTTCGGGGCACCGAGTGGGGCCGGAGAAGGTTTTTAATGAGGCGGACTCGCGGTGCTGCAATATAATAAAGATAGTGGAATTATATATCTTCTTCCCGACAAGACCAGGGGTTTTCCTCTCCAGGATACAATATATATATATAAACACAGTGTCGACAAACGCAAAAGAAGCATCTTGCCTTGGTAAAAATACCTCGCCAAAACAAAAAGAGATATAGACAAAATTGTGATCAACAAAAAGCTCGGGGGCTGCACCCGCACAAAATAGTACACAATGTATATTATCTTGCCTTGGGACAACCTCGCATTATAATAAACAAAAGATATTGCAATCAAAACGCCCGGGGCTTGGCGATAAAAATAAAATACAATGACTTTACAATATAGCTCGTCTATACAGGATACAAATTTCGGAATAAGTTCGTCTTCAAGGATTTCCCAATATATTGTCTATGGTTAAGCGCTCGTTATTTACAGCGCGAGTACTATGCTCAGCGTAGCTACCCTTCACGAAGAATTCGGAATCCATCCGGAGAAGTTCATCCATCATATCTTCGGCAACAGGAGTAACAATGTCATCATATTTGCCGAAGTTTCTTTTCTTCTTCGACATCTTCTCCAAGCACTTTGGGACAACTTGCCCCACGTCTAATTTCGGGTAGCAAATTTTTATCATGATCATCGCAAATCTTGCACCAGCAGCTAGTTGAGCTCGTACAAAGCCGTGGATGCGAGGAGCATCTCGAAATTTGTCCATCAACGCAGGAAGGGTCTCTGGCATCTTATTGCGAGGAAACATGGTACCATAAACCAGAGACAAAGTCCTTGTACAGAAGTCAAGATACTCGCGAACCTGAAGTGCACGATCTTGAAATCTCACGATTTGGCGGGTCCGTTCAGGTGTACCCCAAAAAGTCGACTCATGTTCACGTGCAAGCCGAAGAAGAACATTGGAACGAGCCTCGACACGTTCGTCTTCAGTTGTAGTATCCAAAAAAGCACCTATTGTTTCTTAAAGCAATTCAGTGGGCAATAAGGAGGCAAGCAGCAAAGGAAACGAAGAAGCGAGATAAAGACAATGAAACTTACCCGCCATATCCAAGCTAGCATCTGTTAGCAGCTGGAGCATAGAATTTTCTCGAGATGTAGCCGCGGCAGCCTCAGCAACAGCAGCGTCCTTCTCAGCTATGGCATCCGAGCTTGTTGGAACGCAATTTTCTCCCTTTGAGAAGATTCTCGAGACTGCTCCATAAGTATAAGCGACTGCTTCTTCACGATTGGAGTTGTACTCGAAGTTCTTTCAATTCTTCTATCAGATCCATACTCGAAGAATCATCAAGGTTAACAGGGACAGAAGATTTCTTCGAAAGGGACGAAGGAAAAACTTCGGGAGGACCAGGAATTGATGAATAATTGTCAAAAATCAACTGAAAAATAGAAAAACGTCGACATCAATCATTGAGACAAAAGTTCGACTTCCATTCATTCTTGTAGTATATACATGTCTATTACAAAAGAGGACCTCTACAAGACCTAATCATCACCAGGAGCATTACAGCGACAGTACCAAAAGGAGGAGGTAAACTAAAACAAAGCAAAAGAATATGAAACTAGACCTCCGGCCTTGATGAGCTGGGAGTCGAGGGTGGCTTGATCCCGAGATATGCCAAGATTTTCTTCGTGTTGGGTTTGGCTGCCTTAATCAGCGACCTCCACCTCGATTGCTCTATTTGATTGGTGTCGCCAACCTTCATCCAATCAATAGTTTGTTGGCTGTCAGCAACCAGGGCAACAGTGCTTTCGACAGCAACCTTCATGTTTTCTTGGCGCATTTTCAGTCCAAGGTCTTCTGATGAATTGAAGCTCTTGGCGAGGTCAAGGAAAGTTGCGGGTTCCTCCTTCTTTGGGAAAAAATAAGGAAAAAGCCGCGACAACCCTGCTTTGGCCTGATCAATGCCTTCGCGTGCCTCTGATCCATGAACCTCGAGGAATGAAAGGGCGTCAAGAAGAGGATCATTGGCGGGTTCTTCAAGTTGAAACTCTTGAGCTGTTCTAGCTGTCAAAAATGAAACTTATTGAGCAACAAAAGAGCGCAGAGAAGGAAATACAAAAAATAATAAGTGGTACTTACCGACAAAGCGGCGACTTTGTGTCCTTAAGCGCTTAAGGATCGCCTCTTCGCGAGCAGATTGGGCAGCCATGTGATCGCTCAGTGAAGTTTCAGCGGTGTGAAGCCTTTTTCTAAGATCTTCGACACCAGCAGCGTCAGCCTTGGCCTTGTCAGCTTCTGCCCTAGCTTCAGTAGCATCCAATTCGGCCTTTTTGCGAGCCTTTTCACTATGCTCTAACTGTTGAGCAAGTGTGTTGGCACGCTCATTGGCTTCCGCCAGTTTTTCTGGAAGAAAAATATAGTTAAAAACTTCGACAACAAAGGAGCAAAAGGGCAGAGGCAAAAAGAAGTAGCAAAATATTACCTTGAGTTTTATTAGCATATTCACGGTACCCAACAAATTGGGCACCGATGCGAAGAAGATCCTTGATCATAGGCTGTTAAACAAAGAGGACAAAGAGAAAATGGGGGTATGAGAAAAACATGATGATACACAGAAGTAAACAGAGGAAACATAAACAATGACAAAAAAAGTGAAGAACTTACATCTTCCATGAGAAGATTCGAGGAGCTACTCAATTGGAGAGTAGGTTCCGCGATAATCTCCGTCCTTGCCCGTTTCGGTGAAGAGGCTCGGGGGCTTGTCGGAGGAGTCGCGGTGCCAACATTTTGTCGAGGAGGCGACGTTTCTTCCCCTTTCTGGCGTTTCCGAGGCGACTAATGTATGTGACGTACTCGTTCGAGTAGCCACATCAACAGTTGGTAACACTTCTTCATCATCACTACGAGTACAAGTCGACAATATAAAGGCAAGATAAGACAAAAAATCTTCAAAGTACAAAAAAACAGGGAGATGGTACTTACGAACTGATAAGAGTTCCGAGGTATGGATCATAAGCCGATTCCGGATGAGAAGGAACAGTTTCTTCGGGTTTGGAGGTGCCGGAAGCTTCGGCGTCATCCCTTTTCCTTTTGTTTTGGGGAAACAGCAGGAGGAAGGGATTGCGTCGACTCGCTGGCTTCAGATTCAACTTCCTTTTCATGGGAAGCCGTAGATTTGTGAGAACCTGCGACTTCACTTTCATAAAGAGAAGAACTTTGATTGTCTTCGGCAACGATAGCTTGTTCTTCGACTTCTCCATCCTCAGGCAGGGGAGGAAGAGAAGCCATAGTAGGATGGTTCTGCAAACAAAATAGCGACAAAAGAAAAATTAGCGAGATATCAATACAGTGAGATGCAGGGAACATTTGGAACAAGATAAAAATTCGAGAAGACAAAATACCTCGGGGAGAGGATTGGTGGAGCTGTATGGTTCCACGTGGCAAGAGGAAGGAACAGGATCTTTCTTGTTTAAACGGGAAATTCTTCGAATCAGCTTCTCCAAGTCCTTTGCAGAAAGATCACTGGAGAGCCTATTGGCGTCGTTTCCACCAGCATATGTCCAAAGGGGATTTTTGCGAGCCTGAAGAGGCTGCACTCTAATTCTAAGAAAGTAGGCAGTGATTTGAACACCAAAAAGCTCTTTGCCTCGAGTATTTTGAAGGACGAATACGAGACATAAGTGCTTCTGTCGCCTTTTTTTTTTTTTTTTAAGCTTCAGCATCCCAGGAGCGGCGGCGCTGAATTTTGGCATTTCCGTCGAAGGGGATTATGTTGTGTTCCACGAGTTGGCACTTTCTTCGTGAATGTAGAGCCACTTTTTGCGCCACTCTTGGACAGAATCGGGAAATTTGACGTCGAAATAATCAACGTCAGTTCGAACAGATAACAACGCCGCCTATGTTATAAGTGGCATTGCGGGAGGCATTGCGGCGGAGAAGGAAAATACGTTTCCAAAGAGCCCAGTTAGGAGGGATTCCAAGGAAACATTCGCACAGCGTGATAAAAATGGAAATGTGGAGGATGGAATTGGGGGTCAATTGGTGCAATTGAATCCCATAAACAAAAAGAAGGCCGCGGAGGAAATCGTGAATTGGGGCAGAAAGGCCGCGGATGAGGTGATCGACGAAACTAACCCGGTACTCCATTGGAGGGTTGGGATAGCTTTCTTCGCTGGGAAAGCGGATGGCATCTTCCTTCTTCATCAGGCCAAGCTTCTTCATCATGTTGAGGTCTTGGTTGGAGATTTTGGATCTCTCCCACTCAAGATCTTCGGCGGCCATCTCGGATTCTGGAGTGCTGTGGCGCGTGAGTCGCGTGCGTGGTGGCATCAAAGGCAGGGGACAAAGCAATGCTTGGGCGTGCGGAAGATCAAACAGAGTTGGGCGCAGGGGAAGTTTTTGCAGAGGGAATAGATGTGCGGCGCAAGCGAAGGACTGGACCGAGGTTGAAGAAAGGTTTATATAGGGTTCAGACGAGGCAGTGCACCGTTGGATGAAGAAATCTGAAGGAGATATGCCCTAGAGGCAATAATAAAGTGGTTATTATTTATATCTTTATGTTTATGATAAATGTTTATATATCATGCTATAATTGTATTAACCGAAACATTAGTACATGTGTGATATATAGACAACAAAGAAGTCCCTAGTATGCCTCTTAAACTAGCTTGTTGATTAATGGATGATTAGTTTCATAATCATGAACATTGGATGTTATTAATAACAAGGTTATATCATTATATGAATGATGTAATGGACACACCCAATTAAGCGTAGCATAAGATCTCGTCATTAAGTTATTTGCTATAAGCTTTCGATACATAGTTACCTAGTCCTTATGACCATGAGATCATGTAAATCACTTATACCGGAAAGGTACTTTGATTACATCAAACGCCACTGCGTAAATGGGTGGTTATAAAGGTGGGATTAAGTATCCGGAAAGTATGAGTTGAGGCATATGGATCAAAGTGGGATTTGTCCATCCCGATGACGGATAGATATACTCTGGGCCCTCTCGGTGGAATGTCGTCTAATGTCTTGCAAGCATATGAATAAGTTCATAGAGACCACATACCACGGTGCGAGTAAAGAGTACTTGTCAGAGACGAGGTTGAACAAGGTATAGAGTGATACCGAAGATCAAACCTCGGACAAGTAAAATATCGCGAGACAAAGGGAATTGGTATTGTATGTGAATGGTTCATTCGATCACTAAAGTCATCGTTGAATATGTGGGAGCCATTATGGATCTCCAGATCCCGCTATTGGTTATTGGTCGGAGTGAGTACTCAACCATGTCCGCATAGTTCACGAACCGTAGGGTGACACACTTAAAGTTGGATGTTGAAATGGTAGAACTTGAATATGGAATGGAGTTCGAATATTTGTTCGGAGTCCCGGATGAGATCCCGGACATCACGAGGAGTTCCGGAATGGTCCGGAGAATAAGATTCATATATAGGAAGTCATATTCCAAGTTTGGAAATGATCCGGTGCATTTATGGCAGGTTCTAGAAGGTTCTAGAAAAGTCCGGAAGAAATCACCATGGAAAGTAGAGTCCCGGAGGGACTCCACCTTGCATGACCAGCCAACCCTAAAGGGAGGAGTCCATGGTGGACTCCCCTAGGGTGGCCGGCCAAACCCCTCATGGAAAGGGGAATCCCACCCCAAGTGGGATTCCCACCTTGGGTAGGTTTTCCCACATATGGGAGGTTTTAGTGTTGGGGTCTTATTCGAAGACTTGGACTAGAACTCTTGGTGCTTCCACCTATATAATGAGGAGGAGAGAGAGGGGGCAGCCACTTCAAGCCTCAGCCTTGGCCGCACCCCTTAGAGGGCCGGCGCCCAACCCCCTCTCTCCCCAAACCCTAGCGGTCTCTCTCCACCATATCCCGCACGCTTAAGCGAAGCTCCGCCGGATTTCTCCACCGCCACCGACACCACGCCGTCGTGCTGTCGGATTCAAGAGGAGATACTACTTCCGCTGCCCGCTGGAACGGGGAGGTGGACGTCGTCTTCATCAACAACCGAACGTGTGACCGAGTACGGAGGTGCTGCCCGTTCGTGGCGCTGTGATCAAGATCTTCTACGCGCTTTTGCAAGCGGCAAGTGATCGTCTACCGCAGCAATAAGAGCCTACTCTTATAGGCTTTGGAATCTCTTCAAGGGTTAGTCTTGATCATCCCCTCGTTGCTACCGTCTTCTAGATTGCATCTTGGCTTGGATTGTGTGTTCGCGATAGGAAAATTTTTGTTTTCTATGCAACGTTATCCTACAGTGGTATCAGAGCCGTGTCTATGCATAGATGGTTGCACGAGTAGAACACAATTGTTTTGTGGGCGTTGATGCTTATGTTGTCTTTAGTTTGAGTACTTTGCATCTTTGTGGCATAGTGGGATGAAGCGGCTCGGGCTAACTTTACATGACCGCGTTCATGAGATTTGCTCCACGCTTGACATGCAACTTGTATTGCATAAGTGGCTTTGCGGGTGTCTGTCTCTCCTACTATAGTGAAGATTCAATTTACTCTTCTATTGACAACACTAGTATCACCGTTGTGGTTCATGTTCGTAGGTAGATTAGATCTCACTCGAAAACCCTAAACCACGTAAAATATGCAAACCAAATTAGAGACGTCTAACTTGTTTTTGCAGGGTTTGGTGATGTGATATGGCCATAATATGATGATGAATATGTATGAGATGATCATTATTGTATTGTGGCAACCGGCAGGAGCCTTATGGTTGTCTTTAATTTTTATGTTGAGTAGGTATTTCAAAGTAGTTGTAATAGTTGCTACATGAGGTGAACAACCATGAAGCCGGCGCCATGAACCTTGACGCTACGCCGACGATGATGGAGATCATGCCCGAAGATTATGGAGATCATGTCCGTGCTTTGGAGATGAAGATCAAAGGCGCAAAGACAAAAGGGCCATATCATATCACATATGAATTGCATGTGATGTTAATCCTTTATGCATCTTATTTTGCTTAGATCGCGACGGTAGCATTATAAGATGATCCCTCACATTAATATCAAGATAATAAAGTGTTCTTCCTCGTATGCACCGTTGCATTGTTCGACGTTTTGAAGCATCTCGTGATGATCGGGTGTGATAAACTCAACATACAACGGGTGTAAGCCATGTTGCACATGCGGAATACTTGGGTTTGCTTGACGAGCTTAGCATGTACAGACATGGCCTCGGGACAATGGAAACCGAAAGGTTGAACACGAGTCATATGGATGATATGATCAACATGTTGATGTTCACCATTGAAACTACATCATCTCACGTGATGATCGGTTTTGGTGTAGTGGATTTGGATCGTGTACCACTTTACAACTATGAGGGATGTTGTATTAAGTGGGAGTTCATTAGTAATTAGATTAAAACATGAACTAATTATCATAAACATAGTCTGAGTAGTATTTTGAATTAATTTTGTAGTATTGGCATCCGTTTACTACTATGCGCTAGTCTTATAATTGAGATAGAAATACTGTTAAAATCTGACTAGAAACTTTACGGATTAGTACCGTATTGTTAATGAATCAAGAAATGATTAAGTCCTATTGCAAACATTTAGTGAAACTCACTTTGTTGATTCAGAGAGCTATGGTTTCAATTAGTACCTAAAGTTATCTTGTCTCCGTGAAACTTGAAGTTCAAATCTGTTTGAAAAGTAAGGAGCTGAAAATTTAGTTTTCAGAAATAATCAAGGTACGAGATATATGTGATATCTAAGACCTTATTACAAGATGATAGAATATAAATTTGGTGAGACTACATAAACTCATAAGTTTTATGGGAATGTACGAAGGTTGAAGACGCAAGACGTCCCAATCCTCCAACTATAGGGACACTAACAATATTCGCATATCCAAGAAGTGATTGTCCTTAGTATGCACCGTTGCTAAGACTCGTCGTTTCGAAGCATCACGTGATGATCGGGTGTTATAGATTCTACGTGTGCTTACAACGGATGCAAGCCAGATTTGCACATACAAATACTAAGGTTAAACTTTATGAGCCTAGCATGTACAGACATGGTCTCAAAAAGTTGTCATGAATTGATGGATAAAATTATGAGTGAAATTGTTCATCATAGTTACTAATAAGTGAAATCTAGAACACTTGTCATATGATGATCAACTTCAAAGTAAAAACCTCAAGGTTATTGGTATTTGACCAACAAACCTAGAAGTTATTGATGTTGAAGTGTTTTTCGAATAATGAGGAAAGCTAAAAGAGAAACTGCAAAAGATATTCTGGCAGAAATAAAGAAAAGACTAGAAAGTCTAGCTCAGGTGCATATAAATGATATACATGTTATGGATGTATTCCTAGTTTAGTCACACAATGAAATTCTTGGGTATTAGTGCTATATTGGTTGGTATGAAGTGTCATACAAAACAACACAATACAAGAATACAATGGCCTAAGTAACTGACAAGGAATATGATAGGAATACACGTCTGGAACAAAATAAAGTGCTATTATGTTCGTCGTTGACATTCTATCTAGCCATTAGAATTTATAATAAAGAACTTAATAATTGTTATTTTGCTCTGGTCAAATGAAAACAATGAGTTGTTCAAATTATGACATTACTCCATGTATGATGGATAAGTTATTATAAATCTTAATGGTGAAACACACATACATAACACTGACGCTAAAATGCCATAAGGCAAATAATTTGAATTCCACTTATTTGTGGAACCGCCATTTAGGTCATGTTAGAAAGGAACGCATGAAGGAACTCCATGCAAATGGATTTTTGGAGTCATTTGATTTTTGAATCGTTTGGCGCTTGCAAATATTTTCTAAAGAGAATGATTAAAATACCGTTCATAGGCCAAAAGTTGAACGGGCAACTAACTTAGTGAAAAAAATACATGATGATGTATGTGGTTCACTGGGCATAGTTGTGTGCGGGAGATTCTTCTACTTCATGAAAACTTTCAACAATGAATTGAGTATATATATGTGGATATATTCAATAAGGAAGAAGTTTGAAACATTTGAATGGATTCAAATAAATTTCAGCATGAAGTGGAAATCATCGTAATAGAAAAGTCAAATATCTATGATTGGATCATGGTAGAAATATTTGAATTACGAGTTTTAGCGAACATCTAAGAGAGTTATGAAATTGTTCTACAACTCACATTTCTTGGAGTATCATAATGATGATATAGTATCCGAGATATGTATCCAAACCTTGTTGGATTAATGATGAGATAAAATATTATGACGCCATTATATTTTTGTGGATTATGCTTTAGTGACTACCGCTTTTACACTGAATAGAGCATCATCATGATCCGTTGAAATGACACCATACGAGTTATGGCATGGGTATAAACCCTAATAGTCTTTCTTTAAATTTTGGTCTAAGAGTTTACAACCAAAATCGGATGAATGTCTTTGTTGGTTATCCCAGAGATTTAATTGGGAATTCTTCCCACGAGACAAAGACAAAAGTGTTTGTCAATGTTTCTTATTTCCGAGAAATTGTTTCTAGTGAAATATTTGAGTGGGAGGACAATATAATTTGATAAGGTTTATGAACCTGAGCATAATGATCAGTAGCGCAGCATCGGAATTTGTTTCGGAAGCGGCCACGACAATCATGGCTCCCATGACTACAAAGTGTTTTAGCCATGGAGATCGAAGTACATATTGAACCTTGTAGGTATGGTTTACTTTGTGATCAAATAAATGATTTGTGAACAAAGGATTGATTTTGAATAATGATAAACCAACTACAAACAAAGAAGTTATGATGGGCCCTGACTCCGTTAAAATGGCCATGCGCCATGAAATCCATAATAGATGAATACTTTTTGAAAGTAGATGGATCTATAGACTTGGATGAAATATCCTTAAAGAAGCTCGACTTGTCGAAAAATTGTTTACGACAAAGTTCAAAGAGTTGACTACGATAAGATTAGATCTTCCGTAGCAATGCTTATAGTCTATGTGGATTATTCTAGTAATCGCTACATATTTCTTTCATGAGATATGATAGTAGGATGGCAAAATACATTACTTAACAGAAGTGTGTATTAAAGGTGTATACAAGATACAACCAAGAGTTTTGCTAGTCCGTAGAATACTAGATAGGAATACGAACTTCAATTCGATAAAGTGAGTATTACGGAGTTGGAATCTTCACCGGATGAAATAGTCAAAGGTTTTTGATTTCATCAGAAACGATGAAGGTGCTTGCATTTGCAAGAAATTAAGTGGGAGCGCTGAGACATATTTGTAATACTTTATGTAGCTGACATATCGTTGATTATAAATAGTGTAATTATATAATTGATTAAAAAAGTTTCATTGAGAATTAACTTCAATGAAAGAATATGGACTGAAACAAATTTAGTGTCAAGATCTATAAAGATAGATTGAAACACATAAATAAGTTTAAGTCAAAGTACATATGATGGATATTGAAGTAGTTCAATATAGAAAAATTAAGAAAATGTTCTTGTCATGTGAAGGTTTGAGTGTATCTGACACTCAATGAGTAAAAACACATGAGTGATTATAGATCACGAATAATATGTACACAATCAGATATCATGTGCTATAAATTGTTATGAGCATATACCAGAATGATTCATATGATGATCATTGGACAACAGTAAGAATATCCTTGAGTACTTTAGAAGAACTAAGGATATATTATATATATATATTTTTGTATGAAGAAATGACAAACAAATCGATGTAAGGTGTTACACCGATATTGGTTTTGTCACATATAAAATATAATTTCAATCTCAAATTAGACTAAGTGTTGTTTAAAAGGTAGCACAATGAGCTAGAAGTTGTCTATGCTAGATTTAGAAGAGTTCTAAATATTGTGACGGAATCTACAAAAGAAGGCAAAGTATGTCATTGTTTTGACAATGACAAAGGACGTTAAAGTCAAGAGGTTCTTTGAGAACTTGGTGCAGTTCCGACAGAGTCAGAACTTTGAAGCTATATTGTATGTGACAATATTAGTGACATATTTCAGACCGCGGAATTAAGGTTCCACCAGAAGACCAAACATATTTAAGGCCGACTCATTTGGAAATGAGTGATGCGTTAAGACGCAAATGAATTACAAAATACATACGGTTCTGAGCATGTCAGATCCGTTGACTAAAACCTCTCTCGTGAGCGAAACATGATAAAGCACCAGAAAGCCAAGGTGTTATATCTTTACAAATGTAAACTAGATTATTGACTCTAGTGCAAGTGGGAGACTGAAGGAGATATGCCCTAGAGGCAATAATAAAGTGGTTATTATTTATATCTTTATGTTTATGATAAATGTTTATATATCATGCTATAATTGTATTAACCGAAACATTAGTACATGTGTGATATATAGACAACAAAGAAGTCCCTAGTATGCCTCTTAAACTAGCTTGTTGATTAATGGATGATTAGTTTCATAATCATGAACATTGGATGTTATTAATAACAAGGTTATATCATTATATGAATGATGTAATGGACACACCCAATTAAGCGTAGCATAAGATCTCGTCATTAAGTTATTTGCTATAAGCTTTCGATACATAGTTACCTAGTCCTTATGACCATGAGATCATGTAAATCACTTATACCGGAAAGGTACTTTGATTACATCAAACGCCACTGCGTAAATGGGTGGTTATAAAGGTGGGATTAAGTATCCGGAAAGTATGAGTTGAGGCATATGGATCAACGGTGGGATTTGTCCATCCCGATGACGGATAGATATACTCTGGGCCCTCTCGGTGGAATGTCGTCTAATGTCTTGCAAGCATATGAATAAGTTCATAAGAGACCACATACCACGGTACGAGTAAAGAGTACTTGTCGGAGACGAGGTTGAACAAGGTATAGAGTGATACCGAAGATCAAACCTCGGACAAGTAAAATATCGCGAGACAAAGGGAATTGGTATTGTATGTGAATGGTTCATTCGATCACTAAAGTCATCGTTGAATATGTGGGAGCCATTATGGATCTCCAGATCCCGCTATTGGTTATTGGTCGGAGTGAGTACTCAACCATGTCCGCATAGTTCACGAACCGTAGGGTGACACACTTAAAGTTGGATGTTGAAATGGTAGAACTTGAATATGGAATGGAGTTCGAATATTTGTTCGGAGTCCCGGATGAGATCCCGGACATCACGAGGAGTTCCGGAATGGTCCGAGAATAAGATTCATATATAGGAAGTCATATTCCAAGTTTGGAAATGATCCGGTGCATTTATGGCAGGTTCTAGAAGGTTCTAGAAAAGTCCGGAAGAAATCACCATGGAAAGTAGAGTCCCGGAGGGACTCCACCTTGCATGACCAGCCAACCCTAAAGGGGAGGAGTCCATGGTGGACTCCCCTAGGGTGGCCGGCCAAACCCCCTCATGGAAAGGGGGAATCCCACCCCAAGTGGGATTCCCACCTTGGGTAGGTTTTCCCACATATGGGAGGTTTTAGTGTTGGGGTCTTATTCGAAGACTTGGACTAGAACTCTTGGTGCTTCCACCTATATAATGAGGAGGAGAGGGAGGGGGGCAGCCACTCAAGCCTCAGCCTTGGCCGCACCCCTTAGAGGGCCGGCGCCCACCCCCCTCTCTCCCCAAACCCTAGCGGTCTCTCTCCTCCACCATATCCCGCACGCTTAAGCGAAGCTCCGCCGGATTTCTCCACCGCCACCGACACCACGCCGTCGTGCTGTCGGATTCAAGAGGAGATACTACTTCCGCTGCCCGCTGGAACGGGGAGGTGGACGTCGTCTTCATCAACAACCGAACGTGTGACCGAGCACGGAGGTGCTGCCCGTTCGTGGCGCCGGAACCGATCGTGATCAAGATCTTCTACGCGCTTTTGCAAGCGGCAAGTGATCGTCTACCGCAGCAATAAGAGCCTACTCTTATAGGCTTTGGAATCTCTTCAAGGGTTAGTCTTGATCATCCCCTCGTTGCTACCGTCTTCTAGATTGCATCTTGGCTTGGATTGTGTGTTCGCGATAGGAAAATTTTTGTTTTCTATGCAACGTTATCCTACAAAATCGTGTGGTGAAAAAGGATCTCGTAGATACAAGGGTAAAAAGGTATTTTACTGGGAAGCAATGGAACAGGCGTTACCGTACGTGCGCCAGGAAAAGCGGAGGACGTGTGTCCCCCACTTGCACGACGTGTCAACGTGGTGGGAACAATGGACCCACAAAGCAGAAAAAATCCCAATTATTGACAAAGGATGAAGAGAATTTGACAAAGGAGAATATGTCGACAAGCAAAATAAAAAGAGAAGGGTACTTTGGAATACTCCTGGAGCCTTTGATCAAATACAAGTTTTTGCCCAAACGCTCGGGGGCTACTTTGGAAAAATAGAAAATTTCGAATATGACAATATAGAAATGGCGAGAGCCTATGATCCAAGAATTTGTTCATAGCCTCGGGGGCTACTCCCATCGGGAGCGCTGGTCGCGCACCCGATAAATATAAAAATATCGAGAAGGATCATAAATATAGCGGCAAAGGATACTAATCTGTGGAGCCTACACCCAAGCACAAGTTCTTGGCTGTAGCCTCGGGGGCTACTCCCATCGGGAACGCGGTTCGCGTGCCCGATGAATTTTTTCAGAAGTGAGTATATTTCGAGTTACACAGATAACTCTACATATACTCCCATCGGGAAGACAAAATAAAGTCATCAAATATGACTCGATAAAATGTGCTATTCCAAAGGCGAAAAGCACTCGACAATATATTCTCGAACGCCAAAGTTGCGATCAATTTCTGAATGCCGCAAATTTTAAGACCCAGATCCGTTCGCTGGGCGTGGCATCGCCAAAGACTGCTCTGCTACTTTTATCCGTATCAACAGATACGAAGAAAATCCTAACGGACGCGTTAGGTACCCGATAAATTTGACTGGGACTCGACAGAATGGTAAGACCTTAAGCGGCACCTGTCGAAGTTTACACCAGTATCCCGGGATCATGTCCAGGACGTGATCTTGAAGTAGGTTTTTGCGGATTGCCACTAGAGCAGTTAACTAGTACCTGATCCGTCAGATGAACTAGCCCCAACTACCATTATCCCTGTACAATATAGAATTTTATGCGAAGAAGCATAAATAAAAGCTCTCGAATAAATATAAACAGTCGAGATTTTCCTTGACTCGACGATTCAAGCAAAATCTCGGGGCTACGACATAGGCATCCCGATGGGCCTGCCGAAGATGGTACCCGGAGTTTCGAAGGCCCACTATCCGAAGAATAAGAAGATTCGGGAGTCCAAGATACATTAAGGAAAGCTAGAGTTGTAATAGGAAGTGTTATTTGTAAATCTGGCGGGATGAGTTAGAAACCGTCCCGGACTCGTAACTTGTACAAAACGAA
The DNA here is from genome assembly GCA_030979885.1 of Lolium multiflorum. Classification (NCBI taxonomy): domain Eukaryota; kingdom Viridiplantae; phylum Streptophyta; class Magnoliopsida; order Poales; family Poaceae; genus Lolium; species Lolium multiflorum. Next base: position 281,653,150 of record CM061753.1, on the reverse strand, counting down.
ACCCTCGGCTCCGCCTCCTATATAAGGGGGAGTCGAGGGACAAAGAAAGGATCGAATTTACTGTGAACATAACCCTAGTTTTCGTAATCGTCGAGTACTTTTCGCCTAAACCTTCGAGATCTACTTGCCCTCTACTTCTAGCAAAACCCTAGTCTACAATCTGTAGGCATTGACAAGTTAATCCTTTGTCACTGAGGGAGGGAGGAGGGGATGTCCAGATCCGGCGTTGCGCCGGCGAGGCCCGGCCGGAGATCTTCCGCCTCCCGCCTGGTCGCCCTCGACGCGTTGCGGGAAGATAGCTGCCAGAGATCCATCGAGGGGGACGACCTGAGGCGCGGGGAAGAAGGGTCCGTCGGGACTGCTGGCGACGATGGAGGGCATGGGTGGCCTGCGACGACGGAGGGCATGGGTGGCCGGCGAGGAAGTGCAGGGGGAGCCGGCGAAGAAGCGCGGGACTGAATCGAGATCCAACGAGAGGGAGAAGTGAGAAGGGAAACGAGGGAGACGGGTGGTGGCGTGCGGCTCCTCACTTCTTTTTCCTTTTTTTTACCTCTGCTGCGGGTTGGAAGGGAGAGATAAGGTGGACTGCGGGTATAGAAGAAAACAAACGTGAGGCTGTTTTTGTAAAATGGCTCGTCCGACTCTTTTTTCGGATCGGAGGGAGTACCATTTAGTGATCCCCACTTTCATTTCACATGGCAGCACACAAGTATTTAGATAGGCCAGATCGATTCGGAGCGAGCCACATTGTTGTTATTGTTATTGTTGTTGTTATTGTTATTTAGATAAAGTAATAAAACTAATATTTTTACGTTTGTGGAAAACATCATAGGTTACAACAAGATCATTTTTGAAACTCATAAATATTATTTGTCGAACTTTGATATAACATGGAGCTCGTGAGCCCACAAATCTCTACTCACAGGACTATACTCATTCCGGCCCAAAATAAGTAACTTTGTTTTATCTAGATACCAAATGTATTTTTTTTACAATCCATACCACATATATTCATAATAACAAATAGTACATGGTAGAGATACGCACGAGCTGTCTCCAACGATTACAAAATAAAGTCTAAAAGATACTAACAAATCTTCGAGGTATTCAAACTCTTTCTTCTTCCAAAACACAATCTTGTACTCTTCTGAAGGCAGCCAAAGATACATAACAAACCATAGACCTATAATACCAATGAAGGTTCTCCCAAAATTTTAATTTGAGCCGCAATGCCAAGGCTGCGTGCACGCGCGCAACCATTAAAGTAGTCAATCAACATCGGCAAGAGTACCAACACCAGTATGTCAGGAAATAACAACCGATCAGCTTTGTCGATGTCGATGGAGAGCCGAGAGTACGAATCACCATGGTCGAGGACGTAGCAACCAGGACAGAAACTGCGAGGATAATCCTCCTCGCGGCAACCATGAGAAAAGATCCAACAATCTGGCGAAGCAAGATCTAAACACTCATACCTAGATAGTTGTAATCTTTCAACATCACCATTGACGTTGGGAAGGAGATCTCGTCGTCGAACGGAACGCCGAAGATCACTTATTGCAATCGATGCCATCTCCATTGAGGGTAAATTAACAAGAAGACGGCTATCAAAACCCTAACATAGAATACTGAAAAGAGTACTTTAATTGAAAACTTCACGCATAGATCGGGTTCCCCACTTCTCCCGACGCCGACGAGGCCAGCCGGAGGAGGGAGAACCAATCTATGGAGGAGGCTAGGATTTTCTCTAGAGGCGGCGGTTGTAGTTTGCTAGAACCTCGTTTTTGTTTTTTCTATATAGTTACATACGAAATGCATTTTAATGGTGCAATACATCCGTATCGGAAAAAAATGAAACACTTACTTTAGTGCAAAAGAGTTTTATTAATAAAGGCTTCCCTCCCAGTCCAAATATTTATTATCCCGAGATCGTCGAAAATATTGATCCAGGTTGATGCGTGCGGGGACATCCCGTGCCGGCGGCGGCGGCTCATGTGCGCACATGGAGCAGATTTGAGCCGGACGGAAGCGCCAACGGGATCTTGCATTTCGGCCCGCCGGTCGTCCGATCCGCAGCACAAGGCAAAACCATTTTTTAATCCATCGAGCCATGATCTGATCTGATCTCTAATCTAGAGAATTATACGAGTATAAAAAGTACGGTTTGACGTTCGAACAATACTATCCCTAGACGTACAGTACTAGGAATCGGTATACTCATTCCGTTTTATAAAAATATTTTAAATTTATCAAAATTTAAGTTATCTAGACACTATTAGTGTTTGGATAGATTTAAATTTAGATAAATTTAACATAAGTTTCATGAAACGGAGATACTAATAGGGATCATAGCTTCAGGCCACACTAGATGAAAATCACTTTCTGCACCTGCGAAACGAAAAATCACGTGAAAGAAATATTTGCTGCATACTTACAGTACTAATGGTTAAAGTACACTTAGTACAACGACGGTTTACGTCCGATATTTTCAAAAACAATCCATGTAAACTGTGGAGCGTCTACAAAAGTCTAGCTAATAACTACCTCTCCCCTTCCAAATTCATCAGTTGCCAAAGATTCTCTAGGTTCACATGCATCTACACGGTAAGACATGTCTATATATACGTGAATCTCAATAAATTTTAGTCAACTAATTTAGGATGGAGAATTAATGTGTTTTTTATCCAATATGGCAACTTCTCTTTTCAAGGGCATTCAAATTTGCTTCTATTAGTAGAAATGAAGTTTTATTCAAACAAAAAAAAGAATTTCTAGCTCGAGGATAAGTTACTTCCGTCAACTCAATAATTTGCTCCCATGGTATATGAAAATAATTTTGATGACCTAAGTTCGATGTCCCATTGTAATGAAAAGGAAAAGTCTTCATTTTTGTGTCCAATGTTTCTATGACAAGTGATGTTGCTTCCACCAAATTAAATATAAATGTCTCCATCGCATATGTTACATTTCCTTAGGAAAAAATTTGTTTTCAAACAAAATGAGAATTTGCTTATGCCTGGATTAGAATTTGACTACATCTTTCTACAACATAAATATGACCACTAGGCACAACACCAGGTTCGCAAGGTAAATGTCACACACCTGGTCTGCACAAGTTGCGCACCTACGATCATCGTTATCGCCAACACTGCCACAAAACCAATCTTTAGAGACGGTTCCCCACTATGGGCTGCTGATGGTTTTCCAATTCGGCTCTAGGCACGTCGCAAAAAAAAAAAAAAAAAAAAATCGGCTCTAGGCAATAGTTGATACTAATAAGTTTTCTTGTAGACGGTTTTTTCTTACCCTCTCGGATAATTTTCCCACACGTGTTACCAGAGGCGGTTGGATATACGTCATGCGGATATACCTCGAGATAGCCCCACATTATTCGTATGTACCAGAAACGATGGAGTTGTTTATAAAACAAATTGCTTATAAACGGCGGTCCTGAATTTTTTTTTTTTTGTTATTTGTGTTCTTCTGGGTGGTGCCTTTAGCTGTCGGACGACATTACCATGACACTCCGGGAGAAAACCCGAGTGTCTTGTTTTTGTTCTACGCACGATTATCGCAAGGCAAATGACGCACACCTAGTCAGCACAATTTTTCAACAACCTCTTAAAACATTGTAGGCAGGTTTTAGTTTGTTCCACCTCCAAAAACCAGACCGCCTCATCAACTATTAGAGCTTGGATTTTGTTTTAACCGCCTTAAAAAATGTTTTTTTGAGGGGGTTATTTCTTTGGATACCGTTAGTTCGATAAAAGCGCATGAGAGGGCACCAATTGGATTCGGTCCTTTTTAGGCCACAACCACCTCTAGGCGCTTTCTCTAAATATCGTTGTCGACTAGTGCAACCATAGGGCACCACACATACTAACGTAAAACCAAACCAAAGGTCAGAATAACAGGTACGAGAGGAAACGGGGAAGACAGAGGCGATCCCCCAAGTAGCTAGGGTTTCGATCCCCTTCATCCATTCCGTCGCTGGTCTACCCGCATCCGATAGCCTCTCAAGCCTTGGAGGTATGGCGTATCCTAGCATGTCGGTGGTGGGAGGGTTCTCGTTTCCTGGTCTAGGTTTCTTTATTGTCTTCTCCAAGATGGTGAGGCATCATCGACATCTTGAAGTCAGAATAAGGTCCCGTCCTATCGTCGCTTCGGTGGTGCTTCTACCGCTGATTGAGGGCATTGGAATCATGTGTCCGGTGGATCTCGTAGGATCCTGTTGGTTTTTGTCGTTGCCTAATCGACGGTACCTCGGAGGAGGGATCCTCACGAGGGGGAGAAGAAATAGGGGCCATAGGGCGGAGTGCACACGGGACGGTGGTACGCGATTTACCCAACTTCGGAACACCTGCACGATGACAGGGCCTACTGCTGCTTGTCTGGAATTATCTGGGCGCTTTCGCGATGTTACAATGAGTTGAGATTCTCTCGCTTCTAGCTTGAGATCCCCCCTCAGGGCTCCCGGGATCCGGCTTATATAGGCGCACGGATCTAGGGTTTACATGGAGAGTCCTACCCGGAATACAAGTTGCCTAACTACGGTACAATGTCTTGCCGTGTACGTCAAGGATCCACCTATTCCTAACTTGTCGTCATGGATCCGGCTTCCTTCATGGGCCTTCACGGACCTGACTCCTGGCATAGACCTCTTTGGATCCGGGTACCTCTGTAGGTCGGTTCGGATCCGGGTACCTCTGTAAGGCGGTTTGGATCCGGCTACCTTCCTAGGGCGGTTAGGATCCGGGTACCTCTGTAGGGCGGTTCGGATCCGGCTACCTTCGTAGGGCGGTTCAGATCCGGCTCCTTGTTCCTGGGTTGGACATCTTCCATCTTGATCAACAACAACTGGGCTGCCCGGTGGGCCATATGCTATCACCACCATCTGTGGGCCACCCGGGCTTGCCGGAATCGGACCATGTCGATGGTATACCTATGAAGTATATCCACAACGGAGTTCTCCAAGATTAACCGTTCTTCCATCCAGCTCAGCTTGCGCATGTATCTTCATCCTTTGGCTGGAACGAATAATAGAGAATCTTGAAGGACTCCAAACTTCATATCTCCAACCAAGTATTGGTCGGAAACTTCATGATTCAATGGTCAGATTCTTCGGAGACACCATCCAACGTAATCTTCGGTATGGATCCGACTAGCCAAATGTAGGTTCGGATCTGACTAGCCAAAATTCAGGTGTGGATCCGACTACCCAAAATCAAGGTGCGGATCCGACTTCCAAAAATACAGGCTCGGATCCGGCAACCCAAAATTCAGGTGCGGATCCGACTACCAAAAATTAGTTGCGGATCCGGCTACCAAAAATTAGTTGCGGATCCGGCTACCAAAAATTGAGGTGCGGATCCAGCAACCAAAAAATTAGTTGCGGATCCGGCTACCAAAAATTGAGGTGCGGATCCGGCTACCAAAAATTAGTTGCGGATCCGGCTACCAAAAATTGAGGTGCGGATCCGGCTACCAAAAAATTAGTTGCGGATCCGGCTACCAAAAATTGAGGTGCGGATCCGGCTACCAAAAAATTATGTGCGGATCCGACTACCAAAAATTAGTTGCGGATCCGGCTACCAAAAATTGAGGTGCGGATCCGGCTACCAAAAAATTAGGTGCGGATCCGACTAGTTAGCCAGATTTTCGCCATCTTTGAAAATTTTCTTGACATAGCCATATGTATGTAGCCCCCGAGCGTTGAGTCGGCTTGCTCCAAGGAGACTCGATGCTCAGAAACTTAGCCCCCAAGCGTCATTTCCGGCTTGTTGCTCCAAAGAGAACTTCATCGATGTAGCCCCCGAGCGCCAAGGTGAATTTACTTGAAAATCCGGCTTGGTGCTCTTAGAGTAGCTTTATCTTTATATGTGACTTAGGAATAGCGTAAATCCCAAGCATCTAGGCGGAAATTTCCAGCACTGATACCCGAAAGGAAACACACTTTTCACCTAAGATCAAACCGCAGCCCCCGAGGGTTGGTTCCGGCTAAGCATAGCGGAATCAAGACTCAAGTTGCTTTTCCAGATGTGCACGCCATGGATCCGCCTAACCTCGGGGGACTATTGTACGTCCAAGTGTCATGTACCTGATACATAAACATAAAAACATATTTGTATTAAATTGTTTCTTTGATCATGTTCAACGAACAAATGTAAGGCGGAACAAAAACGGCCTTTGAACAAATGTTTTAAAGCTGAAACTATGCAGCAGTTGAACAACATAAAACTGTCAAGGCGGAAAAAACTCGACTATCTTGAACAGTTAATGTAATTTATATGTTTTAAGCAAGTGCTGGTTTATCCGTTCTTCTGGTTTATATGCTTGACTTTTCGCGAGACGGCAAACTTTAAACACAGAACATCTGCTGAGGCGATAGCGCTTAATAGCGAAACAATCAAGAACCTCAGAAACAGAGGCCGGCTTTAAGTACCGAGATGTCACTACTAAGAAATCCACACATAAAACAACAGAAAACGTGTAGGCCAGAAAACTTAAGCTAACGCCCGAAAGCGGAATTTTTGCAGCGTACTGGAGCCTTAAGCGACAAAAACAGTACAAAGTTTTTCACGAGCGCGAGGCAAATCGTGGGAAATATATGACCAACAGTGAAAGCGGTAAAAGACTCAGGATATGAGTGAACCAATCTTAATCTCATGATCATAAAATATTAAAATATTAAATATAAATAGGGACTTAGCTGTTTGGAGCGGAGTCAACGTCGGTCGTGGCGGTTTTTCTTCGGCGTTCCGTCGAGCCGGTGCGAGATTGATTGTCACATTGGTCCTATAGGTGCGGATCCACCTACCAAAATTTAGGTGTGGATCCGACTTCCAAAAATTTAGGTGCGGATCCACCTATCAAAATTTTGGCATGGATCCGGCTACAAAAATATAGGTGCGGATCCGACTACCAAAAATATAGGCGCGGATCCGGCAACCAAAAACATTGGTGCGGATCCGAGTACCAAAAACGTACGCACGGATCTGGCAACCAAAAACATAGGTGCGGATACGACTACCAAAAACGTAGGCGCGGATCCGGCAACCTAAAACATAGGTGCGGATCCGACTACCAAAAACGTAGGCGCGGATCCGGCTACCAAAACCAGAATTTGAAATTTCCGGGTCTAAGGCGGATTCTTCCGTGGAAAGCTCCAGCGACTCGGATCGGATCTTTGCGCTGCGTCCTGCTCGGCGGCGGTCGTAGCTACATTACTTACCAGTGCGTTTCTGTCGAAATCAACGGTTTCTCCGATGAAGATGTGTATGCCGCCAACTGGGACGATGGAGAGCTTGACGGGTTTGTCTTGTCCGGAATCCAGCACTCGTCCGGAGGGACGATCGGAAGGTTTCCGGCGTAAAGGACGCGCCCCACAGCGATGGTGTCGTCGTAGCTTCCCATGGCGGAACCCTCCCGGTTCCGGCCTCCAGACGCCGCAGGCCCCACGGTGGGCGCCAACTGTCGTTGCCTAATCGACGGTACCTCGGAGGAGGGATCCTCACGAGAGGGAGAAGAAATAGGGGCCATAGGGCGGTGACATGGGCATACCCTTCGGGTACCCATTATTATTATACCAGGCTCGGCCCAATATGGAGAAGGAGCAATATGGAGAAGGCCCAACAAGGCAACCCGAAGAAGTAGTCGACTAGGACTCTTGTAAAACCCTAGGCTGGTTGCATATATAAAGCTAGCCAGGGCACCCGAAATAAGGAGGACAACAGATAGACAGGATATAGACAACATAGCTCCGCTACGGCGGCACCCTGTAAACACATCTATGATCATATACTGGATTGCTAGCAGCACGTAGGGATCCTCCACCGAGGGGACCCGAAGCTGGGTACGTCGTGTGCCTAATCTCGCTCCCGGAATCTCCATCGTCGCTCTCTCCCGAAACCCTAGTCTACAATACGTAGGCATTGCCGAGGTATTCCTCGTCAATTGGCGCCGTCGTGGGAAATAGCGGCGACTGGATTTTGTCATCTGGGCGGGATCCATCTACGTCATCATCAAGCTCGTCTACTTCAGCGACCAGATCTGATTTGGTGATCTGTCTACTCTAATTTCGTCATCAGCAACAACCAACTTCATCGCCACACCAAGTTGTTTCGAGCGACACAGTCGGGAAGCTATTTGGTTTTCACGCGTTTGATGGAAACGTCATCATCTCTCGAAAGAAAAGGTTTCAACGGAAAGCCGTGGACTCCACGCTGATTCACGTCAAGGCCACCTCAAGTGCAACTAGTACACGATGGGTTCAGATCATTGCATGGAAACCGTACGCCAAGAAAGGAAAGAGCAACGAGCAGCTAAAGAGAAAGGAAGTCCCGATAAAAAAAAGTACTTGATTGGCTACCAAAATTAGCTGGCTCGGATCATCAAGTAGACATATACAAGGAAGAACACATGCGGCTTGCCAACGAACGTTTTTGGTCACCTGATACGTCGGCGTTGCAGATATTCCAGTCATTCGATACAAAGATCAGGTGCCATACTTCTAATTACGCAAAATTTATTTTACTAGATATTTTTTCGGCTTGTGTTGTTATTTGCTCGCAGAATTTTTGCGCCATAATATTACTGCAGATCGGAACAAACGTCGACTACTTTGCTTCGACCCTATTCTCCATTACTCATTTGCAAAACACGACTCTCGCGAACGCCAGCACGAACCTGCTGGTGCGCACTCGCCATGGCGGATTCGCCATCCGACAAAAATACCATCAGAGATAAAAGGCGTCGCACGACTACATCGACTGTGTCCGCCGCACGACCTCCTTTCACGTCGGCTCCGCCACAGCCGATAAAAAAGCTAAGTGTCCCTCTTTGAAGATTCAATATTATTTAGTTCCGTTACACCCGAATATTCGGAGGCTGCGCCATTACATTATTATAGCAAATTCACCAAACACTGGGGGCTGCGCCATTACTTCGTTACCACAAATATACTCGGTTACTTGGTGGATTTCTTTTCTTCGGCTATGGATATATCTTCTTCGGCTCAGTGGAATTATTTTTTTCGGCTCAGTGGAATTATTTTCTTCAGCTTAGTGGATTTGTTTTCTTCAACTTAGTGGATTTATATTCTTCGGCTTACTGGATTGGTTTTCTACGGGTTATCATTGGTTTTCTCTAATATAATACTACCGGGCGGATTTTCGGATCAGTGGATTTATAATTGATGGTTATTACTGGAGTTATTTCTCCGGGACAATGAATATATTCGGATTCATTTATATGGATAATACTGGTTTACTCTTATACAATATTACCCGATGCGTTTCCGGGTCAATGGATTCATCTTCTATGGTTATTACGGGAACTATTTTCTTCGGGTCAATGGATTCATCCTCTATAATATCAACGGATTTATCTTCTATGGTTATTACTGGATTCTTCGGTTCAATGGATTCATCCTCTACGATATCGGCGGGTTCCTCTCCAATATATGTTCTATATTTAATGGCGTAATCTTCAATATGGATTCATCTCAAATACTTCATCTTGGATTCATCTTCATGGACTCATATTATATTATTGACAATGGCTTCATCCTAAATGGCTTCACCTTATATGACGCCGCGACTACGTCAACTTCTTTCGACATCATGGCTAACACTCGGGGGCTAGACAACGACTTCACCACGGGTCACAACTGCGAAATGGCGCCTAAGCAACAATCATGACATCACCCCAGCAGTGCTCGGGGGCTCGGCTATTTCTTCATCAACAATTTCGCGGCATCCACTTTTGATATTTGGTGGTTTCTACTTTGGCTAGATTTCTTATCTACACTCGAAGACTTCATCATGCATCGACTTCATCGTGTCTAAAAAGCTAAGTGTTCTTTTATTTTGTACAAAGTTGATTATCGTTTACTTTCGTCGCACCCGACACTCGGGGGCTGCACGGCATATATTCACTTTACATATCATCAAATCCGAGCATCTAACACCGCATGCGAAAAAGAGAGTCAAGGAAAAGATAGAAAAAGTTTGTTTATTTGTGCAGGAGATAGCAAATTTCAAAGTATATAAAAGAGCACCCGACGAAATTTTCTTCAAGAGAGAACCCGACAAAATTTTCTTCAAGAGAGAACCCGACAAAATCTTCTTCAGGGAGGAACCCGACGAAATCAAAAGAGCACCCGACAAAATCTTCTTCAGGGAGGAACCCGACGAAATCAAAATAGCACCCGACGAAATCTTCTTCAGGGAGGAACCCGATAAAATTGTGAGAGAACCCGACGAAATTTTCTTCAAAAGAGAACCCAATGAAATTTTATTCAAGGAGGACCCGAAGAATTATCCTCAAGGAGGTGCCGAAGAATTATCCTCAAGGAGGTGCCGAAGAATTATCCTCAAGGAGGTGCCGAAGAATTATACTCAAGGAGGTGCCGAAGAATTATCCTCAAGGAGGTGCCGAAGAAATTTTCCTGAAGGAGGAACCCGAAGAATTGTCCTCAAATAGGACCCGAAGAAATTTTCCTGAAGGAGGAACCCGAAGAATTGTCCTCAAAGAGGACCCGAAGAATTGTCCTCAAGGAGGACCCGAAGAAATTTTCCTGAGGGAGGAACTCGACGAAATTATCATCAAGGAGAAACCAAAAAAAAAAAAAAATAATAAGAGGAGTAGAAAAAAAAAGGGAGAAAAAAAAAGAGGATGGACAAATCTTCGGGTCCATTGACTCGTCATTTGTTCTGAGCAAGAGCATCGGCGATGTGCCTGACGACAATATAGAAGAACCAATATATTCGGCTGTCTCATCAAGCCCGAGAGAAAAATATAGAAGAACCCGCAAAATGGGTCATTGCATCAGCCGAACAAGGCACTCGACAATATATTCTCGAACGCCAAAGTTGCGATCAATTTCTGAATGCCGCAAATTTGCGAAGGTAAGACCCCAGATCCGTTCTGCTGGGCGTGGCATCGCCGAAGACTGCGCTCTGCTACTTTTATCCGTATCAACAGATACGAAGAAAAATCCTAACGGACGCGTTAGGTACCCGATAAAATATGACTGGGACTCGACAGAATGGTAAGACCTTAAGCGGCACCTGTCGAGTTAACACCAGTATCCCGGGATCATGTCCAGGGACGTGATCTTAAAGTAGGTTTTTGCGGATTGCCACTAGAGCAGTTAACTAGTACCTGATCCGTCAGATGAACTAGCCCCAATTACCATTATCCCTGTACAATATAGATATGGATGTCAAATAAAAATAGCAAAGACCTGGAGTCGATAAAAAAGAGGGGTTGTGCCAAGTTGTTTATTGAGTAGTACAACTCGAGCCTATGCCTAGGTGCAAGCACCTGCTCATAGGCTCGGGGGCTACTCTTATCGAGAGTATTGTTCATCCTCCCGATAAGATACAAGAAAGAGGAAAAATTGTGGTGTCGATTAAAAGCAAGTTGAGCCTACACCCAAGTGCAAACACTTGGCTGTAGCCTCGGGCTACTCCCATCGGGAGCGCTGGTCGCGCGCCCGATAGAAAATAACTTCGACAGCATCTATGACAATCAAGGTTTGCAGACTCAACTCGATTCTACGACTCGAGTGGAGCCTACTCCCATTGGGAGCACATGGATTTCATCAAATCCTCTAGAAATATAGTTAAGTTCTTCATCGAGTAGTACAACTTGAGTCTATGCCCAAGTGCAAGCGCTTGCCCATAGACTCGGGGGCTACTCCCATCGGGAGCGCACCCGATAATTTCAAGAATCGTCGACATCATCTGCGCTACACATGATCTACGACATGGACCTCGCCTTGTATTTCTTCGACATCGAAGATGGTTATGCTTGGAGTTTCTACGCAAGTTTTCGACTTCCCTATAAACTCGGGGGCTACTGACATGGGCATACCCTTCGGGTACCCATTATTAGTATACCAGGCTCGGCCCAATATGGAGAAGGAGCAATATGGAGAAGGCCCAACAAGGCAACCCGAAGAAGTAGTCGACTAGGACTCTTGTAAAACCCTAGGCTGGTTGCATATATAAAGCTAGCCAGGGCACCCGAAATAAGGAGGACAACAGATAGACAGGATATAGACAACATAGCTCCGCTACGGCGGCACCCTGTAAACACATCTATGATCATATACTGGATTGCTAGCAGCACGTAGGGATCCTCCACCGAGGGGACCCGAAGCTGGTACGTCGTGTGCCTAATCTCGCTCCCGGAATCTCCATCGTCGCTCTCTCCCGAAACCCTAGTCTACAATACGTAGGCATTGCCGAGGTATTCCCTCGTCAGGCGGAGTGCACACGGGACGGTGGTACGCGATTTACCCAGCTTCGGAACACGCACGATGACAGGCCTCTGCTTGTGGAATTATGGCGCTTTCGCGATGTTACAATGAGTTGAGATTCTCTCGCTTCTAGCTTGAGATCCCCCTCAGGGCTCCCGGGATCCGGCTTATATAGGCGCACGGATCTAGGGTTTACATGGAGAGTCCTACCGGAATACAAGTTGCCTAACTACGGTACAATGTCTTGCCGTGTACGTCAAGGATCCACCTATTCCTAACTTGTCGTCATGGATCCGGCTTCCTTCATGGGCCTTCACGGACCTGACTCCTGGCATAGACCTCTTCGGATCCGGGTACCTCTGTAGGTCGGTTCGGATCCGGGTACCTATGTAAGGCGGTTCGGATCCGGCTACCTTCCTAGGGCGGTTAGGATCCGGGTACCTCGAGGGCGGTTCGGATCCGGCTACCTTCGTAGGGCGGTTCGGATCCGGCTCCTTGTTCCCGGGTTGGACATCTTCCATCTTGATCAACAACAACTGGGCTGCCCGGTGGGCCATATGCTATCACCACCATCTGTGGGCCACCCGGGCTTGCCGGAATCGGACCATGTCGATGGTATACCTATGAAGTATATCCACAACAGTTTTCATGTTCATTGGTGTGGTTTTAAGTTGCTCTCTTTCAATCTACGGTTGTCATCTTTGACGATGGTTGCTGTTATGGTGCGATGGTCCTTTGGGTGGCCTTGGCACGATGACTTCCCGTCTAATACAACAAGCTCTTCTACGAAATTTTTTGCCCGTCTCCTCTGATGGATTGGCAAGGACGGCGGAGCGCGCGTCTTCGGCTCGCGCTAGTGTTTGTAGCCTTTGCTAGATGACAATGTATCAGTCTTTAGGTGGTCTGATGACCTATTTGTAATTTTTTTTAGGTCTTTTTGTACTCTATCCAGCCTATGAAACTTGTTTTAGTGTTTAGATACAATCAAATTTGGACAATTTTGAGACAAGTTTCGTAAGACAGAGGAGGTACTACCGTTGATGATTATTATTAATAGATGAGTGGAATTTCGGCAAAGTAGGAAATTTAAAAGCTGAAATGAGTTGGTCGAACCACCAAGGTAAAAAAAAAATCTACTGTACCAAATTGTTTTATTTGAATTGAATTTAGAATAAGTAGGGGAATAGGCGGAGTGCGGTATATGATCAGCCCTGCGTTGATTTGCCGTAAAATCGTTTTCGCCAACAGATCCGAGACGGGACGTACGAGAAGTTTCCAGATAAAAATCTACCCGTACTACCAAAAACACGCGATGCTTTAAAACTCCGCTGGCTACACGTTACACGAGTATATGGACGGTCCATTACTAGACGTCAAAAAGAAAGGGTATGGACGGTCGGTCCATTGCATACGACGAGGACACCTGACTTCCAAAGAAGATGAGCGGGAGAGATTAATTCATTTGACTCGACCTCCCGTAGGCCCCACCCGTCAGCCTCGTGGGGGTACGTTCGGTCGGTGGTGCTCGACGTCTCGACCGTAGGACCTGGAGGCCGGAGAAAGAGGGCGAGAAAATAAATAAAAAATCGTCCACGCGAGTCCACGCGCACCTTATTTTCTGGTGTACGCTGGCCCCTGCTTACCTGGGTGCGGCCACCCGTATCTGTCCGTATGGGGCCACATGTCTACGAGAATGGGTCGAGTACGCGGGCGGTCCAGGGACGCCCACGAACCGGGGCGTGTGGCTTTCGTTTGTCTTTCGTTTCGCTCCCCGTACAACTTCCGAATCACAATAATAGGCTCTTTGCTTCACTAGTACTAGTACTTGTAGTGTAGCAAAACTTTCAAACATTTCTTTATTTTTGATTGAACTTTTCCTGCGAAAAGCTCATGGAAGCAAAGCTAAACTTGACGATCTCCTCGGTTAAACATAATCCACCAAGTGAAATATGCCAAATCCTTGCTGAAAAGAGATGTGTTTACGGAGAAGATACCAAATCAACCAATCTACTTAAAACGAGAACTAAGCATTAAAAAATGGGAAAAGACACATGTTACGATAAATTCGCCAAATAAATTCGCCTACTTTGTTGAGGGTAGAATACGTTATTTCCTCAAATCCAACAAAAAAAATCCATGCGCTGGGTCGATATCCCTTACCACGGATAACAGAAACAACATCTATCTGCTCAAATCCTTATTATAATAAGATGTGTTTACACGAAAGATATCGAACCTCTCAATCTACTAAACCAGAATTGTTCATCCAAAAATAGGATTTATATGATTTTAAAGCAAATGCCCTTGGTGAAATGTAATATCCCAGGTAATGGGGTTACAAAAATAGAGGAAACAGATGTGTGCATTACATTCATGCATAGAAAATCTGGGGAATTTTCGCGCTTTAATGAAAAACAGTCACAGTAACTGAAGTTTCACTTGACCTTGGTGGAATTGAAGTAGCTCATCAAGTCAAGCGTTACAAACCTCAATGTGACTTTGCTAAAACCTTGTCTTGGGAAGAGATGATTTGATCTAAGGGTTAGATCAAATGGAACTAATAATCAACTCAACAACACTTTACTCATTGATCAATTGCTTGATCTTATAAAAGAATTATATTATGGTAATCCTTGTCATAACAGATAAACACCAATTCAATTGCAAATCAAGTAACAATAAAATGGAGAAGCCATTATTGACTTATCTTTTCCACGTCTTAAACTAATCCTTGAACCTACCATGAACCCCATGGTACTCATTATATTTCAACCTTGGAAACAAGACAAGGAGATCAACTCTAGAAGTATATATTCTTCTCTATTCCAAATTATTAAGCATCAAACCTAGAGAGGTGAGAGTTCCATTATAATTATTAGAAGAGCAATAACAAACCTTGAGCTAAACCTTGTATATACATCCAAGTATTCTAATCATCATCTTCAAGAGGAACCCTAGAGTATTACTCAAGTCCTTCCCAAAGGAGTGAGACCATTCATACCACTCTAAGCTTTACCTATTTAAGAATAAAGGACAACCTTTGAACTAAAGTATTAAGAGATTAACCATTTCATCTTGAAGTGGTGGGATAACCAAATATCAATAAGACTATACACACGAATTAGTGAAATAAGGATAAGACTAATCCAACTAAGTTAGATAATTGAATCTTTAGCCTAACTACTTAAATAAGTATTAGGAGTATACCATAATCTAGAATAATCCATTCTTATATAAGAGAGATCAATTATGGTGTTACACTCAAGTTAGTTGAGGCAACACTTGAGTTTGAGGGAGAGAACTACCCATATACCCAGATGATAATATCATCATTGATTAAGTAGAACCCTAACATAATATCTCAGGCATTCTCCTGGGATATAAACTAAAGAGACAATCATAGTAGACCCATACAAGAAGGTTAATTAGAAGTGCTATATCTTGATTGATCTAGACAATGCTTGATCATGGTAGTGAGAAACCATTTAATAAGAGATCCCTAGGAATCCAAACCGTGATCATTATAAATTGAGTGATGATCATAAACCCTAAGAACTTGAGGTAAAAATGTTAAGAACAAGATGATCATGCCTAATCCATGATCATGCTCTTGAGGTATTGAGGATAAACCCTAAAAGGATAAGTAGATATCCTTCACCACATGAAATCATAGGGAGGTAATAAATAAGCAACCCTAAACTTATATTCCAACCTTAACTTGTGAATCACTTGGTGATCATAAGAAGAATCCTACCATATCAATATTTCATAAATTAAAAAACCTAAGAAAACCTTAGAGTAAAACCCCATACTGAATATGGTGAGAAACCATCCATCCATATGACCAAAGGTAACTATAAAAAGAACTATAACAACTTTAGTTACTTTAGTGATAAATTGAGGATATGAATAGAAGTTAATTGGGAGAAGACAAAACTAATTCTCTAGTCCTTAATAATTAAAGGAGCACATGAACAATCAAGCAAGTAATCATATTACCTTGGTTAGGGGAGATTAAACCCTAGCAAATGCAATATGATAGCATTCCAAATCTACAAACTAGGGTATATCTCAACCATAGTCTATGTATCACTATGATGATCATAACATGAACCTAGGCATAATTGAGATGCAAACCAATGGCCATTATGTGAATATGATGAGAACCTTAGAATTGCTCACTAGTTAAAGTTTATGCTTAAATATGGAACTTAAGAATAACCTAATGCTAAACCATTTGATTAAAACCCAACAGTGGTGATCAACCACTTATCCTTATAACTAGACCAAACAATGATGAGAGTAGTATCTTTATTTCATAGTGCTATTAAAATATGATAATAGTGCTAACCTTGAAATAGGATAAACCTTACAATATCCTAGAGATAATTCTTCACATAAAATCATGGTCCAATACCTCCTCATTACCATTCATTTTAAAAACCTAGCCTTAATCCAAATATATGTGAAACATTAATATTGCTAATACTAGCAAACCCTAATAATGTGTTCACTAAGCACATGTTCTAAAATTCAAACCATTTAAACAGATTTGATTCCTAAATTAAAGGGCAATTGAGGTGTACCCTAAATTCATGACTATTTTGAATTTTGAAGTGTGCCTCATAAGAACACAAAGGTAATCAATTATAAAAGATTGTTTAGTAACAAAACAATACAGTGAGCAAGATTATCAAATTGTTTTGATATTCAAATAGATTAGAACCTGCAAAATAAGATAGAATTCAAATTTAAATTCAAATAGCAAATTCAAATCAGCAAATAGAACAAGAATTTGAAAACAGAAAAAAAGAGAGGGAAAAGGACTTACCCTGCCAGGCCACAGCAGCCCAGCACCAGACCACCCGAGCAGCCCAGCAGTGGCCCACGAGGCAACCCAGTATCATGACCCAGCCCAGCCCGTGTAACGTTTCGCTCGGATAAGAGCGAAGACGACGTCTTCGTCTTCGTCTCTGCCTGCTCGACGCGCAGGTGAGCGCCACGACGCCGGCGAGCCACGTCCCGGCCGCCAGCGAGGACTTCCGCGCGACCATCAACGACCCGCCGTGACCCTATAAATACTCGGCCGAGCCCCCCTCGCTCCTGTTCTTCGAATTCCCCTAATTCTCAAACCCTAGCTCGTCGGCCGATTTCTCTCGCCGCTGTTAGGGGCCACCCCAAGCACCGCCGTGTAGCCCAAGAGCTCCGCCGCGTCTTCAGCTTCCTCCTCGCCAACGTACGCTTGCCGGGAAGCTCTGTGGCCGGCGAATCGAGACCTCCTTTCACCGCCAGTCACCAACAAGCATCGACGTTCGCCGTCGATGTGGGACACCGCAGGCCTCGCCGACACGCTCGTTGTACTCGCGGTGAGCTTCTCCATCGAATGGCATGCTCGCCTTGCTTCCTAGACCGCCGTAGCTTCGCCGCGCCGTTCGCCTGCAAGCGCCGCCGCTTTGCCTCGCCGTCGAACACGCTCCGGCGACCTTTAGGTAGCGGCGCTAGGATCGTTAGGTTCCTTGTCGCGTGCTGAGGCGAGCCGTGACTCTCAATCGTCTGGGGAGGATCGGAATCGCCGGCGCCCACCACGGCTGGCCGCCGGCAGAGAGCCCCGTCGACACGTTGTTTATTTTGACCTGGTCCGAGCTGCGTGGCAGGTGACGTGGAGCTAGCCCCACCAGTCAGTGACTGCGTGGGTAAGCTAGCTGGGTAGGTTTAGTATTTCATTTTCGTTTTAAATTTCAATTCAATAATTACTGCAACTTTACAAATTCATATAAAATTCATAATAATTCAGAAAAATACAAATGAGTTATCAAAATTCTTAGAAAATAAAAATCTATCCAATAAAAATATAATATGGAATTTTTATTTTTAATAAAAATTCAATTGTTTAATACTTGTTATTTAAGCCTTTTCTTTTAATTTAAAATACAATTAAAATTCAGAAATTAGGAAAACTTTATAAATTAAATAAAAACCAGTAAAGTAAGTAAAGAAAACTTTAAAACTAATTTCCTTTATCTGGATCTTATTAAATCTTTATTATTGGAATTTAAACCCTAAAATAGCAATTACCTTAATTATTAATTCATTAAAAATAATAAAATGTCAAATCCAATATTATTATTCCAAATTTATTAATAACTTCAACTTTATTAATGAAGTTATTAATCCAATAATTACAGGGTAATTAGGAAACCCTAGTTCCATTTTAAACCAAGTGATAACCTCATAATTTTATGTGGAACCCTAAAACCCTAGCTCAATTATGCACAAACCCTAGTTCCATTATTACATGTGAAACCTAAATTGCTTCTAAACCTAAACCTAGGTTAGAATATGTGATCATGTACTTACCTCTGATCCACAAAACCATAATTAGCAATTAAATACTGGTTATGTCCACATAAAATGTAGGAGCTCTTTTATCAATCATTTAGTATTCCATATATGCATTCCTATCCATCATGGTTGATCAAATAGGGTCAACCAAATGCAAACCCTAGCTCATATCCTTAGAATTATCATCTTTAAGTAACTTTAATTAGCATCACACCATGGTGATGAACCCTAATAGCAACCATGCCAGTATCTTGCATTACCTAACCATACTCCACTAAACCCTATTAGTGTGAGATAATTATTAATCCTCCTATTTAGGAAACCACCATTCCTTACTTAGTAGATCCAATAGTAAACCTAGATACCACACCAATAATTGAAATACTTCTTATTACTTAAGAAGTATGTTCTTCGAAAGTTATTCTTTTGAAGAAAATAAGAATCACCATCAACCCTGCTTATAAGAACCTATAAACCCTAGCTAGCAATCACCAGCCAGCTGAATCAACCTTGATAGCAACCATGTATAAATACTTGCTTGGGATGCCTAAGCTTAACTCAGCCTTACCAGCCTTAGGTATTGATGAATCCAACCTTGTTTGGATCCATCTAAACCTTACTCCAGAAACTAAATGAAACCATAGTCAACCATAGAACTCCACAAGCCTAATTATCATACTTGTTCTTTATTAAAGAACATGTTCTTCAAAAGTTATTCTTTTGAATTATATGATAAATAATCATTAACCATGTCATATAGTGCTAACCCCAACCACTATTCATTACATGTCAGGATTATACAAAATGTTATTGTTGTGTGCTATTAATGCTATTGTTATGATATGTTGCAACACCTGTTTATGATACCATGTAACCACACCTGAATAAGAACCTTGTTTGTGAATCACTCTAAAAGTGCAACACACCCTGAATTAATCATCACAACTCACTAATCCTAAATCATCGGGGTTAGGTCACGCTTAGAGCGATTGCATCTCATACTTATGCATTACGCATCCTTGCCAATCTTTTAAACATCGTCCTTACCGGACGATGATGTTATTTCAGAATTTGGAGTTACTACGTATCGAAGACCTTTGCATAATCTTGCAGTCAAGAAAGGCAAGTTCATCACTTGCTCATGTCATTTGAGTATTTCTATCAAATTACTTGCAAAGTATTATGGTTATCACTATTGCATAAAAATCAAAACCACTACTTTCATAACTATGAATATGACTATGTGGTGGGCAATGGAACCATGGATTGTGTTGATATGGTGGAGGTTCCATTGCACGGGTTTATATCCATCTAGGATTAAACAACAAATGTCGCCAGTGATTCTTGTGCCGTAATATCCGTGTTAACCATAAGATCCGGAGTGGGACGGAGTAGTCAAAAGTGTTTCCACCTCTCGTTCATCAACGGATGCGCTCTACCGTAGTACACTTGTAATCCAAGGGGGCAAGCTGGTGAGGCTGGGGAGTCCTAAGTCCCCACGGCATAGTCCGTAGTACACTTGTCGCCCGAGGAGCAAGATGGTGAGGCTGGGAGTCCTAAGTCCCCACGGTATTGCGGTCTATGATGGGTTGCAGCTACCGGCGAAGGAGTTTGGTTCGATCCCCTGTCGTCGAGGTCGGGGTCCACCCTGAAATATATGGGAATAATGGGGCCGGCGAGGACCCAGGGTCGGGGCATGCAACAAAGGGTGGGTGTTCGAGGTAGCGGAGGAACATGATTGGCTAGACCTTATACCGGGCCTCACACCATAGGAAGTGTGGACAAGCCTGCAGCTTGGTTGGCACCAAGGTTAAGATCTCTTATGGGTAAAGCAACACACCTCTGCAGAGTGTAAAGAACCGTGACCTGTCACTCCTGTTCCGGGATATGGAACTGCGAACGCGGCCGGAAAGGAGCTCCATGAAGTTCTAGTAAACCGGTGAAGGCTGACGGACATAGTTCTTCTGAATAAAAGCAACCTTTTGAAGAAATGGTTATGAAAACTTGCATTGGTATTAGATTTTCTGGTCTAATACTGTAGCTAGTGCATTAAACACCTCTTTCCTATAATGAACTTGTTGAGTACGCTCGTACTCATACCACTCTTAAATCCCCTGCTTAGATATGGAGGCATCGAAGGAGGACCTACAGTGCAACTCGAAGACCGAGGAGTCAACAACTACTTCAGGAGACAGGAACCTGCCGGAAGAGTCATATACCACATCCACCATGGAGAAAACCTAGTTTAGCCATAGAAGGGAACTATCTTCCTAAACCTAGCTCCTATTTAGCTAGAGACTATTCTGAGCCTCTGTAGTTAGTGAAATACTCTACAAATAGAGTTCGAGATAAGACTAGACTACGAGTCGTTCTTCTGGAGTTTATTTGCAGTTTTACCTCATTGTAAAGTAGGAGGCTGTGATGATCTTATGTAACAGAGTCGATGTTGTAATTCTATAGACATGCCTTGGACCCGCATATATTTCTGTTGTACCACTCCGAGCGATATAGTACCCGTGGAACTGTGTTTCATTGGTGCTATATCAGACTTGCATACTACACCATGCAGTGGTATGCCGGGTCACCACAGTTGGTATCAGAGCAAATGCTTTGACCCTAGGATTAAAAAACCTTTAAAGGAGACCTATAGGATTGGTAGTGTCTATAGGAAGTTGTCCTAGATAAACCAAATAATTCTTATGACTTGAGATGGATATTCACTTGAGAATAATCCTGACACACTTGAGTCAACATTTCCTACCTATCCTTCCAAAGTGAAGTTAGTTAGCTAATCCAAAACATGTAGCACATCAATAAGTCCTTAAAACAATAGATGAGTAGACCCCAGTTGGTATACAATACATGGTAGTCCAAAGAGAGGATACAACCATAAGGAAGCTATCCTATTGGAAGATGTGTACCAACACAAGTCATGAATTAAGTAAGAATTATTCAGATATGTAATAGGAGTAAATCAAGTGATGAAGATAGTTAAGAAATCCTAATAGAAGATGTAGACCAAGTTAAGTAATGAGTAATTAAAATTATCTAGACCTGTGAAACAATTGATAGTAAGTGATAACTCTGAGTTATGTGAGGTAGTATAGACCATGATGAGTCAATCATGGGAGGTAAGGAAGAGAGATAGGAATAAAATATGCCTACTTACATGGTAGAGATAGAAATCATATATGATTCACCTGAGAATCATTATGTGATGGACTAGAACCTCATAATTAATTAAGAGGAGTACAATAAGAAGCCAAGTGCAAAACAATAGTGTAAGAATTGTGCTTCAAAACAATGGGAAGTGTGCCAAGCACATCATGACCATATGCTTATGGTAGAAAAGCTTAGAAGTATAGGAACTATATCCATAAATATGTGTTCAAGTAACCATATTAGAACTAGTGATATCATACAAAATAGTCCTCAGTAGCACTTATAGATGGTATAATACTTTGTTAGTACTTACAAACAAAACTAGCTTAACTTGAACTATTCCAGACCACTTTGTGTCAAGTTTATCTCATTGCAATTGTGCAATTAAGATAAATGTTGAGACAAATAGTAGAATCCCATATATTCGTGCTAAGTATCACGATATAAACCTATCTTATGTGGTGTTATATACTACACATCAGAGCCTGATGTTTAGAGATGTCTTACTCAACTATTATTATTCAGGCTTATGATGGTGTGTATTATATGCACAAAGCTGAATCTTCTTGGATTTTATTGGAATTTCATTGTTTGACTAGATCCATACATGAAGTTTGACTTTGATATGCAAGTGCATGTTGCAATATCAAGCCTTTACTTGATGTTATAGATCTAGAGGGTAATGGTATTCGTTTGAGGAAGTGACGAATTCTGAAGATTCTGAAGACAAGATGAAGGTTCATCAGAAAAAGGAAGTAAAGTTGTGGGAAGTAACCACAATACTCCAAAGAAAATATCAACCAAAACTCATGCTTTGCCTCAACAGAGGAGTACTTTAGTACGAAAGAAGCATGAAGGTGAGAAATATAATGATTATGGTGAAGCTGAAGCAGATCCATAATTATTACAGAAGAGGGAATGCATGGGAAATCACTTCGGATACTATATTCATAGTGTCAGTTAGTGGTTTTGTTGCAACAATAAACCCTCGAAAAAGGAAGATGACCTATGAAACCATAGCAGATATAAGAAGACCATAGTTGATATCAGAAGACCCCAATTGGTATAGAATCAATACTGCGGGATAAAGTAGAAGATGTCTCGTTCAGTTGATCAGAACCTATACTAGAATCCATTTTTTTTAGATAACAAATAGCCATAATTGGTATCAAGTAGTCCATCATTGGATTAATTGTACCAAGAAGTTGTAAATAAATAAAATTTTGTTAGCCAAATAACAATGGCCTATAATCATTTAGTCAAAGGATTCACATTGGATGTCCACAATTGAGTGGATACACCACAAACATTCTTCGCGAGACCTTAGAAGAAGTATAAACCACAAGCTAGACCCAGACCAATATTCTAACCATAAGTCCAATGGTTGGAAGAATAGGAGTTGAAGACCATAAGAAAACTCTAAGGGGTAGAGTAAAGATTGAGTTGGATGTACAACAACTCAACACTTTAAGCTAGAAAGAAGCAGAAAGTCTAAACTGAGAGGAAGTTCGATCTTATTTTCATAAGATTGTTGAACATCACTTTCAGAAGGATGTCAGACTAGAAGCCGAGGTTATACCTCGAGAAAGTAAGAAGTGGACTATAACTTGAGAAAGTGAGGAATATTTATTCAGAAGTACGAAAGCTCAAGTAAGTCAAGCATAAAGAAGTTGGACGAAGAAAATACCATAGACCAAATAAAGCCCAAGATGGTCAAAGACTGAAGTAGATTGACCATACCAAAACTAAAGTCTAGTTGAATGATTCCTTTCATGGAACCTAAATAACCCAAAATAGTTATAGGTATCAACTATAAACCATGATTGGATGGACTAAATGAGTCTAATCTATTCTTAGGAAAATAAACCATCACAACCATCCCATGTTAAGTACCTTACTTAGTACCATTATTGCAGTTTTGGTAGTAAGGGAAAACAAAGACCTATTTATCAATTAGGAGTGTACTATCAAATCAGTCTTCAGTTAAGACCAGCAGCACCAGAAGAAGTCCTATCATTGATTCTTCAATGAGAAAGGAAACAAGCTTATAGAGTTGAAAGAAATCAAATAATTAAAAGCCATGGCTCAGAGACATGTATTATTAGATACCAGAGAAAAATCATAGAACTTGAGTAAGAAACTAATGTTCAGAGACAAACCCTAATGGATTCCAGGAAGAATCTGGACAAGGGATATATTCAATTATATCCAGTAAGATCACCACGGAGTTCTAGAAAAGTCGTAGTCTGCACGAGTCAGATCCACACTCCGAAACGTGAGAGATATCAAACTTCGAGGACGAAGTTTAATTTAAGGGGTAGAGACTGTAATATCCCAGGTAATGGGGTTACAAAAATAGAGGAAACAGATGTGTGCATTGCATTCATGCATAGAAAATCTAGGGAATTTTCGCGCTTTAATGAAAAACAGTCACAGTAACTGAAGTTTCACTTGACCTTGGTGGAATTGAAGTAGCTCATCAAGTCAAGCGTTACAAACCTCAATGTGACTTTGCTAAAACCTTGTCTTGGGAAGAGATGATTTGATCTAAGGGGTTAGATCAAATGGAACTAATAATCAACTCAACAACACTTTACTCATTGATCAATTGCTTGATCTTATAAAAGAATTATATTATGGTAATCCTTGTCATAACAGATGAACACCAATTCAATTGCAAATCAAGTAACAATAAAATGGAGAAGCCATTCTTGACTTATCTTTTCCACGTCTTAAACTAATCCTTGAACCTACCATGAACCCCATGGTACTCATTATATTTCAACCTTGGAAACAAGACAAGGAGATCAACTCTAGAAGTATATATTCTTCTCTATTCCAAATTATTAAGCATCAAACCTAGAGAGGTGAGAGTTCCATTATAATTATTAGAAGAGCAATAACAAACCTTGAGCTAAACCTTGTATATACATCCAAGTATTCTAATCATCATCTTCAGGAGGAACCCTAGAGTATTACTCAAGTCATTCCCAAAGGAGTGAGACCATTCATACCACTCTAAGCTTTACCTATTTAAGAATAAAGGACAACCTTTGAACTAAAGTATTAAGAGATTAACCATTTCATCTTGAAGTGGTGGGATAACCAAATATCAATAAGACTATACACACGAATTAGTGAAATAAGGATAAGACTAATCCAACTAAGTTAGATAATTGAATCTTTAGCCTAGCTACTTAAATAAGTATTAGGAGTATACCATAATCTAGAATAATCCATTCTTATATAAGAGAGATCAATTATGGTGTTACACTCAAGTTAGTTGAGGCAACTGATGGCGTGTATTTCACACGTTCGTTGGGCAACCCCAAGAGGAAGGTATGATGCGCACAGCAGCAAGTTTTCCCTCAGAAAGAAACCAAGGTTTATCGAACCAGGAGGAGCCAAGAAGCACGTTGAAGGTTGATGGCGGCGGGATGTAGTGCGGCGCAACACCAGGGATTCCGGCGCCAACGTGAACCCGCACAACACAACCAAAGTATTTGCCCCAACGAAACAGTGAGGTTGTCAATCTCTTGCTGTAACAAAGAGTTAACCGTATTGTGTGGAAGATGATTGTTTGCAGAAAACAGTAGAACAAGTATTGCAGAGATTGTATTTCAGTAAAGAGAATTGGACCGGGTCCACAGTTCACTAGAGGTGTCTCTCCCATAAGACGAACATGTTGGGTGAACAAATTACAGTTGGGCAATTGACAAATAAAGAGGGCATGACCATGCACATACATATCATGATGAGTATAGTGAGATTTAATTGGGCATTACGACAAAGTACATAGACCGTCATCCAACTGCATCTATGCCTAAAAAGTCCACCTTCAGGTTATCATCCGAACCCCCTCCGTATTAAGTTGCAAACAACAGACAATTGCATTAAGTATGGTGCGTAATGTAACTAGTGACTACATCCTTGAACATAGCACTAATGTTTTATCCCTAGTGGCAACAGCACATCCGTAACCTTAGTGGTTCTTGTCACTCCTCCAGATTCACGGAGACATGAACCCACTATCGAGCATAAATACTCCCTCTTGGAGTTACTAGCATCAACTTGGCCAGAGCATCTACTAATAACGGAGAGCATGCAAGATCATAAACAACACATAGACATAACTTTGATAATCAACATAACAAGTATTCTCTATTCATCGGATCCCAACAAACGCAACATATAGAATTACAGATAGATGATCTTGATCATGTTAGGCAGCTCACAAGATCCGACAATGATAGCACAATGGGGAGAAGACAACCATCTAGCTACTGCTATGGACCCATAGTCCAGGGTAGACTACTCACACATCACACCGGAGGCGACCATGGCGGCGTAGAGTCCTCCGGGAGATGATTCCCCTCTCCGGCAGGTGCCGGAGGCGATCTCCTGGATCCCCCGAGATGGGATCGGCGGCGTCTCGGAAGGTTTTCGTATCGTGGCTCTCTCCTGGGGGTTTCGTCACGGAGACTTTTTATAGGCGGAAGGGCAGGTCAAGAGGCGGCACGGGGCCCCACACCACAGGCCGCGCGGCCAAGGGGGCCGCGCCGCCCTAGGGTGTGGCCCCCTCGTCGCCCTCTTCGTCTCTCCTTCGGACTTGGCGTGGAAAAATAGGCCCGGGCTTTGATTTCGTCCAATTCCGAGAATATTTCCTTACTAGGATTTCTGAAACCAAAAACAGCAAAACAGAACTGGCACTTCGGCATCTTGTTAATAGGTTAGTTCAAAAATGCACGAATATGACATAAAGTGTGCATAAAACATGTAGATAACATCAATAATGTGGCATGGAACATAAGAAATTATCGATACGTCGGAGACGTATCAGCATCCCCAAGCTTAGTTCTGCTCGTCCCGAGCAGGTAAAACGATAACACAGATAATTTCGGAGTGACATGCCATCATAATCTTGATCATACTATTTGTAAAGCATATGTAGTGAATGCAGCGATCGAAACAATGTATATGACATGAGTAAACAAGTGAATCATATAGCAAAGACTTTTCATGAATAGCACTTCAAGACAAGCATCAATAAGTCTTGCATAAGAGTTAACTCATAAAGCAATAATTCAAAGTAGAGATATTGAAGCAACACAAAAGAAGATTAAGTTTCAGCGGTTGCTTTCAACTTGTAACATGTATATCTCATGGATATTGTCAACATAGAGTAATATAATAAGTGCAATAAGCAAGTATGTAGGAATCAATGCACAGTTCACACAAGTGTTTGCTTCTTGAGGTGGAGAGAAATAGGTGAACTGACTCAACATTGAAAGTAAAAGAATGGTCCTCCATAGAGGAAAAGCATCGATTGCTATATTTGTGCTAGAGCTTTGATTTTGAAAACATGAAACAATTTTGTCAACGGTAGTAATAAAGCATATGCATCATGTAAATTATATCTTATAAGTTGCAAGCCTCATGCATAGCGTACTAATAGTGCCCGCACCTTGTCCTAATTAGCTTGGACTACCGGGTCATCACAATGCATTGTTTTTACCAAGTGTCACAAAGGGGTACCTCTATGCCGCATGTACAAAGGTCTAAGGAGAAAGCTCGCATTGGATTTCTCGCTATTGATTATTCTTCAACTTAGACATCCATACCGGGACAACATAGACAACAGATAATGGACTCCTCTTTTATGCATAAGCATATAACAACAATTAATAATTTTCTCATTTGAGATTTGAGGATTGTTGTCCAAAACTGAAACTTCCACCATGGATCATGGCTTTAGTTAGCGGCCCAATGTTCTTCTCTAACATATGCATGCTTAACCATATGGTGGTAGATCTCTCTTACTTCAGACAAGACGAACATGCATAGCAACTCACATGAAATTCAACAATGAAAAGTTGATGGCGTCCCCAGGATCATGGTTATCGCACAACAAGCAACTTAATAAGAGATAAAGTGCATAATTACATATTCAATACCACAATAGTTTTTAAGCTATTTGTCCCATGAGCTATATATTGCAAAGGTGAATGATGGAATTTTAAAGGTAGCACTCAAGCAATTTACTTTGGAATGGCGGAAAATACCATGTAGTAGGTAGGTATGGTGGACACAAATGGCATAGTGGTTGGCTCAAGTATTTTGGATGCATGAGAAGTATTCCCTCTCGATACAAGGTTTAGGCTAGCAAGGCTTATTTGAAACAAACACAAGGATGAACCGGTGCAGCAAAACTCACATAAAAGACATATTGAAAACATTATAAGACTCTACACCGTCTTCCTTGTTGTTCAAACTCAATACTAGAAATTATCTAGACCTTAGAGAAACCAAATATGCAAACCAAATTTTAGCATGCTCTATGTATTTCTTCATTAATGGGTGCAAAGCATATGATGCAAGAGCTTAAACATGAGCACAACAATTTCCAAGTATCACATTACCCAAGACATTTATAGCAATTACTACATGTATCATTTTCCAATTCCAACCATATAACAATTTAACGAAGGAGAAACTTCACCATGAATACTATGAGTAGAAACCAAGGACATACTTGTCCATATGCTACAGCGGAGCGTGTCTCTCTCCCATAAAGTGAATGCTAGGATCCATTTTATTCAAACAAAACAAAAAACAAAAACAAACCGACGCTCCAAGAAAAAGCACATAAGATGTGATGGAATAAAAATATAGTTTCGGGGAGGAACCTGATAATGTTGTCGATGAAGAAGGGGATGCCTTGGGCATCCCCAAGCTTAGACGCTTGAGTCTTCTTGATATATGCAGGGGTGAACCACCGGGTGCATCCCCAAGCTTAGAGCTTTCACTCTCCTTGATCATGTTGCATCATACTCCTCTCTTGATCCTTGAAAACTTCCTCCACACCAAACTCGAAACAACTCATTAGAGGGTTAGTGCACAATATAAATTGACATATTCAGAGGTGACACAATCATTCTTAACACTTCTGGACATTGCATAATGCTACTGGACATTAATGGATCAAAGAAATTCATCCAACATAGCGAAAGAGGCAATGCGAAATAAAAGGCAGAATCTGTCAAAACAGAACAGTTCGTATTGACGAATTTTAAAATGGCACCACACTTGCTCAAATAAAAATGCTCAAATTGAATGAAAGTTGCGTACATATCTGAGGATCATGCACGTAAATTGGCTTAATTTTCTGAGCTACCTACAGGGAGGTGGACCCAGATTCGTGACAGCAAAGAAATCTGGAACTGTGCAGTAATCCAAATCTAGTACTTACTTTTCTATCAACGGCTTAACTTGGCACAACAAAACACAAAACTAAGATAAGGAGAGGTTGCTACAGTAGTAAACAACTTCCAAGACACAAAATAAAAACAAAGTACTGTAGGTAAAAACATGGGTTGTCTCCCATAAGCGCTTTTCTTTAACGCCTTTCAGCTAGGCGCAGAAAGTGTGTATCAAGTATTATCAAGAGATGGTGCATTGTTATCATGAGCTCCCCCATCCATAGTGGTACTAAGGGCTTTGTCAATTTTAGGCCTATAATAATACTTCTTTGGTCTAGGCACTTTAGAGACATACATAAACTTTTGCTCCTTACCCACATAAGCTCTCTCCTTATATTTAAGAGAAGAAAATGTTGAACCCAAGGTTCCCATAGCTTTTTCAAGTTCGTCAATCCTATTGATTTGATCATCATGGACAGCATTAGTTCCTAGGACACTAATTCTTTCATCAATTCCTCCTAAGGATTTATCAAGTTCATCAGTTTTATCAAGTAATATTTCCGATTTAGCTTCAATACTTGGAAAATTTTTCTCTATGGTTTCCAATTTTTTCATAACATCTTCAAGGGAGATTTCAGTTTTAACTTTATCAACAGGGGGTATTCCAAATAAGCTCTCAATAATGCAACTAGCTTATAATGCAGGAGTACTTAGGAAGTCACCTTTTGCGAGACTATCAAGAACATATCTATTCCAGCTAGAGATACCAACATAAAAATTCCTGAGTAAAATAATGGTGGAGTGCTTCTTAGTGCATCTATTATGAGCATCGCTAATTCTATACCAAGCATCTCTCAAACATTCTCCCCTCGTTGCTTAAACGTGCGAACTTCAACTTCAGGATTACTCATTTTAGTAGTAGTAAATAAAGCAAACTAGATAAAGTAAATGCAAGTAAACTAATTTTTTTTGTGTTTTAGATATAGCAAACAAGATAGCAAATAAAGTAAAACTAGCAACTAATTTTTTTTTTGTATTTTGATTTAGTGCAGCAAACAAAGTAGTAAATAAAACTAAGCAAGACAAAAACAAAGTAAAGAGATTGAGAAGTGGAGACTCCCCTTGCAGCGTGTCTTGATCTCCCGGCAACGGCGCCAGAAATTTATGCTTGATGGCGTGTATTTCACACGTTCGTTGGGCAACCCCAAGAGGAAGGTATGATGCGCACAGCAGCAAGTTTTCCTCGAAAGAAACCAAGGTTTATCGAACCAGGAGGAGCCAAGAAGCACGTTGAAGGTTGATGGCGGCGGGATGTAGTGCGGCGCAACACCAGGGATTCGGCGCCAACGTGGAACCTGCACAACACAACCAAAGTACTTTGCCCCAACGAAACAGTGAGGTTGTCAATCTCACCGGCTTGCTGTAACAAAGAGTTAACCGTATTGTGTGGAAGATGATTGTTTGCAAAACAGTAGAACAAGTATTGGAAGATTGTATTTCAGTAAAGAGAATTGGACCGGGGTCCACAGTTCACTAGAGGTGTCTCTCCCATAAGACGAACAGCATGTTGGGTGAACAAATTACGTTGGGCAATTGACAAATAAAGAGGGCATGACCATGCACATACATATCATGATGAGTATAGTGAGATTTAATTGGGCATTACGACAAAGTACATAGACCGTCATCCAACCGCATCTATGCCTAAAAAGTCCACCTTCAGGTTATCATCCGAACCCCCTCCAGTATTAAGTTGCAAACAACAGACAATTGCATTAAGTATGGTGCGTAATGTAACTAGTGACTACATCCTTGAACATAGCACTAATGTTTTATCCCTAGTGGCAACAGCACATCCGTAACCTTAGTGGTTCTTGTCACTCCTCCAGATTCACGAGACATGAACCCACTATCGAGCATAAATACTCCCTCTTGGAGTTACTAGCATCAACTTGGCCAGAGCATCTACTAATAACGGAGAGCATGCAAGATCATAAACAACACATAGACATAACATTGATAATCAACATAACAAGTATTCTCTATTCATCGGATCCCAACAAACGCAACATATAGAATTACAGATAGATGATCTTGATCATGTTAGGCAGCTCACAAGATCCGACAATGATAGCACAATGGGGAGAAGACAACCATCTAGCTACCGCTATGGACCCATAGTCCGGGGTAGACTACTCACACATCACACCGGAGGCGACCATGGCGGCGTAGAGTCCTCCGGGAGATGATTCCCCTCTCCGGCAGGGTGCCGGAGGCGATCTGGATCCCCGAGATGGGATCGGCGGCGGCGTCTCGGAAGGTTTTCCGTATCGTGGCTCTCGGTACGGGGGTTTTGTCACGGAGACTTTTTATAGGCGGAAGGGCAGGTCAAGAGGCGGCACGGGGCCCCACACCACAGGCCGCGCGACCAAGGGGGGCCGCGCCGCCCTAGGGTGGCCCCCTCGTCGCCCCTCTTCGTCTCTCCTTCGGACTTCGAAGCTTCGTGGAAAAATAGGCCCTGGGCTTTGATTTCGTCCAATTCGAGAATATTTCCTTACTAGGATTTCTGAAACCAAAAACAGCAGAAAACAACTGGCACTTCGGCATCTTGTTAATAGGTTAGTTCCAGAAAATGCACGAATATGACATAAAGTGTGCATAAAACATGTAGATAACATCAATAATGTGGCATGGAACATAAGAAATTATCGATACGTCGGAGACGTATCAACACTTGAGTTTGAGGGAGAGAACTACCCATATACCCAGATGATAATATCATCATTGATTAAGTAGAACCCTAACATAATATCTCAGGCATTCTCCTGGGATATAAACTAAAGAGACAATCATAGTAGACCCATACAAGAAGGTTAATTAGAAGTGCTATATCTTGATTGATCTAGACAATGCTTAATCATGGTAGTGAGAAACCATTTAATAAGAGATCCCTAGGAATCCAAACCGTGATCATTATAAATTGAGTGATGATCATAAACCCTAAGAACTTGAGGTAAAAATGTTAAGAACAAGATGATCATGCCTAATCCATGATCATGCTCTTGAGGTATTGAGGATAAACCCTAAAAGGATAAGTAGATATCCTTCACCACATGAAATCATAGGGAGGTAATAAATAAGCAACCCTAAACTTATATTCCAACCTTAACTTGTGAATCACTTGGTGATCATAAGAAGAATCCTACCATATCAATATTTCATAAATTAAAGAACCTAAGAAAACCTTAGAGTAAAACCCCATACTGAATATGGTGAGAAACCATCCATCCATATGACCAAAGGTAACTATAAAAAGAACTATAACAACTTTAGTTACTTTAGTGATAAATTGAGGATATGAATAGAAGTTAATTGGGAGAAGACAAAACTAATTCTCTAGTCCTTAATAATTAAAGGAGCACATGAACAATCAAGCAAGTAATCATATTACCTTGGTTAGGGGAGATTAAACCCTAGCAAATGCAATATGATAGCATTCCAAATCTACAAACTAGGGTATATCTCAACCATAGTCTATGTATCACTATGATGATCATAACATGAACCTAGGCATAATTGAGATGCAAACCAATGGCCATTATGTGAATATGATGAGAACCTTAGAATTGCTCACTAGTTAAAGTTTATGCTTAAATATGGAACTTAAGAATAACCTAATGCTAAACCATTTGATTAAAACCCAACAGTGGTGATCAACCACTTATCCTTATAACTAGACCAAACAATGATGAGAGTAGTATCTTTATTTCATAGTGCTATTAAAATATGATAATAGTGCTAACCTTGAAATAGGATAAACCTTACAATATCCTAGAGATAATTCTTCACATAAAATCATGGTCCAATACCTCCTCATTACCATTCATTTTAAAAACCTAGCCTTAATCCAAATATATGTGAAACATTAATATTGCTAATACTAGCAAACCCTAATAATGTGTTCACTAAGCACATGTTCTAAAATTCAAACCATTTAAACAGATTTGATTCCTAAATTAAAGGGCAATTGAGGTGTACCCTAAATACATGACTATTTTGAATTTTGAAGTGTGCCTCATAAGAACACAAAGGTAATCAATTATAAAAGATTGTTTAGTAACAAAACAATACAGTGAGCAAGATTATCAAATTGTTTTGATATTCAAATAGATTAGAACCTGCAAAATAAGATAGAATTCAAATTTAAATTCAAATAGCAAATTCAAATCAGCAAATAGAACAAGAATTTGAAAACATAAAAAAGAGAGGGAAAAGGACTTACCCTGCCAGGCCACTGCAGCCCAGCACCAGACCACCCGAGCAGCCCAGTAGTGGCCCACGAGGCAACCCAGTATCACGACCCAGCCCAGCCCGTGTAACGTTTCGCTCGGATAAGAGCGAAGACGATGTCTTCGTCTTCGTCTTCGTCGCGCGCTGAGCGACGACGCCGGCAGCCACGTCCCGGCCGCCAGCGAGGACTTCCGCGCGACCATCAACGACCCGCCGTGAAATACTCGGCCGAGCCCCCCTCGCTCCTGTTCTTCGAATTCCCCTAATTCTCAAACCCTAGCTCGTCGGCCGATTTCTCTCGCCGCCGTTAGGGGCCACCCCAAGCACCGCCGTGTAGCCCAAGAGCTCCGCCGCGTCTTCAGCTTCCTCCTCGCCAACGTACGCTTGCCGGGAAGCTCTGTGGCCGGCGAATCGAGACCTCCTTTCACCGCCAGTCACCAACAAGCATCGACGTTCGCCGTCGATGTGGGACACCGCAGGCCTCGCCGACACGCTCGTTGTACTCGCGGTGAGCTTCTCCATCGAATGGCATGCTCGCCTTGCTTCCTAGACCGCCGTAGCTTCGCCGCGCCGTTCGCCTGCAAGCGCCGCCGCTTTGCCTCGCCGTCGAACACGCTCCGGTGACCTTTAGGTAGCGGCGCTAGGATCGTTAGGTTCCTTGTCGCGTGCTGAGGCGAGCCGTGACTCTCAATCGTCTGGGGAGGATCGGAATCGCCGGCGCCCACCACGGCTGGCCGCCGGCAGAGAGCCCCGTCGACACGTTGTTTATTTTGACCTGGTCCGAGCTGCGTGGCAGGTGACGTGGAGCTAGCCCCACCAGTCAGTGACTGCGTGGGTAAGCTAGCTGGGTAGGTTTAGTATTTCATTTTCGTTTTAAATTTCAATTCAATAATTACTGCAACTTTACAAATTCATATAAAATTCATAATAATTCAGAAAAATACAAATGAGTTATCAAAATTCTTAGAAAATAAAAATCTATCCAATAAAAATATAATATGGAATTTTTATTTTTAATAAAAAATCAATTGTTTAATACTTGTTATTTAAGCCTTTTCTTTTAATTTAAAATACAATTAAAATTCAGAAATTAGGAAAACTTTATAAATTAAATAAAAACCAGTAAAGTAAGTAAAGAAAACTTTAAAACTAATTTCCTTTATCTGGAACTTATTAAATCTTTATTATTGGAATTTAAACCCTAAAATAGCAATTACCTTAATTATTAATTCATTAAAAATAATAAAATGTCAAATCCAATATTATTATTCCAAATTTATTAATAACTTCAACTTTATTAATGAAGTTATTAATCCAATAATTACAGGGTAATTAGGAAACCCTAGTTCCATTTTAAACCAAGTGATAACCTCATAATTTTATGTGGAACCCTAAAACCCTAGCTCAATTATGCACAAACCCTAGTTCCATTATTACATGTGAAACCTAAATTGCTTCTAAACCTAAACCTAGGTTAGAATATGTGATCATGTACTTACCTCTGATCCACAAAACCATAATTAGCAATTAAATACTGGTTATGTCCACATAAAATGTAGGAGCTCTTTTATCAATCATTTAGTATTCCATATATGCATTCCTATCCATCATGGTTGATCAAATAGGGTCAACCAAATGCAAACCCTAGCTCATATCCTTAGAATTATCATCTTTAAGTAACTTTAATTAGCATCACACCATGGTGATGAACCCTAATAGCAACCATGCCAGTATCTTGCATTACCTAACCATACTCCACTAAACCCTATTAGTGTGAGATAATTATTAATCCTCCTATTTAGGAAACCACCATTCCTTACTTAGTAGATCCAATAGTAAACCTAGATACCACACCAATAATTGAAATACTTCTTATTACTTAAGAAGTATGTTCTTCGAAAGTTATTCTTTTGAAGAAAATAAGAATCACCATCAACCCTGCTTATAAGAACCTATAAACCCTAGCTAGCAATCACCAGCCAGCTGAATCAACCTTGATAGCAACCATGTATAAATACTTGCTTGGGATGCCTAAGCTTAACTCAGCCTTACCAGCCTTAGGTATTGATGAATCCAACCTTGTTTGGATCCATCTAAACCTTACTCCAGAAACTAAATGAAACCATAGTCAACCATAGAACTCCACAAGCCTAATTATCATACTTGTTCTTTATTAAAGAACATGTTCTTCAAAAGTTATTCTTTTGAATTATATGATAAATAATCATTAACCATGTCATATAGTGCTAACCCCAACCACTATTCATTACATGTCAGGATTATACAAAATGTTATTGTTGTGTGCTATTAATGCTATTGTTATGATATGTTGCAACACCTGTTTATGATACCATGTAACCACACCTGAATAAGAACCTTGTTTGTGAATCACTCTAAAAGTGCAACACACCCTGAATTAATCATCACAACTCACTAATCCTAAATCATCGGGGTTAGGTCACGCTTAGAGCGATTGCATCTCATACTTATGCATTACTGCATCCTTGCCAATCTTTTAAACATCGTCCTTACCGGACGATGATGTTATTTCAGAATTTGGAGTTACTACGTATCGAAGACCTTGCCTGCATAATCTTGCAGTCAAGAAAGGCAAGTTCATCACTTGCTCATGTCATTTGAGTATTTCTATCAAATTACTTGCAAAGTATTATGGTTATCACTATTGCATAAAAATCAAAACCACTACTTTCATAACTATGAATATGACTATGTGGTGGGCAATGGAACCATGGATTGTGTTGATATGGTGGAGGTTCCATTGCACGGGTTTATATCCATCTAGGATTAAACAACAAATGTCGCCAGTGATTCTTGTGCCGTAATATCCGTGTTAACCATAAGATCCGGAGTGGGACGGAGTAGTCAAAAGTGTTTCCACCTCTCGTTCATCAACGGATGCGCTCTACCGTAGTACACTTGTAATCCAAGGGGGCAAGCGGTGAGGCTGGGGAGTCCTAAGTCCCCACGGCATAGTCCGTAGTACACTTGTCGCCCGAAGGAGCAAGATGGTGAGGCTGGGGAGTCCTAAGTCCCCACGGTATTGCGGTCTATGATGGGTTGCAGCTACCGGCGAAGGAGTTTGGTTCGATCCCAGACTGTCGTCGTGGTCGGGGTCCACCCTGAAATATATGGGAATAATGGGACCGGCGAGGACCCAGGGTCGGGGCATGCAACAAAGGGTGGGTGTTCGAGGTAGCGGAGGAACATGATTGGCTAGACCTTATACCGGATCTCACACCATAGGAAGTGTGGACAAGCCTGCAGCTTGGTTGGCACCAAGGTTAAGATCTCTTATGGGTAAAGCAACACACCTCTGCAGAGTGAACCGTGACTGTCACTCCCTGTTCCGGGATATGGAACTGCGAACGCGGCCGGAAAGGAGCTCCATGAAGTTCTAGTAAACCGGTGAAGGCGGACATAGTTCTTCTGAATAAAAGCAACCTTTTGAAGAAATGGTTATGAAAACTTGCATTGGTATTAGATTTTCTGGTCTAATACGTAGCTAGTGCATTAAACACCTCTTTCCTATAATGAACTTGTTGAGTACGCTCGTACTCATACCACTCTTAAATCCCTGCTTAGATATGGAGGCATCGAAGGAGGACCTACAGTGCAACTCGAAGACCGAGGAGTCAACTACTTCAGGAGACAGGAACCTGCCGGAAGAGTCATATACCACATCCACCATGGAGAAAACCTAGTTTAGCCATAGAAGGGAACTATCTTCCTAAACCTAGCTCCTATTTAGTTAGAGTCTATTCTGAGCCTCTGTAGTTAGTGAAATACTCTACAAATAGAGTTCGAGATAAGACTAGACTACGAGTCGTTCTTCTGGAGTTTATTTGCAGTTTTACCTCATTGTAAAGTAGGAGGCTGTGATGATCTTATGTAACAGAGTCGATGTTGTAATTCTATAGACATGCCTTGGACCCGCATATGTTTCTGTTGTACCACTCTGAGCGATATAGTACCCGTGGAACTGTGTTTCATTGGTGCTATATCAGACTTGCATACTACACCATGCAGTGGTATGCCGGGTCACCACATGAAATGTAGGATTTCCATAGGATCTCTATAAGATTTAGTCTTTTGTAGTTTCCATAAAAGTTTGCATCGATATGAGCTGGACCTATTTTGAGGTGTCTTTGACTTAGGATGCCACCCAAAATTGTAATCTATTGTATTTTACGAAAATATTCCTAAGTTGTTTGGTTTGTATATAATATGCTCCCAATTAAGCTTTCCCCCCTACCAAAATTCCTTGCTGGGTCGCCTTGCTCATTTGGATCGAATAATGGTAATGCAAGTTTTCGTGAGTTGCTTTCGAAATTTCAAGTCATGTCAACAGTATCCCTTTTTAAAACACACTCATGTGTGTAGTAGTAGATATTTTTCTCTTTGTATTTATTGTTCTTTGTAGAAAGAACTACTCCTTCATTTATCTAAAATTTACAACAAACGAAAGAACTACTCCTTCGTTTATCTAAATATTAGGGTTTTGAATTTTGTACTCCCATCTATTTTCTTTCACTCTACATTTTTCAAATTTGAAAAAAAGACCAATTAGCATGTTATTTAATACTATTGCCTTTGTACATAAATAAGTGACTATTATGTTTATCTAGATACAGATGTATCTAGATGCATTTTAGTTATAGATACCTCCATATCTAAAAAAAAATTGAGTCACCTATTTTAGGATGGAGGGAGTACTATTTCGATATGTAAACAACCAATTTAAATTTCATTAAAACTAATAACATCCAATACAAAGAGTGTTGCTGTTAGTTACAAAGATAAAACGTAGAATAATATACTAGTATAATAAAAATTTAATCGAAAATATAGACTAAATGAGAATGGAGGAAGTAGGACCACAAGTCGGCCTCTCGTCGACCATTCTCTGACCCGGGGCAGTACGTGGTAAAAAGCAAGATCTTGAGGTATTAAAACGCAAGACAAAGAGGCCACCAAGGCCACGACCACAAAAACCATCGTCTCTCTCCTCCCTCGCCTGGCAATTTGCTTTTTAGTTTTAGCGCTTTGATATAAGCCATAACTTCGCCTCCGCCATTGCTCGGCTCCTTTTTCAACCTCCCGCTTCCGCGTCGCTGTCCCCGCCGGCCTCCCGCGCCGCCGCCCGCCGCCGTCTCATCCATCCATCCATCCATGGCCTCCCGAAACCACATCCCCACCCTCTCCACGCCCCTCCTCTCCGACTCCTCCTCCACCACCCCCTCCACCGTCGCCAACGGCCACGCGTACAACCACGGCGACGCGGTATGCGACGCCGACCCGTTCGCGTTCCTCTCGGAGGACCACCCGCCGCGCTCCCTCTGCCCGTCGCCCGCCGACCCGTTCCGGAACCGGACGCCCGGGTGGGGCGGCGCCTACTGCTGGGCCAGGGCGCTGCTGCTCGCGCCGGTGGCGGCCGCGCGGCTGCTGCTCTTCGGCCTCGCCATCGCGATCGGGTACGCCGCCACGTGGGTGGCGCTCCGCGGCTGGACGGACTCGCGGGAGCGGCCCCGGGAGGGCGCCGGGCCCATGCCGGCCTGGCGCCGCCGCCTCATGTGGGTCACCCGGATCTCCGCGCGCTGCATCCTCTTCTCCTTCGGGTCAGTGCCTGATTACCATGCTATGCTTCGTGCACCAGCAAACGCTCTGCCTGATTTGGTTTTCGATCTGATCTACGAACATTTGACCATTGCTTAGTTTATAGCAAGTTTCGAATTTCGATCATTAGATTTGAGCCTCAAAGCAACCCGGCAAGTTTCGAATTTAGATGATTGTTAGATGTGGGCTTGGGGATTCGAGACGAGCCGTACCATGGCCAAGCTTTGGATGGATATGACGCAATGGGGAGAAGTTCGTTTGGTACGCAGAATTCCTCGGATTTGCGGCACGTGTGTGGGTGGGCGTGCCGCTGATTTGTTTGGTGGGGGCGACGCCGACGCTGTATCAGTTTGGAAGGCGAACGACCGTGTCGTCCCCCCGTGTTAGGAGTATGACCCGCAGTTAATGCGGCTGGGAGGAGACGACAGGAAACTGATTTTTGTACGGTCATTCTAGTTAGCTTCCCTTGGAATTGGTACATCAGAAAATGCTGGTGATTACACCTTCGCAATCTGATTCGAGAAGTTAGTTACAAGGAGCTTCCCAAGAATATGGTTCCACCCCTGTTCATCTGAGGCAGCAATCAGGTGGTCCTTCATGTGTGTTACTGTGGGTGGTCTTTGGCATAATGTGTAACTGCGTGCATAATTCAAACAAGGATGTCACCTTGGAAGCTCACAATTTGACCTAGTCCTGAATTCTGTTTGTGGGGCGTACGATGTCACCGGCTATTGTTGGGTTAGAGATTTTGGTTCGATTCATTGATATTGTCAAAAGTCAAAACAATGTCAAAGGAAAAAAGGCAAAGGCTGTTAAGGCAGGTGACGGCTGATGAGGAAGCAGACAGATACCTTGCTTAGCAACCTCCCCTGAGAAGCTTGCATGCCAAATAAAATGAAAAGCCAACTGTCAGAATATTGTTGTCACTTTATTATTTAACACAGTTACACAAAGGTTGTAGGCATCTTGTTAAGACTTCAGACTTCAGAGCATGTAGAAATGCTCAATGCCGAGATCCAAACACCATCATGTTTGCCTGTCATGTACTGTCTGATCTTCAGTACATGCATTTTGTTTTCAACTATAGTTTTCTTTAAAAAAAAGGCTAGAACATCATTGGAGCATGCGCCACATACTTTCCACCATACTTTTCCTTGTAAAATACTAGAAAATCACTGGAGCACGCTCCACATAATTATAACTGGCATATGAAATCAAATTAAATCAATCATTTGTACGGTATGTTCTACTGCCTGTGTATACTTGCTGGACCTCTGGTTTTGAAAGCATATAGCTTATCACATTTGGTCTACTTATAATGTTAGTGGGTACCATCTGATATTTGTTGGCGACCCGTTTGCACTATCAGGTATCACTGGATCAAAAGGAAAGGAAAGCCTGCTCCTAGAGAACTTGCGCCTATAGTTGTTTCCAATCATGTATCATACATAGATCCAATATACTTCTTCTATGAATTGTTCCCAACCATTGTTTCATCGGATTCCCATGATGCAATACCATTTGTTGGCACGATCATAAGAGCAATGCAGGTATGTCTTGCCATTTTCCTCTTAAAGCATCACAGTTTGCAGGTTCCTTTCAAGTGTTACATTTTATGACAACGTATACCTATCTTACAGGTTATATACGTTGATAGATTCTCGCCAGCTTCAAGGAAGTCTGCTGTGAATGAAATAAAGGTTAGAATGGTTCCCATCAGACTTCAACTGCATATGCGTTGTTTTGATAAATTCATGTTTTTTTTCATGGGGCCAAGCTTGCTTTTATCGGACGAGAATTAACATATCATATGGAAGTTCTGCCGTTAATTTCTCTTGCTTATAGCTCTTAGGATGGAAAAATTATCATACTTGTCATAGTATCAGTATGTTTGTATACAGACCATTAACTAGAAGAAAAACATAATGAGGTTATTGGAATTTAAAATTTTGCAGCTTATTTTCTGTCATCTACACTGTACATATTGTTGATTTAAAAGTTAATTACAGGCAACATGATTGTCTATTAGTTATTGTGTTCATATGGTACATTTTAGGTGCTTTCAGAGAAAGGCGGCTGGCAATAACTTTCCGCGCGTCCTGTTGTTCCCTGAAGGCACTACAACAAATGGGATGTTCCTGATCTCATTCCAACATGGAGCGTTCATACCTGGCTACCCTGTTCAACCTGTTGTTGTTCGTTATCCCCATGTGCACTTTGACCAATCATGGTAAGTTCGGTACAAAGGCACATTCTTCTTTTGTTTCCATTTTGCTGTTCTCTTTCATGATTGTTGTTGTTTTTCAGGGGAAACATATCGCTAATAACGCTCATGTTCAAGATGTTCACCCAGTTTCACAATTTCATGGAGGTCTGCATTTCTTGCGCACCTTAGCCTAGCACTGTCTCTCATGTCAATTTCCAGTAACTCCTTACATAATAAGTTCACCTGTTATGAATAATTGATTTTACAGGTAGAGTACCTCCCTATTGTCTACCCGCCTGAGATCAAGCAAGAGAATGCCCTTCATTTTGCAGAGAATGTAATTCCGTTTCACCCAAAAAAATTGTCCTTTGAACACCATGTAGCTCCTGTAGCAACGTGATCCTAAAATTTTGTTTCAACAGACCAGCTATGCTATGGCGCATGCCCTTAATGCTCTACCGACTTCTTATTCTTATGCCGATTCAATGATTGCGTCAAGAGCAGCAGACGCTGGAAAGGTAATAGGCTACCTATATACTCTGAATTCATGTATCAGCTTGGACCTTTGTTTTCTCTTTCCTGGAGTCCGTACCATCTGAGTGTTCGAGAATTTCAAATGGCCATAACTGGAGACGGGCCTGTGTTCACTTGAGTAGGAAATATGAATCTGAGTCTAATTAAGCTGAGTTTCCCTTTGCAGGCGAATTGCTCAAATTATATGGTGGAAATGGCTTGGTTAAAAGAAGTAAGTATTTCTTGATTTACACATGTAGAGCTTGATTAACAAACCTCTGAAGCAAATATCATGATATTATAAGTTTGTGCTACTGTTGAAAAAAGTGTTTTGGTACCGTGTTGGTTAGTGCATGATTTCCTACAGTATGCATTTAGAATTGCTTCACTTGCATTTAGAGCTATCTCTTGCTTCACATTTTTGATAGACGAAGGAAAGTTGCAGTTGATTTTATTTTCCGTGCTCCATGCATCATTTTTTTTGGCATGTTTGCTCTTCCCTAAGCC
Source organism: Lolium multiflorum (assembly GCA_030979885.1). Taxonomy (NCBI): domain Eukaryota; kingdom Viridiplantae; phylum Streptophyta; class Magnoliopsida; order Poales; family Poaceae; genus Lolium; species Lolium multiflorum. The sequence continues at coordinate 281,611,032 of CM061753.1, read as the reverse complement.
TTGCGCGTACTGTTTATGTGGTAGACTGGTACCTGACATTTTCTTAATGTCTGCTTTCAGGCGTATGGTGTGACCACATCAGAAGCAATGGAACTCTTGGAGCACTTTTTGGCTATGAACCCAGATAGTGAGTAAGTTCTTAACCCCTTAACTGACAACTACTAGCTTTATCTGTAGAAGATTACAAAAGCATGGTCACTAAGGATGACTAGAAGAGGCACTTTGTTTTGGTTCCTCTCCTAAGTATATATCCTACTTCTTCCTGTTAGTTCATATAATGTTCTAATAAATATCATTAACCAACTCTTGCAGTGGACGTGTTAAAGCCCAAGATTTTTGGGCTCTTTTTGGTCTAGATTGCAGTCCTCTATGCAAGAAGGTACTCCTACTAACGTCCTCCTGCGTGGCCGCTTATGCCACATCAAGCTTAATTTAAAAGAAAAATTGTGATCAAGCTTTCTTGAAACTATTATCTTTGCTGAGCTCGGGTTTTTTTCCAGATATTTCACTACTTCGATTTTGAAAACAAGGAATCTATCACTTTCCGACAGGTACGGACTTGAACGCGACCTACATTGTAGCCGGCTTACGGTTCTACATACCATGTATTGTGGTAGGCTAGTTGTTGTATGCTTTTCTGACGTGCCCATGTTACTGCCTGATGTACACAGTTTGTGGTCGGGTGCGCGCACATCAGGAAGCAGCCATTGTTTGAGGGAGTGTGTGAAACCGCTTTCGACAAGTGCAAGGTCCCTGGAACCTCTGACATCTCCCTTGCACAGCTAGCTGATGCCCTACGGTCAAGCATGCTTCCGCCAGCTGATGATGGGGTAAGTATTCCACATTCAGGTCCGGTTTGAATGTGCAGTAATGTTATCGACATTAGTGTGCCGACTTGACTCACCCTCGGTTATACTCTGATTTCAGATGCTGAAGCTGTTCAAGACGTTCGACATTGACAATGACGACAAAATTAGCAAGGATGACTTCATGGCATGCCTTGCGAGGTTCCCTTTCATGATCGCCCTTTTTGCTGGCCGGATCAACGGGGAAGTTTACATCGAGATCGTTTGATGGTGGAGTTATCACCCCTCCGTTTATTTAGAGGGGTGATTGCAACACTCCACTGTCCGTTTAGTCAAGACGGACCAAAGCCAAGCTTATTCCCCCAGCTGCTTTGTGCATCTCAAACTGGCTAAACCAGTACAGTGCGGCAATTTTGTTTAATTTGTTCTTGAAGGGGGTTTATGTAGATAGGAATGTTGTGACATAGACACTTGATCCTGCATATGATACAGCGTCAGTTGAACTGGATGTGCACATAGAAAGCACTTTGTAACATGAAACAGAATTTTTGGGAAGAAAAATCTGGCTTTTCTCATTCTATAACTGTGATGCGCTGAACAGAAGTTCTTGTCGGTGCACGAAGTATTCGCCACAAAGCAGAATAAACAGGGCAAATAATATCTCGGTATGTAGTACACGGTTTAGCATCTGTATGTAGGTACTCACCCTCGGTAGGTAGGTACAAGATTTACGTTGGACGATGATGGATCTAAAATCAATCACATTGCAGGGTTATCACATGGACAACATCTCTATTTCTGGTTTTATGCTTCGAGAGGGTATTTACACAAGAGAAAACAAGAAAAAATGAAGAGGGCTACAAATGAGAAACAGCTTGAAGGAGGCTGGCTAAAAACTTTAAGTCTGCTGTGCTGCCGCGCGAAACAAGAAGTTTTTTTTTACAGTATATGTATGGTGCTTCTTGTCTCTTTTTTTTGCTGTTCTGTCCCGGAATATCTTTACATGATGGTGCACTTCTCTTTCTTCGACTCTGGTTTTGCCGGCGGTGGGGCAGTTGACCTCTGCTGCAGAAACAAAACCACAAGTGATTCAGACAAGTGTTCTCATGCACCATGAAGCATGAACCAGTCAGATGTTTACAGTTGGTGATGAGTAGAGGAAACGCACCCTTGGACCAACAACGAGCCCTGGCCGGCCTGCACCATTTGATTGACTGGGTGTCTGCTGCGTCTGCTGCTGCTGCTGTTGTTGCTGCTGCTGCTGCTGCTGTGATGGAGGCTGCTGTCGTTGAGATTGCTGGTCAAACTCCTGCTGTTGAAGTGCTATAGCTAGCTCTAGATCCGGGCTGCCAGCATAAAAGAAAACAAGAGTACAGGTTAGCCTTAGGTAATACATTCTCAAATAAAAGTACTATATATTTGAAGGTTAACGACGAACAGCTAAAGTAAATGTTCAAGATCTTATTATAGCTTGTTACTACTTTGCCCGCAATGCGCAATTCTCTATCATACTCATTTTCCTAGTCTGGCTAATTTCATGCTAACAGGTTTTAGCTCATGCACATTTTACAAGCCAAGCTATAACCAGATGCACAGGTATAATTTAACATGATAACTATGTGTAATGTGGTACATTAAGCATGCTATAAACCATACCTAGATAGTAGTCATTCAAGTAAGCATCAATTTACAGAATTCAAGATCCCCACTATCTCGTCAACTAGGCAAGTAGGCATGGAACTTATAGTGGGAAATAGTCAGGCACTTGGTTCAGAACAGAGTAGTGTGCAATAACAAAAAAACATCTAAGCCTAAAACAAGCAGAACAGAGCCAAGAACTGTGAAAAGTATAAATAAGAACAGCAGAGTGGTAAAATACTCAAGCTTCAACTGGCATCACAGCATAGCTGACTATACAAGTATTGACATGGACGTTGTGCAACAGTAATCTGGGTAAGACCCGCTATCTGACCAATATAGAACTTGGTAAAAAAGGGAGTGGGAGGGACATACTCTCCAGATGAGTTCGGTAGAGTGGAATTGTCAAATTGAGCAAGGTAGTCCTGAGGAACAGAAATTAAATTAAATTGTATAATCTTATAGAACTCGATGACAATCACAACAATCTATTGATGTTGCACATACAGCAGTTGTCGTCATGGCCTGCTGTTGATTCCACGAATCATTTCTGGGAGTTTCAGCCGTAAATGGAGTGAAGTTACTAGTGAGAAAAACTCCATCTCCGTTCACCTGATTTTTGATAACAAAACAAAGGGCAAAACAAATTAGTAAATTCCATTTTAAGTGAATGAAGTGTTGGTGGAGAGAGCTAATACATACCTCATCAAGCTTTTGCCACACCAAATCACTTTGGCCAAAAAAACCCTGATCAGTTGCTAAGAGATATAGACTTCCGTTATACTGCACAAAAAACATGAATGGTATAAAGCCACAAGCTTAATAGCTTATTACAATAACTATGTGGTGTGACTTAATTAATTATCATACCTTGAACATGGTGTTGAAGTGGTTATTACGGAAGAAGACACAAAGCTCTCTTTCATTGAGACCCTCTTGCAGACAAAACAAACTGTAACGATAAAAAATTGGCAACATATTAATCATGAACAAGAGAAATACATGAGATTAAACCTATTGAACAGATATGTACCCATAGACAGTCAGCTGGTTAGCAGTGGTCTGCAGAAAATTATCAATCAGGTCCCCTGCAACAAATAACAGTGTAAAGCTAAATATTCTGAATAAATATTCATGACCTACACATGTGCAACTAATCGATTACTGGAAAAAGTCTCACATTGATGATCAGCAGCTCCATTTTCCAAGCATTGACTACTTTCCCCAGTCTTGTCAGCCTGCTCAGCAAGAACCACCTCACCCTCATACACTGGCTCCTCAGTTTGATATGCTATGTTTCCAGTGCCAAGTATGTGCTCTTCTCCTTGATAGATTGGCTCATTTTCCTGAATGCTCGAGGAGGCAATCTCGGCGGTGTCTGAAGAAACAATTTTCTCATCCAGCTCCGGTGTAGCACAACTAGGAGTAGCTTGAATAGTTACAGTTGCTAGGTCACAGCTGATCTCAGCATCAGAAGCCTGAGGGTCATGAAGTTGCATAGCAGAATGTTCTGTGAAGGTTTCTTTATTAGCGTCACCGAGAACAGGAGTGGGAGCAGCAGCTTGGTCATCGAGAACAGAAGATTCAAGAGAAGGGCAGGCAAGAGTAGATTTTGAAGATTGAACTGGTATATCAAGGTGCTCTGCTGGCGTATTTGTTTTCCCATCTTCCTCTGTTTCTTTAGAGGTTAAAGCTTGTTCGGATTCTGCAGATGCAGCTTCACTAATGTTTGCATCAGAAGTTGTGTTTTGTAATACAGAATCAGGAGTGAAAGCAACGCTACCTTCCTCTTTATTTGTCGGTCCTGCTATCTGAGGTGCCTCTAATCCAAAGCTCTCACCAGGTGGTGTATCCTCTACATTGGAGGACGAGTGACTCTGTGAAGTGCTGAAAGAAATAGATCCATCAACAGCATTCGTGCTTTCAGCTTTGGATAGACTAAGGACTCTTCTAAGTTCCTCGTCTTCCTCACGGTCGCCTCGTCTTATTTGCAGTTCAGCTGAATCTGAGAGTGTGCTTTCATCAAATGATTTCCCGATAGAAACAGTAGGTGAAGGAACCCCTAATGCTGCTGCGGTTGCAGCAGCAAAATCAACAGTTTCTTCCTCTGCAACATGTTTATCCTCTTCTGCTGGTTTCCCAGACTTAAATTCAGCGAGCCCAGAAGCAAGAGCGTTGTATGACTTTGATCCAATGGCAGTAGCAGTGTCAGTATCCTAGAAAGCGGGATGAAACAGTATTAGTATGTCGCTGGTGTCATAGGCACAACTAATAAAGTGATGTTGAATCTATTTTGTGGGTAGTGCCATCTTTAAACTCATGACAAGAGCGCATCTAGCGTTCACATATGCATAATGAAAAACCATGTTGGTCATGCATCCTGGTTTGTGAAATTGCATTGAAGAAGATCAATACTCCCTCTGCCCCAAATTAATTGACTCAACTTTGTCTAGATACACACGTACCTAGACGACAAATTTGAGTCAATTAATTTGGGATGGAGGGAATATACCATTTATTTTGACGATTTTTATCCGTAGAAACAATAAATCTACCAAAGCTAATAACAGCCTGCATGCACGCATAACCTTTTGCAGAAACAACCCAGGTTAAAATCAAACTGAAACACAAAGATAGGGGCAGCGGAGTAAGAGAAACAGTTCTCTCAGTTGACAGCTCATCTCAACAGAATAGCTCATAATTACGACAGATGGTTTAGGCTGCAGATTGAAATACAGTTGGTAGCAAGGTAACCTAAAGAAAATGTGATACGATTTACCACACAAAGAGGTCAAAAGAAAATGACAAGCCTAATGTCACATGCATGAACATCGATAATGCTAGTAAAAGCAGGGCAAAACAGATATAGCGCAATATATAGGGTGGTCTGTCATTGCAGCAACGCAAGATGCGAACCTAATAGCATGTGATAAGGATAACTTGGAGTACCTGAGGATCCACTATCCATCCATGGTACAGCGGGATATCGAGAAGGTCAAATATGGCGCGCTCTGGGGTGAACTCAAAATCGTCGACCCTGCAGTGTTCACATAAATGCACCTCAGAACAAAAAAAACTAAATGCCCTGTATACACACAGACACAGAATAAGGCATGGGCACACAAACAATCTGAAAAAAACTGGAACGCACTTTCTGAACATGACATTGACGTCAATGCCGGTGGTGAGGCGCGGCAGAAGGTCTATCGCGTCCGAGATGTTGTGCTCCCAGTTGCGGACGTACTCCTCGTCCTTGGCCTGCGATCCCCCAAGCCCCGTTTTCATCAGATATGAACACCACAAACAGTGAGAGCCTTAACGGCAGGGGCAGGAGAGGTGATCGAACCTGCGCGCTGGTGTTGGAGTCAATGAGGCGCTCGGCGACGAGGGAGAGCAGCTTCTGCTGCGACACCTCGCCCGCATCGGGGTTCAGGTTGATCACATTCTTCAGCAGCAGCACGTTACCTGCGGAAACAAACGCCCGCGCGCGGCAAAAACCCAGGTGAAATCGCGAGAAACCGCCCGCCCAACGCCACGCGCGGAATCGAGGGAAATGGCCGATCAACTCGGGAGAGGCGGAGGTAGGGGAACGGGGGAGACTCACAGATGGCGAGGAGCGGGCAGGGCCCGTTGTCGTTCTGGTAGACGATGGGGGTGCGGCGGCCGAGGAAGTCGACGGCCCTCGTCTTGTGCATCACCTCGAGGGGCTCGGGCGGCGGCGCGGGCGCCGGGTCGGGATCCAGCGCGCCGAGCGGCGGCGCCGGCGGGGGGAGCGGGGACGGGTCCGCGGACATGGATCTCCGCCGCGATCGCCGGGGCTGGGGCTTGGGGGTGGGCGCGCGTCGCCGGAAACCCGAACCCTGGGATCGGCGCGGTCGTCGGCGGCGGCGGCAGAGGACGGCGAGCGGATTGGAATGGCGGAATCGGGAGAGGAATAGAATAGCAGAGAGACAGACAGAGTGTGGGTGGGGGTGGGAAGAGCAGGCGGGGCGGGCAGGGGCAGGGGGGTATTAGAAAAGTCGGCAAACTGCCGGAATCTCTAGGGAAGAGCATTATCGGGTACTTTACTCGATTCGGTCCCTGCGGTTTCGGATAATAGGAAAGCTTGTTCTCTTTTGTGCTATTTTGGCCCTTGTGGCTATGGTTGAAAACAAAATGAAAAATTTCTGCCCGTTTTCGGAGAAAAAGGAAATGGAAAGAAAAAAAACAGATATAGAAAAGGTATTTTGCAGAAGAAGGAACGAAAATAGAAACCGGAAAGAAAGGGGGGAGCCAGTACCACTGAAAACGGAAACAAGGAAATTCTTTAAAAAGTTATAAAGATGCTTTTAGAAATATGACCCATCTAAGCCGAAGTACGAAATATTACTTTGGGTTGGTGGTTTCCTTTGATCATCGGGCCATGGAATACATGAGACTAGGGCCTACATCATACTTGCAACAGGGCCAAGCTAAGTACTATGTTGTACTTTATGTTCAACCATCACTTGTTGAAGTTGTGAGCTATCCATTATCTTGTTGCCCATTTATTTGTGTGTTCCTTTTGGTGGAGAAACCAACGTGTTGTACTGCTATGTGTTCTGACAAATATTCATTTTCGTGTCCTATTTGCTTCGTATCCGCTCTATATTCGTCTTCGGTGATTTCCACTTCCATTATGTTTCTCATTTCGTTTCCGATTTTGGCAAGATAGATGGAAACGAAAAAGATATGGCATGTTTCCGTTCCGTTTTCAACAGTACTTACTAGTAGGTCCTTGGTTGTTAAAGTAGCATTGGGTGTATCAAAACGGTTGCAAGTTGTATAGCTAACGAACCCAACGTCTATTTGGTTTCCATTGTGCAACTTTTTTTTTCGTATGTGTATTACAGCTGGACTGATAATCGGGTATCATAGAATCCAAACACTAAAAGAAACTTTTAGTTGATACAAACAGGAAAAAGTACTATGCAAAAAGATCCTTGATATTTTGATTAAATACGTGATTTGACAGTACGTGCTCAAGCTTAGCGCACGAATGTTTGAGGAAAAAAAATCAAAAGAAACTTAGCATGGAAGCAACGTCACGCGCTTGCTTGGACGAGCCGTTGCACGACTCATCCGCACGTTGGCTCGGCTAGCGCGTGCGTGCACTTTTTGTGCTAACCGACGTTTGTTTCTCCAACGTACCTGGGCCGTCGGATGGCAGCGAGGCGTGAGATCCAGCCGTCCGAGTGGCGTGCGTGTCACGGCAGGAGAAAACTTGATTCCGTTTGGGGGCCCCTCTACGCGTCTACTAGTTTGCTTCGTCGCAACAGCTTCGGAATCCCGATTGTTTTTGGCCGAAAAACAACAACACCGAAGCACGTGACCACCGAAACACCGAAGCATTTGGAGTGAATGAGAAAAAAACTAGGGCATCGCTCAGAACCCAATTAATCTTACTCTCATACAAAAATATCCGAGGGGGGATTTTTCTTAGACTGTTCATCTGAAACTTGTCATTTTTCCTAAACTACATACTTTTAAATTTGGGTACGGAAAAAAGCACGCAATGCAAGTGCATGCAAAAAAAATTTAAATTTTTTTAGAATGAAAATTCCGATTTTTTGGGCCCCTCCTTTATCAGCAGAACCCATGTTCCACAACGTATTTCTAAAGGGTGGACAGGCAATTCACACTTCAGCGATACAACCCAAACAGACCGACTCAAGCGGGCCGCCATATTCGTCCATCAAATTTGATTTGTGGATACGTCGGGCTGGACAACACGCGCGTCCTCCCCTTGGCCACCCAGGCCCTCCCGCCAGTGGCACGTAATGCACACACAATCAACTCCCTATCGCAAACCCTCGACCGACATCTTCGTCGCCACACCAGGCAGCACACCGCCGTTTGCGTTGTGGGTTGTTGTTGCCGTCACCAGTTCCCAGCGGATCCTTCTGCCGAGGAACCACGTTCTTTTGCCGTCGTTTTGCAACATCGCTCACGAGAGCTTGCCGGCTGTTGCAGTCTCCGACCGTCGCCGAGACTATTTCCCTCATTTCCAGCAGCGCCACAGACTACGCACGTTACCGGAGTAGACTGCCTATTGGGCTCCATCACGTCATCTGCCCCGACACCTGCTCTTCTTCGGCAACACCCTCCGGCGCGTCACTAGCCTGTGCGCCCACAACATGCTCGTCCAGCCGTCGGACCAGGTTTGAGGTATGTTCGACGTCAAAATTTATCTCTTGCATTGCATGGGCGTAGGCATGGTCATTGACGATGCATTCATGAGCTGACCAGCTGCATATGCTTGTATAGATGGGTAGTAAGTCAATTGATTTTTTTACAAAAATGTTAGCGAATCATCGTCGGACGAGGAGTCCGACGGTGAGACCGAACTTTTGTTTGTCGTTGCAATCATGGCACAGACCATTATCTTCCGCCAAAATGTAGAGTGGCTTGTCGGTGAATCGCAAGGCCAACACCGAACACGTCGAGTAGGTGCCCACACATGTCTTATGAAGTGTTGGAGATATGCCCAAGAGGCAATAATAAAATGGTTATTATAATATATCTTTGTGTTTATGATAAATGTTTACATACCATGCTATAATTGTATTAACCGAAACATTGATACATGTGTGTTATGTAAACAACAAGGAGTCCCTAGTAAGCCTCTTGTGTAACTAGCTTGTTGATTAATAGATGATCAAGGTTTCATGATCATGAACATTGAATGTTATTAATAACAAGGTTATGTCATTAAGTGAATGATATAATGGACATACACCCAAATAAGTGTAGCATAAGATCACGTCATTAAGTTCATTTGCTATAAGCTTTCGATACATAGTTACCTAGTCCTTTCGACCATGAGATAATGTAAATCACTTATGCTGGAAGGGTACTTTGATTACATCAAACGCCACTGCGTAAATGGGTGGTTATAAAGATGGGATTAGGTATCCGGAAAGTATGAGTTGAGGCATATGGATCAACAGTGGGATTTGTCCATCCCGATGACGGATAGATATACTCTGGGCCCTCTCGGTCGAATGTCGTCTAATTAGCTTGCAAGCATATGAATGGTTCACAAGAGACCACATACCACGGTACGAGTAAAGAGTACATGTCAGAGACGAGGTTGAACAAGGTATCGTGATACCCATGATCAAACCTCGGACAAGTAAAATATCACGTGACAAAGGGAATCGGTGTCGTATGTAAATGGTTCATTCGATCACTAAGTCATCGTTGAATATGTGGGAGCCATTATGGATCTCCAGATCCCGCTATTGGTTATTGGTCGGAGAGAAGTCTCAACCATATCTGCATAGTTCGCGAACCGTAGGGTGACACACTTAAGGTTTGATGTCGTTTAAGTAGATATGGCAAGTTTGTGTGTTGGGGTCTTATTCGAAGACTTGGACTACAACTCTTGGGGCTTCCACCTATATAATGAGGAGCAAGGGGAGGGGGCCGGCCACTCTAGCCTCTAACCTTGGCCGCCCCCCTAGTGGCCGGCGCCCAAGCCTCCCTCTCCCCAAACCCTAGCGCCCCTCCTCCACATACTACTCCCGCAGCGCATAGGCGAAGCCCTGCCGGATTCTCCACCACCACCGCCACCACGCCGTCGTGCTGCCGGGATTCCGAGGAGGATCTACTACTTCCGCTGCCCGTTGGAACGGGGAGGAGGACGTCGTCTTCATCAACACCGTACGTGTTACCGAGTACGGAGGTGCTGCCCGATTGTGGCACCATCAAGTTCTTCTACGCGCTTTTGCAAGCGGTCAAGATCTTCTACGCGCTTTTGCAAGAGGCAAGTGATCGACTACATCCACCACGAGATCTAATCTCGTTAGGCTTTGAAAATCTTCGAGGGTTAGTCTCATGATCTTCTCGTTGCTACCATCTACTAGATTAGATCTTGGCTTGTGTTTTCGTTCTTGCGGTAGGAAATTTTTTGTTTTCTATGCTACGAATCCCAACATGAAGGACTACTTCCACCTAACAGATCCGGTGTACGACCCGAAGACATTCTGTCGTCTCTATCGGATGTCCATAAAGTTATTCATGGATATTCTCGATGGTGTAAGGGAATATGAAGACTACTTCAAGGCCAAGGTCGATGCTACCGGTAAGCTTGGCTTCTCCTCTTACCAAAAATGTTCGGCAATAGTTCGGCAACTTTCATATGGAGTACCAGGTGATTTCGTTGATGAGTACTTGTGCATGAGGTAGAACACATGCATTGATGCCATGTATAAGTTTTGCAAAGAAGATGTTGCGGAGATCCAAACACCAAAGACACTGCCCGCCTCTCATGTGATGCTAGGCAGCATAGATTGCATGCATTGGTATTGGAAAAGTTGTCCTTTTAGTTGGCAAGGGTAATTTAAAGGGCATGCAGAGGGGTGCACGGTAATAATAGAGGAAGTTATATCACATGATCTATGTATGAATTTGGTCCTCCTTCTTTGGCATGGAAGTATCTAACAATGATATTAACGTGTTCCAATGCTCAACGACATTTTCTAGGCTTACAGAAGACCCTGCTCGTCAGGTTGAGATTAATGGTAATCCTTAAGGGTTATTATGTAGCTGATGGCATCTATCAATCTGCAATCTTGAAGATGGGAAATGTAAGAGGTTTTCCAAAGAGCAAGATGTTGCTCGGAAGGATGTAGAGCGGGCATTTTGTGTGTTTCAATCATGGTGGACTATCATTCGGCACCCTGCTAGAACTTGGCGCACAGAGAGGATGTGGGACGTGATGTCAACATGTGTCATCATGCGCAACATGATATTTCAGGAAGAGCGAGATAACAACATCTATGACCAAGACTCAGAATTTGAGGGTGATTTGGTTGAGCCACAACCCGGGGCATCCTCTCGGGAACAATTCTTGCATATGCATCATACGTTGCGTGGCTGGACCACTCATGATCTCTTTCAAGCCGATTTGATTGAGCATATGTGGCTTCAACGATCATCTTTATTGCTCGATCTGTTTTTGGTGTCTTATGTTCCTCCTCAATCTACTTGCTATTGATGTCATGTGGTTAGTTCTTATAAGTATATTATAAGTTTAACATAGTATAATATTGTCCAGCAAATAAGTTCTCAATCAACTAGCATATTTTTCCCTGTTGTGTCGACAACTGATCTCCTTAGGTAAGATGGTTACCATTTTGCTTCCGACTAGCCTTTTTTTACTACATTATCATTTGTTAACATCATTGTTATTTTTTTACAATATTTATATAAATAAATTCGATCATAATGTTGTTCAACAACTACAATCGAGCCTTCTTGGCCTCACTTCTGTCTAAATGTATAAGCAATTCAGCTTTTTTTCAACTGGGCTATGCCCCTTTCCATTAATTGTATAACGGAAAAATTATGTCTTTCGATACAACAACAATTAAAGGGAACTAGGAAAGAAAGCAAAGAAGAAGGGAAATAAAGGGTTTGGTAGGAAAACCCGATGTATGACCTCAGCATCGAAAGCCATGCTATGGGGCAAAAAAAAAACTACCCTACACTACAACATAAGTTTCAAGTCAACAAGCAACACATAGGAACAAACTTCATACAAAACCAGAACTAACAAATTTCTATCCACTTGATAGAAGAAGCTCTAGGGAAAAGAACCGTCGGATTTCAGCCATCGGTGATTGCCAACACCCCTGCAACCATCCCGATTAGCCCCCGACGAACCGCTCGCCGGGTCAACTTTCAGTACATATGCCTGATACGTCTCCAACGTATCTATAATTTCTTATGTTCCATGCTAGTTTTATGACAATACCTACATGTTTTGTTCACACTTTATAATGTTTTTATGCATTTTCCGGCACTAACCTATTAACAAGATGTGAAGCCCAGTTCCTATTTTCTGCTGTTTTTGGTTTCGAAATCCTACACAGGAAATATTCTAATTGGACGAAACAAAATCCCACGGTCTTATTTTGCACGGAGCCTTCCGAAGTCCGAAGAGGAGACGAAGAGGGGCGAGGGGCCACCCCATAGGGCGGCGCGGCCCCACCCGGCCGCGCCGCCATATGGTGTGCCCCTCGCACCCCTGCGCTGCCCCTTCGCCTATATATTCTCTCGTCGCGAAACCCTAGTACCGAGAGCCACGATACGAGAAAAGTTGAGACGCCGCCGCCGTCAATCCCATCTCGGGGGATTGGAGATCGCCTCCGGCACCCTGCCGGAGGGGAATCATCACCGGAGGGCTCTACATCACCATGCCCGCCTCCGGACTGATGCGTGAGTAGTTCATCCTTGGACTACGGGTCCATAGCAATAGGTAGATGGTTGTATTCTCCTCTTGTGCTATCATGTTTAGATCTTGTGAGCTGCCTATCATGATCAGGATCATCTATTTGTAATGCTACATGTTGTGTTTGTTGGGATCCGATGAATATTGAATACTATGTCAAGTTGATTATTGATCTATCATATATGTGCTATTTATGTTCTTGCATGCTCTTCGTTGCTAGTAGAGGCTCTGGCCAAGTTGATACTTGTGACTCCAAGAGGGAGTATTTATGCTCGATAGTGGGTTCATGCCTCCATTGAATCTAGGACAGTGATAGAAAGTTCTAAGGTTGTGGATGTGTTGTTGCCACTAGGGATAAAACATTGATGCTTTGTCTAAGGATATTTGTGTTGATTACATTACGCACCATACTTAATGCAATTGTCTGTTGTTTGCAACTTAATACTGGAAGGGGTGCGGATGCTAAACTGAAGGTGGACTTTTTAGGCATAGATGCATGCTGGATGGCGGTCTATGTTCTTTGTCGTAATGCCCTAAGTAAATCTCATAGTAGTCATCATGATATGTATATGAATCTCTATTCTGTCAATTTCCCAACTGTAATTTGTTCACCCAACATGCTATTTATCTTATTGGAGAGACACCACTAGTGAACTGTGGACCCCGGTCCTTTTCTTCTACATCTGAAATACAATCTACTGCAATCACTGTTCTTTGTTGTTTTCTGCAAGCAAGCATAATTCTCCACACCATACGTTTAATCCTTTGTTTTCAGCAAGCCGGTGAGATTGACAACCTCACTGTTAAGTTGGGGCAAAGTATTTTGATTGTGTTGTGCAGGTTCCACGTTGGCGCCGGAATCCCTGGTGTTGCGCCGCACTACACTCCTCCACCAACAACCTTCGCGTGGCCTTCATCTCCTACTGGTTCGATAACCTTGGTTTCTTTCTGAGGGAAAACTTGCTGCTGTACGCATCACACCTTCCTCTTGGGGTTCCCAACGGACGTGTGCTTTACCGTCACAAGCAACTCTTCTTGGCGTTGCTGATACGTCTCCAACGTATCGATAATTTCTTATGTTCCATGCTACTTTATTGATGATACCTACATGTTTTATGCACATTATATGTCATATTTATGCATTTTGGAACTAACCTATTAACAAGATGCGAGCGATTTTCTGCTGTTTTTGGTTTTAAATCCTAGTAAAGAAATATTCTCGGAATTGGACGAAACTTTCGCCAGGGTCCTATTTTTGCACGAAGCTTCCGAAGACCGAAGAGATAACGAAGTGGGGCCACGAGGCAGCCGGGGACAGGCGGCGCGGCCCAAGCCCCGGCCGCGCCCCCCCTGGGCACCTCGTGTGGCCCCCGCGTGCCCTTCCGCCTACTTAAAGTCTCCGTCGCGAAACCCCCGCCGAGAGCCACGATACGGAAAACCTTCCAGAGACGCGCCGCCGCGAATCCCATCTCGGGGATTCAGGAGATCGCCCGGCCGGAGAGGGGATTCATCTCCCGGAGGACTCTTCATCGCCATGATCGCCTCCGGAGTGATGAGTGAGTAGTTCACCCCTGGACCATGGGTCCATAGCAGTAGCTAGATGGTCGTCTTCTCCTTGTTGTGCTTCATTGTTGGATCTTGTGAGCTGCCTAACATGATCAAGATCATCTATCTGTAATACTATATGTTGTGTTTGTCGGGATCCGATGGATAGAGAGTACTATGATTATGGTGATTATCAATCTATTGTTTATGTGTTGTTTATGATCTTGCATGCTCTCCGTTATTAGTAGAGGCTCGGCCAAGTTTGTACTCTTAACTCCAAGAGGGAGTATTTATGCTCGATAGTGGGTTCATGCCTCCATTGAATCTGGGACAGTGACAGAAAGTTCTAAGGTTGTGATGTCTGTTGCCACTAGGGATAAAACATTGATTCTATGTCTAAGGATGTACTTGTCGATTACATTACGCACCATACTTAATGCAATTATCTGTTGCTTAGCAACTTAATACTGAATGGGGTTCGGATGATAACCTAAAGGTGGACTTTTTAGGCATAGATGCAGTTGGATGGCGGTCTATGTACTTTGTCGTAATGCCCAATTAAATCTCACTATATTTATCATATCATGTATATGCATTGTTATGCCTTTCTCTATTTGTCAATTGCCCGACTGTAATTTGTTCACCCAACATGCTTTTTATCTTATGGGAGAGACACCTCTAGTGTGGACCCCGGTCCTATTCTTTACATAGCATACAATCTACTGCAATTGTGTTTTGTTTTCTTGCAAACATCTTCCACTCGATACGCTTAATCCTTTGTTACAGCAAGCCGGTGAGATTGACAACCTCACTGTTTCGTTGGGGCAAAGTACTTTGGTTTTGTTGTGCAGATTCCACGTTGGCGCCGGAATCCCTGTTGTTGCGCCGCATCACATTTCGCCACCATCAACCTTCAACGTGCTTCTTGGCTCCTCCTGGTTCGATTAAACCTTGGTTTCTTTCTGAGGGAAAACTTGCCTGTGCGCATCATACCTTCCTCTTGGGGTTCCCAACGGACGTGTACATTTACGCGCATCAAGCCTTTTCTGGCGCCGAGATCAAGACACGCTGCAAGAGGAGTCTCCACTTCTCAATCTCTTTACTTTATTTTTGTCTTGCTTTATTTTATTTACTACTTTGTTTGCTGCACTAAATCAAAATACAAAAAAATTAGTTGCTAGTTTTACTTTATTTACTGTCTTGCTCTCTATATCGAAAACACAAAAAAATTAGTTACTTGCATTTACTTTATCTAGTTTGCTTTATTTATTGTCTTGCATTCTATATTAAAAAAAAAAAAAAAATTAGTTACTTTTATTACCATGTCTAGCTCTGAACC
This sequence comes from Lolium multiflorum, assembly GCA_030979885.1. NCBI lineage: Eukaryota > Viridiplantae > Streptophyta > Magnoliopsida > Poales > Poaceae > Lolium > Lolium multiflorum. The sequence goes on along the minus strand of CM061753.1, from coordinate 281,595,449 downwards.
TGTTACTTCTTCACCTGAGGACTTAGTTTTTACTTTTAAACAAGGGGATGAGGAGAGTTTTAAGGATGCCTGGTCTAGAATTTTTACTTCTTATCTTAAAACTGAACCTCAAATGACTCTAAGTTTGCTCCTTAGTAATTTTTATTTTGGTCTTATGGTTCGCTATAGATATGCTTTGGACACTTTAGTAGGAGGAGATTTCCTTCATTGTAATGGGGATCAAGCTTTTAATGCCATAAAGAAATTGGTTGCATCACATGATTCAGCTAATAACTTTGATTCAGCCCTTATTAGCATTTATAATAGATTGAACAATCTCGAGATAAGTACATCTCGCTTGAATGATAATTATCACTGTGTTCGTAATCGTCTTGAACAAGTTTTAGTGAATTCTAAACCTTCATTATGGGATCCTACTGTTAAAATTGTTATTGGTGATCAAACTCTTCGTGCCAACTGTGATATTATGTCTGAATTTTGCCTTATGCCTGAGAGCATTTATAAATCTTTGGAACTATGGGGAGTTGATGAAGGAGGAGAAGAAATAACTCTCATTGATAATTCTGTTATAATGCCTAAGGGAATAGCCGCAGGTGTGCATACGACCATTCTTGGAAGAACAATATCCATTGATTATCTTGTTATTGAATGTGTAGGAACAGGAAAAGTCACACTCGGAAGATCCCTGCTAAAACTATTGGGAGCAGTAATAGATGTGGGAGAAGGCATCTTGGATTTCACCTCTATACCAGGGGGGAATCATACATTTCCTAAATCAAAGAGAAAGGAAAACAACAAGAAAGGTAAGGGTAAAGCCCAAGGTAAGGATGATGTACCACCATTCGATAATACTTGATTTACACTTTCTGCGCCTAGCTGAAAGGCGTTAAAGAAAAGCGCTTATGGGAGACAACCCATGTTTTTACCTACAGCAATTTTTTGTTTTGTTGAGTCTTGGAAGTTGTTTACTACTGTAGCAACCTCTCCTTATCATGTTTTTGTGCCAAGTAAAGTTTCTATGTCAAAGTTGATGTTATATTTGGGATCGCTGCGAGAAACAGCATTGCTGTCTGTCACGAATCTGGGCACAGTTCTCTGTAGAAATTTGAAAAAATCTGCCAATTTACGAGCGTGATCCTCAGATATGTACGCAACTTTCATTAGTTTTGAGTTTTTCCATTTGAGCAAGTCTGGTGCCAGCTTTAAATTCGTCTTTACGGACTTCTTTTTGACAGATTCTGCCTTTATTTCGCATTGCCTCTTTTGCTATATTGGATTCATTTCTTTGATCCATTAATGTCCAGTAGCTTTATGCAATGTCCAGAAGTGAAAAGAATGATTGTGTCACCTCTGAATGAGTGAATTATTAATTGTGCACTAACCCTCTAATGAGTTTGCTTGAAGTTTGGTGTGAAGGAAATTTTCAAGGGTCAAGAGAGGAGTATGATATACTATGATCAAGAGGAGTGAAAGCTCTAAGCTTGGGGATGCCCCGTGGTTCCCTGCATATTTTAAAGAAGACTCAAGCGTCTAAGCTTGGGGATGCCCAAGGCATCCCCTTCTTCATCGACAACATCATCAGGTTCCTCCCCTGAAACTATATTTTTATTCAATCACATCTTGTGTTCTTTACTTGGAGCGTCGGTTTGTTTTTGTTTTTGTTTTTGTTTGAATAAAATGGATCCTAGCATTCACTTTGTGGGAGAGAGACACGCTCCGCTGTTGCATATGGACACATGTGTCCTTAGGCTTTACTCATAATGTTCAAGGCGAAGTTTCTTCTTCGTTAAATTGTTATATGGTTGGAATTGGAAAATGCTACATGTAGTAATTCTAAAATGTCTTGGATAATGTGATACTTGGCAATTGTTGTGCTCATGTTTAAGCTCTTGCATCATATGCTTTGCACCCATTAATGAAGAAATACATAGAGCTTGCTAAAATTTGATTTGCATATTTGGTCTCTCTAAGGTCTAGATAATATCTAGTATTGAGTTTTGAACAACAAGGAAGATGGTGTAGAGTCTTATAATGTTTACAATATGTCTTTTATGTGAGTTTTGCTGCACTTGTTCATCCTTGAGTTTGCTTCAAATAACCTTGCTAGCCTAAACCTTGTATCGAGAGGGAATACTTCTCATGCATCCAAAATCCTTGAGCCAACTACTATGTCATTTGTGTCCACCATACCTACCTACTACATGGTATTTCTCCGCCATTCCAAAGTAAATTGCTTGAGTGCTACCTTTAAAATTCCATCATTCACCTTTGCAATATATAGCTCATGGGACAAAATAGCCTTAAAAACTATCGTAGTATTGAATATGTACTTATGCACTTTATATTTTATTAAGTTGCTTGTTGTGCGATAACCATGCTTCTGGGGAACGCCATCAACTATTGTTGAATATCATGTGAGTTGCTATGCATGTCCGTCTTGTCTGAAGGATCTATCATTTTAGTGGTTGGAGCATGCAAAATTGTTAGAGAAGAACATTGGGCCGCTAACTAAAGCCATGAATCATGGTTGAAGTTTCAGTTTTGGACATATATCCTCAATCTCATATGAGAATAATAATCATTGCTACATGCTTATGCATTTAAGAGGAGTCCATTATTTGTTGTCCATGTTGTCCCGGTATGGATGTCTAAGTTGAGAATAATCAAAAGCGAGAAATCCAAAATGCGAGCTTTCTCCTTAGACCTTTGTACAGGCGGCATGGAGGTACCCCTTTGTGACACTTGGTTGAAACATGGCATGCAAAGATCCGGTAGTCCAAGCTAAGTAGGACGAGGTGCGGACACTATTAGTACACTATGCATGAGGCTTGCAACTTGTAAGATATAATTTACATAACTCATATGCTTTATTACTACCGTTGACAAAATTGTTTCATGTTTTCAAAATAAAAGCTCTAGCACAAATACAACAATCGATGCTTTCCTCTTTGAAGGACCATTCTTTTATTTTTATTGTTGAGTCAGTTTACCTATCTCCTCCACCTCAAGAAGCAAACACTTGTGTGAACTGTGCATTGATTCCTACATACTTGCATATTGCACTTGTTATACTACTTTATGTTGACAATATCCATGAGATATACATGTTAGAAGTTGAAAGCAACCGCTGAAACTTAATCTTCCTATGTGTTGCTTCAACACCTTTACTTTGATTTATTGCTTTATGAGTTAACTCTTACGCAAGACTTATTGATGCTTGTCTTGAAGTACTATTCATGAAAAGTCTTTGCTATATGATTCAGTTGTTTACTCATGTCATTACCTTTGTTTTGATCGCTGTATTCATTACATATGTTTACAAATAGTATGATCAAGATTATGATGGCATGTCACTTCAGAAATTATCTTTGTTATCGTTTTACCTGGACGGGAGAACTAAGCTTGGGGATGCTGATACGTCTCCAACGTATCGATAATTTCTTATGTTCCATGCTACTTTATTGATGATACCTACATGTTTTATGCACATTATATGTCATATTTATGCATTTTCTGAACTAACCTATTAACAAGATGCCGAAGAGCCAGTTGTGTTTTCTGCTGTTTTTGGTTTCGAAATCCTAGTAAAGAAATATTCTCGGAATTGGACGAAACTTTCGCCCAGGGTCCTATTTTTGCACGAAGCTTCAGAAGACCGAAGAGATAACGAAGTGGGGCCACGAGGCAGCCGGGACGGCGGCGCGGCCCAAGCCCTGGCCGCGCGGCCCTACCCGGGCACCTCGTGTGGCCCCCCGCGTTGCCCTTCCGCCTACTTAAAGTCTCCGTCGCGAAACCCCAGACGAGAGCCACGATACGGAAAACCTTCCAGACGCGCCGCCGCGAATCCCATCTCGGGGATTCAGGAGATCGCCTCCGGCACCCTGCCGGAGGGATTCATCTCCGGAGGACTCTTCATCGCCATGATCGCCTCCGGAGTGATGAGTGAGTAGTTCACCCCTGGACCATGGGTCCATAGCAGTAGCTAGATGGTCGTCTTCTCCTTGTTGTGCTTCATTGTTGGATCTTGTGAGCTGCCTAACATGATCAAGATCATCTATCTGTAATACTATATGTTGTGTTTGTCGGGATCCGATGGATAGAGAGTACTATGATTATGGTGATTATCAATCTATTGTTTATGTGTTGTTTATGATCTTGCATGCTCTCCGTTATTTGTAGAGGCTCTGGCCAAGTTTGTACTCTTAACTCCAAGAGGGAGTATTTATGCTCGATAGTGGGTTCATGCCTCCATTGAATCTGGGACAGTGACAGAAAGTTCTAAGGTTGTGGATGTGCTGTTGCCACTAGGGATAAAACATTGATTCTATGTCTAAGGATGTACTTGTCGATTACATTACGCACCATACTTAATGCAATTGTCTGTTGCTTAGCAACTTAATACTGAATGGGGTTCGGATGATAACCTGAAGGTGGACTTTTTAGGCATAGATGCAGTTGGATGGCGGTCTATGTACTTTGTCGTAATGCCCAATTAAATCTCATTATATTTATCATATCATGTATATGCATTGTTATGCCTTTCTCTATTTGTCAATTGCCCGACTGTAATTTGTTCACCCAACATGCTTTTTATCTTATGGGAGAGACACCTCTAGTGAACTGTGGACCCCGGTCCTATTCTTTACATAGCATACAATCTACTGCAATTGTGTTTTACTGTTTTCTTGCAAACATCTTCCACTCGATACGCTTAATCCTTTGTTACAGCAAGCCGGTGAGATTGACAACCTCACTGTTTCGTTGGGGCAAAGTACTTTGGTTTTGTTGTGCAGATTCCACGTTGGCCGGAATCCCTGTTGTTGCGCCGCATCACATTTCGCCACCATCAACCTTCAACGTGCTTCTTGGCTCCTCCTGGTTCGATTAAACCTTGGTTTCTTTCTGAGGGAAAACTTGCCACTGTGCGCATCATACCTTCCTCTTGGGGTTCCCAACGGACGTGTACATTTACGCGCATCATTGCCCGGGAGATCAAGACACGCTGCAAGGGGAGTCTCTCACATCCAATCTCTTTACTTTTCTTGCTTTAATTTATTTTATTTTCTGTCTTGTTTGCTTTCTTATATCAAAAACACAAAAAAATTAGTTACTTGTTTTTACTTTATTTAATTCTGTTTGCTTAGTTTAATTTTATTATTGCTAAAATGAGTAATCCTGAAGTTGAAGTTCATTCTTTTAAGCAACAAGGGGGAGAAAGTTTTAAAGATGCTTGGTACAGAATTAGTAATGCTCATCATAGGTGCATTAAGAAACACTCACTGTTATCCTCCTTAGGAACTTTTATGTTGGTATATCTTGCTGGAATAGCTATGTTCTTGATACTCTTTCAGGGGGTAATTTCCAAGGTACTCCTGCTCTAGAAGCTAGTTGCATCATTGAGAGTCTTGTTGGAATACCACCTGTTAATGAAGTTAAAATTGAAATCTCTCTTGAGGATGTCATGAAAAATTTGGAAGCCATAGAGAAAAATCTTCCAGGTGTTGAGACTAAATTGGAAATATTACTTGATAATACTGATAAACTTGATAAATCCCTAGGAGGAATTAATGAAAGAATTGCTATCTTAGAACTTGTGCTATTCATGATAATCAAACCAATAGGATTAGTCAACTTGAAGAAGCTATGGGAACATTGGGTTCAACTTTTTCTTCTCTTAAGTTTAAGGAGAAAGCTTATGTGGGTAAAGAGCAAAAATTCATGTATGTCTCTAAGGTGGCTAAACCGAAGAATTATTATAAGCCTAAAATTGATAAAACTCTTAGTACCACTATGGGAAATTTAGATAATGGAGCATCTAAGGTACCCTCTGCGACAAGTTGTGTTTGTAAGGAAAATTATGATGTTGATGCTTCATCTCTTGATAATACTTGATTTACACTTTCTGCGCCTAGCTGAAAGGCGTTAAAGAAAAGCACTTTTTGGGAGATAACCCATGTTGTTTTTATTTTTACTACTGTTTTGTTGAGACTTGGAAGTTGTTAATACTGTAGCAACCTCTCCTTATCATGTTATTGTGCAAAGTAAAGTCTCTAATAGAAGGTTGACACTAGATTTGGATTTCTGCGCAGAAACAGATTTCTTGTTTGTCACAAATTCGCATTTTTCTCTCTGTAGAAGAATCAAAAAAATCAGCGAAAATTCATGTGTGATCCTCAGATATGTAAGCAACTTTCATTAGTTTTGAGTTTTTCCATCTAAGCAAGTTAAGTGCCTCAGGAAAAATCGTCTTTACGGACTGTTCTGTTTTGACAGATTCTGCCTTTTATTTCACATTGCCTCTTTTACTGTGTTTGATTGGATGTCTTTGCTCCACTAAATTTCAGTAGCTTTGAGTAATGTCCAGAAGTGTTGGTAATGATTGTGACCTTGCTGAACATGTGAATTTTTATTATGCACTAACCCTCTAATGAGATTGCTTTGAGTTTGGTGTGGAGGAAGTTTTCAAGGATCAAGAGAGGAGGATGATATGACATGATCAAGAAGAGTGAAAAGTCTAAGCTTGGGGATGCCCCGTGGTTCATCCCTGCATATTTCAAGAAGACTCAAGCGTCTAAGCTTGGGGATGCCCAAGGCATCCCCTTCTTCATCAACTTATCAGGTCACTTCTAGTGAAACTATATTTTTATTCCGTCATATCTTATGTTCTTTACTTGGAGCGTCTGTTTGTTTTTATTTTTGTTTATGTTTGAATAAATTCGGATCCCAGCAATCCTTGTATTGGAGAGAGACACGCTCCGCTTTTTCATTTGAACACTTGTGTTCTTCGTTTTGCTTTAATGTTCATGGCAAAGTTGAAAGCCGCTTCGTTGATTGCTATTTGGTTGGAAACAGAAAATGCTTCATGTGGTAAATGGTATATTATCTTGAATAATTTGATACTTGGCAATTGTTTTAAGTTCTCAAGCAGATCATGTTTAAGCTCTTGCATCATGTAGTTTAAATTTATTAGTGGAGAACTACCATAGAGTTTGTTGAAATTTGGTTTGCATGATTGGTCTCTCTAAGGTCTAGATATTTTCTGGTAAAAGTGTTTGAACAACAAGGAAGACAGTGTAGAGTCTTATAATGCTTGCAATATGTTCTTGTGTAAGTTTTTGCTGTACCAGTTCATACTTGTGTTTGCTTCAAACAACCTTGCTAGCCAAAGCCTTGTACTGAGAGGGAATGCTTCTCGTGCATCCAAAAACCTTGAGCCAAAACCTATGCCATTTGTGTCCACCATAACTACCTATATGTGGTATTTTTCTGCCATTCCAAAGTAAATTGCTTGTGTGCTACCTTTAAAATTTCATTCCTTTTCTTTACAATACATAGCTCATGGGAAAATAGCTTAAAAACTATTGCGGTGATGAATATGTTGCTATGTATCTTAGTTCTTATAAGTTGCTTGTTGAGCGGTAACCATGTTTCTGGGGACAGCATCAACTTTTTAACACCTTTGTTGAATATTATGTGAGTTGCTATGCATGTTCGTCTTGTCTGAAGTAAGGGAGATTTCTCATGATTAAATGGTTTGAGTATGCATATTGTTAGAGAAGAACATTGGGCCGCCAACCAAAGCCATGTATAATGGTGGAAGTTTCAGCTTGGACATTAATCCTCAGAATCTCTTATGAGAATACTATTTGTTGTTGAATGCTTTAAGCATTAAAAAGAGGAGTCCATTATATGTTTTCTATGTTGTCCCGGTATGGATGTCCTCAAGTTGAGATCTATCAAAACCGAGAAATCAAATGCGATCTATCTCCTTGGACCTTTGTACAGGTGGCATAGAGGTACCCCTTTGTGACACTTGGTTGAAACATATGTAATGCAATGATAATCCATGGAAATCCGAGCTAATTAGGACAAGGTGCGAGCACTATTGGTATTCGATGCATGAGGCTTGCAACTTATAGGAAGTTTTATGCATAACACATATGAATTATTACTACCATTGAAAAAATTGTTTCCATGTTTTCAAAATAAAAAGCTCTAGCACATGAGAGTAATCCCTGCTTCCCTCTGCGAAGGGCCTTTCTTTTACTTTATGTTGAGTCGGTTTACCTACTTCTTTCTATCTTAGAAGCAAACACTTGTGTCAACTGTGTGCACTGATTCTTACATGTTTACGTATTGCACTTGTTATATTACTTTATGTTGACAATTATCCATGAGATATACATGTTACAAGTTGAAAGCAATTGCTGAAACTTAATCATCCTTTGTGTTGCTTCTAAACCTCTTACTTTGAATCTATTGCTTTATGAGTTAGCTCTTATGCAAGTCTTTTTGATACTTGTCTTGAAAGTACTATTCATGAAAAGTTTTTGCTATATGATTCAGTTGTTTAGTCATTATCTTTTTGTTAGCAATCTATTGCTTCGAATCACTTCATTCATCTCATATGCTTTACAATAATGTTGATCAAGATTATGTTGGCAGCATGTCACTTCAGAAATTATTGTTGTTATCGTTTACCTACTCGAGGGCGAGTAGGAACTAAGCTTGAGGATGCTTTATACGTCTCCAACGTATCTATAATTTCTTATGTTCCATGCTAGTTTTATGACAATACCTACATGTTTTGTTCACACTTTATAATGTTTTTATGCATTTTCCGGCACTAACCTATTAACAAGATGCCGAAGCGCCTCCTGTTTTTGCTTTTGGTTTCGAAATCCTACGAAAATATTCTCGGAATTGGACGAAACAAAAGCCCACGGTCTTATTTTGCACGGAGCCTTCCAGAAGTCCGAAGAGGAGACGAAGAGGGGCGACGAGGCGGCCACCCCATAGGCGGCGCGGCCCCCCCGGCCGCGCCGCCATATGGTGTGGGCCTCGGGCACCCCTGCCCCTTCGCCTATATTCTCTCCGTCGCGAAACCCTAGTACCGAGAGCCACGATACGAAAAGTCGAGACGCTACCGCCGTCAATCCCATCTCGGGGGATTGAGATCGCCTCCGGCGCCGGAGAGGGGAATCATCACCGGAGGGCTCTACATCACCATGCCCGCCTCCGGACTGATGCGTGAGTAGTTCATCCTTGGACTACGGGTCCATAGCAGTAGCTAGATGGTTGTCTTCTCCTCTTGTGCTATCATGTTTAGATCTTGTGAGCTGCCTATCATGATCAGGATCATCTATTTGTAATGCTACATGTTGTGTTTGTTGGGATCCGATGAATATTGAATACTATGTCAAGTTGATTATTGATCTATCATATATGTGCTATTTATGTTCTTGCATGCTCTCCGTTGCTAGTAGAGGCTCGGCCAAGTTGATACTTGTGACTCCAAGAGGGAGTATTTATGCTCGATAGTGGGTTCATGCCTCCATTGAATTTGGGACAGTGATAGAAAGTTCTAAGGTTGTGGATGTCTTGTTGCCACTAGGGATAAAACATTGATGCTTTGTCTAAGGATATTTGTGTTGATTACATTACGCACCATACTTAATGCAATTGTCTGTTGTTTGCAACTTAATACTGGAAGGGGTGCGGATGCTAACCCGAAGGTGGACTTTTTAGGCATAGATGCATGTTGGATGGCGGTCTATGTTCTTTGTCGTAATGCCCTAAGTAAATCTCATAGTAGTCATCATGATATGTATATGAATCTCTATTCTGTCAATTGTCCAAATGTAATTTGTTCACCCAACATGCTATTTATCTTATTGGAGAGACACCACTAGTGAACTGTGGACCCCGGTCTTTTTCTTCTACATCTGAAATACAATCTACTGCAGTCATTGTTCTTTGTTGTTTTCTGCAAGCAAGCATAATTCTCCACACCATACGTTTAATCCTTTGTTTTCAGCAAGCCGGTGAGATTGACAACCTCACTGTAAGTTGGGGCAAAGTATTTTGATTGTGTTGTGCAGGTTCCACGTTGGCGCCGGAATCCCTGGTGTTGCGCCGCACTGCACTCCTCCACCAACAACCTTCAAATGGCCTTCTTCTCCTACTGGTTCGATAACCTTGGTTTCTTTCTGAGGGAAAACTTGCTGCTGTACGCATCACACCTTCCTCTTGGGGTTCCCAACGGATGTGTGCTTTACCGTCACAAGCAATGCCTGGTGAAGAATCTGTCACCATCTTCAGCTCCATGCAAACCTGCCCAGAATTTAAGAAAAGCACACATCCAAGATATAGTTACCATAGAGGATCGTATCACTAAATGATCAAAAGTGATTTTATTTCTCATATTCCAAATAGCCGCCAACAACAAAATATGAAACCTTTTTTCTCTAGGATAAAAGACATACAACCATACAAAACTTTTCCAAACAAATGAAGGACACAAGGAAGTGTCCAGGATGGACCCAAGAATGCCCCAAACAGATTTGGCACTTGAGCAACCAAAAAACAAATGATTAGCTGTTTCATTTTCATTACAGAAGGAGCATAAAGGTGAACCCAAAAAAATTATTTTTCTCATGTTGTCCCTAGTTAACATAGTATCTTGAAACAATTGCCCTGATAGCAGTTGTGTGTACAACATAATTCTTTTTCTCATGTTGTACAAGAATTTCATAGCAGTACCCCACTACCAGTTGTGTGTGCATATCATCGCCTTCTCTCCCGCCTTTGTCATCCAATTATATTTCATTGACATTTGTCGTGATTTTGACCCTAGCAAATATTTTTTACATTTGCCTTCGACTAGACACATTTTATCATTATAATTTCCTTTAAAGGACTCTCATCAATGATAGGTATATGATTACAAACCCTAAAACCATGGACAATGAGCCATTTCACATGTGTCCTACACATTGTTCTGTACCACCCATCATATCCTCCTCTTTTGTGCTCCCATGCTCCCATCTATCCACACTCCACAAGATGTACACATAGAAAACCCAAGTGACGGTGTGACGCGATGAAGAGCTCGAAAACATACTGTGATAGAGGAAAATCTAATACCGTTCTTTTTTCACTTCTATGAACTATACAACTATTAATTTGTCCGGTTGATAGTGATGCACATGTGGTGTGTGACTTGATCTAATTTCAAGCTCTCTGATCCTAATCTTGAGATCAGTGTTGTATGAGTGAGTCTAGCCATGTAGATTTTTTTAAGCCAATATATGGTGTTATTTTTTTATAGGATGGTATATTTTTAGCATAAGTCTAGGGTGGTATTGATGTGCGTGCGTTTGTGTGTTGTGCCAAGTGTTTTTTCGGAAATTCACTTTTGATCTCAGGTGCACATGTCCTCTTTACCTAAAAATGCATTTCAAATGTGAGAAGAATTGAAGAAATATTTTGTGCTGATGTATTAACATCGTATGTGCGAACGTAAATTTTAACGAAAAACAAAAAAAATTGTACCACCGATTTTTTTTTTCATTTTTTACTTAGGCCACACAAAAATTCGATTTGTTGTAAAAGGACTTGGTGCACACAGATTGTGAAGATGTCAACACGATTTTTTTTTGAATTTTTTGACTCTTCAATAAAGGGAGCATATGCACCCGAGCCAAAAACACCATGTTTATTTTTAGGGCTACCATGTTTTTTTTCTTCATTAAAACGTATTATTTGATCAAACTAGCCCATACATGTGGATCCATCATTTGGTCCAGTAAGTCGGCATGCTAGCTAACCCAGCCCACTGCCAGTTTGCCTCTTCCACTGGGCTGAAAAGCCCTCTTTTGCACAAACAAAACGCCCACCCTCTCGAGAAGATAGCAACCCAAATAAGCTGTCCGCGTGGGTTCTTCCTGGCCGTAGCACGCCCTCCTCCTCCTCCTCCTCCTCCTCCGCCTTAACCAAGATTTCGGTTGGGATCAATGGCCACGTCATCAAGCCGGCGACGCAGCGCAAAGTAAATTTGGCATGACTTTGTTCTTAGATAAATGTATCGCTAAAAAGCAAGAAAGTAAAAATGAGGTCGTCATCCAGATTCCATCCGATGCTACATTAAATGTGGTTACCATGTCATATTATTGCTTTTTCGGTTTTTCCAACTGTGTGGCTATATTTAAAAATATCACAAATAGGTACTACTCCGTCTGAGTAATTTCATTCCAGGTTTCATCAATAATATTTATCACAATACAAATAAAACAGTGTGAGATTTCGTTGTTAAGAGTAAAGCATGCTGTGAGTGCAGATTAAAACTGAAAGCATCAAACAGTAATATATTATCCTATGGATTTTGCTCTGAATATAATATCTAAATCTTCAGAAGCAGCAGAGGTCACTTGTGTGAAAATAGAAATGATTAGAACTCATTGACTGTTGCCTGAACATAATTCTCATATTACGATGTAGCAAGACTTGCTATCTGTAACCATATTTCGGAAATCTCTTTAGCTCATACTTGTCTGGTAGTTAAGGTGTATTGCTCTTACATCTACATCACATTAACTTAACTAAGGAGGATATTGTTACTGAAAATTAGGATAAGCTGATTAAATGAGTGTATAAAACAATAACACTGCAGTATGGTATGTACCTAATATTGCTGTGAGGCCTTTAGAAAACATGTACATGATTTATCAATATAATTCTTGTAGAGGGATGCAATGCAAAATATATATCCAGCGATGTCAGAAATAAATCTATATGAGAATTATGATGTTACTACCTGTAATGAGCTTATGACCTGAATTTTCTCCAGCTTCTCCGAATCCTATATTACTTCCATTCGCAATTTATGCCCTAAGAGAGAAAAAAATACTACATGAGACATGATAAACGTAAGCTAGCTTGATTGGTTCAGCTAACAATTGACCAGAAATACATAACTACTATTCTATTTGGGAACAAATATTTTTTTTGTAAGAATTTTGGGGCCATTTCAAGGGGTCATGGCTGGGTGACACGTGTTGTGTTGTGTGGTTGATTTCTCCTGTTTTACTTCTGTGTGCGCTTCTGGTGCTCCGTAAAACTTTGCATCTTTAATCTTCTTCGTACTACTTCAGCCTTGGCTGTTTTTTTTGTGTTTTCGCGTGTGGTTAGCATTAGCAAAGGTAGTCAAAGCGGTGCTCAGGTTCCACGTTAAACAATCCAAAGCTCTGCCGCTTATCGAGACGACGAGACCGACCATCCAATTTGCCCCCCTCGGAAAGTTCCCCCTCCTCTCCCATCTCACATCCTGGCCATGGCAGCGCCGCCGCACGGCGCCGCCGCACGGCGCCGCGGCTCCAGCGCCTCCTCATCTTCCGTTCCCTGTGACCATGATGCTCTGCCGCGTCCCTACGAGTGGGCCTGCGAAGCCGCGCCGCCCTGAGCTTGATCGCCGACACTGCTAGACGCTGTCGCACCTCCGGTTGCTTCTGGTTCCTCTACTTCGCTTGCACCTCCTCCTCGATCTCCCCGAGCTCCTGCTCCACGCCGCGGCCAATTCTTCTTCTCTTCGGAGGAGCTTTCTTCTGTGGTGGCTCCGGCATGTTAGGCCTTCTCTGGTCTGGGGCTGGTCTCGGTCTGGTCTCGGGCCGAGCCCGCGTTATCGCGGCGAAGAAGCACGCCTGCCACCCGGCTTTGTTGCTTTCTCAGGTGGCCGCCGCGTGTGCCTCCTCGGCGAGGGTGCGGAGTGAATCGAGCGAGCAACACGCCCCCTCCCCTTTCGGCACCGTGCAAGTGGAATGACTCTCCCCAGTTCTTCCTTCTCTCTCCCAAGATGTGGATCGGGAAAAATGATATGCAGGCTCTCCGGCTCCGGCGAGAAGAAAGGGGTGGGCGGTGCAACACAAAGCCAAGTGCACTGACTTGCCGGGGCGGCCGGCGCGGGCGCAACAGGTTTGTGGCTTTGTTACTGTAGCGCTGCGGCCCAAGATCTTGACATCCGGTGGCGGTTGCTCGACAGGATGGGGCTTGCCACACCACAGGCGGGTGCGGGTATAGGAGTCTCCACTGGGTTCAGGGTGCTGCAGCGGCTAGCTGCCCTCCAGGAATCCCTCTCCTCCACCTCGCTACTGTCCTGGTTCCTCAAGAGGAGCACGGGCCATCCGCGGCCGCTTTTCACCACCGAAAATCCCGGGCTGCAGCTGCATCTTGCCGTCTTGGTCAGAAGGAGAGAAGGGCCGGCAGATCTGGGCTGGCCCCGACGGTTATGCTGCAGACGTATCTTTGGGAGTCACAGCTACTGATGGATTCACCTCAGTTGTGTACGTGAGTTCCCCATCTTCTTATTCTCTTCCCCATGCCTCTACGATGGAGTAAAGAGCACCACTTGCCCATTCCTTCCGTCTTTTTTTTATATTATGTTTCATATCATCTAGGTACATTCCCAGATGATGATTATCTAGAGGACCATGTAAGCTGGAACTTTGAGATATTCAGCATGTACTTGTGATTAGTTCCTACAAATTGTTCTACAAGTTATTGGAGGAAAATCAAAGTGTATGTATGTAGAAATATATTTTTAGAATATTACTCCTCTCCTACAGATGTACCAACATGTATGCTTATTTGAAAATCTTTTGAGCAACATGCCTATTTACTTTCGGCTATTTGGCAGCAAGTAATATACAAATCAATTTTTGCTGGATATTTCTCTGTTTTAATGGTAAAACTTACAAGCTATGTCATCGATGACTATTGTCTTGTGCACTATAGAGGCCAGTTGGACTAGCGGGTGAATCACTCGATGATGGAGCAAGCATTGCCCTACAGGTTATAATGGTTTGTGCAAGAGGTACTGTATCATGTATGCTTCAGCACTTAGATTGTCAGCTTATATTCTGTAAGAAAAGAATCTTGAAAAAACAATTTGAAGTGATTCTTACTAGAAATATGTAAATCATTTCTTCCGAGTGTAGTAATTCCATGTTTCTAAAAAATATTCCACTGATGCCTCTTGTGCAGGTTTATCTGAATGGAGCATGATAATTTGTGTAAGATCTATTTAGGTATCCTTGAAGATTTGATCCAAGATTTATACTGTGAAACCAAAGATTCATGAACAGAATTAAAGGTGAGTTCCTAATGGATATACATTAAACATTTCTTCAAGGGTAAAAGAGTCTGATGGTTCATTTTTTTACAGTATTTTCGTAATTCTGCTGACTGAGAATCAAGCAAAGTTACTATCATGTTGTAGAATTTAGCTGGTTTATGGAGCATTTTGGTGGTGCTGAATGAATTCGTCTGTTCTCCTTCCTTCCATCGTGCCACTGTTCAAAATATAGTAATTATGTGTGCCACAATGATACATTTTTATCTCTAAACTCGATTTGCTGACTAAATTGTGCATCCCTCATTTGCTAACCTATCTAAGTGATCTTTTTTGATGTTTTGTCTGTATAATATGATACAATGCTTATTTGTATCTCTAGCTGGTGATGTAATTACTTCCAAGAACACCTTAGTTGAGCAGTTCACAATATGACATTATTCCAGAGCCGAGATCATCCATATGGGTAGGTGTTGGTCGAGACAGGACAGGCGGAGCGGACCAGCCAGCGTGGGCTCTGCCAAGATTGCCATGTGCTGTGCTAACAGCTCGACGGACTTGGTTGCTGCCATGGGAAGCTAGAAGCCTAGAACTGAATGAATCTGGTGAGTGGAATGCTCGGTTTCTTCTTCTCATCGATTCTTTTATGTACTGTCAGTATATGTTCAATGTGAACGATTATTGGTCTTCTCATTGTTGTTCCACGTATGGTTTCTTTGATCTGCAGAGTGCTTTCACTCTTCTTATTGCACTCATTAATGATATTTATAAGATGAAACAGAAATGAGAGATGAGAGTAGTCACTAACATATTTCGATTATTGAAACAAGTGGTGCTTATGTAGCACATGTACAAGGGCAGGATCAGTGCTAACTGATTCGACGTTAGTCTAGCTAGAGATCCTAAATCACAGGTCAAAGCTATCATGCTAATCGTGTACAAGACAAGTCTAAGAGATGTTAGTTCTCTGAAAATATTCAATGTTGCTGTATAGATATTATGTGTGGTTCCTCCTATCACAGTTTGGTGCACTAGAGTTGAGCCCCTATGTTGCAAATGGTATATATTCTAATTTTCTTACGTAACGAAATAGATATTTTGCATTCGCAAAAAAAAAAGATATTTTGGGTCACTTCTTGAACTTAACCAATTTATTGTATTGCTTGCAGGCAAGGGACTCATACTAGCGTACAGGGAGAGTACTAATTTACATTCTATATCGCCAGGTATGTTGCTTTCCAAACTAATTAGTCATTTGGTTGATAGAACAGATGGCTTACATGAACATGTCATGTGAAAACAGTGTTGGCTGAACAATTTTGTTTATTGTTCGAGATTTTATTAAGAAATTGAGAAACTATCTTAAAATGTTAATTTCCTGATTAAAATGATCATTCGATAAACCTTCCTCCAACTACCTTGAAAAATGAACTATATTGGTTTAAAGACTGGTTTTCACAATTACTTGGTTAAATATTAGAACACGGAGGGATCCCATTTTATTTCATTGCTCTGTTTTCTTGTACAGAATGTGGAACATGAGAAAAGATAGTAATTGTTATGTATACATGTTTTCTGGTCTAAGTTAGCTTCTAGGATGCTCAACCATTGGAGAATATTTAGGGTGTTGTATTTTTGCTACCAAGAACGATGCAGACTTCAGGTAAAAAGGATAAAAACATTGAGTGGCTTACAAGGGTTCTCAATTCTCACGCACTGAGTCAATATCCTCTTGAATTAGATTGTCCAGTTTTCGATTTTCTGCATAAATTGTTTGAATAGTCAGGAAAAGTTTATGGCCCTTCCTTTCCTGACAAATATGTTGTAATCCAAATTTGTTGTACCACAACTTTTCAATGTTGTCCTCTCTTTTTTATCATTATTACAATACCATTTTTTTCTTTACCTTGGTAAGCTATACGATCAACCGGTTTGTATCATAGAAGGACCAAGAATAAAGATTTCTCCACCGACCTTTTCCGGATATTTAAATATGCGAATGACCAGTGCCCGTTAAAAAACGAAAATCATATTTCTAATGTACAACTCTTTCCTGGCGAGCTTCATTGTTTTCTATGCAGAGTAGATACTAAGATTTTGTTCACATTTCATGTAAACACAATGGATGGGTACCAGCCAATCACATAGATCAGTTTAGAGAACAATTAAAGAAGGGTCCAATCTTTGCACGAGTTGATATTTACCGTCTCATGTTCATGGGCTTGCTCCTTTGCTGGCTTGGTCCTCTGCAGAGGTGTATTTTCCACTTGATATGCACATGGATGGCCATCATATTTGGTCCCTGACTCTCTAGAGCGTTTCTTTTCAGCAGCTGCTGACCTGGTCCTAATGTTATTATTTTCTCATTCAGTTGCCTATCTGTTGCTGCGTTCTTTTAGGTTGGTATTCCACTTTGTTGTTATTGATACTTAGAAATATAGCACTATCCTCTGGTTTTCATAACCTAGCTACATACTTGCAGACACATCGCAAGGAGATCAAGACCGAGACAAAGTCTCCGACGACTCCATCCCCTCAGACGAAAGCGAGAAGGCAGAGCTCGGACAGCCCTCCACTAGGCTTTCCTTCGTCGAAGAACACAAGCAAGCTGGCGTCAACATTCAGCCAAACAAGGGACACAACAAAAGCAAGGCCACACAGGACTCTGAAGGACATAGACCAGGAACAGCAAAGCACAGCACGTGTCCCAAAATTGGACTTATGCCAGGAGTCAGATACAACCGTTGCTTCATGTGTAGGGTAACAGTACTGGGAATTTCCCTCAGAAAATTGAGCTTGAGAACACGGTTGGAAAGTTCATCAGAACACAGGTGGGATGATTTCGTGGAAGCCGACGGCATTCTAGAAGGTGATACCTTCATCTTTGACTACACAGTGGATTCAACACTCAAAGTACCATTCTCTGATACAATGGATGCGAGAAGATCCAAGACCACAATACCTAGAGATCACCCTGAAATAATCTTTTGTCCATCGGTTCAGCAATCTATGCTAAAGCTTAAGTTCTATATATGTAATAGATCTTCTGTATTGCCCTATAAAACTACCAACTGATGACCAATATGAAGTTTCTATTATTACCAGACTGAGTTTATATGCCTTCCTAATGCCCGCTTATTAACTTGACCTCAAGATCAGCTTCATATGCAGATTATTTTAGCAAATGCACTATAAGATTTTGTTACCAATTATCTTAAAGCACAATGTCCGAACAATTAAAAACATACTATTTCCGTCAATTTAAATGTGTTTCCAAAATCGTATTGCACAATCGGCGCGGCGTGCCGCCGTGCCCATCCGTTGCTAGTATTCATTTAAAGATGAAGCAATCCATACGCCACACACGAAATTGTGGTTTTGGAATCAAACAGAACACACCAATGGAAGTTTCCGGCAGAAAGTTGAGAACATTTTATGATGTTTCAAGTTCGGTCCCCTATATTATAAGACATATGCATAAAATAAGGTTTAAAGGTAGCACACAAGCAATTTACTTTGAAGTGGCGGTGAAATACCACATATAGGTAGATATGGTGGACACAATTGGCAACTTTGGTTTTTGATGGTTTGATGCACGAGTAGAGTTCATACTCAGTACAGGTGAAGGCTAGCAAAAGACTGGAAGCGACCAACTAAGAGAGCAATAATGGTCATAATCATGCATAGCGACAAAACATTATCAATCAAAGCATAAAGTGATATTACAAGTCAAAAACTAAATGATCATAGGGGCTTTAGTTGACTGGTCATAGTCATAACATGCAAGCATGCGCCAAGTCAACCCAATAAAACATCAAAGGAGAATACCACAATACTATGCTTTTATGATAGAAAAAACACATGATTCTTTTAATGACACATTATGCACTCTCAGACATTTGAAATAAGTCCTGATACAACAATAAATACTAAGCATATGACAAGAATAACATCCAACATGACATGCCAAAGTCTATGCCACAGTCTAGACAAGCTTTAATTTGCATCACTAGAAATAGTTTACTCGTATCCAACACCAATCAAATTATTTGAAATAAATCTCAGAGATGAAATTCATTATGGACCAGAGAGCTAATCATACACAAATAAAGAATACTAACGTTCTCTGAACAAAATTCAAGTGAAAGAACAAGAGCTAAACGCAGTACCAGAAAACTAGAACACTCGCAGAACAATAACAACGAAAACTAGAGCGTTCTATGCAATTAAAAAGGAGTGGGTCTTTCTCCAAAACAAATGTGCCGGGATCCAACATATGCTACAGCAAACAAAACAAAACAAAACAAAAAACAAAAATAAAGACGCTCCAAGAACAACACATAGCGTATGAAGCAATAAAAATATAGCGTATAGAGAGATGACCTGTTGCTTTGTTGATGAAGAGGGGATGCCTTGGGCATCCCCAAGCTTTGACGCTTGTACCTCTTGAATATGTCTTGGGGTGCAGGGGCATCCCCAAGCTTAAGCTTTTGTCCATTCTTCATCTCATCACATCATTCTTCTCTCCCTACACTTGAGAACTTCCTTCAGACAAAAACTTCACACAATTTTTCATTAGCAGCATTGGTACAATCAAAATGAACAAATCCACTTGTGTTCAGCACTAACATATATCAAACATCTATTAAAGCATAAGATACTGTAGCAACCTTTCAAAAAGTTCTTTGATCAAAAGAACTCAAAAAGAAAGAGATTTAAGAGGCGAATGCAAATAGTGCAGAAATTTGTCAAAACAGAACAACAGGTAAAGATCAAAATTTGCGAAAATTCTCTGTTTCTTATCTCGAAAAGTGGTCAATTAACGAAATTTATATAATAACCTGGGGCATATGCATAAAAATTTACAGCTCAAAATTCCGCTCTGGCTATTTATACGAATTTTTATGATAACAGAACAGAATTTGTTTTCAGGACAGAGCAACTTCCCAAAACATTAGTTTCTTCCTATTAGAGGCTATTATTGGCACACAAACGAAATAAAAATGATAAAGGAGCGGTCATTACAGTAGTAATAACTTCCAAGACTCAACAAAAAGAAAAATTATTGTAAATAAAACAAGGATTGTCTCCCATAAACACTTTTCTTTAACGCCTTACAGCTAGGCTCAGTAAAAATGCGAGCATCAAGTATTATCAAGTGAAGAAGAATCAAGACCAATCACTTCCTCTAACACACAATTTTTCAAAATAGGCACTTTAGATACCCCCGGAGATGATTCAACATGTAAGCCACTCTTAGTTGTACTAAAAGTTTTATCAATTTTAAACATATTATGGGGTTTTGGTTTAGGTGCCTTGGGAACATACATAATTTTTTGCTCTTTTCCGACAAAGGTTTTCTCCTTCTTAAACCCAAGAGAAGAATAAGTTGAACATAAATTTCCATAGCTAACTCTAGCTTACCAATCCTAAGATTCATATTATCATGGGTATTGCTAGCTTCTAAAAGAGTGACTCTTTTATTGATACTTTCTATGGATTCATTAATTTGGCTAACATTACCAAAGCAATTTGGTAAACTTTTCTCTAGGGAGTTTAGTCTTTCTATAACATCATCCAAAGTGTTCTCAGTTTTAACAACATTAGTAGGTGGAATTCCTACCAAGCTTTCAATTAAATTGCAGTCTTCCAAAGCGGGAGCACCCAGAAAATTACCCCTTGTGAGAGTATCCAGTACATATCTATTCCAGCTAGATAAAGCAACATAAAAATTTCTAAGGAGGATCATGGTAGAATATGTTTTTTGTACATCTATGATGAGCATTACTTATTCTATACCAAGCATCTTTCAAACTTTCTCCCCTTTGTTGCTTAAAAGAACGAATATCAACTTCAGGAATACTCATTTTAGCAAAATTAAAACTAAGCAACATAAATAACAACTATAACAGAAACTAATTTTTTGTGTTTTAGATATAAACACAACTATAAAAGTAAACTGATTTTTTGTGTTTTTGATATAATGAAAGCAAACAAAACAAAATAAAGTAAACTAAGCAAACTTTAACAAAGTAAAAAAGATTGGAGATGAGAGACTCCCCTTGCAGAAATCATGTTTCTCGCCGGCAACGGCGCTAGAAAAAGTGCTTGATGGCGTGTGCTCTTCGTACGCAGACGCGTGATGCGCGTAGATGTACACGTCCGTTGGGAACCCCAAGAGGAAGGTATGATGCGCACAGTGGCAAGTTTTCCCTCAGAAAGAAACCAAGGTTGATCGAACCAGGAGGAGCCAAGAAGCACGTTGAAGGTTGATGGTGGCGAAATGTGATGCGGCGCAACAACATTCCGGCGCCAACGTGGAATCTGCACAACACAACCCAAGTACTTTGCCCCAACGAAACAGTGAGGTTGTCAATCTCACCGGCTTGCTGTAACAAAGGATTAAACGTATCGAGTGGAAGATGTTTGCAAAGAAAAAGTAAACACAATTGCGATTGTATGCTATGTAAAGAATAGGACCGGGGTCCACAGTTCACTAGAGGTGTCTCTCCCATAAGATAAAAGTATGTTGGGTGAACAAATTACAGTCGGGCAATTGACAAATAGAGAATGGCATAACAATGCATATACATGATATGATAAATATAGTGAGATTTAATTGGGCATTACGACAAAGTACATAGACCGCCATCCAACTGCATCTATGCCTAAAAAGTCCACCTTCAGGTTATCATCCGAACCCCATTTATTAAGTTGCTAAGCAACAGACAATTGCATTAAGTATGGTGCGTAATGTAATCGACAACTACATCCTTAGACATAGAATCAATGTTTTATCCCTAGTGGCAACAACACATCACAACCTTAGAACTTTCTGTCACTGTCCCAGGTGTCAATGAAGGCATGAACCCACTATCGAGCATAAATACTCCCTCTTGGAGTTAAGAGCAAAAACTTGGCCAGAGCCTCTACTAATAACGGAGAGCATGCAAGATCATAAACAACACATAAAAAATAGATTGATAATCACCATAACATAGTATTCTCTATCCATCGGATCCCGACAAACACAACATATAGTATTACAGATAGATGATCTTGATCATGTTAGGCAGCTCACAAGATCCAACAAGGAAGCACAACAAGGAGAAGACGACCATCTAGCTACTGCTATGGACCCATGGTCCAGGGGTGAACTACTCACTCATCACTCCGGAGGCGATCATGGCGATGAAGAGTCCTCCGGAGATGAATCCCTCTCGGCGGGTGCCGGGCGATCTCCTGAATCCCCCAAGATGGGATTCGGCGGCGCGTCTCGAAAGGTTTTCCGTATCGTGGCTCTCGCGGGTTTCGCGACGGAGACTTTAAGTAGGCGGAAGGAAACGCGGGGGCCACACGAGGGCGGGGGTAGGCGGCGCGGCCGGGCCGCCGCGCCGCCTATCCCGGCTGCCTCGTGGCCCCACTTCGTTATCTCTTCGGTCTTCGGAAGCTTCGTGCAAAAATAGGACCTGGCGAAGATTTCGTCCAATTCGAGAATATTTCCTTACTAGGATTTTGAAACCAAAAACAGCAGAAAACAACAACTGGCTCTTCGGCATCTTGTTAATAGGTTAGTTCCGGAAAATGCATAAATATGACATATAATGTGCATAAAACATGTAGGTATCATCAATAAAGTAGCATGGAACATAAGAAATTATCGATACGTTGGAGACGTATCAGCATCCCCAAGCTTAGTTCTCGTCCCGAGCAGGTAAAACGATAACAAAGATAATTTCTGAAGTGACATGCCATCATAATCTTGATTATACTATTTGTAAACATATGTAATGAATGCAGCGATCAAAGCAAAGGTAATGACATGAGTAAACAAGTGAATCATATGACAAAGACTTTTCATGAATAGTATTTCAAGACAAGCATCAATAAGTCTTGCATAAGAGTTAACTCATAAAGCAATAAATCAAAGTAAAGGTATTGAAGAAACACAAAGGAAGATTAAGTTTCAGCGGTTGCTTTCAACTTATAACATGTATATCTCATGGATATTGTCAACATAAAGTAATATAACAAGTGCAATATGCAAGTATGTAGGAATCAATGCACAGTTCACACAAGTGTTTGCTTCTTAAGGTGGAAGGAGATAGGTAAACTGACTCAACAATAAAAGTAAAAGAATGGTCCTTCAAGAGGAAAGCATCGATTGCTGTATTTGTGCTAGAGCTTTTATTTTGAAAACATGAAACAATTTTGTCAACGGTAGTAATAAAGCATATGAGTTATGTAAATTATATCTTACAAGTTGCAAGCCTCATGCATAGTATACTAATAGTGCCCGCACCTCGTCCTACTTAGCTTGGACTACCGGATCTTTGCATGCCATGTTTCAACCAAGTGTCACAAAGGGGTACCTCCATGCCCTGTACAAAGGTCTAAGGAGAATGCTCGCATTTTGGATTTCTCGCTTTTGATTATTCTCAACTTAGACATCCATACCGGGACAACATGGACAACAGATAATGGACTCCTCTTAAATGCATAAGCATGTAGCAATGATTATTATTCTCATATGAGATTGAGGATATATGTCCAAACTGAAACTTCCACCATGATTCATGGCTTTAGTTAGCGGCCCAATGTTCTTCTCTAACAATTTTGCATGCTCCAACCACTAAAATGATAGATCCTTCAGACAAGACGGACATGCATAGCAACTCACATGATATTCAACAATAGTTGATGGCGTTCCCCAGAAGCATGGTTATCGCACAACAAGCAACTTAATAAAATATAAAGTGCATAAGTACATATTCAATACTACGATAGTTTTTAAGGCTATTTTGTCCCATGAGCTATATATTGCAAAGGTGAATGATGGAATTTTAAAGGTAGCACTCAAGCAATTTACTTTGGAATGGCGGAGAAATACCATGTAGTAGGTAGGTATGGTGGACACAAATGGCATAGTAGTTGGCTCAAGGATTTTGGATGCATGAGAAGTATTCCCTCTCGATACAAGGTTTAGGCTAGCAAGGTTATTTGAAGCAAACTCAAGGATGAACCGGTGCAGCAAAACTCACATAAAAGACATATTGTAAACATTATAAGACTCTACACCGTCTTCCTTGTTGTTCAAAACTCAATACTAGATATTATCTAGACCTTAGAGAGACCAAATATGCAAATCAAATTTTAGCAAGCTCTATGTATTTCTTCATTAATGGGTGCAAAACATATGATGCAAGAGCTTAAACATGAGCACAACAATTGCCAAGTATCACATTATCCAAGACATTTTAGAATTACTACATGTAGCATTTTCCAATTCCAACCATATAACAATTTAACGAAGAAGAAACTTCGCCATGAACATTATGAGTAAAGCCTAAGGACACATGTGTCCATATGCAACAGCGGAGCGTGTCTCTCTCCCACAAAGTGAATGCTAGGATCCATTTTATTCAAACAAAAACAAAAACAAAAACAAACCGACGCTCCAAGTAAAGAACACAAGATGTGATTGAATAAAAATATAGTTTCAGGGGAGGAACCTGATGATGTTGTCGATGAAGAAGGGGATGCCTTGGGCATCCCCAAGCTTAGACGCTTGAGTCTTCTTAGAATATGCAGGGGTGAACCACGGGGCATCCCCAAGCTTAGAGCTTTCACTCCTCTTGATCATAGTATATCATTCTCCTCTCTTGACCCTTGAAAACTTCCTTCATACCAAACTTCAAGCAAACTCATTAGAGGGTTAGTGCACAATTAATAATTCACACATTCAGAGGTGACACAATCATTCTTTACACTTCTGGACATTGCATAAAGCTACTGTACATTAATGGATCAAAGAAATGAATCCAACATAGCAAAAGAGGCAATGCGAAATAAAAGGCAGAATCTGTCAAAAACAGAACAGTCCGTAAAGACGAATTTAAAGCTGGCACCAGACTTGCTCAAATGGAAAAACTCAAAACTAATGAAAGTTGCGTACATATCTGAGGATCACGCTCGTAAATTGGCAAATTTTTTCGAATTTTCTACAGAGAACTGTGCCCAGATTCGTGACAGACAGCAATGCTGTTTCTGCGCAGCGATCCCAAATATAACATCAACTTTGACATAGAAACTTTACTTGGCACAAAAACATGATAAGGAGAGGTTGCTACAGTAGTAAACAACTTCCAAGACTCAATAAAACAAAAAAATGCTGTAGTAAAAACATGGGTTGTCTCCCATAAGCGCTTTTCTTTAACGCCTTTCAGCTAGGCGCAGAAAGTGCAAATCAAGTAACATCGAGAGTAGAAGCATCAACATCATAGCTTGTTCTAATAATAGAATCAAAAGGCAACTTCATTCTCTTTCTAGGGAAGTGTTCCATACCTTTCTTGAGAGGAAATTGATATTTAATATTACCTTCCCTCATATCAATAACAGCACCAACGGTTCGAAGAAAAGGTCTT
Source organism: Lolium multiflorum (assembly GCA_030979885.1). NCBI lineage: Eukaryota > Viridiplantae > Streptophyta > Magnoliopsida > Poales > Poaceae > Lolium > Lolium multiflorum. The sequence continues at coordinate 281,570,120 of CM061753.1, read as the reverse complement.
CCCAATACAATAGGACAAGATGCATTGCATTCGATATCCAAGACAACAAAATCAACGGGGACAAGGTTATTGTTAACCGTAATGCGCACATTATCAATCCTCCCCAAAGGTTTCTTTTTAACATTATCGGCAAGATTAACATCCAAATAACAATTCTTCAATGGTGGCAAGTCAAGCATATCATAAATCTTTTTAGGCATAACAGAAATACTTGCACCAAGATCACATAAAGCATTACATTCAAAGTCATTGAATTTCATTTTAATGATGGGCTCCCAACCATCTTCTAACTTTCTAGGAATAGAAGTTTCAAGTTTAAGTTTCTCTTCTCTAGCTTTTATGAGAGCATTTGTAATATGTTTTGTAAAGGCTAAATTTATAGTACTAGCATTAGGACTTTTAGCAAGTTTTTGTAAGAACTTTATAACTTCAGAGATGTGGCAATCATCAAAATCTAAATCATTATGAGCTACAGCAATGGGATCATTGTTCCCAAGGTTGGAAAAAATTTCAGCAGTTTTATCACAAGCAGTTTCAGCAGTTTTAGCAATTTCAGGCAGTTTTGTTCGCTTTGCACTAGGAGTAGAAACATTGCCAACACCAATTATTTTACCATTGATAGTAGGAGGTGCAACAACATGTGAAGGATTAGCATTACTAGTAGTGGTAATAGTCCAAACTTTAGCTACATTATTCTCTTTAGCTAGTTTTTCATTTTCTTCTCTATCCCACCTAGCACGCAACTCAGCCATTAATCTTATATTCTCATTAATTCTAACTTGGATGGCATTTGCTGTAGTAGTAATCTTATTATCAATATCATCAGGTTTAGCAGCCATTTTATTAATTAAAGAAGATTGTGATGCAGACATGTATGAGATTCGGGTTTCAGCATTTGAAATTTTAGTTTGCAGACCAGAAATCTCCCTATTCAAGTTTTCAAGTTGATTTCCTATATTTTTCAACAAGGTAGATTGTTCATTCATAGTTTTAGTAAACAATTGATTTTGCTCATATTGTGATTGCATAAAGTTTTTAGTGGATCTTTCAATTTCTAGCATCCTTTCCTCATATCTACCATAATCATTACCACTAGCAGGATATGGCCTATAGTTATTACCAGAGTTGTTCCTATAAGCATTGTTGTTGAAATTATTATTTTTAATGAAATTCACATCAACATTTTCTCTTTGAGCAACCAATGAAGCTAAAGGAACATTATTTGGATCAACATTAGATCTACCATTCACAAGCATAGACATAATCACATCAATCTTATCACTCAAGGAAGAGGTTTCTTCAACAGAATTTACCTTCTTACCTTGTGGAGCTCTTTCCGTGTGCCACTCAGAGTAATTTATCATCATATCATCAAGAAGTTTTGTAGCCGCCCCCAATGTGATGGACATAAAGGTACCTCCAGCAGCTGAATCCAATAAATTCCGAAGAAAAATTTAGTCCTGCATAGAAGGTTTGGATGATCATCCAAGTAGTCAGTCCATGGGTTGGGCAATTCTTTACCAAAGTTTTCATTCTCTCCCATGCTTGAGCAACATGTTCAGTATCTAATTGCTTAAAATTCATTATGCTACTTCTCAAAGATATAATTTTAGCGGGAGGATAATATCTACCAATAAAAGCATCCTTGCATTTAGTCCATGAATCAATACTATTCTTAGGCAAAGATAGCAACCAATCTTTAGCTCTTCCTCTTAATGAGAAAGGAAACACTTTCAATTTAATAATATCACCATCTACATCCTTATACTTTTGCATTTCACAAAGTTCAACAAAATTATTGAGATGGGCAGCAGCATCATCAGAACTAACACCAGAAAATTGATCTCTCATGACAAGATTTAGTAAAGCAGGTTTAATTTCAAAGAATTCTGCTGTAGTAGCAGGTGGAGCAATAGGTGTGCATAGGAAATCATTATTATTTGCATTTGTGAAGTCACACAACTTAGTATTTTCAGGGGTATTCATTTTAGCAACGGTAAATAAAACAAACTAGATAAAGTAAATGCAAGTAACTAATTTTTTTGTGTTTTTGATATAGAGAGCAAGACAGTAAATAAAGTAAAACTAGCAACTAATTTTTTTGTATTTTGATTTAGTGCAGCAAACAAAGTAGTAAATAAAATAAAGCAAGACAAAAACAAAGTAAAGAGATTGAGAAGTGGAGACTCCCCTTGCAGCGTGTCTTGATCTCCCCGGCAACGGCGCCCGAAAACAGGCTTGATGCGCGTAGATGTACACGTCCGTTGGGAACCCCAAGAGGAAGGTATGATGCGCACAGTGGCAAGTTTTCCCTCAGAAAGAAACCAAGGTTGATCGAACCAGGAGGAGCCAAGAAGCACGTTGAAGGTTGATGGTGGCGAAATGTGATGCGGCGCAACAACAGGGATTCCGGCGCCAACGTGGAATCTGCACAACACAACCAAGTACTTTGCCCCAACGAAACAGTGAGGTTGTCAATCTCACCGGCTTGCTGTAACAAAGGATTAAACGTATCGAGTGGAAGATGTTTGCAAAGAAAACAGTAAACACAATTGCAGTAGATTGTATGCTATGTAAAGAATAGGACCGGGGTCCACAGTTCACTAGAGGTGTCTCTCCCATAAGATAAAAGTATGTTGGGTGAACAAATTACAGTCGGGCAATTGACAAATAGAGAAAGGCATAACAATGCATATACATGATATGATAAATATAGTGAGATTTAATTGGGCATTACGACAAAGTACATAGACCGCCATCCAACTGCATCTATGCCTAAAAAGTCCACCTTCAGGTTATCATCCGAACCCCATTCAGTATTAAGTTGCTAAGCAACAGACAATTGCATTAAGTATGGTGCCTAATGTAATCGACAACTACATCCTTAGACATAGAATCAATGTTTTATCCCTAGTGGCAACAACACATCACAACCTTAGAACTTTCTGTCACTGTCCCAGGTGTCAATGAAGGCATGAACCCACTATCGAGCATAAATACTCCCTCTTGGAGTTAAGAGCAAAAACTTGGCCAGAGCCTCTACTAATAACGGAGAGCATGCAAGATCATAAACAACACATAAACAATAGATTGATAATCACCATAACATAGTATTCTCTATCCATCGGATCCCGACAAACACAACATATAGTATTACAGATAGATGATCTTGATCATGTTAGGCAGCTCACAAGATCCAACAATGAAGCACAACAAGGAGAAGACGACCATCTAGCTACTGCTATGGACCCATGGTCCAGGGGTGAACTACTCACTCATCACTCCGGAGGCGATCATGGCGATGAAGAGTCCTCCGGAGATGAATCCCTCTCCGGCAGGGTGCCGGAGGCGATCTCCCGAATCCCCCGAGATGGGATTCGCGGCGGCGGCGTCTGGAAGGTTTTCCGTATCGTGGCTCTCCTGGGGTTTCGCGACGGAGACTTTAAGTAGGCGGAAGGGCAACGCGGGGGCCACACGAGGGCCCAGGGGTAGGGCCGGCGCGGCCAGGCCAGCGCGCCGCCCTATCCCCTGGCTGCCTCGTGGCCCCACTTCGTTATCTCTTCGGTCTTCTGGAAGCTTCGTGCAAAAATAGGACCCGGGCGAAGATTTCGTCCAATTCCGAGAATATTTCCTTACTAGGATTTCTGAAACCAAAAACAGCAGAAACAGAACTGGCTCTTCGGCATCTTGGTAATAGGTTAGTTCCAGAAAATGCATAAATATGACATATAATGTGCATAAAACATGTAGGTATCATCAATAAAGTAGCATGGAACATAAGAAATTATCGATACGTTGGAGACGTATCAACGCGCTGTTGGGGAACCCCAAGAGGAAGGTGAATGGATCTTAGCGAACAAGAGGGGGGGTGAATGGTCGCTACGCAATTTTTATCGTTTTTCAATTTTAGTGCAATGCGGAAGTAAAGGTGATAGCTTTGGTGTTAGAGGTGATCCTAGTATGATCCTAGGATAGTGCAACAAGCAAAGAAACCAAGCAAGATAGTATCTTAGAGAGCGCGACAATCGGGGACGTGGAGATGAGGCGAGGTTTGTTTCCCGCAGTTCCTCCCACAAAAGGGAGTACATCTGCGTTGAGGAGGTGCTAGCCACGAAGGCTAGACGGCCACACCACGTAGGAAGGCATCACCTTATTCCTCGAGAAAGCTCCACAAAGGAGCTCCCCCTTCTCCACTAAGTAGCCGGTCGAGGCGGCGGTTCCTTCACAAGGTTGGGGCGAGCTCCACAACACTAGGAGGCTCCCAACACCCTATGGGGCTAGCACAACTCCAAGCTAGCCTCCATAGGAGCACTTCCTCCAAGATCCCACTATAGGAACCCTAACTCCAAGATCCACTAAGGACTAGATGGTATTGGTGGATTCTCTCTTGGTAGATCAATAGATCGGGGCCTCCTCCACCACTCCTCCGAATTTGGGCAAGATTGATTGGATAGGTGGGGAGATCCTCAAGGTTTGAGCTCAGCAACAATGGAGGAGAGAGAGAGAAGAGATAAAAACGAGCTGGGGAAGAAGGGGCCCTTTTATAGGTCCCTCCAAATCCAACCGTTATGTGCAGATCCCGCACAACCGGTACTACCGCTTGGGCAAGCGGTAGTACCGCTCTGGGTTCAAAATTCCCCCACAGATTCGCCACGTGGGCTCACAGCGGTAGTACCGCTTGAGGTACCGCAATGACCTATGTGAGCCCCTGGACCCTGATACGTCTCCAACGTATCTATAATTTCTTATGTTCCATGCTACTTTATTGATGATATCTACATGTTTTATACACATTTTATGTCATATTTATGCGTTTTCCGGAACTAACCTATTGACGAGATGAAGTGCCGTTCTGTTTTCTCTTGTTTTTGGTTTCAGAAATCCTATAGTAAGGAAATATTCTCGGAATCGGACGAAATCAACACCGAAGATCTTAGAATCCCGGGAGCTTCCGAACACCCGAGAACCGTCGAGAGGGGCCACGGGGGCCCACACATGGCGGCGCGCCGGCCCGGGCCGCGCCGCCTAGTGTCCGGTGGCCCCACCCTCCGACCTTGCCCTTTCGCCTATATAAGGTCCACGACCTAAAACCCCGAGACGAATAAGCCACGGTACGCGAAACCTTCCGAGCCGCCGCCATCGCGAAGCCAAGATGGGGGACAGAGTCTCTGTTCGCACGCCGCCGGACGGGGAAGTGCCCCGAAGGCTTCTCCATCGACACCGCTGCCATCTCCACCGCCATCTTCATCAACGCTGCTGCTCCCATGAAGAGGGAGTAGTTCTCCATCGAGGCTCGGGGCTGTACCGGTAGCTATGTGGTTCATCTCTCTCCTATGTACTTCAATACAATAATCTCATGAGCTGCCTTACATGATTGAGATTCATATGATGATGCTTGTAATCTAGATGTCATTATGCTAGTCAAGTGGGTTTTACTTATGTGATCTCCGGAGACTCCTTGTCCCACGTGTGTAAAGGTGACAGTGTGTGCACCGTGTGGGTCTCTTAGGCTATATTTCACAGAATACTTATTCACTGTTATGAATGGCATAGTGAAGTGCTTATTTATATCCCTTTATGATTGCAATGTGTTTTGTATCACTATTTATCTATGTGCTACTCATGTGATGTTATTAAAGTAGTCTATTCCTCCTGCATGGTGTAATGGTGACAGTGTGTGCATCGTGTAGTTCTTGTCGTAGATTATGATCATAATCTCTTGTAGGTTATGGAGTTGATTATCGCTATGATAGTATTGATGTGATCTATGCCTCCTTCATAGTGTGATGGTGACAGTGTGCATGCTATGTTAGTACTTGGTCTATTTTGCAAAGATCTATTATACTCTAAGGTTACTTAAACATGAATATCGAATGTTGTGGCGCTTGTTAACTCCGGCATTGAGGGTTCGTGTAATCCTACGCAACGAATGGTGTTCATTATCAAACAAGAGTATATGTAGCACAAGGAAGAGAACTTATTTATTATGTGATCAATGTTGAGAGTGTCCACTAGTGAAAGTATGATCCCTAGGCCTTGTTTCCACCACAAAGAATTGCTTCCTACGCCAGCAAGCTATTTTCTGGCGCCGCTTGTTTACTGTTTTACTGCATCTTTACTTTCTGCAATATTACCACCATCTATACCACCTGTGTTTTACTATCTCTTCGCCGAACTAGTGCACCTATACATCTGACAAGTGTATTTGGTGTGTTGGGGACACAAGAGACTTCTTGCTTTGTGATTGCAGGGTTGCTTGAGAGGGATATCTTTGACCTCTTCCTCCCTTAGTTCGATAAACCTTGGGTGATCCACTTAAGGGAAAACTTGCTGCTGTTCTACAAACCTCTGCTCTTGGAGGCCCAACACTCACTACAAGAAAAGTTCTGATAGACAACGTCTCAAAATCGTCCGCTAAGGGGTATTTTTCGTCGCCTATGGGCCTAACCCGACGATATGGGTTCTGTTGTGGAAACTGCGTCAGGCAAAGTCCAACGACGATTTTTTCGGTCCGTCGCGCTTGGGCGCCCTTCCGCCACGGAAAATCGGACCGTTGCGCAAGTGTTTCCGGGAGCCCGTTGACTGCTGACGTCATGCAAACTGACACGTGGCGTTAACTGGCAGTTAACGGCGTTAACCGGCTGAAACCCCGTGGTAGATGGTAGGCCCACACGAGGCCTGCCACGTCTTAAGCGGGCCGGGCCAGATGACATAGTTTGACCGGTCAACTATATAGCTGGGCTGGTCCATTAGTTACGTGGGCCGGGCCTAACCTCTAAGGTTGACTGGTCAAAACTTAAATGGGCCGGCCCATTTAACATGTGGGGTCCACCTTACAGCTACTGGGCCGGCCCAAGAAGCAAGTGGGCCGGGCCGAAACACAGGTGGGTCCCACTTTCCTGTTAAAGGGCCGGCCCATTTAGTGTGTCCACCATATAGCAAGTGGGCCGGGCCAAAACACAGGTGGGTCCCACTTTCCATTAAAGGGTCGACCCATTTAGTATGTGGGGTCCACCATATAGCAAGTGGGCCGGCCCAACAAGATAGTGGGCCGGGCCAAACAGTGGGTCCCACTTTCTGTTAAAGGGCCGGCCCATTTGGTGTGTGGGGTCCACCATATAGCAAGTTGGCCGGCCCAACAAGATGGTGGGCCGGGCCAAAAGCACAGTGGGTCCCACCTTCCTGTTAAAAGGCCGGCCCATTTAGTATGTGGGGTCCACCATATAGCAAATGGGCCGGCCCAACAAGATAGTGGGCCGGGCCAAAACACAGGTGGGTCCCACTTTCCTCTTAAAAGGCCGGCCCATTTAGTATGTGGGGTCCACCATATAGCAAGTGGGCCGGCCCAACAAGATAGTGGGCCGGGCCAAAAACACAGTGGGTGATGACCCACAAGTATAGGGGTGTATCGTAGTACTTTCGATAAATAAGAGTGTCGAACCCAACGAGGAGCAGAAGGTGTTGACAAGCAGTTTCGATGAAGGATTCACTGTAAATGCTCACAGACAAGTATTCAGGGGGTTTTGATATTGCAGATAAATGAAGTACAAGTAAATAAAATGCGAGAGTAATAATTGCAGCGAGTGGCCCAATCCTTTTTAGCACAAAGGACAAGCCGGTTTGTTTACTTATAATGACCAAACGTTCTTGAGGACACACGGGGATTTTAGTCTAGTGCTTTCGCTTCATGTGGCTTAATAATCTTCATTGTTTTGATAAGTGTTGTGTGGGTGAACCTATGCTAATGCACCGCCCTTCCTAGGACTAATACATACTTGTGATTATACCCCTTGCAAGCATCCGCAACTACAAGAAAGTAATTAAGATAAATCTAACCACAGCCTTAAACTCTGAGATCCTGCGATCCCTCTTGCATCGATATACTAACGGGGGCTCAGGTTTCTGTCACTCCGGCAACCCCGCAATTAGCAACCGAATACAAGATGCACTCCCCTAGGCCCATAAATGGTGAAGTGTCGTGTAGTCGACGTTCACACGACACCACTAGAAGAATGACACCACAACTTAAATATCATAACATTGAATATTACTCAACCATAATTCACTACTAGCATTTAGACTTCACCCATGTCCTCAAGAACTAAACGAACTACTCACGAGACATCATATGGAATACAATCAGAGGTGATATGATGATGAATAACAATCTGAACATAAACCTTGGTTCAATGGTTTCACTCAATAGCATCTATAACAAGTAGAGAATAATGCCGGGAGAGTTTCCCCTATCATACAATCAAGATTTAACCCGAATTGTTACAGCGGTGACGAGGTGCAGCGGTGGTGATGGCGGTGTAGATGGTGGAGATGATGATGATGATGATGGAGATGATGTCCCGCTCGATGACGATGGCGATGGCGTCGATTTCCCCCTCCGGGAGGGAATTTCCCCGGCGGATTCCTGCCCGCCGGAGAGCTCTTTTCTCTCTGGTGTTCTCCGCCCCGCAGAGGCGGCTGTAACCCTTCGTGAGGTCCTCTGTGGCTTAGGTTTTCGGACGAAGGAGTACGCGAAGAAAAGGAGGCGAAAGGGGCTGTGGGGCCCCCAGACTGAAGGAGATATGCCCTAGAGGCAATAATAAAATGGTTATTATTTATATCTTTATGTTTATGATAAATGTTTATATATCATGCTATAATTGTATTAACCGAAACATTAGTACATGTGTGATATGTAGACAAACAAGAAGTCCCTAGTATGCCTCTTAAACTAGCTTGTTGATTAATGGATGATTAGTTTCATAATCATGAACATTGGATGTTATTAATAACAAGGTTATGTCATTGTATGAATGATGTAATGGACACACCCAATTAAGCGTAGCATAAGATCTCGTCATTAAGTTATTTGCTATAAGCTTTCGATACATAGTTACCTAGTCCTTATGACCATGAGATCATGTAAATCACTTATACCGGAAAGGTACTTTGATTACACCAAACACCACTGCGTAAATGGGTGGCTATAAAGGTGGGATTAAGTATCCGGAAAGTATGAGTTGAGGCATATGGATCAACAGTGGGATTTGTCCATCCCGATGACGGATAGATATACTCTGGGCCCTCTCGGTGGAATGTCGTCTAATGTCTTGCAAGCATATGAATAAGTTCATAAGAGACCACATACCACGGTACGAGTAAAGAGTACTTGTCAGGAGACGAGGTTGAACAAGGTATAGAGTGATACCGATGATCAAACCTCGGACAAGTAAAATATCGCGTGACAAAGGGAATTGGTATCATATGTGAATGGTTCATTCGATCACTAAAGTCATCGTTGAATATGTGGGAGCCATTATGGATCTCCAGATCCCGCTATTGGTTATTGGTCGGAGTAAGTACTCAACCATGTCCGCATAGTTCACGAACCGTAGGGTGACACACTTAAAGTTGGATGTTGAAATGGTAGAACTTGAATATGGAATGGAGTTCGAATATTTGTTCGGAGTCCCGGATGAGATCCCGGACATCACGAGGAGGTCCGGAATGGTCCGGAGAATAAGATTCATATATAGGAAGTCATATTCCAAGTTTGGAAATGATCCGGTGCATTTATGGCAGGTTCTAGAAGGTTCTAGAAAAGTCCGGAAGAAATCACCATGGAAAGTAGAGTCCCGGAGGGACTCCACCTTGCATGACCAGCCAACCCTAAAGGGGAGGAGTCCATGGTGGACTCCCCTAGGGTGGCCGGCCAAACCCCCTCATGGAAAGGGGGAATCCCACCCCAAGTGGGATTCCCACCTTGGGTAGGTTTTCCCACATATGGGAGGTTTTAGTGTTGGGGTCTTATTCGAAGACTTGGACTAGAACTCTTGGTGCTTCCACCTATATAATGAGGAGGAGAGGGAGGGGGGCAGCCACTCTTTGGCTCAGCCTTGGCCGCACCCCTTAGAGGGCCGGCGCCCAACCCCCCTCTCTCCCCAAACCCTAGCGGTCTCTCTCCTCCACCACATCCCGCACGCTTTAGCGAAGCTCCGCCGGATTTCTCCACCACCACCGACACCACGCCGTCGTGCTGTCGGATTCAAGAGGAGCTACTACTTCCGCTGCCCGCTGGAACGGGGAGGTGGACGTCGTCTTCATCAACAACCGAACGTGTGACCGAGTACGGAGGTGCTGCCCGTTCGTGGCGCCGGAACCGATCGTGATCAAGATCTTCTACGCGCTTTTGCAAGCGGCAAGTGATCGTCTACCGCAGCAATAAGAGCCTACTCTTATAGGCTTTGGAATCTCTTCAAGGGTTAGTCTTGATCATCCCCTCGTTGCTACCGTCTTCTAGATTGCATCTTGGCTTGGATTGCGTGTTCGCGATAGGAAAATTTTTGTTTTCTATGCAACGTTTTCCTACAGTGGTATCAGAGCCGTGTCTATGCATAGATGGTTGCACGAGTAGAACACAATGATTTTGTGGGCGTTGATGCTTATGTTGTCTTTAGTTTGAGTACTTTGCATCTTTGTGGCATAGTGGGATGAAGCGGCTCGGGCTAACTTTACATGACCGCGTTCATGAGATTTGCTCCACGCTCGACATGCAACTTGTATTGCATAAGTGGCTTTGCGGGTGTCTGTCTCTCCTACTATAGTGAAGATTCAATTTACTCTTCTATTGACAACACTAGTATCACCGTTGTGGTTCATGTTCGTAGGTAGATTAGATCTCACTCGAAAACCCTAAACCACGTAAAATATGCAAACCAAATTAGAGAACGTCTAACTTGTTTTTGCAGGGTTTGGTGATGTGATATGGCCATGATGTGATGATGAATATGTATGAGATGATCATTATTGTATTGTGGCAACCGGCAGGAGCCTTATGGTTGTCTTTATATTTCATGTTGAGTAGTTTTTCAAAGTAGTTGTAATAGTTGCTACATGAGGTGAACAACCATGAAGACGGCGCCATGGACCTTGACGCTACGCCGATGATGATGGAGATCATGCCCGTTGATGATGGAGATCATGTCCGTGCTTTGGAGATGAAGATCAAAGGCGCAAAGACAAAAGGGCCATATCATATCACATATGAATTGCATGTGATGTTAATCCTTTATGCATCTTATTTTGCTTAGATCGCGACGGTAGCATTATAAGATGATCCCTCACATTAATATCAAGATAATAAAGTGTTCTTCCCTCGTATGCACCGTTGCATTGTTCGACGTTTTGAAGCATCTCGTGATGATCGGGTGTGATAAACTCGACATACAACGGGTGTAAGCCATGTTGCACACGCGGAATACTTGGGTTTGCTTGACGAGCCTAGCATGTACAGACATGGCCTCGGGACAACGGAAACCGAAAGGTTGAACACGAGTCATATGGATGATATGATCAACATGTTGATGTTCACCATTGAAGCTACATCATCTCACGTGATGATCGGTTTTGATGTAGTGGATTTGGATCGTGTACCACTTAACAACTATGAGGGATGTTGTATTAAGTGGGAGTTCATTAGTAATTAGATTAAAACATGAACTAATTATCATAAACATAGTCTGAGTAGTATTTTGAATTAATTTTGTAGTATTGGCATCCGTTTACTACTATGCGCTAGTCTTGTTATTGAGATAGAAATACTGTTAAAATCTGATAAGAAACTTTACGGATTAGTACCGTATTGTTAAAGAATCAAGAATTGATTAAGTCCTATTGCAAACTTTTAGTGAAACTCACTTTGTTGATTCAGAGAGCTATGGTTTCAATTAGTACCTAAAGTTATCTTGTCTCCGTGAAACTTGAAGTTCAAATCTGTTTGAAAAGTAAGGAGCTGAAAATTTAGTTTTCAGAAATAATCAAGGTATGAGATATATGTGATATCTAAGACCTTATTGCAAGATGATAGAATATAATTTGGTGAGACTACATAAACTCATAAGTTTTATGGGAATGTATGAAGGTTGAAGACGCCAGGCGTCACAATCCTCCAACTATTGGAGCACTAACGATATTCGCATATCCATGAAGTTATCATCCTTAGTATGCACCGTTGCTAAGACTCGTCGTATCGAAGCATCACGTGATGATCGGGTGTTATAGATTCTACGTGTGCTTACAATGGGTGCAAGCCAGATTTGCACATACAAATACTAAGGTTAAACTTTATGAGCCTAGCATGTACAGACATGGTCTCAAAAAGTTGTCATGAATTGATGGATAAAATTATGAGTGAAATTGTTCATCATAGTTACTAATAAGTGAAATCTAGAACACTTGTCATATGATGAACAACTTCAAAGTAAAAACCTCAAGGTTATTGGTATTTGACCAACAAACCTAGAAGTTATTGATGTTGAAGTGTTTTTCTGAATAATGAGGAAAGCTAAAAGAGAAACTGCAAAAGATATTCTGGCAGAAATAAAGAAAAGACTAGAAAGTCTAGCTCAGGTGTATATAAATGATATACATGTTATGGATGTATTCCTAGTTTAGTCACACAATGAAATTCTTGGGTATTAGTGCTATATTGGTTGGTATGAAGTGTCATACAAAACAACACAATACAAGAATACAATGGCCTAAGTGACTGACAAGGAATATGATAGGTATGCACGTCTGGAACAAAAATAAAGTGTTATTATGTTCATCGTTGGCATTCTATCTAGCCCTTAGAATTTATAATAAAGAACTTAATAATTGTTATTTTGCTCTGGTCAAATAAAAACAATGAGTTGTTCAAATTATGACATTACTCCATGTATGATGGATAAGTTATTATAAATCTTAATGGTGAAACACACATACATAACACTGACGCTAAAATGCCATAAGGCAAATGATTTGAATTCCACTTATTTGTGGAACCGCCATTTAGGTCATGTTAGAAAGGAACGCATGAAGGAACTCCATGCAAATGGATTTTTGGAGTCATTTGATTTTTGAATCGTTTGGCGTTTGCAAATCTTTTCTAAAGAGAATGACTAAAATACCGTTCATAGGCCAAGAGTTGAAACGGGCAACTAACTTAGTGGAAATATACATGATGATGTATGTAGTTCACTGGGCATAGTTGTGTGCGGGAGATTCTTCTACTTCATGAAAACTTCCAACAATGAATTGAGTATAAATGTGGATATATTCAATAAGAAAGAAGTTTGAAACATTTGAATAGATTCAAATAAATTTCAGCATGAAGTGGAAATCATCGTAATAGAAAAGTCAAATATCTATGATTGGATCATGGTAGAAATATTTGAATTACGAGTTTTAGCGAACATCTAAGAGAGTTATGAAATTGTTCTACAACTCACATTTCTTGGAGTATCATAATGATGATATAGTATCCAAGATATGTATCCAAACCTTGTTGGATTAATGATGAGATAAAATATTATGACGCCATTATATTTTTGTGGATTATGCTTTAGTGACTACCGCTTTTACACTGAATAGAGCATCATCATGATCCGTTGAAATGACACCATACGAGTTATGGTATGGGTATAAACCCTAATAGTCTTTCTTTAAATTTTGGTCTAAGAGTTTACAACCAAAATCGGATGAATGTCTTTGTTGGTTATCCCAGAGAATTAATTGGGAATTCTTCCCACGAGACAAAGACAAAAGTGTTTGTCAATGTTTCTTATTTCCGAGAAATTGTTTCTAGTGAAGTATTTGAGTGGGAGGACAATATAATTTGATAAGGTTTATGAACCTGAGCATAATGATCAGAGTAGCGCAACATCGGAATTTGTTTCGGAAGCGGCCACGACGATCATGGCTCCCATGACTACAAAGTGTTTTAGCCATGGAGATCGAAGTACATATTGAACCTTGTAGGTATGGTTTACTTTGTGATCAAATAAATGATTTGTGAACAAAGGATTGATTTTGAATAATGATAAACCAACTACAAACAAAGAAGTTATGATGGGCCCTGACTCCGTTAAAATGGCTATACGCCATGAAATCCAAGATAGATGAATACTTTTTGAAAGTAAATGGATCTATAAAATTGATGAACTTGGATGGAATATCCTTGAATAAGCTCGACTTGTCGAAAAGTTGTTTACGACAAAGTTCAAAGAGTTGACTACGATAAGATTAGATCTTCCGTAGTAATGCTTATAGTCTATGTGGATTATTCTAGTAATCGCTACATATTTCTTTCATGAGATATGATAGTAGGATGGCAAAATACATTGCTTAACAGAAGTGTGTATTAAAGGTGTATACAAGATACAACCAAGAGTTTTGCTGGTCCGTGGAATACTAGATAGGTATACGAACTTCAATTGGATGAAGTAAGTATCACGGAGTTAGAATCTTCACCAGATGAAATAGTCAAAGAGTTTTTGATTTCATCAGAGACGATGAAGAGGCTTGCATTTGCAAGAAATTAAGTGGGAGCGCTAAGACACATTTATAATACTTTATGTAGGTGACATATAGTTGGTTATAAATGATGTAATTATATACTTGATTAAAAGGTTTCATTGAGAATTAACTTCAATGAAAGGATATGGACTGAAACAAATTTAGTGTCAAGATCTATGAAGATAGATTGAAACACATAAATAAGTTTAAGTCAAAGTACATATGATGGATATTGAAGTAGTTCAATATAGAAATATTAAGAAAATGTTCTTGTCATGTGAAGGTTTAACAAGACTTGAGTGTATCTGACACTCAATGAGTAAAAACACATGAGTGATTATAGATCACGAATAACATGTACACAATCAGATATCATGTGCTATAAAGTGTTATGAGCATATACCAGAATGATTCATATGATGATCATTGAACGACAGTAAGAATATCCTTAAGTACTTTAGAAGAACTAAGGATATATATATATATTTTTGTATGAAGAAATGACAAACAAATCGCTGTAAGGTGTTACACCGATATTGGTTTTGTCACATATAAAATATAATTTCAAATCTCAAATTAGACTAAGTGTTGTTTAAAAGGTAGCACAATGAGCTAGAAGTTGTCTATGCTAGATTTAGAAGAGTTCTAAATATTGTGACGGATTCTACAAAAGAAGGCAAAGTATGTCATTGTTTTGACAATGACAAAGGATGTTAAGTCAAGAGGTTCTTTGAGAACTTGGTGTAGTTCCGACAGAGTCAGAACTTTGAAGCTATATTGTGTGTGACAATATTAGTGACATATTTCAGACCGCGGAATTAAGGTTCCACCAGAAGACCAAACATATTTAATACCGACTCATTTGGAAATGAGTGATGCGTTGAGACGCAAATGAATTACAAAATACATACGTTTCTGAGCGTGTCAGATCCGTTGACTAAAACCTCTCCCGTGAGCAATACATGATAAAGCACCAGAAGGCCAAGGTGTTATATCTTTACAAATGTAAACTAGATTATTGACTCTAGTGCAAGTGGGAGACTGAAGGAGATATGCCCTAGAGGCAATAATAAAATGGTTATTATTTATATCTTTATGTTTATGATAAATGTTTATATATCATGCTATAATTGTATTAACCGAAACATTAGTACATGTGTGATATGTAGACAAACAAGAAGTCCCTAGTATGCCTCTTAAACTAGCTTGTTGATTAATGGATGATTAGTTTCATAATCATGAACATTGGATGTTATTAATAACAAGGTTATGTCATTGTATGAATGATGTAATGGACACACCCAATTAAGCGTAGCATAAGATCTCGTCATTAAGTTATTTGCTATAAGCTTTCGATACATAGTTACCTAGTCCTTATGACCATGAGATCATGTAAATCACTTATACCGGAAAGGTACTTTGATTACACCAAACACCACTGCGTAAATGGGTGGCTATAAAGGTGGGATTAAGTATCCGGAAAGTATGAGTTGAGGCATATGGATCAACAGTGGGATTTGTCCATCCCGATGACGGATAGATATACTCTGGGCCCTCTCGGTGGAATGTCGTCTAATGTCTTGCAAGCATATGAATAAGTTCATAAGAGACCACATACCACGGTACGAGTAAAGAGTACTTGTCAGGAGACGAGGTTGAACAAGGTATAGAGTGATACCGATGATCAAACCTCGGACAAGTAAAATATCGCGTGACAAAGGGAATTGGTATCATATGTGAATGGTTCATTCGATCACTAAAGTCATCGTTGAATATGTGGGAGCCATTATGGATCTCCAGATCCCGCTATTGGTTATTGGTCGGAGTAAGTACTCAACCATGTCCGCATAGTTCACGAACCGTAGGGTGACACACTTAAAGTTGGATGTTGAAATGGTAGAACTTGAATATGGAATGGAGTTCGAATATTTGTTCGGAGTCCCGGATGAGATCCCGGACATCACGAGGAGGTCCGGAATGGTCCGGAGAATAAGATTCATATATAGGAAGTCATATTCCAAGTTTGGAAATGATCCGGTGCATTTATGGCAGGTTCTAGAAGGTTCTAGAAAAGTCCGGAAGAAATCACCATGGAAAGTAGAGTCCCGGAGGGACTCCACCTTGCATGACCAGCCAACCCTAAAGGGGAGGAGTCCATGGTGGACTCCCCTAGGGTGGCCGGCCAACCCCCCTGGAAAGGGGGAATCCCACCCCAAGTGGGATTCCCACCTTGGGTAGGTTTTCCCACATATGGGAGGTTTTAGTGTTGGGGTCTTATTCGAAGACTTGGACTAGAACTCTTGGTGCTTCCACCTATATAATGAGGAGGAGAGGGAGGGGGGCAGCCACTCTTTGGCTCAGCCTTGGCCGCACCCCTTAGAGGGCCGGCGCCCAACCCCCCTCTCTCCCCAAACCCTAGCGGTCTCTCTCCTCCACCACATCCCGCACGCTTTAGCGAAGCTCCGCCGGATTTCTCCACCACCACCGACACCACGCCGTCGTGCTGTCGGATTCAAGAGGAGCTACTACTTCCGCTGCCCGCTGGAACGGGGAGGTGGACGTCGTCTTCATCAACAACCGAACGTGTGACCGAGTACGGAGGTGCTGCCCGTTCGTGGCGCCGGAACCGATCGTGATCAAGATCTTCTACGCGCTTTTGCAAGCGGCAAGTGATCGTCTACCGCAGCAATAAGAGCCTACTCTTATAGGCTTTGGAATCTCTTCAAGGGTTAGTCTTGATCATCCCCTCGTTGCTACCGTCTTCTAGATTGCATCTTGGCTTGGATTGCGTGTTCGCGATAGGAAAATTTTTGTTTTCTATGCAACGTTTTCCTACAGTGGCGCGGCCAGGCCTGGGCCGCGCCGCCCTAGGGTCTGGGCCCACAGTGGCTCCTCTCTGCTCCCCCTTCTGGCTCCCTCCGTCATCTGGAAAAATAGGAATTTACGTGAAATTCCCTTCCACAGTTGATCTTCCGAAATATTGCGTTCTGACGGTGCTTTTTCCAGCAGAATCCTGGCTCCGGTGCTTGATCCTCCAATAATGATGAAACATGCAAAATAGATGAAATAACATAAGTATTGTGTCCCAATATGAAATATATCAATGAATAACAGCAAATTATGATACAAAATAGTGATGCAAATTGGACGTATCAACTCCCCCAAGCTTAGACCTCGCTTGTCCCCAAGCGAAACTGAGCTCGATAAACAAGACCACATGTTTATGGAGTGAAGAGTCGATAAATAAAATACGGACAAGAAGCATCATATTCATTCACACAAGACATTCTAGTAAACAACTTCCTCATATAACTCATCTTGAAATAGGTAAAGAGAAATCACAAGTAAAGGTGCATAAGAAATCATAGTTGGTGATGGCAAACTTTGTTCTTGGTCAGAGAACTACTAACGGATTGTACTTCTAAGCAAAGCTTTCATATTAGAATTTATAGCTGAGCCTTCATATTTAAGCATGACAATCTCTTCATAATCATTGATAACTTCAAAGTCATATTCATTCAGATAAAATTGGTACTAAACAAGAAAGTATAAAAGACATGATCAACTGAATCATAGCATAAATGATTGGTTCACAACAACTCAATTGCTTGCTTGAGATAGAGAGAAATAGGTTTACTGACTCAACATAAAAGTAAAAGATAGGCCCTTCGCAGAGGGAAGCAGGGATTAAATCATGTGCTAGAGCTTTTCAAGTTTTGAAATCATATAAAGAGCATAAAAGTAAGATTTTGAGAGGTGTTTGTTGTTGTCAACGAATGGTAGCGGGCACTCTAACCCCCTTGCCAAACGAACCTTTCAAGAGCGGCTCCCATGAGGGACGGCATCTCTACCAGCAAGGTAGATCATCCCCCTTCTCTTTTGTTTACACATGTATTTTAGTTTTATTAAGGATGACACTCCCCCCAACCTTGGCTTTCTCAATCCATGGCTAACCGAATCCTCGGGTGCCTTCCAACATTCACATACCATGGAGGAGTGTCTATTGCAAAATTAAGTTGCTTACTGATAAATCAGAGCAAAACATGTGAAGAGAATTATTAATGAAAGTTATTAATTGGGGCTGGGAACCCCGTTGCCAGCTCTTATTGCAAAATTATTGGATAAGCGGATGTGCCGCTAGTCCATTGGTGAAAGTCCGCCCAACAAGATTGAAAGATAAAACACCACATACTTCCTCATGAGCTATAAAACATTGACACAAATAAGGAGTAGTAGTTTGAATAATTTAAAGGTAGCACATGAAGTATTTACTTGGAATGGCAGAAAATACCATGTAGTAGGTAGGTATGGTGGACACAAATGGCATAGGTTTGGTCTAAGGTTATGGATGTATGAGAAGCATTCCCTCTCGATACAGGTCTTTGGCTAGCAAGGTTTGATAGCAAGCATAAAGGTTGAGGGAAACAAACAAATATACATATGATAGAACAATCATGCATCTTTCTCATAAGCACAAGCAATTTTAACTTTAGAATACTAAGCATAGAGATAATAGAGTAATGTATCTAAGTGTATTTCTCTCTTCTAATTAAACATCAGGGTGTTGTTGCTATTGACCAATGCTAAGTTTGCCAAAACCAAATAGATTTACTTGATGCTCCCAAAGTGATATCAATACTTATGTCAAGAGTAATCATATAATGGAGATTGCAAACTAAAATAAGGTGTGCAAAAAGTAAATGATAAGACTTCTCATTAATATTCCATAACGATAACTCACACCAACGGATACATAGATAACTAACTAAGAGAGATACTTCCACATTGCATACTATTCCATATGATAACTTCCCTATTCATGATATGACACTACTTGATAGTAAAAGATAAAGGTAATGATGATGTGATACCGCGGCACTCCCCCAAGCTTGGAACAAACCAAGGGGATGCCAATACCGATGATGAATTACTCCTTCGGTGATGATGGTGATGGATTCTTCTCGACAAGCTTCCTGACAAGCTCCTGTAAACCTTCAATCTCATAGGTGAGGTTGCGAATCATCTCCGAGTTGTGCTCAACGCGGCTCATAATCATGTCCGGTGGTGAATCCCAACTCTTAGAATTGTTTCCCCATCCTTCAGCTTCAGATTTCATCTCTCCTGCATTGTCAGAACGATTTATATCCCAATTACTTGGCAACACTACCTTGGGGGTCCTTTCAGTTTGACGATCGTAGATTAGATTGCGGTAAGGGTTGTAATTGCTCGGAGAAGATGTCCTTGGAGCCAAGTAATGACGTGGAACCGCTCCTCCGGTAGCGATTCGTGCACTCCTCTTGATGTTGGATGGATTTGATATCACGCCAATACTTGCAACGGTGGCTTGTTGGTGTTCCTGCGGAGCTTCCTCCACTTCTTCCTCATCCTCTCTTGCATCTTCTTTCTTCAGCTCCGGGTCTTGAATATTTTCCTTCAAAGGTTCCTTGTCCTTGTTGTTGGAGACCATGGTGCTTCTAGATCAAAACAAATCTGGCAGAAAACAGCTCGAAACAAAACACGACGAGAAAACGATATTACGGACCTCCAGGGGTCCGGGGGATTATATAGCAAATATTTTTACGACAAAAGGAAGGTTCCAGGCCGAAAACGAGTGGAAACGGGACGCCGAGGGGCTGTCACCATAGGTCGGCGCGGCCAGGGTGGGGCCCGCGCCGGCCTGTGGTGACGGGCCCTCGCGCGTCTTTTCCACTCCGTTTCGATTCCGTAATTTTTCATATTTTCTAAAAACAGCAGAAATAATGTTCGGAAAGGTAAACGCGGACTTTTTATTACCTATACTGTTACCTATTCAAAGTCCAGTTCTGGCGGACTGTCAATTTGTCCTTTGATGAAAGCCTCCGGTGTTTCCACTTGAATAATATCAACATCAACATTATAAGAATCACCCGAGATATAATGCTTGAGTCTTTGTCCATTCACCACTTGTGTGGCATTGCCTTGGAGAGAGCTAATTTTAATTGCTCCTGAACGATACACCTCCTCAACAACATATGGTCCTTCCCACTTCGAGAGTAATTTCCCTGCAAAGAATCTGAGACGAGACCGATACAATAGAACTTTATCTCCAACATTAAATTCTCTTTTAATGATCCTTCTATCATGCCACTTCTTAACTTTTTCTTTAAAGAGTTTAGCATTTTCATAAGCTTCACTTCTCCATTCATCTAGAGAACTTAATTGCAACAACCTCTTATTACCGGCTAATTTAGGATCTTTATTTAGTTCTCTAACAGCCCAATAAGCTTTGTGCTCTAGTTCTAAAGGTAAATGACAAGCTTTTCCATAAACCATTTTATAAGGTGACATTCCCATAGGATTTTTATAAGCAGTTCTATAAGCCCATAGTGCTTCTTTCAATTTGCTAGCCCAATTCTTCCTAGATTTATTAACAGTCTTTCCTAAGATAGCTTTAATCTCTCTATTTGATAATTCTACTTGACCACTAGTTTGAGGGTGATAAGCGGAAGCAATTCTATGATTAATACCATACTTAGCAAGAGTTTTTCTAAAACCTCCATGAATAAAATGAGAACCTCCATCAGTCATAATATATCTAGGTACTCCAAATCTAGGAAATATAATATCTACAAGCATTTTTATAGAGGTCTCACCATCAGCACTTTTTGTAGGTATAGCTTCTACCCATTTAGTAACATAATCAACAGCGACAAGTATATGAGTGTTACCATCTGAAGAAGGGAAAGGACCCATGAAGTCGAATCCCCAACAATCGAATGGTTCAATAACAAGAGTATAATTCATAGGCATTTCATTGCGTCTGGAGATATTACCAACTCTTTGACATTCATCACAAGATAAAATAAATTTCCTTGCATCTTTGAAGAGTGTTGGCCAATAAAAACCTGATTGTAGAACCTTTTGCGCGGTTCTATCTCCAGCGTGATGTCCTCCATAAACACTACCATGACATTTACTCAATATTTCCTGTTGTTCATATTCAGGAACACATCTTCGCATAATACCATCCACTCCTTCTTTATATAAGTGTGGGTCATCCCAAAAATAATGCCTCAAGTCATAAAAGAATTTCCTCCTTTGCTGAGCTGAAAAGGTTGGAGGCAAATACTTCGAAACAATAAAGTTAGCATAATCTGCATACCAAGGGCTCTCTCGCGAGCTCACCTTTATTACAGCCAATTGTTCATTTGGAAAACTATCATTAACAGGAACAGGATCATAAGTAATATTTTCCAATCTAGACAAATTATCAGCAACAGGATTATCAGCACCTTTCCTATCTATAATATGTAAATCAAATTCTTGCAACAGAAGTACCCATCTAATAAGCCTTGGCTTAGCATCTTTCTTTGTCATAAGGTATCTAATTGCAGCATGATCAGTATGAATTGTAACTTTTGAATCAACAATATAAGGTCTAAACTTATCACAAGCAAAGACTACAGCTAACAATTCTTTTTCAGTTGTAGCATAATTTCTTTGAGCAGCATCAAGAGTCTTACTAGCATAATGAATAACATTTAATTTTTTATCTACCCGCTGTCCAAGAACAGCGCCTACAGCAAAATCACTAGCATCACACATAATTTCAAAAGGCAAATTCCAATCAGGAGGTTCAACTACAGGAGCAGTTGTTAAGGCTTTCTTTAGAGTTTCAAAAGCTTCCTTACAATCATCATCAAAAACAAAAGGTACATCTTTTTGAAGAAGATTAGTAAGAGGCTTTGAAATTTTAGAGAAATCTTTAATAAATCTCCTATAAAACCCAGCATGACCAAGAACACTACGAATACCTTTAACATCCCTCGGATAGGGCATCTTCTCAATTGCTTCAACTTTAGCTCTATCAACTTCAATACCTCTCTCGGAAATTTTATGTCCCAATACAATTCCTTCATTAACCATAAAGTGGCATTTCTCCCAATTAAGAACAAGGTTAGTTTCTTCACATCTCTGCAAAACTTTATCGAGGTTTCGCAAGCAATTATCAAAAGAATTCCCATAGACAGAAAAATCATCCATGAACACCTCTACAATACTTTCGCAAAAACCATGAAAAATAGCAGACATGCATCTTTGAAAAGTAGCAGGAGCATTACATAAACCAAAAGGCATACGCCTATAAGCATAAGTTCCATAAGGACAAGTAAACGTGGTTTTCTCTTGATCTTTAGCTTTAACAGCAATTTGTGAAAACCCAGAATAACCATCAAGAAAGCAAAAATGAGTATTTTTAGATAACCTTTCTAGCATTTGATCAATAAAGGGTAAAGGGTAATGATCTTTCTTAGTAACTTTATTAACTTTTCGAAAATCAATGCACATTCTATAACCTACAACTATTCTTTGAGGAATAAGCTCATCATTATCATTAGGCACAACAGTCATTCCTCCTTTCTTAGGAACACAATGCACAGGACTAACCCATCTACTATCAGCAATAGGATATATAATACCAGCTTCAAGAAGTTTTAATACCTCGTTTCTTACCACTTCCTTCATCTTCGGAATTAGACGACGTTGATGTTCAACAACAGGCTTTGCATCTTCTTCCATATTAATAGCATGTTGGCAAATAGAAGGAGAAATCCCTTTCAAATCATCAAGAGTATAGCCAATAGCTCCTCGGTGTTTCTTCAATATTTCCAATAACCTTTCTTCCTCAATCTCTGAAAGCTTAGAACTAATAATAACAGGATATATTTTCTTATCATCAATATGAGCATATTTAAGATTATCAGGTAAAGGCTTTAAATCAAAAACAGGATCTTCCTTTGGTGGCGGTGTTGTACCCAAATCTTCCACCGGTAAATCATGCTTGAGAATAGGTTGGCGAAGAAAAATTTCCTCAAGCTCATCTCTTTCTTTCCTAAAAGCTTCACTTTCACTATTCTCCAAATGTTGCTGCAAAGGATTATTAGGAACAAGAACAATAGATGCACACTGCTCCATTTTAAAATCATTACTAGGCAAGTCAGCTTTATAAGGAGTTTTGGTAAATTTAGAAAAGTTAAATTCATAAGGTTCACCAGCAAATCTAGTCAAAATTTTCTCTTTCTTACAATCTATAATAGCTCCACAAGTATTTAGAAAAGGTCTACCAAAAATGATAGGACAATGATCACTAGCAGCAGAACCAAGTACCAAAAAGTCAGCAGGATATTTAATCTTACCACATAGAACTTCCACATCTCGAACAATACCAATTGGAGAAATAGTTTCTCTATTAGCCAGATGAATAACCACATCAATATCTTCAAGTTCACAAGAACCAATTTCGTGCATAATCTCCGTGTAAAGCTCATAAGGAATAGCACTAACACTTGCACCAATATCACATAAACCATAATAGCAATGATCACCAATTCTAACAGATAGCATAGGAACACTAACTTGTTTGGGTTTATTAGGATGTGAAACAATATTAGAAGCATCTTCACAGAAAATAATATGACCATCCTCCACATTTTCAGTCACAAGATCTTTAACTATTGCAACAGCAGGTTCAATTTTAATTTGTTCTTCAGGTTCTTTAGGTTTCTTTTCACTTTTATTAACAGCACTAGATATGACAGAGTACTCCTTCATTTTAGCAGGGAAAGGAGTTTTTTCAATATAAGCTTCAGGAATAACATTATCAACAGTTTCAACCACTACACATTTGTTTACAGATGAATCAATTTTATCTTTATACGGTTCATGATACTTATCAAAATTCTTCTTAGGCAGTTCATAATGAGAGGCAAAAGCTTTATAAAGATTTGCAACAACTTGGGAATCAAGACCATATGTAGCACTCATATTACGAAATTTATCAGTATCCATAAAAGCTTCAATGCATTTATAATCATAAATTATACCTGATTCTCTATCTTTGTCGTTCTCCCATCCTTCAGTATTTTCTTGGATCCGATCAAGAAGGTCCCTTTTAAACTCTTCATTCTTGCGTGTAAATGATCCAGAACAAGAAGTATCCAGCAAGGTCTTGTCTTGAAAAGAAAGTCTTGCATAGAAATTATCAATAATAACATTACCAGGAAGCTCATGAATGGGGCATTTGAGCATTAAAGACTTCAATCTCCCCCAAGCTTGGGCAATACTCTCTCCATCATGAGGCCAGAAATTATATATGCGGTTCCGATCTTTGTGAATTTCACTTGGAGGATAAAATTTGGAATAAAATAAAGGCACAATGTCCTCCCAATCAATAGAATCACCATTCTTCAGCAATTTATACCAGTGCGCCGCTTTACCAGACAGCGATATAGTGAATAGTTTCTTCCTAACTTCATTCATAGAAATACCTGCACATTTGAATAACCCGCATAATTCATGCAAAAACAGTAAATGATCACCAGGATGGACAGTTCCATCCCCTTCATAGCGGTTATCCATAACACGTTCAATAATTTTCATAGGTATTTTATATGGTACTACTTCCTCACCTGGCGCTTCATCCACTACCGTTGCAGTAGTAGTAGATTTCCCAAATAGAAATTGAAGAGAAGATCTCTCCATAATGATTTATAGCAGCAGGCAGAAATAAAATCAGCACAAACAGTAAATTTCCTTACCAATTCCGCTTACCAATAGCGCTTCACTCCCCGGCAACGGCGCCAGAAAATAGTCTTGATGACCCACAAGTATAGGGGGTGTATCGTAGTACTTTCGATAAATAAGAGTGTCGAACCCAACGAGGAGCAGAAGGTGTTGACAAGCAGTTTCGATGAAGGATTCACTGTAAATGCTCACAGACAAGTATTCAGGGGGTTTTGATATTGCAGATAAATAAAGTACAAGTAAATAAAATGCGAGAGAAATAATTGCAGCGAGTGGCCCAATCCTTTTTAGCACAAAGGACAAGCCGGTTTGTTTACTTATAATGACCAAACGTTCTTGAGGACACACGGGGATTTTAGTCTAGTGCTTTCGCTTCATGTGGCTTAATAATCTTCATTGTTTTGATAAGTGTTGTGTGGGTGAACCTATGCTAATGCACCGCCCTTCCTAGGACTAATACATACTTGTGATTATACCCCTTGCAAGCATCCGCAACTACAAGAAAGTAATTAAGATAAATCTAACCACAACCTTAAACTCTGAGATCCTGCGATCCCTCTTGCATCGATATACTAACGGGGGCTCAGGTTTCTGTCACTCCGGCAACCCCGCAATTAGCAACCGAATACAAGATGCACTCCCCTAGGCCCATAAATGGTGAAGTGTCGTGTAGTCGACGTTCACACGACACCACTAGAAGAATGACACCACAACTTAAATATCATAACATTGAATATTACTCAACCATAATTCACTACTAGCATTTAGACTTCACCCATGTCCTCAAGAACTAAACGAACTACTCACGAGACATCATATGGAATACAATCAGAGGTGATATGATGATGAATAACAATCTGAACATAAACCTTGGTTCAATGGTTTCACTCAATAGCATCTATAACAAGTAGAGAATAATGCCGGGAGAGTTTCCCCTATCATACAATCAAGATTTAACCCGAATTGTTACAGCGGTGACGAGGTGCAGCGGTGGTGATGGCGGTGTAGATGGTGGAGATGATGATGATGATGATGGAGATGATGTCCCGCTCGATGACGATGGCGATGGCGTCGATTTCCCCCTCCGGGAGGGAATTTCCCCGGCGGATTCCTGCCCGCCGGAGAGCTCTTTTCTCTCTGGTGTTCTCCGCCCCGCAGAGGCGGCTGTAACCCTTCGTGAGGTCCTCTCTGTGGCTTAGGTTTTCGGGACGAAGGAGTACGCGAAGAAAAGGAGGCGAAAGGGGCTGTGGGGCCCCCAGAGCACAGGGTGGCGCGGCCAGGGCCTGGGCCGCGCCGCCCTAGGGTCTGGGCCCACAGTGGCTCCTCTCTGCTCCCCCTTCTGGCTCCCTCCGTCATCTGGAAAAATAGGAATTTACGTGAAATTCCCTTCCACAGTTGATCTTCCGAAATATTGCGTTCTGACGGTGCTTTTTCCAGCAGAATCCTGGCTCCGGTGCTTGATCCTCCAATAATGATGAAACATGCAAAATAGATGAAATAACATAAGTATTGTGTCCCAATATGAAATATATCAATGAATAACAGCAAATTATGATACAAAATAGTGATGCAAATTGGACGTATCAACTCCCCCCAAGCTTAGACCGGCCCATTTACCATGTGGGACCACCATATAGCAAATGGGCTGGCCCAACAAGATAGTGGGCCGGCCCAATAAGCATGTGGATCCCACTATCGTGTAACCGGGCCGGCCTACTAAAGAAGTGGGCCGGCCCAAAATGAAAGTGGGTCCCACACTACTGTAAGTGGGCCGGCCCAATCTGTTGTAGTGCCCTACTTGTTTGACTAGTCAACTTGCATTAAATTTCATGAGCCTAAAATCTGATATCAATGATACACACAATTACATACACAAATAAAACAAGTAGGAAAATTACAAGGCAATTAATGTGCCCAAATAAAAAAATTACATAGAATCATTGAGGACTTCTATTAGCATCATCAATAACACGTTGACATTTGGCAATCGCCTTGATTGAATCTTGTGTACTCTTTGTCAACATATCAGCTACAGATCTTAAAGCAGCAATACCATGTCTTTTATAAAGTACAGCCTTGAGATATTTACTGTTTGATGAAAGCAATGGTCTAGGTTGACGGCTATGAGAAGATGCATCAGAAGAAATATCAGAACTTTTTGTGGGCCTCACTTCTAATGAAGATTGCTTCATCACAACTGCATTCTGATAATAATGCAAAAAGAGTTAAACGATGAACTATGCAAACATTTATTATGCAATGTAGATATAAGATAATAACAAGTTGCATAAATAAGACAATGTATGGAACTTGTACTAAGCACAAACTTACATCATAATGTTGCACAGGGTCGCTACAGATCCTTTTTTGGCGACTATCTTCTAATGATGACTGCTTCATTAAAACTGCATTCTGGTAACATTGCAAACATAGTTACAACAATTAACTATTCAAACATGTATTACGCAATGTAGAGATCAGATAACAACATGTAGCAGAAATAAGCACAAGATAAGATAAGATGCATGTACTAAGCACATACTGGCTCACTGCAGGTCCTTCTCTTGCGTGCACTAGTCGTGGTCAACATGCCTGTCATTTTAGGTTCAGCCATCAAGTGAAATGCTAATCCTCCTGCTCCATTGTCCTTAATCTGTGTTTAGATATCACATTTAAGACCAAGTCAGCTGGTTTCAAATAACAAAAAACTTGAGCTGCCAAATGAATAAGCCAATATTTACCAGATATCAGATTAAAACCAACTAGATGTTGCTTTGCATGAGATACGAATTTCAGACATTCAGATTTAGAGTAGGGTAATGCCAAGGTTTTCCACATAAAGTAAACTGGCATTAAGAATGACCAAATGTCAGGTTCAAATCACCTTCGCAGTTTCTCCAAGACAAGCATATCAAATAGGCAGAAACATAGTAAAGCATGAATGGCATTGCTATGGCAGGGTTCCAAGTGTTAATCTCTTGCATAAGGAACAATGCATATAGGTTATAGATAATAACGGAAGTAAACTACCAAAATTACCAACCAAGAACTCAGATTCCAACCTTCCCTAGCGTCCCCGCTGTTAATGTTGGATGTTCTAATAAGTGGTTCGCATGATCAAACCCTAGGAAAAATAACATTGACAAGTCAGTCTACGATAATACAAAGACCAGACATGCACGCAGCAATAACTATATAAGCTAAAGACGAGGTATAAGAGCAAGCAGATTGGAAATGCACATAGCATGATTATAAAAGCAGTGTGAGAATAGCAGACACGAGAAAACAGCTAGCAGCTAGCGGTGAGCTAATGACGTGGTATAAGAACAAGCAGATTGGAAATGCCCATAGCATGACTATAAAAGCAGTGCGACAATAGCATGCAGTACAAAAACAGTTGGCAGCAAATGAATGGGTATAAGGCTATAAATATGTGGATGCACACAGGTGTCAGTAGAATGAACAGGATGGTAGCGACCGGATAATGCTTTTGTACTGTACAATATTTAAACAAACTTCATGCGAAGCAACACATCAAGAAAGTTAACGGCATATGAGATCTGCAAATAACTACACAAAACATGGCTAAAGAAACACCGCGATCTAACGGGCCAGCGTACTAACCAAGCTGCGGCGGGGTGGACGGGGGCGGCAACTTGCATTCCAGCGGCGGCGAACGCGGGAGACGATGAATCGACCCTGTTTCAGTAGAAGCGGGCGTTAGTGAAGCAGATCTGGTTGGCTGGCAAGGGATTCGGTGAAGTTGATACAGCCGCTGCGGCGAGGTAGTCGGTGGCGAGGTCGGCGGTGAAGCAGATCCGTCGGTGGCGAGGTCGGCGGTGAAGCAGATCCGTCGGTGGCGAGGTCGGCGGTGAAGCAGATCCGTCGGTGACGAGGGCGGCGGGGGAGCGGATCAGGTGGGTGGACAGCCAACACGATCAAGGCTACGCTGTGGAGGAGTATGCCGGCGGCGAAGCAGATCTAGTACTGTAGAGAGTCAGAGCTTTGGCGTGTGAGAGTATTTTTGAGCTAATGGGGCGAATGGTTGGTGGGTGGGTGTGGGCCTGTGGGGAGGGTTCGGGATCTAGGCAAGATATTTCATTGTTACCGAATGAGCCCTCCATGGTCGGTGGGTTGTAGCTTCCGGACCAGGGTTAAAAGGGTAAAACTGGTCACGGGATTTTCGAATGGATGCGGCGGGATGATTTGGCGCGCGGCCGAAATTTTCAGTTTCAAGCTACGAGCAGAACGACAAAAATAATGTTCTTCCCCAGGGAGCTCTCATTTCTTCCTCTTCTCTTTCTCTCTCGAGTCTCTCCCACTCCCCCGGCTCCTCTCCCCCTTCTCTCCGGCGGCCTCGCCGGCCGGAGACGAGGCCGACTTCTCTCTGTATATTGTACACCCTCCGAACTAAATTAATTGATTCAACTTTCCTTAGACGTGTATGTATCTAGAGTAAAAACATGTGTGGATACATCCATATTTAGATAAGCAAAGTTGAGTCAGCTAATTTGGATCCGAGGGAGTTAGTGTTGTTGTAAGCTTAGATCCAGTGTTTCCCATGAGCAGAATGGCGCAATGGAGTCGGGGATCTCGTCATCGGCTTCAGATCTGGCCTATGGTGAATCTGGCGGATCTTGCCGGCCAAACCCCGATCTGGTGCCATCAATGTGATGGCGCTAACGGTGAGGCTTGCTTTGGTCAGTGCTTCAGATCTGGCCAATGGGGAAGTCAAGCTGCTAAAGTTCACAAGCTCGGGGCATACGACGGCGTCATCCGTCTTGCCCGTGCACATCTTGGCCTTTCAGCGGCCCTTCTCAGAGCCAATATGCCGTTGCTGAGGCCCTTCTTCTCCTTCGTCCTGGCGACTACCGGCGACACCGTCCCAAGTGGTGCGTCCCCGGCGACGGAGTTGCTGGAAAGGATGCGGAGCAGAGATCTGATGTGCGGTCGAGAAGGACTCGATTGATTTTCTTCTATATGTTTTGGGGTCCTTTTTGTAAAGTTGCAGGTTCTATTAGTTATTGTCTAGTACTTTTGGTCCTCTATGTAATTTTTTGGACTAGTTTCCATTGGCACTGATAAACTTGAATTTTGACAAGTTCACGGGGAAAAAAATTCCTTTGCACATATGGCCTATCATGTATAAACATTCTTGAGATTTAAACTATATGTAATGTGCCATGCATTAACCCTAAACCATATATATGTAACTAACCCTAGCTGATCAAACCCTACTTAATTAAAACAAATAACCCTAAACTATACGCATGCACTTTATGCGCAAAGGCGCGGGTGCCTCTAATAATGTGTGTGCGCACTCGATCGATGATCCCTAAACCTTATACAACCCTGAAACCCTAATCCCTAATCCCTAAACCCTAAACACCCTAAACACTAAACCCTATACCCTAAACCCTAACCCTAACCCTAATTAAACCCTATATATAGGCCAACGACACTTAATTGTGCATCAAGCAGGCCAGGGGTGCCTCGCGGTCCTCTAATTAAATTAAATGTGCCATGCATTAACCCTAAACCATATATATGTAACTAACCATAGCTAATCAACCCTACTTAATGAAAACACATAACCCTAAAGTATACTAGCTATAACCCGATCTAATAAAAACATGCTCTATATATAGCAGCTAGCTAGCAAACCGTAGATTAACACCAATTAATATATACATGGCCTATATCGATCATGTTGTATAACATATCCCTGAGATTCATTAATTAATTATATAATTATCGTGATAAATTAATTAACTCTAATTTTGACAAGTTCTCTCGAATGAAAACACATTTGATTAAGTTGCCTCATAATATATATATAATTAGTGTGCATGCATGGCCTACCATGCATTCGTGCATATATTTTAATGTATATTTGAACATATTCTTGGGGATTTCAATCTCTCTCTCTCGATCATCTATATATCGTTGGTGGCCAAAAAACACACATATATATGC
The DNA here is from genome assembly GCA_030979885.1 of Lolium multiflorum. NCBI lineage: Eukaryota > Viridiplantae > Streptophyta > Magnoliopsida > Poales > Poaceae > Lolium > Lolium multiflorum. The sequence continues at coordinate 281,539,250 of CM061753.1, read as the reverse complement.
ATGCAATTTATGCGTAAAGGCGCGGGTGCCTCTAATAATGTGTGTGCGCACTCGATCGATGATCCCTAAACCTTAAACAACCCTAAAACCTTAAATCTCTAATCCCTAATCCCTAAACCTAAACACCCTAAACACTAAACCCTAAACCCTAGACCCTAAACCCTAACCCTAACCCTAACCCTAACCCTAAACCCTAGCTAACCCTAAACCCTAATTAAACCCTATGTATAGGCCAACGACACTTAATTGTGCATCGAGCAGGCCAGGGGTGCCTCGCGGTCCTCTAATTAAATTAAATGTGCCATGCATTAACCCTAAACCATATATATGTAAAACTAACCCTAGCCAATCAACCCTACTTAATTAAAACACATAACCCTAAACTATACTAGCTAGCTATAACCCGATCTAATAAAAACATGCTCTATATATATATAGCAGCTAGCTAGCAAACCGTAGATTAACACCAATTAAAATATACATGGCCTATATCGATCATGTTGTATAACATATCCCTGAGATTCATTAATTAATTATATAATTATCGTGATAAATTAATTAACTTGAATTTTGACAAGTTCTCTCGAATGAAAACACATTTGATTAAGTTGCCTCATAATATATATATAATTAGTGTGCATGCATGGCCTACAATGCATTCGTGCATATATTTTAATGTATATTTGAACATATTCTTGGGGATTTCAATCTCTCTCTCGATCATCTATATATCGTTGGTGGCCCAAAAAACACACATATATACGCATGCACTTTATGCGTAAAGGCGCGGGTGCCTCGATCTAATAATGTGTGTGCGCACTCGATCGATGATCCCTAAACCTTAAACAACCCTAAAACCCTAAATCCCTAATCCCTAATCCCTAAACCCTAAACACCCTAAACACTAAACCCTAAACCCTAGACCCTAAACCCTAACCCTAACCCTACCCTAGCTAACCCTAAACCCTAATTAAACCCTATGTATAGGCCAACGACACTTAATTGTGCATCGAGCAGCCCAGGGGTGCCTCGCGGTCCTCTAATTAAATTAATTAAATGCGCCATGCATTAACCCTAAACCATATATATGTAACTAACCCTAGCTAATCAACCCTACTTAATTAAAACACATAACCCTAAACTATACTAGATATAACCCGATCTAATAAAAACATGCTCTATATATAGCAGCTAGCTAGCAAACCGTAGATTAACACCAATTAAAATATACATGGCCTATATCGATCATGTTGTATAACATATCCCTGAGATTCATTAATTAATTATATAATTATCGTGATAAATTAATTAACTTGAATTTTGACAAGTTCTCTCGAATGAAAACACATTTGATTAAGTTGCCTCATAATATATATATAATTAGTGTGCATGCATGGCCTACAATGCATTCGTGCATATATTTTAATGTATATTTGAACATATTCTTGGGGATTTCAATCTCTCTCTCGATCATCTATATATCGTTGGTGGCCCAAAAAACACACATATATACGCATGCACTTTATGCGTAAAGGCGCGGGTGCCTCTAATAATGTGTGTGCGCACTCGATCGATGATCCCTAAACCTTAAACAACCCTAAAACCCTAAATCCCTAATCCCTAATCCCTAAACCCTAAACACCCTAAACACTAAACCCTAAACCCTAGACCCTAAACCCTAACCCTAACCCTAACCCTCTGCCCTAGCTAACCCTAAACCCTAATTAAACCCTATGTATAGGCCAACGACACTTAATTGTGCATCGAGCAGCCCAGGGGTGCCTCGTGGTCCTCTAATTAAATTAATTAAATGCGCCATGCATTAACCCTAAACCATATATATGTAACTAACCCTAGCTAATCAACCCTACTTAATTAAAACACATAACCCTAAACTATACTAGATATAACCCGATCTAATAAAAACATGCTCTATATATAGCAGCTAGCTAGCAAACCGTAGATTAACACCAATTAAAATATACATGGCCTATATCGATCATGTTGTATAACATATCCCTGAGATTCATTAATTAATTATATAATTATCGTGATAAATTAATTAACTTGAATTTTGACAAGTTCTCTCGAATGAAAACACATTTGATTAAGTTGCCTCATAATATATATATAATTAGTGTGCATGCATGGCCTACAATGCATTCGTGCATATATTTTAATGTATATTTGAACATATTCTTGGGGATTTCAATCTCTCTCTCGATCATCTATATATCGTTGGTGGCCCAAAAAACACACATATATACGCATGCACTTTATGCGTAAAGGCGCGGGTGCCTCGATCTAATAATGTGTGTGCGCACTCGATCGATGATCCCTAAACCTTAAACAACCCTAAAACCCTAAATCCCTAATCCCTAATCCCTAAACCCTAAACACCCTAAACACTAAACCCTAAACCCTAGACCCTAAACCCTAACCCTAACCCTAACCCTCTGCCCTAGCTAACCCTAAACCCTAATTAAACCCTATGTATAGGCCAACGACACTTAATTGTGCATCGAGCAGCCCAGGGGTGCCTCGCGGTCCTCTAATTAAATTAATTAAATGCGCCATGCATTAACCCTAAACCATATATATGTAACTAACCCTAGCTAATCAACCCTACTTAATTAAAACACATAACCCTAAACTATACTAGATATAACCCGATCTAATAAAAACATGCTCTATATATAGCAGCTAGCTAGCAAACCGTAGATTAACACCAATTAAAATATACATGGCCTATATCGATCATGTTGTATAACATATCCCTGAGATTCATTAATTAATTATATAATTATCGTGATAAATTAATTAACTTGAATTTTGACAAGTTCTCTCGAATGAAAACACATTTGATTAAGTTGCCTCATAATATATATATAATTAGTGTGCATGCATGGCCTACAATGCATTCGTGCATATATTTTAATGTATATTTGAACATATTCTTGGGGATTTCAATCTCTCTCTCGATCATCTATATATCGTTGGTGGCCCAAAAAACACACATATATACGCATGCACTTTATGCGTAAAGGCGCGGGTGCCGATCTAATAATGTGTGTGCGCACTCGATCGATGATCCCTAAACCTTAAACAACCCTAAAACCCTAAATCCCTAATCCCTAATCCCTAAACCCTAAACACCCTAAACACTAAACCCTAAACCCTAGACCCTAAACCCTAACCCTAACCCTAACCCTCTGCCCTAGCTAACCCTAAACCCTAATTAAACCCTATGTATAGGCCAACGACACTTAATTGTGCATCGAGCAGCCCAGGGGTGCCTCGTGGTCCTCTAATTAAATTAATTAAATGCGCCATGCATTAACCCTAAACCATATATATGTAACTAACCCTAGCTAATCAACCCTACTTAATTAAAACACATAACCCTAAACTATACTAGATATAACCCGATCTAATAAAAACATGCTCTATATATAGCAGCTAGCTAGCAAACCGTAGATTAACACCAATTAAAATATACATGGCCTATATCGATCATGTTGTATAACATATCCCTGAGATTCATTAATTAATTATATAATTATCGTGATAAATTAATTAACTTGAATTTTGACAAGTTCTCTCGAATGAAAACACATTTGATTAAGTTGCCTCATAATATATATATATAATTAGTGTGCATGCATGGCCTACAATGCATTCGTGCATATATTTTAATGTATATTTGAACATATATATTCTTGGGGATTTCAATCTCGATCTCTCTCTCTCGATCATCTATATATCGTTGGTGGCCCAAAAAACACACATATATACGCATGCACTTTATGCGTAAAGGCGCGCGCGGGTGCCTCTAATAATGTGTGTGCGCACTCGATCGATGATCCCTAAACCTTAAACAACCCCTAAAACCTTAAATCCCTAATCCCTAATAATCCCTAATCCCTAAACCCTAAACACCCTAAACACTAAACCCTAAACCCTAAACCCTAACCCTAACCCTAACCCTAACCCTAAACCCTAAACCCTAAACCCTAGACCCTAAACCCTAAACCCTAAACCCTAAACCCTAAACCCTAACCCTAACCCTAACCCTAACCCTAAACCCTAGCTAACCCTAAACCCTAATTAAACCCTATGTATAGGCCAACGACACTTAATTGTGCATCGAGCAGGCCAGGGGTGCCTCGCGGTCCTCTAATTAAATTAAATGTGCCATGCATTAACCCTAAACCATATATATGTAACTAACCCTAGCGAATCAACCCTACTTAATTAAAACACATAACCCTAAACTATACTAGCTAGCTATAACCCGATCTAATAAAAACATGCTCTATATATAGCAGCTAGCTAGCTAGCAAACCGTAGATTAACACCAATTAAAATATACATGGCCTATATCGATCATGTTGTATAACATATCCCTGAGATTCATTAATTAATTATATAATTATCGTGATAAATTAATTAACTTGAATTTTGACAAGTTCTCTCGAATGAAAACACATTTGATTAAGTTGCCTCATAATATATATATAATTAGTGTGCATGCATGGCCTACAATGCATTCGTGCATATATTTTAATGTATATTTGAACATATATATTCTTGGGGATTTCAATCTCTCTCTCTCTCGATCATCTATATATCGTTGGTGGCCCAAAAAACACACATATATACGCATGCACTTTATGCGTAAAGGCGCGGGTGCCTCTAATAATGTGTGTGCGCACTCGATCGATGATCCCTAAACCTTAAACAACCCCTAAAACCTTAAATCCCTAATCCCTAATCCCTAATCCCTAAACCCTAAACACCCTAAACACTAATTAAACCCTAAACCCTAGACCCTAAACACCCTAAACTAAACCCTAGACCCTAGCTAAACACCCTAAACACTAAACCCTAAACCCTAAACCCTAGCTAACCCTAAACCCTAATTAAACCCTATATATAGGCCAACGACACTTAATTGTGCATCAAGCAGGCCAGGGGTGCCTAGCTCGCGGTCCTCTAGTTAAATTAAATGTGCCATGCATTAACCCTAAACCATATATATAACTAACCCCTAGCTAATCAAACCCTAGTTCATTAAAACACATAACCCTAAACTATACTAGCTAGATATAACCCGATCTAATAAAAACATGCTCGATCTATATATAGCAGCTAGCTAGCAAATTAAACGGTAGATTAACACCAATTAATATATACGACATGGCCTATATCGATCATATGTTGTATAACATCTCCCTGAGATTCATTAATTAATTATATAATTATCGATGATAAATTAATTAACTTGAATTTTGACAAGTTCTCTCGAATGAAAACACATTTGATTAAGTTTCCTCATAATATATATATAATTAGTGTGCATGCATGGCCTACCATGCATGCATTCGTGCATATATTTTAATATATATTTGAACATATTCTTGGGGATTTCAATCTCTCTCTCTCTCGATCATCTATATATCGTTGTTGGCCAAAAAAACACACACATATACACATGCACTTTATGCGCAAAGGCGCGTGTGCCTCTAATAATGTGTGTGTGCGCACTCGATCGATGATCCATAAACCTTAAACCCTAAATAAACCCTAATCCCTAATCCCTAAACCCCTAAACACCATAAACATTAAACCCTAGACCCTAGACCCTAAACCCTAACCTCCTTTCCCCAGCTCCTTAGTTTTTCCTCAGTTTTACCCAAACGTTTGTCTGAACCGCAGAAGGAGCTCGGACGGAAGGAATCCGTTAAGTTGACCGTTCCGTGCTGACGAGTGGGGTCGTGTCGTTTGTGGGGTCGCGTCGTGTGGGACCGCGTCGTGTGGGGCTGGTAGGAAGGGACCGCGTGGGACAGGACGAGGCCGTGTTTGTGGGGCCGTAGCGTGTAGGGCCGTAGCGTGTGGAGCCGTGTGGGTCCGGGACGGGGGCACGAGTGGTTTCTGTCTCTTTCGCCCAGATTAGCAGTTTTCAATGTACCTTTTTCCTCTCTATCGCTCGATCTCATTCATATTTGATAGCCCAAATTGGTAGCAAATCTAGAGAAGCTTCTCCTTCTGTTTTTTAACGCCATTCATTTCTTTATGCCTTCGTTTTTACCCAATCAGGTAGGAAATCTAGGGCACAAATCCAGAGAGAAAATATAGGATAAGCTGCATACAGCAACCAACATAGCATAGATATATTCAGGACAGATCCAAATGTAGTACCGATAGATCCAACATAAGCTACATTTTACATGAATTTAAGCTGCTCTACAGATAGAGCAGTCACATACAGAGAGTGCAGTAGGCACGTTCAACGCCTCCAGGTGGCGCGTGTGACTCGCTTGGAGGTTGCGCAGGTGAATCCCAAGTGCTTTGTGTTTGGCCATGTACGCATGCACGTTCACGGTACTTCCAACTCTAGCGCCATATCTGCCAATGGATTCAGCATGGTTCAGCAGGGTGTTGAAGTTGGTGTCGAAGAGCCTCCTGTTGCAGAAGGGGCACTTGTAAATGCCTTGAGCAAAGGGGCGACCGTATTGGCCGGACTGCAGCCTCCTGAGGACGTGACGAGTCTTGGTGTGGAAGGACTCGTCGTCGCTGTCGACGTCGCTGCTCTCCACCTGTCACGTAGCACCAAAGATCGTGCAAAAAACACGGAGTCAATTGCAACGATGATTGAACAGAGAGTGAACAAAAAATCATGCATGATAATATGGGCTCGAAAAAAAGAGGTAGCCTCAGTTACATTGGACACACTTATATCCAGGATTTGAGTCAGTAAACCAAAGATCATGCACAACAAATTTGTACACACCAATTGTTTACTGACCAAACCCTGAATCAATTTAGGGATGCCCAAATATTCATCATCATCGGCACAAATCTGAAACAAAAGCAAATCACAAACACTAATAACGCAAGATCTAACACAAAAGGATCGAACTAGGAACAGACGAACAGTAATAACGCAAGATCTAACACAAAAGGATTGAACTAGGAACAGACGAACAGTAATAACGCAAGATCTAACAAAAAAGGATTGAACTAGGAAGAGACGAACAGTAATAACGCAAGATCTAACACAAAAGGATTGAACTAGGAACAGACGAACCGTAATAACGCTAGATCTAACACAAAATGATTGAAATGAGATAAGAACAAGGGAACAAAGGGTTACCTCCGGCTCGTAGTCGACGATGGTGGTGTCGTAGGGGTTCTCCGGCGCGTCGTACTGCACTGGTTCGTACGGGTCCCAATCGACGGGGGACTGGACGGGGGCGGCGGCCGATGCGCCGGCTGCTACGTTGGAAGCAGCGACAGGGGCCTGGACGGGGGCGGCGGCCGATGCGCCGGCTGCTACGTTGGAAGCAGCGACAGGGGCCTGGACGGGGGCGGCGGCCGATGCGCCGACAATGGGCATCTCATTCTTCTCCATCGCCGGCGGTTTTCTTCGGGGTTTTTTCTTCGGTTGTGGAGAAGATGATGGGACAGGAGAGGCGGTTGCAGTGAGCCAGTGAGAACGTGCGTCGAGGGAGAGAAAGAGGGGCTCTATAAAGACGAAGGTGGCGTGTACCGCAACACGCGTCCGCTATGCACGGCTGCAGCGTGCACCGCTACACGAGTCTAACCCTGGGACGTTTGGTGTACTCAGTTATAACCTCAGGCCTTATACAGAAATTTTATCTGTACTCAGTTTTCCCCTCGAGGACTTAGACCGGCAAGTGCAATATACTCAGTTTTACCCTCAAGTAGCTGGTCAACAGAGAGTCAACAAATGAGATTAACATAGCTAATTGAGTCATTTCATGCGCAAAAAAATCCAAAAAAATAAAAACATAGTGGCAACTACTCATGGAGTCTTCCTACGCAACCTGCCACCTAGAAAACCTTAACAAACATATATAAATCAAGTTTTACCACAAATTGCCACTTCTCAGAATCACTAGTGTAGCTATGAAGATGCATGGTTTTCCACCCAAACCCCTTTGCAAAACATCTTTCCCAAAACATAGTTTGTCTAAATGATGCCATAATTGTCACACTCATGTATATTTGAATTGCAAATAATTTGATGTAGCCCAATATGAATTATATTGTACAAAACACACATTTTTCATTTTGTAATTCTTTTGTTTGAATCCCTTAGTCTATTTACTATTTATGTGCCCTTGGATTCTTAGTACTACTCAGTTTTGCCCTCAAGTACTGTCACAAATGCTCTGAGAAGCCCAAACTTATCCTGATTGGTTGAGCCGTTGTCACACGGATCGACTCCACGAACCGTTGATCCACTGATCTAACGGGCAGTATACCCCTATCCGTCTCTTCGTGGCAACCTCTCTCTCTCTCTCTCTCTCTCTCTCTCTCTCTCTCTCTCTCTCTCTCTGTCGGTGGAGAATAAACATGAGGAATATAGTTTGGGATATAGTATTGGTATTTTGAAACGGCCTAAAAGTGGTATAATTTTGTTATAAACATGAGGCATACATTTTTGCTGATTTCGGCGATTGCATTATTTGTCACCCCTCTAACAATTATCAACTATCTTTAGCTGTCCTTTTCTTTTAGGGAATATAGTTTGGGATATGGTATTGGTATTTTGGAAAGGCCTAAAAGTGGTATAATTTTGGTATAAACATGAGGCATACATATTTGCGGATTTCGGGGATTGCATTATTTGTCACCCCTCTAACAATTATCAACTATCTTTAGCTTTCCTTTTCTTTTAGGGAATATAGTTTGGGATATAGTATTGGTATTTTGAAACGGCCTAAAAGTGGTATAATTTTGTTATAAACATGAGGCATACATTTTTGCTGATTTCGGCGATTGCATTATTTGTCACCCCTCTAACAATTATCAACTATCTTTAGCTGTCCTTTTCTTTTAGGGAATATAGTTTGGGATATGGTATTGGTATTTTGGAAAGGCCTAAAAGTGGTATAATTTTGGTATAAACATGAGGCATACATATTTGCGGATTTCGGGGATTGCATTATTTGTCACCCCTCTAACAATTATCAACTATCTTTAGCTTTCCTTTTCTTTTAGGGAATATAGTTTGGGATATAGTATTGGTATTTTGAAACGGCCTAAAAGTGGTATAATTTTGGTATAAACATGAGGCATACATATTTGCGGATTTCGGGGATTGCATTATTTGTCACCCCTCTAACAATTATCAACTATCTTTAGCTTTCCTTTTCTTTTAGGGAATATAGTTTGGGATATAGTATTGGTATTTTGAAACGGCCTAAAAGTGGTATAATTTTGGTATAAACATGAGGCATACATATTTGCGGATTTCGGGGATTGCATTATTTGTCACCCCTCTAACAATTATCAACTATCTTTAGCTTTCCTTTTCTTTTAGGGAATATAGTTGGTAATTTCGGTGAATGCACACACTAACTTTGAAAACAACTACAAGTACATGTAACTGAATAATGGATTTGTAACAAGGTATCCCTTGTAACAACTTCTAGCGCCTGGTGAGCAATGATAAGAATCCGATCGTAATTATACAACAAAAAAAACAACCAGCCATCATATTAGCTTGCTTCTTCAACTCGATCAGCTGCCTTAACTGCTTGTTCATTTTCTTCAGTTCTCCCTTCACTTCCACCAGTTCTGCATTGGGAGCATTAGGCATAATCGGAAGGTCCCTAATCGGAACGGCTCCTCTCTCCGCCGCATTCTCTACAGCAAGTCCCCCCCTCCCAAATTGCGCCCCCCAATAGCGCCAATTGATTCCTGCAACTGAAGCCTCTGAACGTACACATCGATCCACTCGAAATGCCTGCATTTCTTCAAGATCTGAAAACAACAACGTGAACCCTAAATCCCAAATTCGAGGGAATAACAAGAAAATCGAGAGAAAACAGAGAAATTGGAGCGAGATCTAACCTTATCCCCCTCTCTATATGGCAAGCTCTCGCATGCAACGAACTCACGTCCACGGTTGCCGTTCTCGTCCGTCTTACAGATCGACCGCTTCAGAGGCTCCTGGCGTGGGCAGTCAGGGCATCTTGTCAAAGGCACGGGTCCATACTGCGGCCATGAAGAACGGGAGGTCGAAGAGAAACTAGACATCACCCGCGTGCCGGAGAAGGGCTGCCGCTGGCGGAGAAGAAGAACAATGGGGCGCGGAGAAAGAAAGGGGAAGCAATGGCACGGGCACGGGCGCGGGGCTAGCTCGGGCTCCCATTTTGCAACGGTCACCTGGGTAAGCTGTGGGTCCGGCGCGCTAACGTGGACAAGTTGTGGGTCCCACGATGATCTGGATAAGTGGAGACGTGTCCACTGCGGGGCACCAACAGCGGCCCCACTTGCCAGCACCAACCAACGTCAACTAAACGGGATTCCTTCCGTCCGAGCTCTTTCTGCGGGTTATAGACAAGGGGTTGGGGAAAACTGAGGAAAAACTAAGGATCTGGGGAAAACTGAGTACAACTAAGGAGCCGAGGGCACGAAAATAGAAATCCCAAACATTAAACCCTAGACCCTAAACCCTAACCTCCTAACCCTAAACCCTAAACCCTAATTAAACCCTATATATAGGCCAATGACACTTAATTGTGCATCAAGCAGGCCAGGGGTGCCTCGTGGTCCTCTAATTAAATTAAATGTGCCATGCATATATATATATGTGTTTAATTTGGGGATTTCAATCGCTCTCTCGTATGTAGCTCTCTCTCTACCTCTCTCTCTCTCTCTCTCTCTCTCTCGTTAATTGGTGGCCAACAACACACACATGCACTTTGTGCGCAAAGGCATGCGCCTCTAATAATGTGTGCGCAGTCGATCAATCTAGTTTTGATTAATCATAGCACACAAATAAAGAAGTTGTATTTGAATCCACACAACCTAATCTAAAACACATAACCCCTAACATGGCCTAATTAATTAACCCCTTCTCTCTACCTAATTAGTGGAAATTGCACAAAATCAAAAGGGGTCCCTCACTAATTGTGCATATCTGCTAGATTGTGATAAACTTTTGCCCCATATATATTTGGTGGATGGGTGCATCTTGGCATGTAAAACAATTAGTGTTTGCAAATGGCGTTGTCAAAATTTATGTACAAATGATTTCTTTCCATCCAAAGTGCATAAAATGGGAGTTTTAATGAAGAAAGTACAAATAAAACAGCTCAACATGCTTCCACACCCCGATTTCCACACGAAGTAGAGCATATTTAAAGGATAATTCCAGAGTTTTACTATTTTTCAAGCAACTTTGCTAATTTTCCCCCACTCACATGACTTTATGTCGATTTAACGAAAATATGGCGAATTTAAACTACATGGGCGGGATAGTTTGAATTGTGCGCGCGGCAAAGGGAACCGCCTATTCCTCAACCTTGTGCACGGCAAATTACACACGCAACTCCATTAAACGCCACCTACCGACCTTAATTATCACCCCGGCGGCCCGGCCGCATGACCCCCCACCCACCCCTACACAACTTATCCCCGTCCGTGCGAAGAGCTTCCCCTCCCCGTCCCGTCCGTGCGAAGAAGAAGCTTCCCCTCCCCGTCGTTCTTCTCGAGACGCACCGGCGGTCAAGTTGATCCACGGTAGGGCTGCTATCTCTAGCTCAATCATGTATCGGGCAAGACGGCCTAACGATTTATATTTTCTTGATGCTGCTAAAAAAAATCGTCAGTATGCTCGAACTAATTGGCACTTTATAGTTTTCCGCTCGATTTGTCATCGATCAATTTGTTCATTTGCGTGGGCATATAGAGTCAGTTCTGCACTCGATCCGTTAATTTGCTGAAATGCCATGGCAGAGTTTTGTACACGATCTGTTTGCTAAAATGTCGATGGGCATTTTTTGTTTTGTACTCGACATGATTGCTGAAATGCATAATCATGTAGTATAGTTTTGTACTCGATGGATATACATTTCCTACTTCGCCTTAAATTAATCACCAACCACTGTATCTCATAATTAAACAGATGGACAGAACTTGGATACTGCATGGACACTTATGTTCCCCTTCATATATAAATGGTGTTCAACCCTTTATGGGGTTTATTAGAGCTCATGAAGGTCACAACCTGGACGTGTATTGCCCGCGCTGCACATGTATGAATGGTGAGAAGAGGCCTCACCCTGTAGTGGCAGATCATTTACACATTTTTGGGATGGACCGCACATATGTTAGGCGGGTTTAGCATGGTGAACCATATGATGATCCTTTAGCAGGAGAAGCAGATCTTGCTCACACTGTATGTGTGCTGGCATATGTAGTTAATTATTTATATTGATGCTGCCGCTGTTTCAATCAATAGTTTGCATTGCTGTGCAAGGTTCTGTACTCAAATTTAACTTGTTGCAGATGGATGGACGGGAAGGAGAGAAAAAGCGCTTGCTTCAGGAAACGGGTTTCAGCTCTGGGACATGTGCTGTGCCAGATGAGAAGGTAAATATGTAAAACGGCATTTGTTCAGGTTGCATCCCTTAGATGTTTGTCTAATCGGTTGATGTACTAATTGCAGAAGCATAGAGTTGAAGAGGTCTCTCAGTTTGATGGGAGATTTGAAGATGAATCTCAGTTTGATGCACCTGTGGATGGTACTGATGACGAGCCTTTCATAGACGAAGGTCCTGCACCTGAGATTATCCAGCCTACAGAAGGAGGCCGTGGACCGAGTACACAGCTTTGCGTTGAAGAGGATGCACACCCGGAGATCATCAGGGGCGTCCCGGTAGTCTCAGGACCACCCAGCCCTGATGCAAAATGTTGAGCTACTTTATGATTCGTACTCTTATGTTCTGGTGCTGTAGTATGTTATGATTTGTACGCCTTTGGCGCTAGATTAAGCATTCAGTGGATGATCGCGTTGCAAAATTCGACACCCACACAATCAGTTCATCGTATGAGTAGTAGCACAATTACTTCTACAGCGATTCCTGCCAGCGCATTAGTTGGTAGCATGAAACACTTTCAGGTACTCCCCTCTGATTCATATTAATTGACTCAATTCTGTCTAGATATGGATGTATCTAGATGCATTTGTTAACTAGACTAACAAACTTGAGTCAGTTAATATGAATCCGTGTAAACCGCCCAGTCCTCGAGCAGCTAGTTTATTGACTCTGGACTCCAAGCCTCTCGCGGCAAGCCATCGACGAAGCTTTGACCAGATCTTGGCCCGCAATTTTTTGTGTGTGGCGAATAGCAAAGCTTTGACCAGTTCCTCTCGGGATGCAGCACGCCGGTGAGCTTGCACGGTTGCCATGAGCACTTTCCGGCGGAACTTCCTCTTCAGCGCCCTCAAGCCGCTGCTGCGAGACAGCACGCAGTGCCTCGAGGTGGACGGAATTCTGGATCTCAGGGCGGGTGGTCCGCATCGTCCGGGAACGATCTCCAGCGGGTTAACGAGGACATGCATGGCGGCCAGGGGATTTGTTTTTTGTTTTTTTTTGGTTTGAGCTTGGGATTTGGGGTTTTTTCGGATAGGGGAGGAGGAACCGAGGAAGAGGAAGGAACAGCCGCGTGCTTGGCGCGTGGCGGTGTGCTTGAATTTCGAATTTTTGTGAAATGTTTCATTTCCCCGCTACAATTCGGGGGTTTCTTGACGCGCCAATGCGTCCCGCCGGGCAGCTTCAAGTGAATTTGGGGTGCCACGCTATGGGCCCTAGTTTCAGTGAGACATGTAATGACTAGTCACATCAGTAAGTTCACTGTGTAATAAAATATGTTACCCCTCCCCTTTATGTAGCACCCCTTCTCTCCCGATCGAGTGCCGATTGCCGACGGATGCAAGCCGCTAGCTCGATCCCCTCCTTTCGCCTCCACCGTCCAGGCATCCAGCTTGGAGGGGCAAGCTGCATCTAGACCAAGCGGATTAGGTAGGACTAGTAATGTTCTTTCCTTTCTCGAGATCGGTTCTTTTTTCCTCTCCTCGATATCTTGCGCATCTCTTTCCTATTCTGGGCGAAGGGGTGTCTTTCTGGTCACCCTCGAGCTGGGAGTGATTGATGGGGGTGGGGGCGGGGGCTACCTTTGCTTGGATTGGGGTGTTCTTCCTTTATTTGTCGACATTTGCAACCTTTGTAGTTTCTGCTGATCCTCACTGTATCTTTTGTCAGCTTGTACAGGAAAGGTAAGACCTCGGCGGTGGGGGCAATGGAGCGTAAGGCCACCACGCATGTGGGCAGTTGGCTGAGCCTGAGCTGCGTCCCCAGCCCCGCGAAGCAGGTACTCCGTTTGCTTATCCACTCTTTACCTTTTAAGTGTCTCTCTGCATCCTCAATCTGTTCCTGTTCTGGAATATGCTTAAAGTAGCACATGTCTTCAGCTGTTTGTGCGTAAAGCCTCTGTGACACCATGCTCTATATTCTCTGTATCAGGTTGGTACCTCCAGGTTCCGTGCTGAGGCTATGGGGAACGAGAATAGCGCCCCACCTGCTGCAGGAGCATGGCCCGATCTGCAGCACAAGAAGCGAAATGCCACTGCCGAGCTGGGCAGGGACCGCCCAGGGGTAATTTTTTTAACCAACTTACCATGATGTAGTCTGAATCTGATACTCCCTCAGATCCAAATTAATTGACTCAACTATCTGTAGATACGGATGTATCTAGATGTGTTTTAGCTCTAGATACTACTGCCTCCATCCCAAAGCTTTGGGCTTATATTATTTTTAGAAAGTCAAACTATACCATGTTTGACTAAGCTTTTACCAAAAATCAGTAACATGCAAAATACAAAATTAATATCATTAAATAGATAATAAAATATATTTTCCTACGGTATCTACACAGTATTATATTTGTTGATAGAATGTTCTAAAATTTTGGTCAAACTTTGCTTGTTTTGATTTCTCAAAAATAAATAAGGCTTAAGCTTTTGGATGGTGGTAGTACATTCATATCTAGACAAAGCTGAGTTAACTAGTTTTTTGTCTGTCCATAGCTAGTGTTCACGCTGCAAAAGGCTAAGAGCATCCACTATATGCATCAGTCTATCTCATACAGTAATTCAATATCACTGCTGAGGTCTGCCTTTTGTTTTGCTATTCATATGCAGACTGAAACTTTAGGGCCTTTACTCAAAAGGAAGATCAAAACTGCGGCTGATCAGGCTGCCAGTATGTTGATGCCGCCCCCATCTTCTAAATGCCTCTACAAGCACAAGGCCACGCGCCAGCTGGGTGGTGATCTTTTAATGAATATGGTATATTTTCTTAATCCACAAAACATGCCTTGATTTTTCTCTGTTTATTGTCGGTTTTTTCTATGCTTGCCAAAAGTTTACAACAACAACAACAACAACCAAGCCTTTCAGTCCCAAACAAGTTGGGGTAGGCTAGAGTTGAAACCCATAAGATCTCGAAGCCAAAAGTTTAGAAACACCAAATTCGTTTGCTTACAATCATCATACAGTAATGTTCATCTACTCCAGTTCCCCTAACCCAACAAAAAATGATGTTAATTACGATTTTTAGATTAAAAGAGCACCATTAGGCGCTGTTAATTACGACTTTGAGATTAAAATGTCATTTGCAATTGTTAATTACAATTTTGAGACAAATGGTTAGTTTAACCTCGATCTCTTCTGCTCTCCATTTATCCCAACCGAACAAAAATTTAACCATTCCATTCCTCTGAAATGGAACCATTCCATTCCATTCCACGCTGTTTCAGAACCGAACACACCCTTGCATTGTTGTGAACTGTTGTCCATACACGGCCATACCCTTCCACTTACATCCAGCACTATATGCATCAGTCTGTCTCAGAGTCATTCAATATCACTGCTGAGATCTGTTCCCATTCTTATGCAGGCTGAAACTGCTGCGCCTTTACTCAAGTGGATGCAAAATGAGGCTAATGAGGCTGCTGTGAGGACGATGGTGCCGGCACCATCTTCCGAAAACCTCTACAAGCACGAGGCCATGGGCCAGCTGGGTGGTGACCTTTTAATGAATCTGGTATATTTTCTTAATCCACATACATGATTTCATTATTATCTGTTTAATTACTGTTGGCTTTGTCTAATGCTTACCAAAAGTTCAGAAACACTGCGTTTGCTTACAATCATCATACACTAATTTTTCACTTTTCAGTCTGTCTCATCCAGTATATAAACTGTTGATTTCCATTGGCTTCTTTTGTAATCATTTGCATTGTTGTCAACTGTTCTCTATGCACAACCCTATTCTTCCACTTACACCCGCACTATTTGCATCAGTCTATCTCATAGATTTATTAAATATCAATGATGAGTTCTGTTGCTATTCATATGCAGGATGAAACTTCTGTGCCTCTACTCAAATGGATAAAAAATGATCCTGATGAGGCTGCTGTGAAGACGATGGTGCCGCCACCATCTTCTGAAAACCTCCTCAAGCACAAGGCCACGGGCCAGCTGGGTGGTACCCTTTTCAGTAAGCAGGTATATTTTCTTAATCCTCATACATGATTTGATTTTTGTCTGTTTATTGCCGGCTTTGTCTAATGCTTACCAATAGTTCAGAAACACACACACCTATTCTTACACTTACATCCAGCACTATATGCATCAGTGTCTCATAGATTCATTTTATATATCACTGCTGATGTCTGTTGCTCTTCAATTTTCATATGCAGACTGAAACTGCTAACCCTTCATTGGTCAAAAGGATTGCAACTGCTGCTGATGAGGCATCTGCAGAGGCTGCCACCAAGTTACTGTCAGCCCCACCTTCTGGATGCTTATATAAGCTCAAGTCCAAGGACCAGCCGGGCCGTAACCATCCAAGGGTTCGGGTATATTTTCTTAAGCCACATATACATGCCATGATTTATGTCTGATATTATCACCGGCTCTGTCTAATGCTTTTTGGAATTCGGAAACACCAAATTAGCATGCTTATATTCATCATACACTAATTTTTCACTGTTCAGTTTGTAACATAGTGTTATGCACTCGCTTGTCAACATTTGCATTGCTCTGAACTATGCACTTTACACAACCTAATTCTTCCACTTACATTCAGCGCTACGCACCAGTAGTACCTCCCATGTTTCCTTCACCATCCCGATGCCGAGCTTGCGGGAATATGGCGGGCCCATGTACATACCCCGCATATAACACCTCCTATGGCTCTATCTACCTTTCTAGTAGCTCCTTCACAGAGTTACAGGTATGTATTCTCAGTGGTTTAGCATGAATTGGCATATAGTAAAGTCTTGTTTTTAGTCTTCCTGCTTCTTACATTTGTATCAATTTTCACATGCAGACTGTACCTTGTGAACTTCGTCCAATGATTAACCAGATGTGTCCGCATGAAGGGTCTTTCACTATGCATGGCAATGGCAAATTGATGAACACCTACACGGTCTATGAGGTGTATGTCTACAAGACGCAGGCCATCACATATTTGTATGGACATGATTGGAGAAAGTTTGCTTTTGACTACGGTCTGAAGAAGGGCGACGAGCTGAGGATCAGAAACTCAAACGGGCAGATATACGTAACTGCTTACAGAGTTGGAGACACTTCCAAATATATAATATGTAACTTTTTTCTACTCATATCTTTTGATAACTGTTCTGAGCAGTTGTTCTAAACCATTCCCTCTGTTCTAGCTTGCTGGGTTTAACATGATCAAAGCTGCAGATCCCCTGATGGAACATGAGCGGATGTCACAAAGGGCAACCACACCAGCACCGGCACCGGCTTCCCACTCTCCTGCATCAGCACCGGTTCCTGTACCAGCTCCGTTTACTGCATCTACCCAGCAGTCCCCTACATCAGCATTGGTTCCTGTAGAGGCCCCATATACTACACATGCCCAGCAGGCTCCTGCATCAGCACTGGTTCCTCTAGCTGCACCGTTTACTGCACCTGCCCAACAGTCTCCTGCATCAGCACCGGTTCCTCTAGAGGCACCGTTTACTGCACCTGCCCAGCAGTCTCCTGCATCAGCACCAGCTCGTGTACCAGCCCAGGCTCCTGCACCTGCCCCAGCCAGATCACCGAGGTCTCAGCTCATTGCTGTGGCCACCCGTGTGGTGACCAGGACGCATCTGAAGGCTATGTTCGTGAGTATATGACAGCATAACTGCTCTTATCTTGATGTCTTCTCTGCTCAAAGTCTCACATGGTTCAGTGCATTGGTGCCATTGACTAATTTTTGGTGGTATCTCTTGCTTTGAATCAGAAATTGCCTAAAAGTATCTCCAAGGATCTCAATGCTGGCCGAAGGGGCAAGATATCCCTCGTCATGGAGAGTGAAGGTCTCACCGTGGAGGGACGGTACTCCGTCAGTCCCACAGATGGCCGCTTGGCTGTTACTTCCAGGTGGAAAAAGTTCATTGACGGTGCCAAACTTCGCATTGGATCAAAGTTGAAGGTCAAGATCTTTCGATGCCGCTGTGACATGCTGGTCATAAAGTTCGCGGTTGTCTAGTTCTGTTGCCCCATGAGCCCTTAGCAAATGCATTTGTAGTTATACTTATATAAGGTTATCTTATCTGAACTGCTAATTAATTGTATGGGTGGTAAAACTCTGGCAAGCTTTTGCTCTTAGCAAGTATGTATGTATGATCAGCTATTATGATAACTAATGTTTGTGTTCATCTTAATTTGCATTTCCGTTTTAGAAAAAAACTTAATTTCTATTTTGGCTGACCTGTTAGAGAACTATCAGATTGAACCCACAACATGATTCAAATAGATTCATTACACCGAGCCACATGTCTTGACCTTGCTATACACTACTTCCATTAATCAGTGCAAGAAGGCTTACCTGAGCTGCCTGAACCATGGCAGATTCGAATCCACCTTATCTATCTAGAAATACAACCTTTGCAGAAAGAGGATTTGCAGTATGGGGAGGCTGACATTGGGGACCCATGAGCCAGCAGCGTCGTCAACGTTTTAAAGGTGGCAGGAGATCGAAAGAAAAAATAAGCCAAAAATCAGTTGGTAAACAAATTCAAGAAAAGAAACATTTACCTTTCTGAGAGGATGACATGCGGGACCCATGAGGCAGCAGCATCCTCAACTATTTCAAGGCGGCAGGGGATCAAAAGAAAAAAGGAAATAGCCAGAAATTAATTAGGGTCAAAAATAAATCCATCAAAGGAAACTTTTATTGTTCATAGAGGATGACATGTGGGACCGACTTGCCAGCTGCGTCGTCATCGTTTCAAAGGGGGCAGGGGATCAAAAGAAAAAGGCAAATAGCCAGAAATTAGGGGAAAAAATAAATCCAACAAAGGAAACTTTTATTGTTCATATAGGATGACATGCGGGACCCATGAGCCAGCAGCTTCCTCAACGTTTCAAAGTCGGCATGAGATTGAAAGAAAAAGGCAAGTGACATAATATCAGGAGCCAAAAATAATCCAAGAAAAGAAACTTTATTGTACATAGAGGATGACATGCGGGTCCCATTTTGTAGCAGCGGTCTCAACGCTTCCAAGGCGGCACAGGACCGAAAGAAAAATGAAGTAGCCAGAAATCAGGGTGTGAAAAAAATCCAAGAAAAGAAAGATTTCAATTGGGCTGTATCTGGACATCTGGGCCTTCGAACTATCCTGCTGGGCCTTTTGACTCGTACAATTTCAGCCCACTCCAAAACAGGAAAGGTCGGATTTTTCTCAAAAAAAAACAGGAAAGTCCTATGCTTCGCAAAAACAAAAAACAAGGAGATTCAACATATAAGTTTGTTTATGCAGATATAAAGATTTAATTTATCCGTTTGCAATAGCTCAGAGCGAAATACAACGTTTATTGTCTGCAAAATAAAATATCACATGTTTCTTGTACGGGGAGGCTGACATCGGGGACCCATGAGCCAGCAGCGTCGTCAACGTTTCAAAGGCGGCAGGGGATCGAAAATAAAAAAAGCCAAAAATCAGTTGGTAAAAAAATAGAAGAAAAGAAAACATTTATCGTTCTGAGAGGATGACATGCGGGACCCATGAGGCAGCAGCATCCTCAACGTTTCAAAGTCGGCATGAGATCGAAAGAAAAAGCCAAGTGACATAATATCAGGAGCCAAAAATAATCCAAGAAAAGAAACTTTATTGTACATAGAGGATGACATGCGGGTCCCATTTTGTAGCAGCGGTCTCAACGTTTCCAAGGCGGCACAGGACCAAAAGAAAAATGAGGCAGCAGCATTCTCAACAATTCCAAGGGGGGGGAAAAAAAAAAAAGGAAATAGCCAGAAATTAATTAGGGGTCAAAAATAAATCCACCAAAGGAAACTTTTATTGTTCATAGAGGATGACATGTGGGACCGACTCCAACGTCCTCGTTTCAAAGGGGGGGATCAAAAGAAAAAGGCAAATAGCCAGAAATTAGGGGTCAAAAATAAATCCAAGAAAGGAAACTTTTATTGTTCGTAGAGGATGACATGCGGGACCCATGAGCCAGCAGCTTACTCAACGTTTCAAAGGTGGCATGAGATCGAAAGAAAAAGGCAAGTGACCAAATATCAGGAGCCAAAAATAATCCAAGATTTATTGTACATAGAGGATGACATGTGGGTCCCATTTTGCAGCAGCGGTCTCAATGTTTGTAATGCGGCTTGAGATCAAAAGAAAAAGAAAGTAGCTAGTAATTAGGGGGTGAAAAAAAATCCAAGAAAAGAAAGTTGATGGACATAGAGGATGACATGCGGGTCCCTTGAGCCAACAGCTTACTCAACGTTTCAAAGGGGGCAGGGGATCAAAAGAAAAAGGCAAGCCAAAAATCAGAGGGTGAAAAAAAATCCAACAAAGGAAACTTTTATAGCACATAGAGGATGACATGCGGGTCCCATGAGCCAGCAGGTTCCTCAACGTTTCAAACGTGGCATGAGATCGAAAGAAAAAGGCAAGTGACCAAATATGAGGTGCCAAAAAAACTCCAAGAAAAGAAAGTTGATTGCTCATAGAGGATGACATGCGGGTCCCATTTAGCTGCAGCGGTCTCACGTTTGAGAGGCGGCAGGGGATCGAAAAAAAAGGCAAGTGACCAAATATCAGGAGTCAAAAATAATTCAAGAAAAGAAAGTTTTATAGTACATAGAGGATGACATGCGGGTCCCATTTAGCAGCAGCGGTATCACCATTTGAGAGGCGGCAGGGGATTGAAAGAAAAAGGCAAGTGACCAAATATGAGGTGCCAAAAAAATCCAAGAAAAGAAAGTTTTATAGTACATAGAGGATGACATGCGGGTCCCATTTAGCAGCAGCGGTATCACCGTTTGAGAGGCGGCAGGGGATCGAAAGAAAAAGGCAAGTGATCAAATATGAGGTGCCAAAAAATATCCAAGAAAAGAAAGTTTTATAGTACATAGAGGATGACATGCGGGTCCCATTTAGCAGCAGCGGTATCACCGTTTGAGAGGCGGGGGATCGAAAAAAGGCAAGTGACCAAATATGAGGTGCCAAAAAAAACTCCAAGAAAAGAAAGTTGATTGCTCATACAGGATGACATGCGGGTCCCATTTAGCAGCAGCGGTCTTAAGGTTTCCAAGGCGACAAGGGATCAAAAGAAAAAGGAAGTAGCCAGAAATCAGGGGGTCAAAAAAATCTAAGAAAAGAAAGAAATTTGGTTCATAGAGGATGACAAGCGGGACCCATGATCCTGCATCGTAAACGGCTCGATCGGAGAGTGTTGAACGAGATGGCGCGATCGAGAAAAAAAATAATGCTAGAGAGGCTGCCATCTGGGCCCTACATCCCTGGGCGGTGCGGATTTGCGTTGACTCGGCCGGCGAACCCGAGAATTCACGATGCACCACGTCCCGGGCCACCATACGCGACGTTTTGGCCGCTTTCGTCGGGCTAGGTGGCCTCAAAAACGAAAAAAAGTTTTGACATGCACCACGGAGGGACCAAAAATCGTCGGCCATGGTACACCAGCAACCACGGCGCGACTTCAACTTCGTCGGCCATGGCAACTTTTCTTGTAGTGACTGTCTACAAGAATAGAAGCACCCGTAGACATCAAGCTATTTTCTGGCGCCGTTGCCGGGGAGGAAAGGTAAAAGGTACTCACACTCCGGATCTCGGCTACTAAGCTATTTTCCGGCGCCGTTGTAAGTACTCGAAGCTATTTCCTTTAGATCCTGCAATTGCATCTTTTTGTTTCTTGTTTACACTAGTTAGGCATAATGGACAACAATGAGCTTCTTATTCTATTTCCTGATTTAAGACATGGATTGTTTGCTGCGAAAATTAAAAAACCTATGGAATCTTATTTGCATGCTGGTAACAATGATATTAGTATGAACGCTTTGAACACCATTGTTGTTAATGATATGGAAAATTCTAAGCTTGGGGAAGCTGGCTTTGATGAGCATGATATTTTTAGTCCCCCAAGCATTGAGGAGAAAATTTTCTTTGATGATACTTTGCCTCCTATTTATGATGATTATAATGATAGTGGTCTTTTGGTGCCGCCTACTATGGAGAGTAAATTTTATTATGATTATACTATGCCTCCTACACTTGATGAGAATAATAATGATAGCTACTTTGTTGAATTTGCTCCCACTACAACTAATAAAATTGATTATGCTTATGTGGAGAGTAATAATTTTATGCATGAGACTCATGATAAGAATGCTTTATGTGATAGTTATATTGTTGAGTTTGCTCATGATGCTACTGAAAGTTATTATGAGAGAGGAAAATATGGTTGTAGAAATTTTCATGTTACTAAAACACCTCTCTATGTGCTGAAATTTTTGAAGCTACACTTGTTTTGTCTTCCTATGCTTGTTACTTTGATCTTCATGAACTTGTTTATTTACAAGATTCCTATGCATAGGAAGCATGTTAGACTTAAATGTGTTATGAATTTGCCTCTTGATGCTCTCTTTTGCTTCAAATACTATTTCTTGCGAGTGCATCATTAAAACTGAGCCCATCTTAATGGCTATAAAGAAAGAACTTCTTGGGAGATAACCCATGTGTTTATTTTACTACAGCACTTTTTGTTTTGTTGAGTCTTGGAAGTTGTTTAATACTGTAGCAACCTCTTCTTATCATGTTTTTGTGCCAAGTAAAGTTTCCATGCTAAAGTTGATGTTATATTTGGGATCGCTGCGCAGAAACAGCATTGCTGACTGTCACGAATTCTGGCATAAGTCTCTGTAAAAAATTCGAAAAAATCTGAAAAATTACGAGCCTGATCCTCAGATATGTACACAACTTTCATTAGTTTTGAGTTTTTCCGTTTGAGCAAGTTAAGTGCCCCTTTCAGATTCGTCTTTACGGACTGTTCTGTTTTTTAACAGATTCTGCCTTTTATTTCGCATTGCCACTTTTGCTATGTTGAATGGGTTTCTTTGTTCCATTAACTTTCAGAAGTTTTGTGCAATGTCCAGAAGTGTTAAGAATGATTGTGTCACCTCTGAACATGTGAATTTTGATTATGCACTAACCCTCTAATGAGTTTGCTTGAAGTTTGGTGTGGCAGAAGTTTTCAAGGGTCAATAGAAGAGGGTGATATAATGTGATCGAGAAGAGTGAAAGGTCTAAGCTTGGGGATGCCCCGGTGGTTCATCCCTGCATATTTTAAGAAGACTCAAGCATCTAAGCTTGGGGATGCCCAAGGCATCCCCTTCTTCATCGACAACTTATCAGGTTTCTTCTAGTGAAACTATATTTTTATTCCATCACATCTTATGTACTTTACTTGGAGCGTCTGTGTGCTTTTATTTTCGTTTTGTTATTTTCATTCTCTGAATAAGTTCATCCTTGTGTGGGAGAGAGACACGCTCCGCTTTTTCATATGAACACTAGTGTTCTTCATTCATGCTTTTAATGTTCAAGGGCGAAAGTTGATCGCTTCACTTGTTGTTATATGGTTGGAAACAGAAAATGCTACATGTAGTAATTGGTAAAATGTCTTGGATAATGTGATACTTGGCAATTGTTGTGCTCATGTTTAAGCTCTTGCATCATATACTTTGCACCTATTAATGAAGAAATACATAGAGCTTGCTAAAATTTGGTTTGCATATTTGGTCTCTCTAAAGTCTAGATAATTTCTAGTATTGAGTTTTGAACAACAAGGAAGACGGTGTAGAGTCTTATAATGTTTACAATATGTATTTTATGTGAGTTTTGCTGCACCGGTTCATCCTTGTGTTTGTTTCAAATAACCTTGCTAGCCTAAACCTTGTATCGAGAGGGAATACTTCTCATGCATCCAAAATCCTTGAGCCAACCACTATGCCATTTGTGTCCACCATACCTACCTACTACATGGTATTTCTCCGCCATTCCAAAGTAAATTGCTTGAGTGCTACCTTTAAACAATTCAAAAGTTATTACCTCTTATTTGTGTCAATGTTTTATAGCTCATGAGGAAGTATGTGGTGTTTATCTTTCAATCTTGTTGGGCAACTTTCACCAATGGACTAGTGGCTTCATCCGCTTTTCCAATAATTTTGCAAAAAGAGCTGGCAATGGGATTCCCAGTCCCAAATTAATTAACAAAAATAGACACTCCTCCATGGTATGTGATTGTTGGACGGCACCCGAAGGATTCGGTTAGCCATGGCTTGAGAAAGCAAAGGTGGGGAGGAGTGTCATCATAATAAAACTAAAATAAAAAGGCACTCCTTCATGGTATGAGATTGTTGGCAGGCACCCGAGGATTCGGTTAGCCATGGTTTGTGAAAGAAAGGTTGGAAGGAGTGCCACCCAAAAATAAAATAAAATGGGAGCCGCTCTTTGAAGGTTTGTCTGGCAAGGGGGTTAGAGTACCCGCTACCATTCGTTGACAACAACAAACACCTCTCAAAACTTTACTTTTATACTCTCTTGATGTTTTCAAAATCAAAGCTCTAGCACAAATATAGCAATCAATGCTTCCCTCTGCGAAGGGCCATTCTTTTACTTTTTATGTTGAGTTAGTTCACCTATTTCTCTCCACCTCAAGAAGCAAACACTTGTGTGAACTGTGCATTGATTCCTACATACTTGCATATTGCACTTGTTATATTACTTTACATTGACAATATCCATGAGATATACATGTTATAAGTTGAAAGCAACCGCTGAAACTTAATCTTCCTTTGTGTTGCTTCAATACCTCTACTTTGAATTATTGCTTTACGAGTTAACTCTTATGCAAGACTTATTGATGCTTGTCTTGAAGTACTATTCATGAAAAGTCTTTGCTTTATGATTCATTTGTTTACTCATGTCATTACCATTGTTTTGATCGCTGCATTCATCTCATATGCTTACAATAGTATGATCAAGGTTATGATGGCATGTCACTTAAGAAATTATCATTGTTATCGTTTACCTACTCGAGGACGAGTAGGAACTAAGCTTGGGGATGCTGATACGTCTCCAACATATCTATAATTTCTTATGTTCCATGCTACTTTATTGATGATATCTACATGTTTTATACACATTTTATGTCATATTTATGCGTTTTCCGGAACTAACCTATTAACGAGATGCCGAAGTGCCAGTTCCTGTTTTCTGCTGTTTTTGGTTTCAGAAATCCTAGTAAGGAAATATTCTCGGAATCGGACGAAATCAACACCGAAGATCTTAGAATCCCCGGGAGCTTCCAGAACACCCGAGAACCGTCGAGAGGGGCCGGGGGCCCACACATGGCGGCGCGGCCAGGCCTGGGCCGCGCCGCCTAGTGTCTGGTGGCCCAGCCCCTCCGACCTTGCCCTTTCGCCTATATAAGGTCCCACGACCTAAACCCCGTGACGAATAAGCCACGCGCGAAACCTCAGCCGCCGCCATCGCGAAGCCAAGATCGGGGACAGGAGTCTGTTTCGCACGCCGCCGGACGGAAGTGCCCCGGGCTTCTCCATCGACACCGTTGCCATCTCCACCGCCATCTTCATCAACGCTGCTCCCATGAAGAGGGAGTAGTTCTCCATCGAGGCTCGGGGCGGTAGCTATGTGGTTCATCTCTCTCCTATGTACTTCAATACAATAATCTCATGAGCTGCCTTACATGATTGAGATTCATATGATGATGCTTGTAATCTAGATGTCATTATGCTAGTCAAGTGGGTTTTACTTATGTGATCTCCGGAGACTCCTTGTCCCACGTGTGTAAAGGTGACAGTGTGTGCACCGTGTGGGTCTCTTAGGCTATATTTCACAGAATACTTATTCACTGTTATGAATGGCATAGTGAAGTGCTTATTTATATCCCTTTATGATTGCAATGTGTTTTGTATCACTATTTATCTATGTGCTACTCATGTGATGTTATTAAAGTAGTCTATTCCTCCTGCATGGTGTAATGGTGACAGTGTGTGCATCGTGTAGTTCTTGTCGTAGATTATGATCATAATCTCTTGTAGGTTATGGAGTTGATTATCGCTATGATAGTATTGATGTGATCTATGCCTCCTTCATAGTGTGATGGTGACAGTGTGCATGCTATGTTAGTACTTGGTCTATTTTGCAAAGATCTATTATACTCTAAGGTTACTTAAACATGAATATCGAATGTTGTGGCGCTTGTTAACTCCGGCATTGAGGGTTCGTGTAATCCTACGCAACGAATGGTGTTCATTATCAAACAAGAGTATATGTAGCACAAGGAAGAGAACTTATTTATTATGTGATCAATGTTGAGAGTGTCCACTAGTGAAAGTATGATCCCTAGGCCTTGTTTCCACCACAAAGAATTGCTTCCTACGCCAGCAAGCTATTTTCTGGCGCCGCTTGTTTACTGTTTTACTGCATCTTTACTTTCTGCAATATTACCACCATCTATACCTGTGTTTTACTATCTCTTCGCCGAACTAGTGCACCTATACATCTGACAAGTGTATTTGGTGTGTTGGGGACACAAGAGACTTCTTGCTTTGTGATTGCGGGGTTGCTTGAGAGGGATATCTTTGACCTCTTCCTCCCCGAGTTCGATAAACCTTGGGTGATCCACTTAAGGAAAACTTGCTGTTCTACAAACCTCTGCTCTTGGAGGCCCAACACTGTCTACAAGAATAGAAGCACCCGTAGACATCAGACCCTCGCGGTACCTAAGCGGTACCAATGCGGTAGTGTCGTAACTTGTGTTACGGTACCTAAACGGTACCTAGGCGGTACTACCGCTCTCAAGCGGTACACCATCATCCTGAACGAGAAGCAACCTGGGAGACCGAAGAAGAGCTCAGGAAGTCCTACCCCGAGTTATTCAGGTACCAATCTTAACTTCGGGACGAAGTTTCTGTTAAGGGGGAGAGGCTGTAATAACCCAGAACATAGGAACAACGAAGGGTAGATTTAGAAATGGGATGTGCATTGCATCGCAAAACGGGGGAAATTTTCGCGCCTTATTGCAACTAAACCTAAGAGGGATCGAGGTTCTCTCTCATTTTGCACTTAGGGTTAGGCAATGTGAGTTAGGGAAATTTCGACATGATCTCTTTTGTATCTTATTGATTTGGGGAATGATTTCATTTGACAAGTGTTAATACATTTAACAATAAGCATTAAACAAAATAAATATGAATTCTCAATTCAAACACAACTTATGAATTCAAATGACTTTGAATTTCACAATTGAATATTAAATACAATATTTAATTCAGAATATAAATATTACATAAAGCAAAAGCTCATAAACAAAAACTTGAGCTTTATTGATAATCAACACAGAATACATTGTCTTTACATTATTCTTGATACAATAATTGATAAATAATAAACAGAAATGAAAAAAGAAAATTACAAGGTTGTTCTAAATTAAAACCTATACTAAATGCCTTGAGGAATATCATCTGGTCATATTCAACTTCAAAACCTGCAAAACAAATCACAAGTGCTAGCTAGGATGCTAAGTGTTAGAAATTCAGTTTGGACAGAGTGAAAAACATCACAGAAATTCAGTTTGGACAGTGAACACATGCACACTTGTGCTTGTCCAAAACTGGACAGCACAAGATAGGATCAGGCAGACCAAAACTGAGCACCACAGTGGGCTCAAGTTTCAGCATATGAGAGATGGTGCTGGGCAAGCACAGCAAGGCAATGCAAGAGCTGAGTCACAAAGCAAGCCAAGCCTGTGTGTCATGGCCGAGTAGAAGTAGGGATCATATAAAAGGATTACAAACCCTAGAACCAGGTCGACCAGATAAGATTCACCAGGTAAGGGTGAAGCTAGAGCAAAACAAAGTCCATCCAGTTCTTGCTCAAGAACAGCACCAACACACACAACCCTCAGCCAACAGAAATCATGGTGACCTAGAAGATCACCTAGGATATGGAGGTGAAGGGATGTGCACAAACCACAAGTCTGCAACAACAAAATATTTCATTCTAGGAGCTGGAACAAGGTATACCAAGTTTCTGGAATAGATCCAATGGATCTAATCCATAAATCATGCATAACACAGCATGGGGTTGAGCAGATGCTCAACAGGGTGAATCATCACTTGGTTTTCACCAAGGATCACTGCTAGTCTAAAAAGCCACCAAAATAGAAACCATCCAGATACAGATCTTGTGCACAGAAGCAAGATCTCATGCACAGATAGCACCAGTAGATGTATTGCAATAATTAGCAGCTAGTAAAGACTACACAGAAAATCCTAAGCATATAACCATCAGTAAAACCCTAGATTTCTTCACAGGCAAGCATATTGGCATTCATATCTAGTATGATCCCCAAATATGCAAGCAAAGATGAGTAGCCAACAAGATCCAACCAACCATGTGAGCAACCAGTCAGTAGCAAGGCTACTGAGGTCACATCACACTTAGCACCATTTAGAGAAAGCCAAATACAAACATCACTATCCAGAAATGGATTCAGATTCATTTGCTTGTTAAATAATCATGAACAGCAAATTCATATACAAGCAAGTCATTTAAATCATCACTGCATAAGCAGTTCATCATGAATCAATTTATTCAAGCATGAATTTGTAACATATTCATGCTATTCATTGACAGTAGCACACTGTGAGGCAACATAGCACAAGTCACTGCATCATAGCCATTGGATCAAGTCCAGTGAGCTCGGATAAGCAACAACACATGAATACAGTAAGCATAGTGATGCTTGAGCATCAGCATCAACAAGGAAAATGATTCACTTAGCCACAGAACTAATCAATCACCATCACTGACATTTCATTGATCAAATGGATCAATTGAATCAAGTCAAGCCACACAGATAAATTAGCCAACAAGCAATGGTTGATCCAATGGATCAATAGCTTACACAGGAAGCACAAAAGCACCTCACAGGCACCACTGGCACTCACAAGTGTCACTGATGCATAGCAGTACACCTAAACAAGCAAGTGTAGATTGCTAGTAAGCATAGCAAGCTCATAAGCATGAACAACATGGCATAGCAAGCTCGTAAGCAATTACAGGAAAGCATCGAGCATGCTAGGAGCGAGGCAAGCAACAAATGGCATGTACAACAAGCAAGGCAACAGCATGGCGGTGACTTGGCCATAGCTACAAAATGGAGGCACGCTTAGGCAACTATTGCAAGGCTGTGTGATCACGGGATCACCGGGGAGCAGGAAAACAGAAGGAAGAAGAAGCACGGAGCTTGAGAGGCGCACATGCATGGAGAGGAGAAGGAGATGGAGAGGACCACTTACATGCGCGTGGCGAGGCTATGGCATGGCGAGGCGGTGCTCGCGCGGCCCTCAGCGCAAGACCAGGGTAGGCGCCGACGTTACGCCGACGAGCACGAACACCACCACATCACGGCACGGAGACGACGGCACCGTACGCAAGCAGCACCGCACCAGTCGGTCTCGGGAGCGCGCACGTCGACGGCGAGGCGAGGGATCACCGGAGACCACCAAATCGCCCAAGGCGATTCTCCGGTGGATCCGAGCGGAGGCGATTCGCCAGAGAGGAAGAAATCAGAGAAACACACGGACAGATTGATAGATCGTCTCGCGGCGGTTAAGATCCGGTAGGTGGCTAAGGCAGGGAGCACCGTGACGGCGGAGACGGCGGCGGCCATGGCGGCGACGCCATCGCCATGGGAGTCGCGAGAGGTTAGGGTTAGGTCGAGCGAGTGAGAGACGAGTGAGTGAGCGAGCGAGGTGGGCCGCCTCGGCGCCACCGACCCGTTATGGGACACGCCTTAGTGGGCTGTCCCATGGGCCTTAGTTAGTGGGCTGGCCCAATAGGGGCCAGGAGGGGTATTTTAGTCATTTCACAATTAAAAATAGCCAGAATTTCACCAAATTTTAATAAATAAAATACAACTCTAAAAATCCATTAAAAATTGGATTGGTGAATGAAAAATTATTCTTAACAAGAATAAAATATAAAATAAAATTTAATGAACAAATTCAAATTTGTGAATTTTATGAATTTAAAATAAATATTTGGAATTTCAAATTATTATTTCCTTGTATTTAAAAATCAAGGAAAAATCCCAAATAAGTTCAAATACTTATTTTCAAACATTTCAAAATGAAATTCTATAATTCCAAGTTATTTCTTTTAAAGAAAGTATTTTCCAAAGGAAAATATTCTATTACTCTATTTTAAACAAATTCTATTATTTCAAAATAATTTTGAAATAAATATTTTTAAGAAGGAAATTGTATTTCTTTTAAAGGTATTCTTTATACATTAAAACAATTGCAAATTACTGCCAAAGGCATAAATCTTAACTCAACCCTAAATTGTAATAACTCATTGGGGTAAAGGGATTCAACATAAAATAATACATCCATGCATGCATTATTTGGATTTTATAACATTGTCCTTACCGGACAATGATGCTTCTTTACAGAACCCGAGGTCCAGGTTCCATCCAACGCATTGAACTGCACTATCTCGCAGTCCACAGGCAAGTTCACCCTTGCTCATGTCAATTTGAGTATTTTCTATTAATTTAATGCAAAGCTATATGACTTATCATTCCTGCATTGAAAATGAAATGTTACTTTTCCAATTATGAATATGACTATGTGGCTGGCAATGGAACCATGGTATGTGTTGATTGGTGGAGGTTCCATTGCAAGGGTACTATTCATCTAGGACTAAGTACCAATGCCGTCCAGTGATTCTAGCGCCGTACATATCGCGTTGACCATAAGATCTATAATGGCTCTGGGGAAGCCAGCTGTATCTTTTCCCTCCTGCACGCCAACGGACTTGATAGAGCCTGGCGGGGTGTTGGAGATAACACTGCCGTAGGTTGGGAAATCCTTTAAAATCCCCATCCGGACGTTTGGATGAGAGGCTCTACCGTCTATGAGGGATTGTCCATAGTACACCGTGGGTAAAGCCGTATGATCGGGAGATGTCTACCGGGGGTGTACGGATGGACAAAAGGGTGGGTTTGCAGGGTCGCGGAGAAGGCGGTGTGGGCTTGGATCTTTATACCTGGCCTCACACCAAGGAAGTGTGAACGGGGGCAAGTCCCTGCGGATGGCAAAAAGGGTGAGATCTCTTATGGGAAAAGTAACGCACCTCTGCAGAGTGTATTAAATTGTGGCTGTCACTCCTTGTTCCGGGAAGGGAACTGCGAACGCGGCAGGAAAGGAACTCCGTGAAGTTCTAGTCAACCTGTGAAGACTGACGGGCATAGTTTTCAGAATAAAATAAACCTTTTGAAGAAATGATTTCGAAACATGCATTGACCTAAGATTTTCTGATCGAGGGTCGTAGCTAGTGCATCAAACACCTTTTACTCTTTTGAACTTGCTGAGTACCCCTGTACTCACTTTCTTTCGACACCCTTGCTAGACTGTGATCCGGAAGTGGAGGCCATCAACGATGGAGCACCAGAAGGAAGCTACGAGCTGGTCTACGAGGAACCTGATCTTTCCGGAGGAGTGGAAGGCGTAGACTATGGGATAGTCTACGGACCAGATGACACGGAGGTGGAGGAGTAGTGATATACCTGAGTAGTATAGAGCCGAGCAGCGTAGTGGCATACTTAAATAAGTTGCTGAGCTCTTTTCATATCTATGTTGGTTTGTAATAGTACCCAATGTTGTAGGGTGTTCTCATCGGACCTGTGAGAATACCAACTTGTTAAGACCATGATTGTAATATATTATCGAGTGTTATGACCTGCAATGTTTCTGTTGTACCACTCTGAGGGATGTGATATTTGTGAAGAAGTCCCTTCATGAAGATCATATCAACGACTTGTATACTACAACATGCAGTGGTATGCTGGGTCACCGCACCTCGTCCTCGAGAGAGCTCCACGAAGGTGCTCCCCCTTCTCCACTAAGGCACCGGTCGAGGCGGTGATTCCTTCACAAGGTTGGGGCGAGCTCCACACCACAAGGAGGCTCCCAACAACCCATGGGGCTAGTACAACACCAAGCTAGCCTCCATGGATGCACTTCTTCCAAGATTCCACCATAGGAACTCTACCACCAAGATCCACTAAGGACTACCACGAATTGGTGAAATTTCTCTCGGTAGAACGATAGATCGGGGTCTCCTCCACCACTCCTCAAAGTATGAGCAAGATTGATTGGGTAGGGAGGGAGATCCACTAAGTTTGAGCTCAGCAACAATGGAGGAGAGGGAGAGAGAAGAGCTAAAAACGAGCTGGGGAAGAAGGGGCCTTTTTATAGGTCCCTCCAAATCCAACCGTTATGTGTTTTTGCCTAAGCGGTACTACCGCTTCGGAAGCGGTACTACCGCTCTGGAGTTCGAAATCCCACAGAACTTGTCCACGTGGACACATAGCGTACTACCGCCGCGGTACCGCTTGAGGTACCGCAATAGGATCCAAACCCTTGGATCCAAAGCGGTACCGAAGCGGTACCGAGCGGCGGTAACGTGTTACGGTACTTGAGCGGTACTACCGCTTGCGGTACTACCGCGAGGTACCATAACTTGTTCGTGGGACAATCTCGTGTGCAATCCTCGGCGGTATCTCGAGCGGTACCGGTAGAGGTAGCGGTACTACCGCTCCTGGCCGGTAGTACCGCTATGGCTAAAACAACTTTTTCCTCTTTTCCTCTCCTACCATGTTACCTCGCGACACACACACAAAACCAGAAAGCCTAAGAACTACGCTTCGGTCTTCTGATCATAATGTGTCCGGCGAGGGCACCGTACACCTTGCAAACCTATCAATGACAAACTTTGTGCACGGTTAGAATTGTTCGAGTGTTGTTAACAAACACACAAAACAAGGGATATAGATCTTGCTCTTACAACCGGTAGTACCGGTTAGGCAGAATCTACTGTTTTTCTCTTTTCTTCTCCAACCACGTCACATCGCGACACACACACAAAACCAGAAAACCTATAAGCTACGCTTCAGTCTTCCGATCATGACGTGTTCAGCGAGGGCACCGTGCACCTGCAAATCTATCAAAGACAATCTATGCACACGGTTAAATTCATTCAAGTGTTGTTATCAAACACACAAAACACGGGATATAGACCTTGCTCTTTCAATCTCCCCCTTTTTGGTGTTTGATGACAACACAAGAATTTGCAATATAGCATAAGATATTATGATAAGGTTCTATATTTGCAAAAGCTAGACGAGGTTCCCCCTAGACGTGTGCATAATTTGAAATATGTATTTGAATACGCATACACACATCCTAGAGGAATAGCTCCCCCTAGATTCTACAAACCATGCACACATGCAACAAGGATACTTGACATGTTCATATAGCATATGCACACTATGGAGGCAAGACATGGTAACAAGAGCTTTGGGTGGATTTGTCATACCTTTGCCTTGAGAAAACCCAAACTCCCAATAAATGCCTCCATAGGATTGGTGTAGCCAACAATAGATAATAAACGAAGACCAATATATGCTACCACGAATGAGTCTTATTACAAACTGGGAGATCCACGAATAGAGTAGCAAGACACGAATAAGTTCTCGAATAACTAGGGATAAAACATGATGCCAAGGCCGAAAAACCAAAATGAATCACCAAGCCCTTGGCATCCCCATGCAAATACCCGTCCTAATAGATCAACTTCTCCCCCTTTGGCATCGGAACACCAAAAAGGAGAAGAAGCATGCTAGCGCCCCAAGGGAGATCACTCGTCATCATCCTCGTCACACTAGTAACATATGGGTCTTCAATGACGGTATGTTATTGATGGTTTGGAAATCCGTCAACGATTATCTTTTGCTATGACGATAGGGCGTTTTCGCGTCATAGATGGCGATTTGGGCCGTTCGGCCCGAAAAGATAGTGACGGGCGAGGTCGAAACGTCAGCGATTGTGCAGAAATGAGCATCGCGGGTTGTTGGCGGACCAAATTGCCGAGTCAGCAGTGGGCGGGCGTCACAACAACTGGGCTTCGGGCCGGTGGACACACCTGACCCACACTCTGCACGCTCTTGTTCATGTACTTTATATCCGCCCGAACAAGAGACCAAGACCTGCAGCACTGGGACCCATATTTGTAAGGGGAGACAACCACTGTCTTCACACATGTACCTGGCCTGCACCACTCGGGCCCGCATGTCAGGTGCCGACACGACCCACTGCGTGGGGCCACCCGTTCGCACCTCCCAGCATGCGAAGTGGCCCGAATCGGTACCACCAACATGGGTTCCACATGTCAGTTGCCATGCCCAATTTTTTCCCGCACGTGCCAGCACAAGTGTCTGTCTGCCATCAATTCTGGACGCATGGCCCTGCAGGTCAGAGCCTGTTGGGACCCTTCTCTGAGAGTTTTGGTGGGTCCGGCATGCTAGAGATTTGTGGGGGCTGCATGTCAGAGCCTACTGGGACCCTTCTCTGAGAGTTTTGGTGGGTCCGGCATGATAGAGATCAGTGGGGCCCGCATGTCGAGCCTCTTTGGGACCCTTCTCACGAGAGTTTTGGTGGGTCCGGCATGACAAATATGTGGCGGCTGCATGTCGAGCTCTTGGGACCCTACTCGAGAGTTTTCGTGGGTCCAGCACGCAATCTGGGGGCCGCATGTTAGAGCATGCTAGGACCCATCTCGAGATTTTTGGCGGGTCGGCATGGTAAACTGGGGCCGCATGTCGAACTGTTGGGACCCTTCTCTGAGAGTTTTGGTGGGTCCAGCATGCCAGAGATCTATGGGGTCCGCATGTCAGAGCCTGGTGGGACCAACGTATGACACTTCTAGTGGGTCTAGCATGCTAGAGATCTGTGGGGTCCGCATGTCAGAGCCTTATGGGACCCATCATGCCCGAACTTGGTGGGCCCAACATGCCATAGTGTGGACCCAATATGTCAGTTTACACGTCTCGAACAAACTGGGCCAAAATAACTATCCCATCTTGTTGGGCTGAACCTATAAAAGAATCTGGTTTCCAAATTTCAGGATAGAAGACAACAAAGGCCTATTTTGCTAAATTAGTATGGCCTAATTTTGCCCCCTCTAGCCTCCGGCAGATTCTTGGATCCAAATGAACTACGGCGAAATATGGGCCACCTTTTGCTTGGGCCGGTTTGGGATTGTTGTCCGAAGAAAGTGAATGTATTTTGGGGTCCCATGTACTTTTGTGTTCAACTGCCGATAAAGGCCTATCACCTATTACTTGGCATCCGAATGAAGGTGTCCTTTTATATATATGCTGATCTGTGTTCTATTACTTGGTATCTGAATGAATTGTGTGTCCTTTTATATATATGATGCAGATCCTGTGTTTCAAACTTTACTCCAACAATGCACATAACAAACATTTCCCACAAATAAATGTTTCAATTATGCAACTACTGGACAACACATTCGTCTACAACTATCGATAAAAGATACATCACAACTACAATGAGCCCTTCCATCACGTACGAAGAAGGGAACATTAGGTGCTAGAAAAGGGGTGGCTAACCGAAGCCTTGATAAGAACAACAATTTATCTACTCGACAGTACCATCAACATCTTCTGTACGGGTAGATGGCCGCAGGTCCTCGATCCTCATTTGCAGCACATTGATATAACCCAAGGCGGATCTTACTTCTGTGTTGGACTCATGCAAGGTTTCAAGGGCCTCATTGAGGTCCCTACGTGCCGACACGAGATCAATTGCAGCCTTATTCCACTTGCCAACAACATCGGCATTCTGTTCGTGGAGGTCCTAGATGGAAGTCTTATCTCTCTCCATCGTCGCAATGTTCTCCTCC
Organism: Lolium multiflorum; assembly: GCA_030979885.1. NCBI lineage: Eukaryota > Viridiplantae > Streptophyta > Magnoliopsida > Poales > Poaceae > Lolium > Lolium multiflorum. The sequence continues at coordinate 281,503,238 of CM061753.1, read as the reverse complement.
TGAAGCTTGGACAACTTATTAATCTCCAAACGCAGCATGTTGCGTTCCACGCGAAGATCGTTCACCTCTTGCTTATACAAATTAGCACACCCAACAATTTCATCCAAGTCGTGCCTGAGATGGGTAATATTCTCTTGAAGCCGGCAGGTGTTGGTGATGGACTGCAATAAAAGAGAAACACCATAAGCCTGAGATGGGTAATATTATCTTAACAAAAAAGTACCCTAGGTTCCAAATTTGTAGACGCGGCTTTTTTCCAGAAATGTGGGAGGCTACACGGTTTAACGAGTCTAGGAAAATGCGTATCGAGAACATATCTGACATGGTTGCGTCAACTAAATTGAGGAGCTGCTTGGATACACACAAATAAATCATTTATGGGGGGATTAGATAATGTTCAGTATCTACAGCAAATTGTCTCTCAATTTGAAAACGGCACCGAAATCCATTGCTGTGTTTAGGGCTCCTTTGATTTGAAGGAAATATGAAGGAAACGGAAGGGAATAGGAAAGCTGCTACTGTGCACGAGGAACTAGGCCAGGATTGCACCAACAATGCTTTTCTATTCCTATGTGCTCCCTATTCCTTTAAATCAAAGAGGCCCTTAGAAAGAATTAAGTACCTCGGGCGGCAATTCCGAGTTAGTGGCATCTGTCCTCCTTGAGCTTCTGTAGATCTCCTTGATACGTCTCCAACCTATTTATAATTTCTTATGTTCCATGCTAGTTTTATGACAATACCTACATGTTTTGTTCACACTTTATGATGTTTTGATGCATTTTCCGGCACTAACCTATTAACAAGATGCCGAAGCGCCAGCCTGTTTTCGCTGTTTTTGTTTCAGAAATCCTACACGAAATATTCTCGGAATGGGAAACAAAATCCCACGGTCTTATTTTTCCACGGAGTTTCCAGAAGACCGAAGAGGATATGAAGTGGGGCCACGAGGAGCCGCCACCATAGGCGGCGCGGCCAGGGAGGGCCCGCGCCACCCTATGGGGTGGGCCCCCGATGTCTACGGGTGCTTCTATTCTGTAGGAGTGTTGGGCCCCCAAGAGCAGAGGTTTGTAGAACAGCAGCAAGTTTCCCTTAAGTGGATCACCCAAGGTTTATCGAACTCAGGGAGGAAGAGGTCAAAGATATCCCTCTCAAGCAACCCTGCAACCACAAAGCAAGAAGTCTCTTGTGTACCCAACACACCTAATACACTTGTCAGATGTATAGGTGCACTAGTTCGGCGAAGAGATAGTGAAATACAAGTAGTATGGATGTATATGAGTGGTAATAGCAATCTGAATAAAATATGGCAGCAAGAAAAGTTCTGATAGACAACGTCCCAAAATCGTCAACTAAGGGGCATTTTTCGTCGCCTATGGGCCTAACCCGACGATATGGGTTCCGTTGTCGAAACTGCGTCAGGCAAAGTCCAACGACGATTTTTTCGGTCCGTCGCGCTTGGGCGCCCTTCCGCCACGGAAAATCGGACCGTTGCGGAAGTGTTTTCGGGAGCCCGTTGACTGCTGACGTCATGCAAACTGACACGTGGCAGACGCCGTTAACTGCCAGTTAACGGCGTTAACCGGCTGAAACCCCGTGGTAGATGGTAGGCCCACACGAGGCCTGCCACGTCTTAAGCGGGCCGGGCCAGATGACATAGTTTGACCGGTCAACTATATAGCTGGGCTGGTCCATTAGTTACGTGGGCCGGGCCTAACCTCTAAGGTTGACTGGTCAAAACTTAAATGGGCCGGCCCATTTAACATGTGGGGTCCACCCAGCAAATGGGCCGGCCAAGAAGCAAGTGGACCGGGCCAAAACACGTGGGTCCCACTTTCCGTTAAAGGGCCCCATTTAGTGTGTGGGGTCCACCGTATAGCAAGTGGGCCGGCCCAACAAGCTAGTGGGCCGGGCCAAAAACAGGTGGGTCCCACTTTCCAGTTAAAGGGTCGGCCCATTTCGTTTGTGGGGTCCACCATACAAGTGGGCCGGCCCAACAAAATAGTGGGCCGGGCCAAAAACACAGGTGGGTCCCACTTTCTGTTAAAGGCCGCCCATTTAGTATGTGGGGTCCACCATATAGCAAGTGGGCTGGCCCAACAAGATAGTGGGCCGGGCCAAAACACGGGTCCCACTTTCCGTAAAGGGCCGGCCCAATTAGTATGTGGGGTCCACCATATAGCAGGTGGGCCGGCCCAACAAGATAGTGGGCCGGGCCAAAAACACAGGTGGGTCCCACTTTCCTCTTAAAGGGCCGGCCCATTTAGTATGTGGGACCACCATATAGCAAGTGGGCCGGCCCAACAAGAAGTGGGCCGGGCCAAAAACACATGTGGGTCCCACTTTCCTGTTAAAGGGCCGGCCCAACTAGTATGTGGGGTCCACCATATAGCAAGTGGGCCGGCCCAACAAGATATTGGGCCGGGCCAAAAACAAGGTGGGTCCCACTTTCCTCTTAAAGGGCCGGCCCATTTATTATGTGGGGTCCACCAAAAAGCAAATGGGCTGGCCCAACTAATTAGTGGGCCGGCCCAGTAGTTGGTGGGGTCCACCTTAAAGCAAGTGGGCCCGCCCAATTAGTGTGTGGGGTCCACCGTAAATCAAATGGGCTGGCCCAAGAAGTAAGTGGGCCAGCCCGTTTAGTTGTTGTTTATATGCCGGCATAATATGCGCTTTAGGATTTTGCGGGCAGGCACATATGTGATTTCGTTTAATTGGGCCGTTTAAGGGATGGGAATTCGTGATTTAGATACTGAGAATATTTACGCAGCATTGATTTCTGTCGGATAGCCTCACTTACCACAAGCACCAAAGAAAAAATGCGCGAAAGAACTATAAAAACTAACTAAATATTACATCAGCTGCAAGGCATTGAAAAAATATTACAGAACCCAGAGAAATTGAATGGTAATTAAACCTAGCAATACAATGAAGCGATCCGGCAATCTTTTAAGTTGTCCATGCAGCACCTATATCCGAAACAAAGACATTACAAGTTAAGACAGCAACAATGGAAAGGCAATGACACTACAATATTGTTTGGCAAAGAATTTGGAACTCATCATTTCGTCGTTATAACAAGATCATTGTAATGCGCACAATAAGCAAACAAAGAGTGCATGCCGCATACCAACAGCCAATATAACAGAGCATGTTAGAATGAAACAGCAGACTTACTACTGTCGAGTCCCATGCAAACCAACATGTTCAGGGAGTACAAAATTGGCATGAACAACATAGTAGCAGGCTATAAATTTTGTAACAACGACTGAGCAAGATGAAGTTATGATGGCTACATCTACAGAGCAGGGAATGTAAACCAAAAATAGAAGTTACGATGGCAAAAGCTAAAGAGGAGGGAATGTGAACCAACATGTGCCAAGTGCAATTACTTCATTTTGGCCGTGAACTAAATAATACTCCTGAACTTATAGTGAAGGGGATGCAAATCAAGATGTTTCGGGATATAAACTTGTAATGAGCAACACATGGAGGATAGTTAATGCTGGAGCTTAGGATGGACCAGATACAGAATATAGTGGGATCACCTGTGAACTTGTATAAGAGGGAATGCAAACCAATATGTTCAGCTTTCCATATGTGAGCGTCATGCCAAGTCAGAGAAACAAGTCAATAATGCAGCTTTTGAAGAACAAGATGGCACGCAAAATTATTATCTAGTAGTATGACAAGTTTATTTGTACTACAGGCTAGATAGCAGAGTGATAGCATGCCAAACTAAGTCCTTACTTTGTTAGCTTACAATGAACTAGATACAAAACAATGGCATCACCTGTAGTACAGGGAATGCAAGCCAACATGTTCATGGAGTAAAAAATTGGCACAAACAACATAGTAGCAGGCCATAATTTTTGTAACAACGACTGAGCAAGATAAAGTTATGATGGCTAGATCTACAGAGCAGGGAATGTAAACCAAATATAGAAGTTATGATGCCAAAAGCTATAGAGCAGGGAATGCGAACCAACATGTGCAATTACTTAAAATTGGCCATGAACTAAATAATAGCAGGATGTTACTATAATACCTACAGTATAATTTTTGTAACAACGACTGAGCAAGATAGAAGTTATGATGGCTACATCTACAGAGCAGGGAATGCAAACCAAAATGTTCAATCGCTTAAAGTTAGCAATGAAGTAGAAAATAGCAACGTGTTACGGTCATAGCTAGGAATGAACTAAAAGAGCTTCAGACAAACAAGCATCTGAACCCAGAACATGGCGCTAAAACAAGGGACTTACATTAGGAGAAGCACTCTGTGGGAGTCACAGCAGATCTTCCTGGGGTTGATAGATCCGGTGATGAAGTACGCTACATGTGCTACTTGGGGTTGGAGAGACGGCCATTACACTTCATGGTTACTCATCTCATCTGCAAAAACGTAACGGCGCGTCGTTAGCACAAACAGGTTCCCCCAAGATTAAACAAGAACTTGCAGGCAAGCAATAGAAAAGCGACAGTAGAAGAGTTTAGATCATACACGGCGCCGGTGAAGCAGATCCGGTTCATGCACAGCGGTGTCGGTGAGCAAGATCCGATGCGGTGGACGACGGATCCGGCGAAGCGGCTCCGGTGGGCCGCAGCTGAAGCGACTGCGGTAGACTGCTGGATGAGCATATGGTTTCGAGGTTCGGCGGGGATGATCCGGTCCGGTTGATGACGGCGTCGATGAAGCGGCTCCGGCAGGCAGCCGGATGACGAGGATCGCGAGGCCTCGGGTAGGCCAGGGAAGTCCGGCGGGGATGTTCCGGTGCGGTGGTCGTGGAGGTGGGAGAGAGAGGGACTTGGGAAGTTCCGGTGGGTGGTCTCAGAGGAGAGAGTGAGGGAAATGAATTTTTTTTCGGGGAGTTTCCGGAGCTAGGGAGGTGGTGATCGAAAAAAATGACGGGTAGACCCCCCACCAACCGACTTATACATGGACATTGTTGTCATCTTTACGAGGGTAGAATGGGAAGTTAGAAGCGTGTGAAATATTTGTATTTTTCGGGCGGGAAGTTTTGCCGCTGGAATGAGATTTCGAATTTGGCTACAGTCCAAGTAATACAAAAATATGAGACCGTACTAGTACGGCCAAATGTCACATCAATTCATCATCACGTTGAAAATCGGTTACGACGATCATAATTATTGGCCGTTGGCACAACAGTTCTCCAACGCTTGATCCAACGGTCAAAGTTCCTTTTTTTAAGAGAACGGTCAAAATTCATTGGATTCGCTCGGGAACAGCGCGCGCCAAAACGAGTCAGACGAAGATGTTTCTAGAGTTCTCACGGACGCGTCTTGGCGATACATTGAATGCAAATCTTGCAAGGTCAAAAAAAATGCAAATCTTGCAGGATCGTATGTGGCTGCTATGAGCTGAAGTACTCCATGAAACCGTGAACATACATGTAGATGGGAATCCCATGTAGACGATCTGAAGAACGACCCGCTGCATCTTTCACAAATCCATCTACATGACATGATAAACTTTAATTAAGAAGCAGCCACGTAACAATTATTGCCCAAAATCTAACGGGTTCGACAATAAGCTGGTAATTCTCTATTATATATAAACACCAAAAAAATATAGCAAGTAAGAAAGGAGTGTCAATGCCACCAGGACTTACAAAAAAAGGGAATTAGCACTTTGTAATCTCTTTGTTTTTACACATACCTTCTGCTCAGGAATCCAGGGCCTAGGGTCACATCAAGTCATAATCAGAAACCAAAGTCGGTTCCCATGTTCTCCAATTCAAAACGCGTACAAAATATTTCAGTGTGTGAAATAATGTTGAGATTTTGAATTAGAGGGTTGTTAAGCTATTGATTATATGGAGTCGAAATTTGGTAGCATACATAAGTATCTCTGTTCACAACTCACCTGTACAGAAGCAGGAACAGCTGTTGTGTTGCAGCACAACACAAAGGAGAAGCCACTGTTCCGTTCATTGCACTCAATACAGCGATGAATGAACCAGACCAGTTGACAAGCTTCTAGACCAGTATGTAGAAAGATGGAAATCAATGGATCACAGAAAATCATCAGTGTCAAGCTTTAATGCACTAGCCAACGCGACCAAAAGTCCGAACTGATGGAAAGGGCTAGGCAATCCACTTTATACATCGCAACAAAAAGTCCAAACTGACAGAAAAGGCTAGACCGGGAGAAGAGAAGAGAAGGTTTGTGAAAGCGATGACTCGAACTTGAGACTATGGGCTCTGATACCACGTCAAGCTTCATCCACGAGCCAACGGAACCACAAGTCAGAACTGATGGAAAGGGCTAGGCAATCCACTTATAATATTAACAATCAGCAGGGTTCCGGTTCAAAAAAATCCACATCACAACAAGGAAACGACCACCAAGATCATAGCAATTGCAGATAAATGCACCTACGAAATATGCTCAGACTAAGGAACCATTTTACAAGACAAAGGTAATGACCTGTCACTGTCCCCGTTCATCTCCAATTATCTAGCAGATACTCTTCTTACTACTTACTAGCATTCCTAACCTGCTCCAGTAGGGCCTCCTTCTGTGCTGCTATCGTTCTAAAATTGTCGACTTCTAGTCTTAGCGCAGCTGATGCAGCTCGTTCTACTTGGAGTTGCTCCTTTAGAACTTGAGCATGCAAATACTTTGACTTGGACATGGACTTGCACTTCAGCAGTCCAGCATTCCGTAAGAAAGTGTTTTTGGCAATGCCTTTCTTTTTTATTGCCATAGAAAATGCCTTCACACATTCTTCATCGGTTTTTTCCAGACCGTTTTTACCGGTTTTTGCCATCTCTAATTTCATATCTTCCTGCAAAAAATTCAGTTCGTACACATGTGTAAACATGATAGTTACTACAGAGAAACTTGCTGATAGTAGATTTATCATGTGTATGACCTACTTTTATTCCTACAGTTTGGCATGTCTGATTCACATCACATGAATTTTAATAAACATATATAATATCATATTGACATGTACTTTACTACTCCTATAAGTTGGGATGTGAGTCGTCACAAAATTTCAATCTTTGAGAAGACTTACAAGAACACTCTGTGCGACTTCTCCAATCACTTCAAGTTTGTTCTTCTGGCATGCTTCAAAAATCTCTGGCAGAGTCATCTCTTTGTTTGGTTCCCTTTTACTTGCATTATGTAACATCTGCATTTTAGTACTACCATTTATAAATCGAATAACGTGGTTGAAATGGAGGATCATAATATAAGCTGCACACTGGTGTATATACTCTGCATGATCTTTTACTAAAATATTTCTAAATAGCAGTATAAAACAACATGTCCTTACTTTTTGCCGAATGTGCACTATAAGGTTACGAGATCCCGTACGGCTAGGTAAAAGTAGTTTACCGCGGTTTTCCTGATTCTGTTTAGCCAAATTCTGCAAAAAGGAGACTAGTGAGACACTGCTATAAATAAGAATCCAAGATGTGATCTGGTCTCAGTCTTACAAATCATACCATATTCTTTGGATCAGACCAGTGCTTCACAAGATCTCCCCACTGTTTGTCAGTCATTTGCTTAAAAGGAGATATAGTTGGAACACTCCCAGTAATCTTTCCAGTGAAGTATTTCTTCTTTAGCCTGCTGCGATACTGGCGCAGACAGTCTGAGAATAGACTGTTGAGAACATGCTTTACTTCCTCTTGGTCCTCATCGAACTCGAACCTTAACTGTTCACAACAATATAAACCGTTGGTGTGATATACATAGATCCAACAACAAGCTAGAAGGAACGGGACGTGCCAATGTGGTATACTAGTATGAGTAACATTACCAAGAGAAAGATGACTTACGTGTAACCTGTGCACTAATTTTTCAAAATGCGCAGAGGTGTCTACGTGCTCTTTCCATGTTGGGAAGATAGGAATTTCATTCCTGACGAAAATTCCTACATCCGATGCTAATTTACAAGATTCTTCTGGGTCCAGTGGCCTTCTGCCACCTACGATAGATGAAAGGCGAAATCTTGATTCCATCCCAGCAAGCTTAGCTACGAACATTTTCCCTACTGTTGGGCCCCTCGTTTTTCTTGATCGTGGTGCAACTACAAAGTTAAGCATTACATCAAGCTATCAAGGTAGGTATAACGGAGAATGAAACTATAAGCATTATATATATATCTCTATAAAGTATAACTTTATAACGGAGAATGAAACTATAAGCATTGGAAAATGTACCTTCTTCGGTGTGGGGCTCATCCTCAGGGGAGTTGTCTATGGCAGGACTAATATGGGTCAGTGGGAGATCATCAACAGTTTGTTGATGTTGTGCTAGCAGTGTTTGGCCAGTTGTGGTTGTGTCAGCTGGGACTGGTACAGTGTGTCCTTGGGCAGTATTTCCTACCACAGCTACTGCTGATCCCAATTGTGGCTGAGAAGTTGCCGTGGAAACTTGTTCTGCTGCCAATTGTTGTTGAGAAGTTGCTGTGGAAACTGGTTCTGCTGCCAATTGTGGCTGAGAAGTTGCTGTGGAAACTGGTTCTGCTGCCGATTGTCGCTGGTTGACTGGATTGGTAACAGGTGGCTGATTCAACCGCTTGGGGTGTTCACCACGTTTTTTTATTTCAGTACTCTTAGAATTTTCGTTATTTTCTTCAACTGGTGCCATGAATCGCTGAGACTGTCTAGTAGCAGAAGCAGGTTTCTTTTTTGGTTGCCGCTGTTCTATCACCGATTCAGGTGCCTGTTGAATGGTCTTCCTCTCATTGGTGGTTCCTGCGAAATTCTTACTTGAAGCTGCAGATTCCTAGCACACATAAACGATATTTCAGTCTACAGAAGTCCCATATATGATGATATGCAAATGGAATAGAATGAAGAACAGTAAAGGATGACGTGCATGCTGAAACATATATATGATGCATTAAGGAGACCTAGAGGTGGCATGTGAACATGTTTGGTGGGATTCAGGATACAAGTATACAACACATGGAAGTTGCAAAACAGATATCTCAAAGTAAAAAAACACAGAAATCACCTGGTGGGGTTGAGGAGAATGGTCAGGCAAGGCATCTTCCTGAGTCAGCTCTCCAAGAGGCTCAGCATGATCAAATTGTGAATCATAACATTGTTCTTTATCTTTGGGAAGGGGAAAGGGTTCTTCTCCGATTTTGTTCAGGTTTGCACTAGAGGCAATAGCGTTACACATGTTTGTGCCCACACGGCTTGCATATCTTATACATATATTCCGTATCCGTTTCTCTTTTAATTCATTCTTCTGTATTGCAATAATATCTAGCATGCATTACAAAAAAAATGCTAATGAGATGGCGGTGCAAGTAAGCAAAAAAATACTTTTCGAAATCACATGCATAACGAATGCGGCCATATCAACCTTCTTGGAAGTCGGCGCGTGTACGCTTTGGTTTCCTGCCGTCGACCATGGAAGCGCCCATCTCTCCAGTCCGGTGGACGGAAGGAGTCGGGGATTAAGATACGAGAACCCGGCGATGGTGACTGTCGCTGACAAGGCGGCGGTGGAAGTCGGCTACGGAGGAGCTCGTATGGTACAGTGGTCGTCGGTGGGGGTGGGGGAGGTGGAAGCTACTCCGGCTTGCTAAAAAGCAAGGGAGACGGCGGAACGTCGTCGGTCACTACGGTGGCCGATGAGAAGGCAGTAGTGCTGGTGTGGGAGTGGGACAGTGGGCCGGCGCCGGCGTGTGAGATGATCCGGTGGGTCATGCAGGGTGGAAGCGTGAGAGAGAGATGCGGGGTTCGGCGCCGCCGGTGATAGGTCTGAATTGAGCGGTCCGGGGGGATAAGATCGACACTGTACTTATTTCACATCGCTTTGGCGGGGGGATTTCGGCGGGAATTTTGGGGCAGAGTTGAAATTATTACTGGTTGCTGGAAAACTGTGGAACCCTAGCCTACGAAATCCCAAGTCTGAAGCTGAGGGCCCTTTTGCTGTGGCTTTTTGGCTTTTGGATTTTGGAAGCCAAAAGAATATAATATTTGTTTTTGGCTTCCAAAATCCAAAAGCCAAAAAAAAAAAAAAGGCACAACAAAAGGGCCCTGAGTATGTTCGGGTTCAAGGGGATATGCTTGTTGGTTCTTGGGTGCATATGATCTCTTTATTTCGAAATTCATCTTCTATACATTTTGAAATGTCAAAAAAGAATAAAACGAAAAATGCATGTGTACTTCTTCGCTTGCTTTATACACATAAAATATTTCAATGGAAAAATCGAATAGTAATTTGGGCTATGTAAAAAAGAGTTACTCCGTAAAAAAATTGTGCTAACCATAAGGCTTTTTATGAGACATGTTTTCTCTCTTTTTTTACATCGACCATGAAAAAAACTTGTTTTTTTACATCAACCATGAAAAATACTTTTTTTACATCGACCATGAAAAATACTAGGAATTTGCTAAGAGCATCCACAACGTGTAGCCAAAAGTGGTTCCATATTTGATTTTTGGCTTTTTGAACTAGTTCCATACATTGTAGAGGTAGTTCCAAAACCAGAAAAACAGGGAACCGGAGCAAATAGGTGCTCCGATGCCAAATTTCACTTTTGGCATTTGGAACTAGTTCCCTACATTGTGAGAGTAGTTCCATATTGGCTTTATGAGTTGTTTTAGCTTGATGGCGGGACCCACGTTATAAATATTTGGAACCACTACATTGTGGAGCTATTGCTATATTTCACACCAAAGCCAAATTCACCATCGTATCAGATTTGGCAATAGCAACATTGTGGATAGCCTAAAGTTATATTTTCCATCTTGTACACAATTAAAAATATCTTTAAAACAAACAAATCTCTAATGTCTAGGTGTACCATCTCTACTAGTACTAGTATATATACACGTGCCTTGCACGTGAGGGCTCTTTTTTTTAGTGAAACAACTTCGACGCAATAAGAATTCGATCTTTTTTTAACAAAGGAGGGGGGCCCAAGGGCTTGGATACCATTAAGTGCAACAGAGGGGTACATATTACAGATTGCAGTCAATAGTCACTTGGGTTGAAAGCCAATGCAAGCCCGCCTACATGATAGCAGGATTTTGTGAAGCTTTTTAACTTAATTGGTCAAACATGCGAAGCATGTGCCATTTACTTGTACAACTTTATCGGAAAAAAATACTTGTACAAGCTAGTTCCCCTAAGTACTACCAGCACATAAGTAAACAAAAGAACCAGGGACATCATCAACTGAAAACAACAATCTATTCATATAGCGGCTCTTGCATCACCCTTTGAAAATCATCTACCTGCAAAGATGAGTGCAGAGTTTCTGCTCGTGCTTTCACCTGTTCCAAGATCGTCCAGTTGATCTCATGGACATCTGCATCAGCCAAAGCGGTAACCAAGTTGCCAGCCACTAGCTTCTGCAGATCAGCAACAGCATGTAGGCCATCTTGAATTGTAGAATTCCATCCTCGGTTCATTTCTTTGTTCCGCCAAGTGGCCACATCCAAGTCCTTTTGAAGACGCCTAATCTTAGCTTCCCCAGTGCCACATCCTTCTGTTTTGTTCCTACAAACGTTTGCATCACTGGAACTCTGGACATCTGTGCTACAATGCTGCTTGGCAGGGACATGAGCAGTCACTTGCTTCTGCGATTTGCCATGCATAAAATCAATCAGCAGATTAAAAGGAAATATGTTGGTTGATTCATGTCACCACTTTCAGCAACCCATGAGTTTCTAAACCTTAAATGGAGTCTAAAACATTGCAATAAAAGGGTGGGTGCATCATTTGGATGCAGAGGCCGGGGCGACCCTATTTTCAAGAAAAAATTAGGAAATCTGAAATCTATATCTATATCTCTACCATCTATACCACTCCACTCCTGTTGACAGTTTGATCTCTTTCAGTACATTAGATTATGTCATGTTTAAAACACTATTATAAAATTACCTCCTTAATGTTGAGCTCAGGAGGATCCAGATGTGCTGATCCTAGGCGGCCACTCAAATGATTGCTTGCTAGAACAATAGGACCAAATCCCGCCTCCTTTCTACCAATGTCTGCATCACTGGCGCGCTCACTGTCTTTGTTAGGAACATGAGCAGTGGCTAGCTGCTGCAAATCAAAGTTCATCAAATCAATCAGCAAACAAGACATATGAAATTTGAGCAGTGCGGCTAAATACCTTCTTCAGCAGCTGCCCCACGGAATCGTCCTTTTGGCGGCACATCACACGTTTGAAAAATCTCGGCAACGACTTGGGGTGCGGTGATTTTGTCCCATTCCACAGTATGCCGAGCTTGGCTGCAATTATCATATTCTGCAAGATATTTTGCCTCCGAGATTCTTCGTAGGCATTCTCGAGGGGAATATCTAGCAGGCATTACAAAAAAAACAGATGCTAATAACAAGCAGTGGAAGCAAGCAATAAACTAGTCTCGGAAATCAAATACGGAGTACATAACAAAAGCTGCCGGACAAAGTGTTCAACCTTGGTCGACTGGGGAGGTGGCGCGTTGGCCGTTCGGTTTGGTTCGGTGGATCATGGTGGCGCTTTGTGTACCGATCTCGCCGGCCGGTAAGATGAACCAGTGAGTCGGGGAAGCAGATCCGACGAAGCGGACGGAGTGTGGTTGACGGCGTCGCTGAGCTGGCTCCGGTGCGGTGGATGTCGGCTACGGATGGAGGACTGAGAGGGAGCGAGACGGACTAGGTGCGAGGTAGGGAGAGAGGCCCTTGCTTGTCCGTGGGTGGGGCTGGATATAGGGGAAATGAAAGCGAGGTAGGAAGATAGCATCCTGCTAATTTATGGTGCTGAACTAGAAAATCCCGCCAATATATGGTGCTGAATTGCGGGCGGCTCATAGCTTGTGCACAAATAAAATGGGAAAATCCAAAAAATGTAGTTCAACAAAAAAAAACTCTAGTAGGCAAAGTCGCTAGCTCGCCATGAGAAGATGCACTCCGCCAACAAAATGTCATGACAAGCTAGTTTGCTATGGATCTTGCATTAACCCTGCTCGATAAAATGGTGGGCAAAAAAAGACAAGCTAAATCAAAAATAATGGTGGTAGAAAGATGTAACTCTCAAATGTAAACTCTACTAAACAGGGCCAGCTCAAAAATATGCCTCATATTATTAGTACTTCCTCCGGTCCATATTAACTGCCACTAACATACATCGAGAAACAAAAAAGAGAAATCTGTCATGAATAGTTCCCGAATTCAAATCTGAGTTTCTCTGTAGACTATTCCCATCTGAGTTTCTCTTTTTTGTTTCTCGATGTATGTTTCGAATTTTGATCTGAAATTTTTAGGGGTTATCTTAATATGAGCTGTGAACGTGCATGATTTGTTTCAGATTTTTTTCGCAATGTTTAAATTTGGATTTAGGCCGCATGTCACCTCGCTACCGCTCGAGAAATGGAGCCCCTCTCCGCTGGGCTCCATAAAAGCTTCACTGTTCGTGTCAGACTGTTGAAGACACTGGCAAGTGCATGTCAGGGGGACAGAGAATAAATTTCGTCCACGCGTCGGCGCGTGCTGTCTACCCCAAACCCTAAACTCTGTCTTTATGAAGTCAAGCATGCATGAAGAGAAGTGGTTTTTGGTTTCAAACATGGAAATTTCAAAAACCCTCTCAAGAGCTACATTTTGGAGTGACTAATTTTTCATATTCATGATTTAAACTTGTTTAAATGGGCATAAAAATAGGCATAAAATTCAAAATAAATCAAAATAAATGAAAAACCAAGGCACATAGTCTTCCTATGTCATATAGTAAGCATTCAATTAAGTTGATAAACAAGGTCTAGACATATTCGAACCAGAAAAATCATGTATCTACCCCCTAACCCTAAACTCTGTCTTATGAAGTCAAGCATGAAGAGATGTGGTTTTTGGTTTCAAACATGGAAATTTCGAAAACCCTCCCAAGAGCTTCATTTTGGAGTGACTAAGAAGCATACATGCTTACTTTTTTATATTCATGTTTTAAACTTGTTCAAATCTTGGTCAAACCTAGGATTTGACCAAGATTAAAATGGGCATAAGAATTCAAAAAAAAACAAAGCACATAGTCTGTGTATGTCATATAGTAAGCATTCAAGTTGATAAACAAGGTCTAGACATATTCAAACCAGAAAAATCATGGAAATTTCAAAAACCTCCCACGAGCTTCATTTTGGAGTGACTAAGAAGGATCGATGCAGGTTACGTTTCATATTATTCATGTTTTAAACTTGTTTAAATCTTGGTCCAACCTAGGATTTGACCAAGATTCAACAAATGGGGATAAAAAAATGAAAACCCAATGCACATAGTCTTCTTATGTCATATAATAAGCATACAATTAAGTTGATAAACAAGGTCTAGACATATTCAAACCAAAAAAAACATGTATGTGGCTACCCCTAACCCTAAACTCTGTCTTATGAAGTCAAGCATGAAGAGATGTGGTTTTTGGTTTCAAACATGGAAATTTCAAAAACCCCTTCCAAGAGCTTCATTTTGGAGTGACTAAGAAGCATACATGCTTACCTTTTCATATATATTCATGTTTTAAACTTGTTCAAATCTTGGTCAAACCTAGGATTTGACAAAGATTCAAATGGGCATAAAAATTCAAATAAAATGAATACCAAGGTCTTCTTATGTCATATAGTATGTGCGCATTCACTTAAGTTGATAAACAAGGTCTAGACATATTAAACCTAAAAAATCATGCATGTATCTACCCCTAACCCTAAACTCTGTCTTATAAAGTCAAGCATGCATGGTGAAGATAAGTGGTTTTTGGTTTCAAACATGGAAATTTCAAAAACCCTCCTAATTAAGAGCTTCATTTTGGAGTGACTAAGAAGGATACATGCTTACTTTTACATATTCATGTTTTAAACTTGTTTAAGTCGTGGTCAAACCTAGGATTTGACCAAGATTTAAATGGGCATAAAAATTCAAAAACAAAATCAAAAACCAAAGCAAGTCTTTGCATGTCATATAGTAAGCATTCAAGTTGATAAACAAGGTCTAGACATATTCAAACCAGAAAATCATGTATATATCTACCCCTAACCCTAAACTCTATCTTTATGAAGTCAAGCATGCATGAAGAGAAGTGGTTTTAGGTTTCAAACATGGAAATTTCAAAAACCATCCCAAGAGCTACATTTTGGAGTGACTAAGAAGGATATATAGATGCTTAATTTTGCATATTCATGATTTAAACTTGTTCAAATCTTGGTCAAACCTATGATTTGACCAAGATTCAAATGGGCATTAAAAATAGAAAAATGAAAAACCAAAGCACATAATCTTCTTATGTCATATAGTAAGCATTAAAGTTGATAAACACAAGGTCTAGACATATTCAAACCATACAAATCATGTATCTACCCCTAACCCTAAACTTTGTCTTATGAAGTCAAGCATGAAGAGATGTGGTTTTTGGTTTCAAACATGGAAATTTCAAATACCCTTCCAAGAGCTTCATTTTGGAGTGACTAAGAAGCATACATGCTTACCTTTTCATATTCATGTTTTAAACTTGTTCAAATCTTGGTCAAACCTAGGATTTGACCAAGATTCAAATGGGCATAAAAATTCAAAAAAAATGAATACCAAGATCTTCTTATGTCATATAGTATGCGCGCAATCAATTAAGTTGATAAACAAGGTATAGACATATTAAACCTGAAAATCATGTATCTACCCCTAACCCTAAACTCTGTCTTATAAAGTCAAGCATGCATGGTGAAGATAAGTGGTTTTTGGTTTCAAACATGGAAATTTCAAAAACCCTCCTAATTAAGAGCTTCATTTTGGAGTGACTAAGAAGGATACATGCTTACTTTTCATATTCATGTTTTAAACTTGTTTAAATCTTGGTCAAACCTAGGAAAATCATAAATATATCTACCCCTAACCCTAAACTCTGTCTTATGAAGTCAATCATGAAGAGAAGTGGTTTTGGGTTTCCTACATGGAAATTTCAAAAACCTCCCAAAAACTTCATTTTAGAGTGACTAAGAACGATACATGCTTCCCTTTTCATTTTCATGTTTTAAACTTGTTTACATTATCTTGGTCAAATCTAGGATTTGACAAGATTCAAATGGGCATCAAAATAAAAAAATCAGAAAAATGAAAAACCAAAGCACATAGTTTTCTTATGTCATATAGTAAGCATTCAAGTTGATAAACAAGGTTTATACATATTCAAACCAGACAAATCATGTATCTACCCCCTATCGACCCTAAACTCGGTCTTATGAAGTCTAGCATGAGGAGAAGTCGTTTTGGGTTTCAAACGTTTAAGCCAAAAGCCCCATTTCAAATATTTCAAACTTATTCAAATTTGGTTCAAATTTGAAAGACACACAAGTTATAGCACACATAGTGCATACATTCTCACACATACTGCACTAGATGCTAACCCGGCCTATAGTTTGAGGCCATTGGATGAGGTCGAAAAAAATCTTGGATTAGAAATGGGGTTGTTCGAACCCCGTAGTTGGATTTTTTGAACCTTGATCTGTAGTACTGGGCAAAACCCTAGTTTAACCTATTTAATTATAGATTCGTAGGTCGATTTTTCTACCTTTTTATTATTACTATGCAGCACATGTGTGTTTGCCCGTCGAGTGAAACTCGGAGGAAGAGGGATCACTCGGAAGGAGAGAAGAAGGGAGAGAATTATGGTGTCTCCCTTTTTCGGGTGATGATGTTGACTTTTGTGCAGGGTTTGTCAGTGAGCAGGAGGTGCGAGCGAGCGAGCGAGTCGAGCGAGGCCGAGAATGAGAGAGATTTTTTTTTTTAGAGGGACGACCGAAGGATCCAGAAGGACCCACAGACTTCCAATACGCATCCTGATGCGTCTTTCTCTTGACAAAGAAAATGGCTGGGAGTTTGCGTACCTATTGCACGTGACTTGTGCTCACTGAAGTGTGGGACCTCACGCATGGGCACCACACGTAAGTGACAGACCTGTTGGTGTAAAAACTCGGTTGATTATTATAGTGCATTAGAACAAAGTTTCCTATGGATTCAAGGGTAGGAAATCCAAGTTAACTCATTTACATGACATTATTTTTTCCATGAAGCAAAGTTAACGCACCTATCAATTGGTACATTTTGGAGTGACTAAGAAGGATCCAGGCTTACTTATTCGTTTTCACGTGTAAAACTTGTCTAAATCTTGGTCAAACAAAATTGGCAGAAAATTCAAAAAAAAACAGAAAAATGAAAAACCAAAGCACATAGTCTTCTTATGTCATGTAGTAAGCATTAAAGTTGATAAACAAGGTCTAGACATATTCAAACCATACTAATCATGTATCTACCCGCTAACCCCTAAACTATGTCTTAAGAAGTCAAGAATGAAGAGAAGTGGTTTTGGGTTTCAAACATGGACATTTCAAAAACCTCCCAAAACTTCATTTTAGGGTGAGTAAGAAGGATACAGGCTTCCCTTTTCATTTTCATGTTCTATACTTGTTTAAATCTTGGTCAAACCTAGGATTTGACCAAGATTCAAATGGGCACAAAAAAAATAAAAAAAAGCACATAGTGTTCTTATGTCATATCATAAGCATTCAAGTTGATAAACAAGGTCTAGATATATCCAAATTAACCAGACAAATCATGTATCTACCCCCTATCCCTAAACTCTGTCTTATGAAGTCAAGCATGAAGAGAAGTGGTTTTGGGTTTCAAACATGGAAATTTCAAAAACCTCCCAAAAAGCTTCATTTTAGAGCGACTAAGAAGGATCGATGCTTTTACCTTTTCATTTCCATGTTTTAAACTTATTTAAATCTTGGTCAAACCTAGGATTTGACCAAGATTCAAATGGGCATAAAAATTCAGACAAAAAATCTAAAGAATGAAAAACCAAAGCACATAGCCTTCTTAATTATGTCATATAGTAAACACTCAAGTTGATAAATAAGGTCTAGACATATTCAAACCAGAAAAATCATGTGTATATCTACCCCTAACCCTAAACTCTGTATTATGAAGTCAATCTCTAGGATTTGACCAAGATTCAAATGGGCATAAAATAAAAAAAACATAAAAATGAAAAACCAAAGCGCACATAGTCTTCTTATATGTCATATAGTAAGCATTAAAGTTGATAAACAAGGTCTGGACATATTCAAACTAGCTAGACAAATCATGTATCTACCCCCTAACCCCTAAACTCTGTCTTATGACGAAGTCAAGCATGAAGATAAGTGGTTTTGGGTTTCAAACATGGAAATTTCAAAAACCTCCCAAAAACTTCATTTTAGGGTGACTAAGAAGGATACAGGCTTCCATTTTCATTTCCATGTTCTATACTTGTTTAAATCTTGGTCAAACCTAGGATTTGACCAAGATTCAAATGTGCATCAAAATTCCAAAAAAATCAGAAAAATGAAAAACCAAAGCACATAGTTTTCTTATGTCACATACATATATATAGTAAGCATTCAAAAGTTGATAAACAAGGTCTAGACATATTCAAACCAGACAAATCATGTACCCCCTAACCCTAAACTTTGTCTTAATTATATATGAAGTCAAGCATGAAGCAGAGAAGTGTGGTTTTGGGTTTCAAACATGGAAATTTCAAAAACCTCCCAAAAAGCTTCATTTTAATTAGACTGGCTGGTTAATTAAGAAGGATCCATGATTAATTACCTTTTCATTGTCATGTTTTAAACTTGTTTAAATCTTGGTCGAACCTAGGATTTGACCAAGATTCAAATGGGCATAAAAATTCAGAAAAAAATCGAAAGAATGAAAAACCAAAGCACATAGCCTTCTTATGTCATATAGTAAGCATTCAAGTTGATAAACATGGTCTAGACATATTCAAACCAGAAAAATCATGTATCTACCCCTAACCCTAAACTCTGTCTTATGAAGTCAAGCATGAAAAGAAGTACGGTGGTTTTGGGTTTCAAACATGGTAAATTCAAGAACCTCCCAAAAGCTTCATTTTAGAGTTACTAAGAGAAAGATCCAGACTTAATTACCTTATCATTTTCACATGTTAAACTTGTTTAAATCTTGCTCAACAAACCTAGGATTTTACCAAGATTCTCAAATGGGCATAAAAATCAAAAAATGAAATACCAATGCACATAGTCCTCTTATGTCATATAGCTAGTAAGCATTCAAGTTGATAAACAAGGTCTAGACATATTCAAACTAGCTAGACAAATCATGTATCTACCCCCTAATTAAAACCCCTAAACTCTGTCTTATGACGAAGTCAAGCATGAAGATAAGTGGTTTTAGGTTTCAAACATGGAAATTTCAAAAACCTCCCAAAATTCAGCTTCATTTTAGAGCGACTAAGAAGGATCGATGCTTTTACCTTTTCATTTCCATGTTTTAAACTTATTTAAATCTTGGTCAAACCTAGGATTTGACCAAGATTCAAATGGGCATAAAAATTATTCAGACAAAAAATCTAAAGAATGAAAAACCAAAGCACATAGCCTTCTTAATTATGTCATATAGTAAACACTCAAGTTGATAAACAAGGTCTAGACATATTCAAACCAGAAAAATCATGTGTATATCTACCCCTACCCCTAAACTCTGTCTTATGAAGTCAATCATGAAGAGAATTGGTTTTGGGTTTCAAACATGGAAATTTCAAGTACGTCCCAAAAGCTTCATATATTTTAGAGTGACTAATTAAGAAGGATCTTGGATTACGTTTTCATTTTCATGCTTGAAACTTGTTTAAATCTTGGTTGAACCTAGGATTTGACCAGAATCAAATGTGCATAAAATTCTTAAAAAATAGAAAAATGAAAAACAAAAGCACATGGTCTTCTTATGTCATATAGTAAGCATTCAAGTTGATAAACAAGGTTTAGACATATTCAAACCAGACAAATCATGTATCTACCCCTAACCCTAAACTCGGTCTTATGAAGTCTAGCATGAGGAGAAGTCGTTTTGGGTTTCAAACGTTTAAGCCAAAAGCCCCATTTCAAATATTTCAAACTTATTCAAATTTGAAAGACACACAAGTTATAGCACACATAGTGCATACATTCTCACACATACTGCACTAGATGCTAACCCGGCCTATAGTTTGAGGCCATTGGATGAGGTCGAAAAAAATCTTGGATTAGAAATGGGGTTGTTCGAACCCCGTAGTTGGATTTTTTGAACCTTGATCTGTAGTACTGGGCAAAACCCTAGTTTAACCTATTTAATTATAGATTCGTAGGTCGATTTTTCTACCTTTTTATTATTACTATGCAGCACATGTGTGTTTGCCCGTCGAGTGAAACTCGGAGGAAGAGGGATCACTCGGAAGGAGAGAAGAAGGGAGAGAATTATGGTGTCTCCCCTTTTTCGGGTGATGATGTTGACTTTTGTGCAGGGTTTGTCAGTGAGCAGGAGGTGCGAGCGAGCGAGCGAGCGAGCCGAGAATGAGAATGAGAGATTTTTTTTTTAGAGGGACGACCGAAGGATCCAGAAGGACCCACAGACTTCCAATACGCATCCTGATGCGTCTTTCTCTTGACAAAGAAAATGGCTGGGAGTTTGCGTACCTATTGCACGTGACTTGTGCTCACTGAAGTGTGGGACCTCACGCATGGGCACCACACGTAAGTGACAGACCTGTTGGTGTAAAAACTCGGTTGATTATTATAGTGCATTAGAACAAAGTTTCCTATGGATTCAAGGGTAGGAAATCCAAGTTAACTCATTTACATGACATTATTTTTTCCATGAAGCAAAGTTAACGCACCTATCAATTGGTACATTTTGGAGTGACTAAGAAGGATCCAGGCTTACTTATTCGTTTTCACGTGTAAAACTTGTCTAAATCTTGGTCAAACAAAATTGGCAGAAAATTCAAAAAAAAACAGAAAAATGAAAAACCAAAGCACATAGTCTTCTTATGTCATGTAGTAAGCATTAAAGTTGATAAACAAGGTCTAGACATATTCAAACCATACTAATCATGTATCTACCCGCTAACCCCTAAACTATGTCTTAAGAAGTCAAGAATGAAGAGAAGTGGTTTTGGGTTTCAAACATGGACATTTCAAAAACCTCCCAAAACTTCATTTTAGGGTGAGTAAGAAGGATACAGGCTTCCCTTTTCATTTTCATGTTCTATACTTGTTTAAATCTTGGTCAAACCTAGGATTTGACCAAGATTCAAATGGGCACAAAAAAATAAAAAAAGCACATAGTGTTCTTATGTCATATCATAAGCATTCAAGTTGATAAACAAGGTCTAGATATATCCAAATTAACCAGACAAATCATGTATCTACCCCCTATCGTCCCTACTTCGTCTTATGAAGTCAAGCATGAAGAGAAGTGGTTTTGGGTTTCAAACATGGAAATTTCAAAAACCTCCCAAAATTCAGCTTCATTTTAGAGCGACTAAGAAGGATCGATGCTTTTACCTTTTCATTTCCATGTTTTAAACTTATTTAAATCTTGGTCAAACCTAGGATTTGACCAAGATTCAAATGGGCATAAAAATTCAGACAAAAAATCTAAAGAATGAAAAACCAAAGCACATAGCCTTCTTAATTATGTCATATAGTAAACACTCAAGTTGATAAATAAGGTCTAGACATATTCAAACCAGAAAAATCATGTGTATATCTACCCCTAACCCTAAACTCTGTATTATGAAGTCAATCTCTAGGATTTGACCAAGATTCAAATGGGCATAAAATAAAAAAAACATAAAAATGAAAAACCAAAGCGCACATAGTCTTCTTATATGTCATATAGTAAGCATTAAAGTTGATAAACAAGGTCTGGACATATTCAAACTAGCTAGACAAATCATGTATCTACCCCCTAACCCCTAAACTCTGTCTTATGACGAAGTCAAGCATGAAGATAAGTGGTTTTGGGTTTCAAACATGGAAATTTCAAAAACCTCCCAAAAACTTCATTTTAGGGTGACTAAGAAGGATACAGGCTTCCATTTTCATTTCCATGTTCTATACTTGTTTAAATCTTGGTCAAACCTAGGATTTGACCAAGATTCAAATGTGCATCAAAATTCCAAAAAAATCAGAAAAATGAAAAACCAAAGCACATAGTTTTCTTATGTCACATACATATATATAGTAAGCATTCAAAAGTTGATAAACAAGGTCTAGACATATTCAAACCAGACAAATCATGTACCCCCTAACCCTAAACTTTGTCTTAATTATATATGAAGTCAAGCATGAAGCAGAGAAGTGTGGTTTTGGGTTTCAAACATGGAAATTTCAAAAACCTCCCAAAAAGCTTCATTTTAATTAGACTGGCTGGTTAATTAAGAAGGATCCATGATTAATTACCTTTTCATTGTCATGTTTTAAACTTGTTTAAATCTTGGTCGAACCTAGGATTTGACCAAGATTCAAATGGGCATAAAAATTCAGAAAAAATCGAAAGAATGAAAAACCAAAGCACATAGCCTTCTTATGTCATATAGTAAGCATTCAAGTTGATAAACATGGTCTAGACATATTCAAACCAGAAAAATCATGTATCTACCCCTAACCCTAAACTCTGTCTTATGAAGTCAAGCATGAAAAGAAGTACGGTGGTTTTGGGTTTCAAACATGGTAAATTCAAGAACCTCCCAAAAGCTTCATTTTAGAGTTACTAAGAGAAAGATCCAGACTTAATTACCTTATCATTTTCACATGTTAAACTTGTTTAAATCTTGCTCAACAAACCTAGGATTTTACCAAGATTCTCAAATGGGCATAAAAATCAAAAAATGAAATACCAATGCACATAGTCCTCTTATGTCATATAGCTAGTAAGCATTCAAGTTGATAAACAAGGTCTAGACATATTCAAACTAGCTAGACAAATCATGTATCTACCCCCTAATTAAAACCCCTAAACTCTGTCTTATGACGAAGTCAAGCATGAAGATAAGTGGTTTTAGGTTTCAAACATGGAAATTTCAAAAACCTCCCAAAATTCAGCTTCATTTTAGAGCGACTAAGAAGGATCGATGCTTTTACCTTTTCATTTCCATGTTTTAAACTTATTTAAATCTTGGTCAAACCTAGGATTTGACCAAGATTCAAATGGGCATAAAAATTATTCAGACAAAAAATCTAAAGAATGAAAAACCAAAGCACATAGCCTTCTTAATTATGTCATATAGTAAACACTCAAGTTGATAAACAAGGTCTAGACATATTCAAACCAGAAAAATCATGTGTATATCTACCCCTACCCCTAAACTCTGTCTTATGAAGTCAATCATGAAGAGAATTGGTTTTGGGTTTCAAACATGGAAATTTCAAGTACGTCCCAAAAGCTTCATATATTTTAGAGTGACTAATTAAGAAGGATCTTGGATTACGTTTTCATTTTCATGCTTGAAACTTGTTTAAATCTTGGTTGAACCTAGGATTTGACCAGAATCAAATGTGCATAAAATTCTTAAAAAATAGAAAAATGAAAAACAAAAGCACATGGTCTTCTTATGTCATATAGTAAGCATTCAAGTTGATAAACAAGGTTTAGACATATTCAAACCAGACAAATCATGTATCTACCCCTAACCCTAAACTCGGTCTTATGAAGTCTAGCATGAGGAGAAGTCGTTTTGGGTTTCAAACGTTTAAGCCAAAAGCCCCATTTCAAATATTTCAAACTTATTCAAATTTGAAAGACACACAAGTTATAGCACACATAGTGCATACATTCTCACACATACTGCACTAGATGCTAACCCGGCCTATAGTTTGAGGCCATTGGATGAGGTCGAAAAAATCTTGGATTAGAAATGGGGTTGTTCGAACCCCGTAGTTGGATTTTTTGAACCTTGATCTGTAGTACTGGGCAAAACCCTAGTTTAACCTATTTAATTATAGATTCGTAGGTCGATTTTTCTACCTTTTTATTATTACTATGCAGCACATGTGTGTTTGCCCGTCGAGTGAAACTCGGAGGAAGAGGGATCACTCGGAAGGAGAAGAAGGGAGAATTATGGTGTCTCCCCTTTTCGGATGATGTTGACTTTTGTGCAGGGTTTGTCTGAGCGGGAGGTGCGACGAGCGAGCGAGCGAGTCGAGCGAGGCCGAGAATGAGAGAGATTTTTTTTTTTAGAGGGACGACCGAAGGATCCAGAAGGACCCACAGACTTCCAATACGCATCCTGATGCGTCTTTCTCTTGACAAAGAAAATGGCTGGGAGTTTGCGTACCTATTGCACGTGACTTGTGCTCACTGAAGTGTGGGACCTCACGCATGGGCACCACACGTAAGTGACAGACCTGTTGGTGTAAAAACTCGGTTGATTATTATAGTGCATTAGAACAAAGTTTCCTATGGATTCAAGGGTAGGAAATCCAAGTTACATGACATTATTTTTTCCATGAAGCAAAGTTAACGCACCTATCAATTGGTACATTTTGGAGTGACTAAGAAGGATCCAGGCTTACTTATTCGTTTTCACGTGTAAAACTTGTCTAAATCTTGGTCAAACAAAATTGGCAGAAAATTCAAAAAAAAACAGAAAAATGAAAAACCAAAGCACATAGTCTTCTTATGTCATGTAGTAAGCATTAAAGTTGATAAACAAGGTCTAGACATATTCAAACCATACTAATCATGTATCTACCCGCTAACCCCTAAACTATGTCTTAAGAAGTCAAGAATGAAGAGAAGTGGTTTTGGGTTTCAAACATGGACATTTCAAAAACCTCCCAAAACTTCATTTTAGGGTGAGTAAGAAGGATACAGGCTTCCCTTTTCATTTTCATGTTCTATACTTGTTTAAATCTTGGTCAAACCTAGGATTTGACCAAGATTCAAATGGGCACAAAAAAAATAAAAAAAAGCACATAGTGTTCTTATGTCATATCATAAGCATTCAAGTTGATAAACAAGGTCTAGATATATCCAAATTAACCAGACAAATCATGTATCTACCCTATCGTCCCTACTTCGTCTTATGAAGTCAAGCATGAAGAGAAGTGGTTTTGGGTTTCAAACATGGAAATTTCAAAAACCTCCCAAAATTCAGCTTCATTTTAGAGCGACTAAGAAGGATCGATGCTTTACCTTTTCATTTCCATGTTTTAAACTTATTTAAATCTTGGTCAAACCTAGGATTTGACCAAGATTCAAATGGGCATAAAAATTCAGACAAAAAATCTAAAGAATGAAAAACCAAAGCACATAGCCTTCTTAATTATGTCATATAGTAAACACTCAAGTTGATAAATAAGGTCTAGACATATTCAAACCAGAAAAATCATGTGTATATCTACCCCTAACCCTAAACTCTGTATTATGAAGTCAATCTCTAGGATTTGACCAAGATTCAAATGGGCATAAAATAAAAAAAAACATAAAAATGAAAAACCAAAGCGCACATAGTCTTCTTATATGTCATATAGTAAGCATTAAAGTTGATAAACAAGGTCTGGACATATTCAAACTAGCTAGACAAATCATGTATCTACCCCCTAACCCCTAAACTCTGTCTTATGACGAAGTCAAGCATGAAGATAAGTGGTTTTGGGTTTCAAACATGGAAATTTCAAAAACCTCCCAAAAACTTCATTTTAGGGTGACTAAGAAGGATACAGGCTTCCATTTTTCATTTCCATGTTCTATACTTGTTTAAATCTTGGTCAAACCTAGGATTTGACCAAGATTCAAATGTGCATCAAAATTCCAAAAAAAAGAAAAATGAAAAACCAAAGCACATAGTTTTCTTATGTCACATACATATATATAGTAAGCATTCAAAAGTTGATAAACAAGGTCTAGACATATTCAAACCAGACAAATCATGTACCCCCTAACCCTAAACTTTGTCTTAATTATATATGAAGTCAAGCATGAAGCAGAGAAGTGTGGTTTTGGGTTTCAAACATGGAAATTTCAAAAACCTCCCAAAAAGCTTCATTTTAATTAGACTGGCTGGTTAATTAAGAAGGATCCATGATTAATTACCTTTTCATTGTCATGTTTTAAACTTGTTTAAATCTTGGTCGAACCTAGGATTTGACCAAGATTCAAATGGGCATAAAAATTCAGAAAAAAATCGAAAGAATGAAAAACCAAAGCACATAGCCTTCTTATGTCATATAGTAAGCATTCAAGTTGATAAACATGGTCTAGACATATTCAAACCAGAAAAATCATGTATCTACCCCTAACCCTAAACTCTGTCTTATGAAGTCAAGCATGAAAAGAAGTACGGTGGTTTTGGGTTTCAAACATGGTAAATTCAAGAACCTCCCAAAAGCTTCATTTTAGAGTTACTAAGAGAAAGATCCAGACTTAA
This sequence comes from Lolium multiflorum, assembly GCA_030979885.1. Lineage (NCBI taxonomy): Eukaryota > Viridiplantae > Streptophyta > Magnoliopsida > Poales > Poaceae > Lolium > Lolium multiflorum. The sequence goes on along the minus strand of CM061753.1, from coordinate 281,477,004 downwards.
TTACCTTATCATTTTCACATGTTAAACTTGTTTAAATCTTGCTCAACAAACCTAGGATTTTACCAAGATTCTCAAATGGGCATAAAAATCAAAAAATGAAATACCAATGCACATAGTCCTCTTATGTCATATAGCTAGTAAGCATTCAAGTTGATAAACAAGGTCTAGACATATTCAAACTAGCTAGACAAATCATGTATCTACCCCCTAATTAAAACCCCTAAACTATGTCTTATGACGAAGTCAAGCATGAAGATAAGTGGTTTTAGGTTTCAAACATGGAAATTTCAAAAACCTCCCAAAATTCAGCTTCATTTTAGAGCGACTAAGAAGGATCGATGCTTTTACCTTTTCATTTCCATGTTTTAAACTTATTTAAATCTTGGTCAAACCTAGGATTTGACCAAGATTCAAATGGGCATAAAAATTATTCAGACAAAAAATCTAAAGAATGAAAAACCAAAGCACATAGCCTTCTTAATTATGTCATATAGTAAACACTCAAGTTGATAAACAAGGTCTAGACATATTCAAACCAGAAAAATCATGTGTATATCTACCCCTAACCCTAAACTCTGTCTTATGAAGTCAATCATGAAGAGAATTGGTTTTGGGTTTCAAACATGGAAATTTCAAGTACGTCCCAAAAGCTTCATATATTTTAGAGTGACTAATTAAGAAGGATCTTGGATTACGTTTTCATTTTCATGCTTGAAACTTGTTTAAATCTTGGTTGAACCTAGGATTTGACCAGAATCAAATGTGCATAAAATTCTTAAAAAATAGAAAAATGAAAAACAAAAGCACATGGTCTTCTTATGTCATATAGTAAGCATTCAAGTTGATAAACAAGGTTTAGACATATTCAAACCAGACAAATCATGTATCTACCCCTAACCCTAAACTCGGTCTTATGAAGTCTAGCATGAGGAGAAGTCGTTTTGGGTTTCAAACGTTTAAGCCAAAAGCCCCATTTCAAATATTTCAAACTTATTCAAATTTGAAAGACACACAAGTTATAGCACACATAGTGCATACATTCTCACACATACTGCACTAGATGCTAACCCTATAGTTTGAGGCCATTGGATGAGGTCGAAAAAAATCTTGGATTAGAAATGGGGTTGTTCGAACCCCGTAGTTGGATTTTTTGAACCTTGATCTGTAGTACTGGGCAAAACCCTAGTTTAACCTATTTAATTATAGATTCGTAGGTCGATTTTTCTACCTTTTTATTATTACTATGCAGCACATGTGTGTTTGCCCGTCGAGTGAAACTCGGAGGAAGAAGGGATCACTCGGAAGGAGAGAAGAAGGGAGAGAATTATGGTGTCTCCCCTTTTCGGGTGATGATGTTGACTTTTGTGCAGGGTTTGTCAGTGAGCGAGGAGGTGCGAGGAGCGTGCCAGCGAGTCGAGCGAGGCCGAGAATGAGAGAGATTTTTTTTTTTTAGAGGGACGAACCGAAGGATCCAAGGACCCATGGACTTCCAATACGCATCTGATGCGTCTTTCTCTTTGACAAAGAAAATGGCTGGGAGTTTGCGTACCTATTGCACGTGACTTGTGCTCATGAAGTGTGGGACCTCACGCATGGGCACCACACGTAAGTGACAGACCTGTTGGTGTAAAAACTCGGTTGATTATTATAGTGCATTAGAACAAAGTTTCCTATGGATTCAAGGGTAGGAAATCCAAGTTAACTCATTTACATGACATTATTTTTTCCATGAAGCAAAGTTAACGCACCTATCAATTGGTACATTTTGGAGTGACTAAGAAGGATCCAGGCTTACTTATTCGTTTTCACGTGTAAAACTTGTCTAAATCTTGGTCAAACAAAATTGGCAGAAAATTCAAAAAAAAAAACAGAAAAATGAAAAACCAAAGCACATAGTCTTCTTATGTCATATAGTAAGCATTAAAGTTGATAAACAAGGTCTAGACATATTCAAACCATACAAATCATGTATCTACCCGCTAACCCCTAAACTATGTCTTAAGAAGTCAAGAATGAAGAGAAGTGGTTTTGGGTTTCAAACATGGACATTTCAAAAACCTCCCAAAACTTCATTTTAGGGTGAGTAAGAAGGATACAGGCTTCCCTTTTCATTTTCATGTTCTATACTTGTTTAAATCTTGGTCAAACCTAGGATTTGACCAAGATTCAAATGGGCACAAAAAATAAAACATAGTGTTCTTATGTCATATCATCATTCAAGTTGATAAACAAGGTCTAGATATATCCAAATTAACCAGACAAATCATGTATCTACCCCCTATCGTCCCTACTTCGTCTTATGAAGAAGTCATGAAGAGAAGTGGTTTTGGGTTTCAAACATGGAAATTTCAAAAACCTCCCAAAATTCAGCTTCATTTTAGAGCGACTAAGAAGGATCGATGCTTTTACCTTTTCATTTCCATGTTTTAAACTTATTTAAATCTTGGTCAAACCTAGGATTTGACCAAGATTCAAATGGGCATAAAAATTCAGACAAAAAATCTAAAGAATGAAAAACCAAAGCACATAGCCTTCTTAATTATGTCATATAGTAAACACTCAAGTTGATAAATAAGGTCTAGACATATTCAAACCAGAAAAATCATGTGTATATCTACCCCTAACCCTAAACTCTGTATTATGAAGTCAATCTCTAGGATTTGACCAAGATTCAAATGGGCATAAAATAAAAAAACAGAAAAATGAAAAACCAACGCACATAGTCTTCTTATATGTCATATAGTAAGCATTAAAGTTGATAAACAAGGTCTGGACATATTCAAACTAGCTAGACAAATCATGTATCTACCCCCTAACCCCTAAACTCTGTCTTATGACGAAGTCAAGCATGAAGATAAGTGGTTTTGGGTTTCAAACATGGAAATTTCAAAAACCTCCCAAAAACTTCATTTTAGGGTGACTAAGAAGGATACAGGCTTCCATTTTCATTTCCATGTTCTATACTTGTTTAAATCTTGGTCAAACCTAGGATTTGACCAAGATTCAAATGTGCATCAAAATTCCAAAAAAATCAGAAAAATGAAAAACCAAAGCACATAGTTTTCTTATGTAAATATAGTAAGCATTAAAGTTCATAAACAAGGTCTAGACATATTCAAACAGACAAATCATGTACCTCCCTAACCCTAAACTTTGTCTTAATTATATATAGGGTCACATGAAGCAGTAGAAGTGTGGTTTTGAAGCCAAACATGAAATTTTCAAAAAACTTCCCAAAAAGTTTGTTATCATTTAGGGTACTCAGACCTGTTGGTTAATTAAGAAGGATCCATGATTAATTACCTTTTCATTGTCATGTTTTAAACTTGTTTAAATCTTGGTCGAACCTAGGATTTGACCAAGATTCAAATGGGCATAAAAATTCAGAAAAAATCGAAAGAATGAAAGACCAAAGCACATAGCCTTCTTATGTCATATAGTAAGCATTCAAGTTGATAAACATGGTCTAGACATATTCAAACAAGACAAATCATGTATCTACCCCCTATCGACCCTAAACTTCGTCTTATGAAGTCAAGCATGAAGAGAAGTGGTTTTGGGTTTCAAAAAAGATCCAGACTTAATTACCTTATCATTTTCACATGTTAAACTTGTTTAAATCTTGCTCAACAAACCTAGGATTTTACCAAGATTCTCAAATGGGCATAAAAATCAAAAAATGAAATACCATCACATAGTCTTCTTATGTCATATAGTAAGCATTCAAGTTGATAAACAAGGTCTAGACATATTCAAACAAGACAAATCATGTATCTACCCCCTATCGACCCTAAACTTTGTCTTATGAAGTCAAGCATGAAGAGAAGTGGTTTTGGGTTTCAAACATGGAAATTTCAAAAACCTCCCAAAATTCAGCTTCATTTTAGAGCGACTAAGAAGGATCGATGCTTACCTTTTCATTTCCATGTTTTAAACTTGTTTAAATCTTGGTCAAATCTAGGATTTGACCAAGATTCAAATGGGCATAAAATAAAAAAACCGAAAAATGAAAAACCAAAGCGCACATAGTCTTCTTATATGTCATATAGTAAGCATTAAAGTTGATAATCAAGGTCTAGACATATTCAAACTAGCTAGACAAATCATGTATCTACCCCCTAAAACCCCTAAACTCTGTCTTATGACGAAGTCAAGCATGAAGATAAGTGGTTTTAGGTTTCAAACATGCATGGGGTGACTAATTAAGAAGGATACATGCTTCCCTTTTCATTTTCATGTTCTATATATACTTGTTTAAATCTTGGTCAAACCTAGCTAGGATTTGACCAAGATTCAAATGTGCATCAAAATTCCAAAAAATATCAGAAAAATGAAAAACCAAAGCACATAGTTTTCTTATGTCATATAGTAGCATTAAAGTTGATAAACAAGGTCTAGACATATTCAAACAAGAAAAATCATGTATCTACTCCCTAACCCTAAACTTTGTCTTATGTAGTCAAGCATGAAGAGAAGTGGTTTTGGGTTTCAAATATGGAAATTTCAAAAACCTACCAAAAGCTTCATTTTAGAGTGACTAAGAATGATCAATGCTTACCTTTTCATTTTCATATTTTAAACTTGTTAAAATCATTGTCAAACCAGGATTTGACCAAGATTTAAATGGGCATAAAATTTAAAAAATCAGAAAAATGAAAAACAAAAGCACATAGTCTTCTTATGTCACATATATATATAGTAAGAGCATTCAAAAGTTGACAAACAAGGTCTATACATATTCAAATAAGACAAATCATGTATCTACCCCTAACCTATGAAGTCAAGCATGAAGAGAAGTGGTTTTTAGCTTCAAACATGGAAATCTCCCAAAACCTCTCCAAAGCTTCATTTTAGAGTGACTAAGAAGGATCCGGGCTTACTTTTTTTCATTTTCATGTTTTAAATTTTGGTCAAACCTAGATTTGACCAATATTAAAATGGGCATAAAATAAAAATAAAAACCAAAGTACATAGTCTTCTTATGTCATAGTAAGCATTCAAGTTCATAAACAAGGTCTAGACATATTCAAAAACCGTATAAACTGTATCTACCCCTATCTACCCTAAACTTGCTTTTATGGTCAAGCATGAAGAGAAGTGGTTTTTGGGTTTCAAACATGGAAATTTCAAACACCTCCCAAAAGCTAAGAAGGATCCAGGCTTACCCTTTCATTTTCATGTTTTAAACTTATTTAAATCTTTGGTCAAACCTAGGATTTAACCAAGATTCAAATGGGCATAAAAATTCGTGATAAAAATCAATTAAAGAATGAAAACCAAAGCACATATATAGCCTTCTTAATTATGTCATATAGTAAACATTCGCTGATAAACAAGGTCTAGACATATTCAAACTAAAAATCGTGTATCTACCCCTAACCCTAATTAAACTTTGTCTTATGAAGTCAATAGAAAAGTGGTTTTGAGTTTCAAGCATGCATGGAAATTTCGAGAACCCCCCCCCAAAGCTTCATTTTAGAGTGACTACGAAGGATCCATGCTTACACCTTTTCATTTTCAAGTTTTAAACTTGTTTAAAACCTCGTCAAACCTGGGATTTGACCAAGATTCAAATGGGCATAAAATTCAAAAAAATAGATAAATGAAAAACCATAGCACATAGTCTTCTTATGTCATATAGTAAGCATTCAAGTGGATAAACAAGCTCTAGACATACTGAAACCAGACAAATCATGTATCTACCCCTATCCCTAAACTATGTCTTATGAAGTCTAGCATGAAAAGAAGTGGTTTTGGGTTTCAAACATGGAAATTTCAAAAACCTCCCAAAAGCTTCATTTTGGAGTGACTAAGAAGGATCCAGGCTTACTTTTTCATTTTCATATTTTAAACTTGTTTAAATCTAGGTCAAACCTAGGATTTGACCAAGATTCAAATGGACATAAAAAATCAACAGTTTACAACATCACACAAAATAAACATGAAATTACATCTAAATCCCTAACTTTTACATGGAGGACCCCAGGCTGAAAGCAAGAAATGCGATCGGGTCTTGAATCTTGATGCGTCTTCTCTTGACAAAGAAGATTGCTGGGAGTTTGCGTACGTACATCACGTCACTTGTGCTCACTGAAGTGTGGGACATGACGCATGCATGGGCAACACACGTAAGTGACATGGATTCAAGGGTAGGGAAGCCAAGAGAAAAAAACGAGAATTTGGACAAAAATAACCCAATCTTGCTAGTATGTCGAAAGTTTGTTTTTCCCAATCTTTTCGACTTTGGGTTATTTCTGTCTATTTTGCCGAAAAAACGAGGACAGAGACTGGAAACGGTGATGCATCTAGCTTCAGAGTACGTCAGATTAAGACTTCATGAGCAACACTAGTCTGACGTAAGTACAGTGTATACAGACAAGACAGGGACTAGACATTGCTACCCACGTCCCTCTGCGCCCCTTCAAAGAAATCATACTCCGTACTAGAATCTCGAAACGTAGGAATTAGTCTGACACGATTTCTGATTGTTTAATTCATAGGATTGCAATTTTCAGAATTCATTGACAATACATTTTTATACAAAAACAAAAAATCCTTCATTGTGTAACCGTATGTTACTACTAGTATTTCTTTTGGTTTTCACACGCAATCAAATGTTATTGGATCCAAATACCGTTGTTTCTCAATCCTATATATTTGGAGATGATCATCACTCTCTAATCATACAATTTTCATATTCCCGCACTTTGAAAATCTTGCGAATAATCAAAGCAGCCAAAATCTATGGTGTGTATTGTATATGTTTATGCCATGCTTAGTTTCATCGAATATTGTTTGGTTGCATCGCGGGGAAACCGCGTGAATTTAGATTAATTGTTGCATGTTTGTTTGTGGTGTGACCAACTGCTTTTGCAACGAAACAACCCCCCCACCATGTACGCATTGTTTGGGTCGCATGCATGATGTGTACATAATGTTAAAATAGAAATAATGTAGGAATTGAATATGATTGCATGTTGAATTAATCCTATATGAGAGAAATCACACAAATTTGAATTGCATGTTCTTTGGTTGTAGTGCTACACAAAAAACACGTGAATTAGTATGAATTATCATGTATTCAAGAATCAAAGGAGCCACTGAGATTTGAATCCCACAAAATTTCTATGAATTTTCTTCGAACCAAACAAGCCCAACAAGATTCCAAAGGAATATAATACAACGAATCAAACAACTTCCGTTGTTGGAATATTTCCTTAGGACATCAATCCAATAGAAACTATATGATCCAGTTTCAGCGACAATCTGGTCGGTGTAGGCTCGAGGAGGCCAATTGTATATATATGTTTGGACCCGGTTGGTTGAGTGATCATGCTCGTGACATCCAGCCTGAAAGGTAAAATTCGGGCAAGGCCAGCGTGACGCCACAATACTTTTGAAATATTCAAAAGCGCGTAATATTTGTGAAATTTTAATAATAGCTACTACTTATGTGAATTTTTTTCGTTCATACGCTTATTGGGGGGTAGGCTAACCCTAATGGCCTCCTCAAGATCCCTACCTCTACCAAGGTTTCCCGAGTTCATCCACCTCGATGGGTTCCTTGCCACTTTCGACCATGTTGTGGGCATCATTTCGGGTTCCCGTACCACGGCCAGTCCTTTTCAGGAGTCCCGAACCCGATGCCATAATATTTGTTTGAAAAAAATTCAAGACCGCACAATATTTGTTGAAATAAATGAATAAGCATTTTTAAATAGCTAAATAAAAGAAGTACGAATTTTGAAAAATTTATTTTTTCTAAAACATTAATTGGAGCATTGACATGTTGAACCCACTTGTCGATTTTGCTATCAACATGACTAACTAGCTGATTAGATAACCAAGTGGTGAAATTTGCAACATATTAGACCACCACATGGTGGAAACTGCAAAAAAAATGTCCAAGTGGTGGTTTGTGCAACATATAGAGCAGTAGAGTATATGGTAGTACAAGATGAAGAGGCCTCCAAGATGAATGTGCACTGCCGTGGGCCCGTGGTAATATATCATGATGATGGCAAAGGATCTTTTCTCTGCTGAAACTGTCCAGAGCTGATTTGATGAGACAAAATACAGCTCCACGGCGTGCAAGGACAGTATACAGTACATTAGCTTCTTCTCGGGTCACACGCCTTCACGCCAGGTGCAGTAGTGCAGCAGAGACCAGAGAGAGAAGGCACGCCCGTAGTACTCGTATTATTGATTTCAATTCAAATTGTTTTTTTTGCCTGCTTCTCCGTCTTCTTCATCTCCATCTTCTCTGGCGACCCCGCCTACACCAGCAGCCCCTGCACCACCGCCGCCATGCCTTTTTCGGATCATCTCGAGCCACCTGTTTGATGGTACTAGTAGGAGTTGTTGACTTTTATCCATATCGCTCTACCAGCTGCCGCTCGCACTGTCCTCCAATACCTCATACCCAAACGCCAGCGTCCCACTACCACACCCCCACACCCACTTGACCGCATCCTTCCAATGGCGAGATCGATCAATGAGAGTGGCAGTTCTTGGGTGTTTCCTGATGGCCCCCTTGAAGAAATCGCATCCCGATGCGATGTCATCACCGCCGCGAGCCTCGTCGGTTCATGCAAGTTTTATCATGATTCAGCAACACAAAGTGTAGCTCTGCCTGCATCTCAGCCGTTTGGCATGCCCTGTGTTCTTCATACTCACCAAACTGAGGTACCGCCCGCGCACAATCCCTTCTACCGCGTCCACAAGTTCAAGCAGGAGGGTGCGCAGAAGGACAAGCAGCATGATGCAAAAGATCGCAAGGGTACCTTGTGCCAACTGACGCCGCTGGACAGGATCTCTTCCGATGCCGTGATTCCAGATGGTGGTACGGGCATGTGGGCAGGCGCGAATGGAGATTGGATCGCCCTTCTTGGCTTCCCCTGGAATTGGGAGCTTGTCAATGTGTACACTGGTCGCCGGATTCCTCTACCACCAATAAGTGAGTTTAAATCCACCCCGGATAAACTTGTGTTCGAGTCTAATGATCAACATCTTCAACTGCTGAAGATAGCTATTTGCCGAGTTCCAACAGCTGCTTCAAATTATACTAGTTTCTCTGTTCTTGCCATCTTCAACGCGGCAATTGCAGTCCTTCACTGTGCTTCTAGCAGATGGACAGTTCTTGACAACCAGTTCTTAGCGTACGGCTACTCCGATGCAATCATCCACAAGGGTATTGTATTTGCTGTAACTCAGACAGGCGAAGTTTATGCATGGAATCAACTTTCTTGGGGTAATTTTTCTCATCTCATATGATGTGTTTTCGCTATTACCTGCTAGTTTCAGATTTAGCTTTAGCCTTTTTCTTTTTGTTGTGCAGTTTTCGTGTCATGCCTGTACCTTTCCCCCTCTATATTCAATCAAAATCAGCAGCGATATGCCTTTGAGTCAAAATAAAGTACTCCCTCCGATCCAAATCAAATTGACTCAGCTTTGTCTAGCCAGTGCATCTAGCTAGACAAACTTGAGTCAATTAATTTGTGCATATCTAGCTAGACACATCCAGTTGAGTCAATTAATTTGGATCGGAGGCAGTATTTTAGCTACATCATTATTCATGTATGTAATGAACTAATCAAGTTTTGCTGAACTGACTTCAAGCTGTGCTTTCCTTTGCAAGGTCCTTTGTTGATCAGCACGGCACCTATTCCGCCAGAACTTGATGAACAAGGTCGGTACAATCTTGGCTCCTGGTGGTTAGCACGATCTCCTGATGGTTCTAGACTTTTTCTGGTCCATACCTGGGGCGTTACTGACGGGCGGGATTATACTGGACTGGTTCGGATTTTACCTGCTGCTGCTACCTCTGAGGGTCGTCATGGTCGCACTATTCGCGGGTATGGTAAGGGTTTACTTGGCTGCGAGGTGTACAGCATGGACACCAGTCAGTTGATGCCACCGAGGCCATGGAGGAGGATTATTTCCCTTGGATCATATTCTCTCTTCCTTGGAGTGAACTATCCGATTATCATTCCAGTAGAAGACGGGGCAGAACATGACCGTCCAAATATGGCGAGAAGCAACTCTGTTTACACATCGCACCATGCAGTAGGCCTTGCATATCCTCCTTCTCCAGAAATTTGCCGCTTCAGTTTGAATTCTGAAGACTGTACTGTTGGTTTCCAAACCAACATTAGATGGACATGGCGGCAGGTTCCGTTGTGGCTCATCCCAAGCTTCGCCAACGCCCGGCAATGGAACCTGCCTTCGCGTCACAGGTCCAGAAAGAAGGGCTGATGTACTTTATGTAATACTCGTGTTGTAATGCAAGATTTGTATCTGTTGAACTATTTCATTTGCATGTTTATCTCTACCTAGGCTACTCCCTTTCCGTAGTTGTGTTGTACTATCTGTTGAACTATTTCCTTTGCATGTTATCTCTACCTAGGCTACTCCTCCGTAGTTGTTAAATTGATGTAATGCTCCTACAATGCACGCTACACTGGGCGTGTGGCCTGTAATGTTATCAAACACCTTTTGTACTCGTTCTAGTAAGCATTTCACACTATAGCTCACATAATTAAAGTACTCCTACAACGTATTAGTTGAAAGATATCTCTCATAAGTAAGTACCCCTCTTTGAGCTTATGCGAAACATAAATGACTATTTTAGAAATATATACTCTCGACACAAGATTATATTAAAAACAATGGTACATAGTTCTATTAGAAAAAGAAAGTGTGAATAGTAGAATGATGGAGAAGTGTTTTTTGAGGTCTGTGCATAGCTAGTGTTCATGGTGCAAAAGCACTTAGACTAGTCACAATGGGAAGTATACTAGTCTATGATACAACACCTTCAATGCATAGTATCATGAATTAGTATCATGCAATGTTGCGAAAAACCAATTATTCATTTCTTTCCAAATAGACTAGCTTTGCGAGGATGACAAAACATTTCTTTATTGCCCTCTCGTATGAATCTCCTCCATACATCACCTCTCATACCGATTGAAAGCCATTCCAAATCGTTGGTTCAAGACCATGAATACCAAGCCAATTTTGTTAGCTAGTTGGACCACCCTCGGATTGAGAACCAACGGTTGAAAGAAAGGTGGGCGCCAACTCATATTTTTTTCTCGAGAGTCCGACACTTGATGTTGATTGCAAAGTTCACAAAGGCCAAAATTTTGACATCCTCTTTGTGCAAGTCTTGCCACCATCCAAACTCGGTTTTGAAGTACCAACCAAGAAAAAAAAAGCTTGCACTTTGGAGGACCCCATGGACCATGAAAATTTTGAAAAACTTCCAGTAAATCATGCATATTTCGATTTATATTTTGGTGAAGTTTCATTCGATTTGAATCATAGGTTTGTGAGCAAATATATATTTAGTTTAAACTAGTGCTCGAGTACGTAAGAATCTATTTAATCACAAGCTAGTCATCCGAATGGGATGAAATATTCATAGATTTTAAAACAAGGAATCTACATATTACTGGATTTTTTTTCAAAATTTTCTGAATAGTTTTTCTTTTTTAGCTTCGAAATAAGAGATAGTTTGGAACGTTGGATCTCAAATGGATGGTAGATGGTGGGACACAGTCACAATGTATCTTGGAAGCATCAAGTCACTGAAGCTCTGTCCGGTTTCCAAACCAAGCTAGGAAAGGCATTGAAAATGAAGTTCTGCTCTAAAACATTTCTCATTCCATTTTGGTGCTCGCGCGGTTGCATGCTGCCCACGTGTTAAGGTACGTGTCTCTGGCATGTAGAGAACTACGATTATTGGCGAAAAATATATCGAAATGGAAACTGTAAAAAAAAGCCCTCTCTGGTCAACCTGATGTGACGAGACATCACTGCACCAAACGTCGTCGCAAATTTATAGATGGGTGGCGTGCTAGTCTACCAACAGTCAAATCGGCGCCCAGTCGCAGCAGCAGCCTAGAGTACTACCTAGTTTTTGCCCCTTGCATGTCTATCATCTTCTTCTTCACCCCGTTACAAAAAAAACTCTTCACCCTCCCAGAATCACGCGCACGCGCAGGATCTCGATCCCCACCACGCCGCATCACTAGTACTACTCCGTATACCTTTCTCTCCTTACCCCGGCCGGCCGCGCGCCGCATCGTTCCTTCCATAGCGCTCGCCCTCTCCTCCGAAAACCCCAAGCGCAGTTGCATCCGCCATCCACCTAAATCCATCTTCACGTGATGGATTATTCTAGGCTTTGCCGGGGCGGCGGGGACGGCCACTTGGAGGCTCTCACCGGCGACAACATCAACCTCATCGCTGCGCATCTGGACGTTACCTACACCGTCCGACTTGCTGCATGTTCCAGGGAGCTCTACGACATGATCAGCAAGGATGAAGGTAAGATGCACCATTGGGATGAACCCTGCCTGCTGATGCCTCCGCCTGCTTATTGGTTCGATGAACACTGGGACGTGGCGAGAACATCTCGTCTGCATGATACCGTGTACGACCTGGTGCCCCTCGACCATCCTCGCCGTTCTGTCGCCCTGCCGTTCATGCACGACAGAAAATGGCTTGGCGCGAACGGTGACTGGATCGCCGCCGCCGATCATCATGAGTGGTGCCTCGTGAACGTCTACACCGAGCGACATATCCCCCTTCCATCCCTACCTGATTCGAAGATCGATCATAGTAGTTTTTCATATCAACCTGCATACTCTTTTAACTGGGGTCCAGCAATTGATTTGTTGAAGATTGTAATCTGCCAAGTGCCCACAAAAGGTGGGAGGTACGCAGATTACAAGCTCATCGCCTTGTTCGACAAAACGATTTTCTACCTTGAAGGGGGTGGCGACTGGAGAATGCTGGAGGCCCTTACACCTGCACCTGATTATCCAAATTACTGTGATGCCATTGAACTCCGTGGCCACGTTTTTGCGGTGGACGAAACTGACGGCTCCACGTACTTCTGGGACACCGCAAATGGTATTTTTTCAGTCCTTATGTTGCATTGCATGATACACTGCCTTAACCAATGAAGTTATTCATGAACTACCTTGTTTATATTTTACCTTTCTTATATGACTTAATGATCACACCCCCTTTTGCTGAATATGAATGAACCGTTGCTTGCAATGAATTAGTAGTACTAATTAGTCACCAACAAACATAGTATGCTCAGTATGTGATTGCATTCCTGAATTAGTAACTCTACGCCACTGCAGAATATGGGTGTAATTAACCAGTATCTCAAAAGATAACGTGGCACTATGAAGGCACCCTTTTTGATAACCTTTTACACCCATTGTTTCATATATAACTAATTGATTTTGCCTCCAAAAGGAGGACGGGAGACCCCCGCCATCTGCATCAGAGAGATGCATAAGGACTTTCATAAGTATATGACTTAACGATCACATCCTTTATCTGAATATGAATGAACCGTTGCTTGCAATGAATTAGTACTAGTCAGTCATCAGCAAACATAGTATACTCCGTATGTGAATGCATTCCTGAATTAGTAACTCTATGCAACTGCAGAATATGGATGTAATTAACAAGTATCTCAAATGTTAACGTAGAAACAGAAAAATAGAAGAAAATCGTTTGTAATTACATGCGTAGCTTATATTTTCTAGAGATCGGGGAAAAAGCCTTGATTGGATGTACCTACATGCAGATCAAACAGTTCTTTGTTTATATCGGTGAACAATCTGCAGAATGGTATAATTAATTTTGTTTTTGATACATTTTTTCTCCCATTTTCTTGAATAGATTTCAGTTTCCCACAATTATCTTTCATTAGTGATTGTGACGTCCCCTCATTCAAAATAACTCAGGTTATCTTTTTCCTAATTCAGTGATATTTAAGTTTGAGTAAGTTTACGATTAATATCTACAACCTCATATATATATAAGATTTAGCACCTGCAGGCCTAACAAAGTTAGCTGCCTCTAGTCCCCTGTATAGTTCTTTCTTTTTGCTTTCTCAGTTTTTCGTAGCCTTGCTACAACCCTGTATGCTCTAATATATAATGATGCACGACTAGGCATGTGTTCGAGAAAAGAAAATCTAAATATCTTTTGTAATATATGAACCTATATTGATGTTTTAGATGTTGGTAGTATAATTTTCGATAAACTTGAACAGACTTAAATCAGTTTAACTTAGCACAACCATATAGCGTACCTTTTTTAGAACGCGAAAATGAGGTAAACAAATACCATGTGTACCCTTTACTATCAATAGTAGAGAAGAGATTATGAACCTTCAACTCTAAAATGCAAATTCTTCTACTGAATGGATAGCTGCATCTGATACCTATTTTGCAAATGTTACCAGACTTGGGGTTAGCTATAAAGAGCATTTCTTTCTTGTCAAGCTTCATGCACTACCAACACAACCAAAAGTCCGAACTGATCGCAAGGGCGGCAATCCACTTATACAATTCAACACCCCCCGTCACATGTGATGGGAGACAAGTCAACATGTGGAAAGACTCAGAGGTATAGCTCAAGAGGCATATAAGTGGACTCCGAGGGGGCAACAACAATTTTAGGATAAATTGCGAAAGCCAGGACTCGAACTCGAGACCCTGGCTCTGACACCATGTCAAGCTTCATGGACTAGCCAACGCAACCAAAAGTCCGAACTGATGGAAAGGTCTAGGCAATCCACTTATACAGTTAAACATTTCTTACCCTTCGGGTGGTCACAGGGAAGCTCTCTAATAGATCACTTAAGACAAAGGGAATTAACTACAACACAGGACTTAAACTTAAGATGATATATATTTGTCAAAATTTGAATGTATCTATATGCTTTCACTGTCTAGATACATCTGAATTTGGACAAATCTCAGACACTTTCGGTGGGACAGAGGTAGTATATAACTGTGTATACACTAACTAGTGTCTAGTTTTGGCGAAGTTTAGACTAGTTTCGTGGGATGGATGCAGTATAACTGATATATTGGACACTTGATTTGAACACATGAATGACCAATGTCCTTAGCTTACATAGTCGTATTTATACTGTGAGCATGAACGATGAACAATGCTGCTGTTTGAATATGGTTGCCAGTAACACCCTATTCGTCTCCATTTCTAATATTGCAGAAAACCTGATGCTCCCGTTTGTAATCCCGCCACCGGTGGTGGATGATCAGCAGTACGCATGGTTCCTCGCTCCATCTGCTGATGGCAAGCGATTGATGATCATCCTTACAGTAAACAAGATTGGGATTGCCAATGCTGAAGTACCTCCTGACATTCCCTATGCTGCTAATGGGCTTCAGCTACGGCAGTATCCTCCTGTTGCCACCTACGTCTTTGAGCTGGATCCCTTATCTACTGCACGTGCAGGGGACTTTCTTTGGAGGCAGGTTAACAGCCTCAGCGACCACTCTCTGTTCCTCGGACTCAATTACCCAATCATTGCCAACCTGAAGAAGCGTGAATCCAAAGCTCCTGATGGCACATTGGTTCCATTCATGAGGAAAAACTGCGTCTACACAGCATACCGGAATATTCGTTATAATCAATACCCTAAAATTTTGCGCTGCAACCTCCAGCCAGATGAAGGTGAGACTGTGGGAGTTATCAGCCTTCCCAAGGATGGTTGGGATAGTGTCCGACAAGCGGCTATGTGGTTTAAGCCTGCTTTAAACATTGCCCGTTCGGTGTTACCTTTAAAAAAACAGTGACACTTTTTTATTATGCTTGAAGTGTTGAGAAGTAGTACACTGTTTTTAGTATGTACTAGTTTGAATCAGTTTATTTGAACACTGCCCTGCTTTTGTATTTCGTGTTGCCTTCATATTATAACCCATGCATGGCTGTTTTAGGATTGACTTTATTTCAGCACTATAATTTTTTCGATAAAGGATGCTTTATTACTTTTGGAAAGCAATTACATCCAGCCTCTGCATAACCAGGATGCACACAGCTGTTCAAAGAGTCTGTAACCAACAATGTAAAGAAAAAAAACTAGGCGAAATACATATCGGAACGATGAATCATAAATCGCCTATGGTGTGGGTGGTGCTGCAATCCGTAGACTATGCTGCCACCCATGTAGGGAAAAAGTATCCCTCGCCGTTCAGCACTATAATTACAATGTGTGTACGTCCTTTATAATATAGCCACCTCTTGTTGATCATAGTCATGAGAGGACCATTCCTATTTTTTTCGCCGCTAAAGGGTAAAGTACATCCACTGGCACGGGGGTGTGTTGGGTTCCACCCCATCCCCAAACCGAACATGCATCAACTACGAGCAAGGAAGTAGATGTGCGACCTAGGTGACTGTGCGGACCCCACATGTGAACCAAAGAAAAAAACATGTCAATACGGAACTGATGTACATACGACAACTCCTATATGATATGCGTATGTACGATTGAGCATCTGGAGGTGTGCTGCCACCTGCTTCCTCACACGAAGGGTTGGATCTTGTGTTTCGTACACGGATCGGACTGAAATTGTCGTGTGCATAGCAAGGTTCATGTCAATAAGGCTGAGTTTGGCATCTAAGTCTAGGCAACAAATACTTTTGGGTTCCAACGGCCATCTACAAGGTATTTGCTATAGGCCTACTTGCTCCGGCTGTCGAAGCCCAATAACTACAAATGGGCCTTTCTGCTCATGCAATGTTGGCCCTTTTCTAAAGAACCACAGATCCTATGATTGGCAAAAAACAAAAACACGGAGATTCTACATAAAAGTTGTTTGTATTTATTTTGAATTATTGGGTTGCAATTTTTGAAACTGCTCATGGCCAATATGAAAATCCTTGATCGCTCCATACCCACATAGATCACGGTATTTTCAAAAATTCATAAAGTGGATTTGAAATTTAAAACATATCCTAATAATTCCATGATTTATTCTATTAACTTGCAAGATCTTGGAGCGAAAGAGCTTGTATTAGTCTGCGAAAATAATACTGATAAACCTGTCGTTAACAAGAAATGAAGGTTTATCGTTCAGAGAGGATGCCATGTGGGACCCATGAGACAGTAGCGTCCTCAACGTTTCAAAGAAAAAGGCAAGTAGCCCGAAAATAGGGGTAAAAAATAAATCCTACAAAGGAAACATTTATAGTTCATAGAGGCTGACATGTGGGACCGATCTGCCAGCTGCATCCTCATCATTTCGAAGTCGGCAGGGATCAGAAGAAAAAGGCAAATAGCCAGAAATTAGGGGTAAAAAATAAATCCAAAAAGGAAACTTTTATTCTTAATAGAGGATGACATGTGGGACCGACCTGCCAGCAGCGTCCTCATCGTTTCAAAGGCCGCAGGGGATCAAAAGAAAAAGGCAAATAGCCAGAAATTAGGGGTAAAAAATAAATCCAACAAAGGAAAGGTTTATTGTTCATAGAGGCTGACATGTGGGACCCATGAGCCAGCGGCGACCTCAATTTCAAAGGCGGCATATGATCGAAAAGAAAAAGGCAAGTTAGCAAAAATCAGTGGGTAAAAAAATCTAAGAAATGAAACTTTATTGTACAGTCCCAGTGTGTAAAAAAAAGGCAAATAGCCAGAAATTAGGGGTAAAAAATAAATCCAACAAAGGAAAGGTTTGTTGTCCATAGAGGCTGACATGTGGGACCCATGAGCCAGCGGCGACCTCAATTTCAAAGGCGGCATATGATCGAAAAGAAAAAGGCAAGTTAGCAAAAATCAGGGGGTAAAAAAATCTAAGAAAAGAAACTTTATTGTACATAGAGGATGACATGCGGGTCCCATGAGCCAGCACCTTACTCAACGTTTCAGAGGCGGCATGAGATCAAAAGAAAAAGGAAACTGACCAAATATCAGGAGCAAAAAATAATCCAAGAAAAGTAACTTTTATTGTACATAGAGGATGACATATGGGTCCCACTTATACAAGCTCTTTCGCTCCAAGATCTTGCAAGTTGATTGTACATAGAGGATGACATGCGGGCCCCATGTGTCAGCAGCTTAATCAATGTTTCCAAGGCGGCAGGGGATCAAAAGAAAAAAGGAAATAGCCAAAAATAAGAGGGTGAAAAAAAATCCAAGAAAAGAAACTTTTATAGTATAGAGGATGACATGTGGGTCCCATGAGCCAGCTGCTTCCTCAACGTTTCAGAGGCTGCATGAGATCGAAAGAAAAAGGCAAGTGACCAAAAATAAGAGGGAAAAAAATCCAAGAAAAGAGACTTGATTGTACATAGAGGATGACATGCGGGTCCCATCAGTCAGCAGCTTACTCAACGTTTCCAAGGCGGCAGGGGATCAAAAGAAAATGGAAATAGCTAAAGATCAGAGGGTGAAAAAAATCCAAGAAAAGAAACTTTTATAGTACATAGAGGATGACATGCGGGTCCCATGAGCCAGCAGGTTCCGCAACATTTTCAAAGGCGGCATGAGATCGAAAGAAAAAGGCAAGTGACCAAAAATCAGAGGGTGAAAAATAATCGAAGAAAAGAAACTTTTATTGTACATAGAGGATGACATGCTGTCCCATTTTGCAGCAGAGGTCCCAACTTTTCAAATGCGGCTTGAGATCAAAAGAAAAAGAAAGTAGCCAGAAATTAGGGGATAAAAAAAACTCGAAGAAAAGAAAGTTGATTGTACATAGAGGATGACATGCGGGACCCACGAGTTAGCAGCTTACTCAACGTTTCCAAGGCGGCAGGGGATCAAAAGAAAAAGGAAATAGCCAAAAATCAGAGAGTGAAAAAAAACCCAAGAAAATAAACTTTTGTAGTACATAGAGGATGACATGCGGGTCCCATGAGCCAGCAGGTTCCTCAACGTTTCAAACGTGGCATGGGATCGAAAGAAAAAGGCAAGTGACCAAATATCAGGAGCCAAAAATAATCCAAGAAAAGAAACTTGATTGTACATAGAGGATGACGTGCGGGTCCCATTTTGCAGCAGCGGTCCCAACGTTTCAATTGCGGCTTGAGATCAAAAGAAAAAGAAAGTAGCCAGAAATTAGGGGGTCAAAAAAACTCCAAGAAAGGAAAGCTTTATCGTTCATACAGGCTGACATGTGGGACCTATGAGCCAGCAGCTTACTCAACGTTTCAAAGGCGGCAGGGGATCAAAAGAAAAAGGAAATAGCCAAAAATCAGAGGGTGAAAAAAAACCAAGAAAAAGAACTTTTATAGTACATAGAGGATGACATGCGGGTCCCATGAGCCTGCAGGTTCCCCAACGTTTCAAACGTGGCATGAGATCGAAAGAAAAAGGCAAGTGAAAAAATATCAGGAGCCAAAAATAATCCAAGAAAAGAAACTTTATTGTACATAGAGGATGACATGCGGGTCCCATTTTGCAGCAGCGGTCTCAACGTTTCCAAGGCGGCACAGGACCAAAAGAAAAATGAGGCAGCAGCATTCTCAACGTGAAAAAAATCCAAGAAAAGAAAGATTTCAATTGGGCTGCATCTAGACATCTGGGCCTTCGAACTATCCTTCTGGGCCTTTTGACACGTACAATTTCAGCCCACTCCAGAACATGATAGTTCGGATTTTTCTCAAAAAAAAAAAAAAAGAAAGTCCTATGCTTCGCCAAAAAAACAAGGAGATTCAAGATATATGTTGTAAAAATAAAGATTTAATTTATCCGTTTGCAATAGCTCAGAGCGCAATACACTGTTTATTGTCTGCAAAATAATCAAGATATCACATGTTTCTTGTACGGGGAGGCTGACATCGTGGACCCATGAGCCAGCAGCGTCGTTTTAAAGGCGGCAGGGGATGGAAAGAAAAAATAAACCAAAAATCTGTTGGTAAAAAATCCAAGAAAAGAAACATTTTCGTTCTGAGAGGATGACATGCGGGACCCCATGAGGCAGCAGCGTCCTCAGCGCTTATTGTTCATAGAGGCTGACATGTGGGACCCGTGAGCCAGCAGCGTCCTCAACGTTTTAAAGGCGGCAGGATATCGAAAGAAAAAATAAGCCAAAAATCATTTGGTAAACAATATCCAAGAAAAGAAACATTTACCGTTCTGGAGGATGACATGCGGGACCCATGAGGCAGCAACATCCTCAACGATTCCAAGGCGGCAGGGGAAAAAAAAAAAAGGAAATATCCAGAAATTAATTAGGGGTTCAAAAAAATCCATCAAAGGAAACTTTTATTGTTCATAGAGGATGACTTGTGGGACCGACCTGCCAACAACGTCCTCATCGTTTCAAAGGGGTAGGAGATCCAAAGAAAAAGGCAAATAGCCAGGAAATTAGGGGTCAAAAATAACTCCAAGAAAGGAAAATTTTATTGTTCGTAGAGGATGACATGCGGGACCCATGAGCCAACAGCTTACTCAACGTTTCAAAGGCGGCATGAGATCGAAAGAAAAAGGCAAGTGACAAAATATCAGGAACAAAAGATAATCCAAGAAAAGAAACTTTATTGTACATGAGGATGACATGTGGGTCCCATTTTGCAATAGCGGTCTCAATGTTTGTAATGCGGCTTGAGATCAAAAGAAAAGAAAGTAGCTAGTAATTAGGGGTGAAAAAAAAATCCAAGAAAGGAAAGTTGATGGACATAGAGGATGACATGCGTCCCTTGAGCCAACACTTACTCGCTCCAAGGTGGATCAAAAGAAAAAGGTGTCAAAAAATCGTAGGGTGAAAAAAAAAATCCAACAAAGGAAACTTTTATAGCACATAGAGGATGAGCATGCGGGTCCCATGAGCCAACAGGTTCCTCAACGTTTCAAACGTGGCATGAGATTTGAAGAAAAGGCAAGTGCCCAAATATGAGGAGCCAAAAATAATTCAAGAAAAGAAACATGTGTAGTACATAGAGGATGACATGCGGGTCCCATTTAAAGGTTAATGGTATCAGCTTGAGAGGCGGCAGGGGATCAAAAGAAAAAAAGAAATTGCCAAAAATCAGATGGTGAAAAAAAACCAAGAAAAAGAACTTTTATAGTACATAGAGGATGACATGCGGGTCCCATGAGCCTGCAGGTTCCCCAACGTTTCAAACGTGGCATGAGATCGAAAGAAAAAGGCAAGTGAAAAAATATCAGGAGCCAAAAATAATTCAAGAAAAGAAAGTTTTATAGTACATAGAGGATGACATGCGGGTCCCATTTAGCAGCAGCGGTATCACCGTTTGAGAGGCAGGGGATCGAAAGAAAAAGGCAAGTGACCAAATATGAGGTGCCAAAAAAATCCAAGAAAAGAAAGTTTTATAGTACATAGAGGATGACATGCGGGTCCCATTTAGCAACAGCGGTATCACCGTTTGAGAGGCAAACAGGGGATCGAAAGAAAAAGTCAAGTGACCAAATATGAGGTGCCAAAAAAAAATCCAAGAAAAGAAAGTTTTATAGTACATAGAGGATGACATGCGGGTCCCATTTAGCAGCAGCGGTATCACTGTTTGAGAGGCAGCAGGTGATCGAAAGAAAAAGGCAAGTGACCAAATATGAGGTGCCAAAAATAATTCAAGAAAAGAAAGTTTTATAGTACATAGAGGATGACATGCGGGTCCCAGTTAGCAGCAGTATCACCGTTTGAGAGGCGGGAGGGGATCGAAAGAAAAAGGCAAGTGACCAAATTTGAGGTGCCAAAAAAAATCCAAGGAAAGAAAGTTTTATAGTACATAGAGGATGACATGCGGGTCCTATTTTAGAAATGGGGACACCGTTTGAGAGGCGGCAGGGATCAAAAGAAAAAGGCAAGTGACCAAATTTGAGGTGCCAAAAACCTCCAAGAAAAGAAAGTTGATTGCACATAGAGGATGACATGCGGGTCCCATTTAGCAACAGCGGTCTCAACGTTTCCAAGGCGGCAAGGGATCAAAGAAAAAGGAAGTAGCCGAAACGTGGGGTCAAAAATCCAAGAATGAAAGAATTTGGTTCATAGAGGATGCACATATGGACCCATGATCCCCGCATCGTAAACGTTCTGATCGGAGAACGTTGAACGAGATGGCGCGATGTAGAAAAAAAACAATGCCAGAGAGGCTGCCATCTGGGCCCTACATCCCTCGGCGGTGCGGATTTGCGTTGACTCGGCCGGCGAACCCGAGATTTCGAGATGCACCACGTCCCGGGCCACCATACGCCACGTTTTGGCCGCTTTCGTCGGGCTAGGTGGCCTCAAAAACGAGAAAAAAAAAGTTTTGACATGCACCACGGAGGGACCAAAATCGTCGGCCATGGTACACCAGCAACCACGGCGCGACTTCAACTTCGTCGGCCATGGCAACTTTTCTTGTAGTGATGGGCGTTAGCAAACATGCAGAACAAGAATAAACGGTGTTTGGTATTGGAAACAAGGCCTAGGGATCATACTTTCACTAGTGGACACTCTCAACATTGATCGCATAATAAATAATAACTTCTCTCATTTGTGCTACATACACTCTTGTTTGATAATGAACACCATTGTGTAGGATTACACGAACCCTCAATGCCGGAGTTAACAAGCTCCACAACATTCGATATTCATGTTTAAGTAACCTTAGAGCATAATAGATCTTTGCAAAATAAACCAAGAACTAA